>CM034314.1:15558656-16191584 GCA_019925795.1 Dendrobium chrysotoxum | reverse complement strand
GTGGTTAAGTGCCACACGGATTGAAATTCCACTGCCGCCCAATCATTGGGCATGATTGCACTGCTGTGTAATCATGCCAATGATTGCCGCCGCTGTGCAGTTTTGATCCCGCCAGATGGATGAAGATGCATGTCCATCCCACCATCGTCGCGCTGCCAATTCATTTAAAATGATTTTTAAATATTTTGAATCTTTTTTAAGATGAGAAAGCTTTAAAAAATTTATTAAAAATCCAATGTTAATCCAAAAAATCAGTACATTATATCAAATTGCTCATATATTAATCCTCTTTAATTTAAAATTAAAATCAATTTAAAATATTAATATATTTTAAAAAGTTAAATATTTAAATTTTAATTAATATTTCTTTAAATATTAATTTAAATATTTTCAAAAATTCAAAATTTTATTTTAAAATACTTTGAATATTTAGATAAAATATTTAAATATTTAAATTTAAAATTAATATTACTTTAAATTATTTTCCTAAATATTTTAAATAGTTTTAACATTTCAACATTTAACTAAATTAAAATTAATATTAACTTAATTATATTTTTGAAATTTTAAAGTCTTATTTTAAAATATCTTAATTAATCAAAAAAATGTTTTTTTAAATATTTTAAAATTAAGATTAATTTAAAATATCTAATATATTTTAACTAATTTTAATTATTTAACTATTTAAATATTTAACTAATATTTAATTAAATAGTAATTTAAATATTCTCAAGAAATTAAAATTTTTTAATTTTTTAAAAAATATTTCAAATAATCAGAAAAATATTTTAAGGTATTTTATTTTAAAATTAAAAATTAATTTGAGATATTTCATTTATTTTATAATTTAAATATTTAGCATTTAATTAATATTTAATTAAAAGTTAATCAAAATAATTTTAGAAATTTTAAGAAAATTATTTTAAATTAATTTAATTTTTAGAGAGCATTTAAAATTTATTTTAAATTAATTCTAAAATTGTTTTGAATATTAAAAATTTTAAATAATTTTAAATATATTTAATTACTAAAAATTAATTTCAAAAATAAATGAAAAATATTAATTGAATAAAAAGAATTCATATAATATATAAAAATTTTCAAAATTTCATATACTTTAATTTAAAATTAATTTGAAAATTGAAAACTTAATATATTTTAAATAATTTTAATTAGTTTAAGATTTATTTAATATTTAACTAAATATTAAATTAAATATTTTGATAATTCGAAAGTTTAATTTAAAATTTTTTTAATAATTAGGGAATTATTTTAAGATATTCTAATTTGAAATTCATATTAATTTAAGATATTTTATATATTTTAAATAATTTTAAATATTTAAATATTTAAATATTTAATTAATTTTGAATTAATTATTGACTAAAATAATTTAAAAAAATCAGAAATTTTTATTTTAAAATATTTTCATATTATTAAGATATTTTTAAAATTTATTTTGAATTTATTTTGAAATTATTTTAATTTTTCCTAAATCCAAATTAAAATTAATCTATTTTCATATGAAAAATTTTAATTTTAAAATATACATCCAATAGACATGAGACTTTGAACATTCAAACATAGTGACATCTCCAACCTTAAGAAATTTTCCCACTGATTTTAAAAAATTATTAAGCTAATTATTTAATTAACTCAAAATTAAATCTTTAATTAAGGTTTAAAACTTCTAAAAATTTTAAAATTTTCAAATTAAATCTAAAAATTATAGAAAAATACCTCAAAATGACTAAAATTTAACCTTTAATAATAAAAAATTAAAAACCCCTTAATTTGACATCAAGTTTTAGGTTAATTTAACTTTAATTAAAAATTAATATTTAATTTATTTAATTATTTAAAAATAATTAAAAATTCTAAAAAATTTCTAAACACTTGGGAAATCTCTCGTTAGGTCATTCATGACCTTTGGAGTTGATTTCAAGGAGTTGGGAATTCATTTGGATTCCAATTATTAAAAGCCCATTAATTAAATAATTTTAATAATTTCAATAAATACCCAAATTTTTAGAAATCATAACTAATTTCAAAAAATTCCTAATTAAGCCAACTCAAAGGCATTGGATTACATTTAGGGACTAATATTTATTAAAAATATCAAATCACTAGAAATATTAAAATTCAAAAAGTCAACCTTTTGGTCAACCCAAGTCAAAATTTAAGTCAAAACTTCCAAAAATTCATAACTAAATGTAGGAAAATCCAATTCTAGCAAACTTACAATCTAATTACTGATCTTAAGGTTTAATATTTAAAAAAATATTAAAACTTTAGAAATCAATCTTAATCATAAAGTCAAATTTTGACCCCTTTAATTAATACATTTAAATAATTCAAATAATTCAAAAAAATTAATATTTAACTTAAAATCCTAGAAAACTTTAATCCAACATTAAGACTAGCAATCAATCAATTTTAATTAAAAATTTTTAAAACCCCTCAAACCTTTATTAATTAAATTCACTTAACTATACCGATTACCATTAGGTAACTCCGAGCCTACGAAGCTATTAGCTTAGCCCCAAAGAAGGTGAAATAAACTTCATGGTCCTAGTGAGCAACAAAGGTGGTAGCCATTTAATATTCAAAATATATTTTAAAAATAACTTTAAACTATTAATATTTAAACTTTAACTAAATTCCACCTTAAGCCTTTTAACGAACCTGAGTATCAAACAATTTTAATGAGTTATCCTACTTAGGATATATCCAAACCACACAGCCTACCTCAAACACTTTAGATGGTTTGCCAGGATAACAAACTCTAGTCTTAGGCTAGGATGGTATTTTATTTTCTTGCTGTTATGTGCTGAGTTTTTCGAGCTTTCACTGCATGCTGATTGCTAGAGTTATTTGATGTGATGTTTATTTAAATTCTATACAATTTATGTATTGATGTGATAGGCATTAGATTACCCTTAGGTTAGGGATGATTTAAATACTAACATAATCTTATGCAGGTAGTCATGCTCATATAGGGCCATTAAAAAAAAGGGGGGCATAAAATTAAGCTTTAAAACTAATAAGTTTTCTGCAGGTGCTGCGCATGTATAAGTCCCCCTTTAAATTAAAAGAGCATGGCCAAGTGTGGCTGTGATTGAGCTTTAAATATTTCAATAAATATTAACTGCTTGGGATCTTAATTTAACTGTTGATTATTTAGGATAATCCTGCAGGTTGTTTGAGTCTAAATTTTTATTTTGTTTGTTAATATAATTTGAGTTGTAATTAAGAGTTGTAGAGGTGACTATTTGAGATGGGATATTAAATATCCAATTTGTAATCCAAAGAGAAGGGTAGCATCCCCTAGGGGAGAGTCCCTCTTTATTTGGATATTCAGATTAGGATACTTTGAGAATCCAAAGAGAAAAGAAAACACCTCTTTTTTTTTTGGGGGGGGGGGGGGGGGGGAGGGAGTTTCTTTTCATTTAGATATCCATAGCTGATAGATTAAAGAAGTTCAGAGAAGGATGAAGAAGTGAAGATCAAGAAGAATCCCATTCTCAAAGTTACTTGAGTCTTAGGAGTAGAATCCAGGCTGTTATTAGTGGTACATGACCACTTTACTTTTTGTAATTTCTGAATTATAATATTAAGTGACACTTGTCATATGGACTGTTGAACTTATTTAATTAATTTAATATTATATGATTGATTGTTTACTCTAATTACAATTAGGATTGCCTATTTTTTTTTTAGTTTTTTTAATAATTGCATGTCATACTTTATTTTAGCCTGGAACCCGATCGAAGGCTCGTGAGGGAAAGCTAAAAACTATTTCTACTTTAATCAATTAAAAAATTTAAGCTCATATAAAAACTCTAATGAATTTAAGAAGTAAGCTCAGACTCATCGAGGGTCTCATGCATTCATATTAATCTTCTTTACCTTATTAGGTACCTCCCCGCCTACAGGTTCTGGCAGGCCACCTGACCTATTAGGGTGTTGTCCTATCAAGAAAAGTTGTGTAATCTCTAGCAAAAGATTTATTTTTAAGCCTATTAAAAACTGCTTCATATTTAATTTGAGCATTTATCGAGTCAACTAGCATACATTATATTAGAAATAAATTAAAAGAGTCTACAACTTCTAATTGATTTTACTTTAAGCATTAAATTACCCAACATCAATTAAGGGGACAATTAGGATCTGCTCTAGATGTCGGACCCATTTCTTCAAACTTAACTAAACAACGTCCCTACCACTCTTGCATAAAAGACTGGATTCGTATATTTTAAATGATTAAGTGGTTAGCTAGCTCCCCAATTTAAGCCTAGGTAAGTCAATATTTACACTACATCAGCTAAATTTGGGCTACTGATTTTTAGTGCCTAATTTAGACTTAGGTTCTGAGGCAGGTTCAGACTATAAGACCTCAACCTTTAAGAATTAAATCTTAACTTTCTAATAAAATTGATAACTCAAATTAAATATCTTTCAATTCAAAGTTTAAGCCCAACACTTAGGATAGTCTGGGGTATTTCTAAAGTATTTCAGAATCTGAAACACCTCCTACTT
Source organism: Dendrobium chrysotoxum (assembly GCA_019925795.1). Lineage (NCBI taxonomy): Eukaryota > Viridiplantae > Streptophyta > Magnoliopsida > Asparagales > Orchidaceae > Dendrobium > Dendrobium chrysotoxum. Next base: position 16,187,045 of record CM034314.1, on the reverse strand, counting down.
TTCTTTCTTTGACCAACAAAATTAAGTGTTCAATTTTGACCTAATCTAGATTAAAAATTTCAATCTTCACTCCTTTGATATCAATCTTTAAAAATTTAAAATAAAATTTATATCCTTATTTTAATCGAGAGTATTCATAGGAAACTCAAGTTTCCTACGATGTAATTAACTATGAGGGCTTGCATTTGTAGGAGATTTAGAATCCAGATCAAATTTTTAAAATGAATTTTTCTAAACCTCAATTAGTTATCTTTAGGAAAATCAAAGTCAATGATCATTATCATCAATTCAAATAATTAATAGTAGATGATATCTTCTTTTCTCGGGAAGATATATCATTTTATTATCATGATTTTTATTATGAAGTTAATGATCTCTTATCTAGATTATTATAGTACTGAAATACTCAATCAAACATCATTTTGACCTTCTGGGGTCATATGTTATTATTTTCTAAGTTTGACTATGATAATCAGGATGGATTCAAAGTTTTATAATCTAAACTCATTAGGGAATGGTATTTTTGCCTCTCGAGGTGATATATCATTCATAATGACATGTTTAATTTCAAAACTAAAATTTCAAAAATTAAATTCTCCTAATGAAAATTAATCTTTTTTAAAACTCAAACAGCTATTTTCAATCAAACAAGTTACTCTCTCTATTTGTTGTAGAGTCATCAGCCCACCTTCATTCTCACAGGTTAGCATCCTTTTGTGGGATTACCAATCTAGATTGGGCAACTCCCTTTCATTATTGTTGAGTTGTAAGCCTCATTCTTTGGTCAACTCTCTTAATTGGCTCTATAATTTTAATAAAATAGTTACCCTCACCATCAGGTAGTCCCTTTGGGGATTATAAGACCCATCTTCCTTACATCATTCTTTGGATTGTTACAAGTCCTATCATTCTCTTCATGGGTAACCCCTTTTAAACCTTGTTATACTTTTTGGTATTTCCTTTCAGGTTTAGTTCACTTAGCACCACGTGTAATCTATTTAAAAAAAGACACTCCTTGTCATTTACACCATTTATTATATGCAGGACCTTTTATTTGACTAACCCTCTTTGAATTTGAATCTCCTTTTATTTGTTTACTGTATAGGAACACTTTTTTTTTATTTTTGCTTGTTTTGTTTTATTTTTGTGTGTGGAATCAAGAACACACGTAGAACTCCTTAATAGTGATGTTGGGTCTCATAGCTGAGATATAATTAATCATTTATGCTTGCACTTAAGAGAAAATCTTGATTCCTTAAAACTAAATAAATGCTATTTGATTCCTTGTCTCATTAAGGAAAATCTTTAGGAAATATGTCTAATCTAATCTTCTATTGATTCTTGTGTTTTTTTTGGTCCTTTGGGATGATGCATTCTCTTATGTGTTAATACTTTATGTAATAAATACATAAAGTGAATAAAATATCTCGTGTTGTTTTAGGACGTTGTTTATATTTGAGTATTTTCAAAGTTTTTATTTTAATCTAAACAGGTTTGTCTGTATTAAACTTGTGGTTTTTCAGATAGAAGAATTGGGTCGATTTATTGCCAATGTCATGGCAATAGTTCCCAAGGGGATGGTTGCGTTCTTCTCCTCCTTTGAGTACGAAGGATAAGTTTATAGTGCCTGGGAGGCTTCTGGCATTTTGCCAAAAATTCTCAAGAAGAAGTGTTTGTTTAGAGAACCCATGAATAACAAGGATGCGGAGGTTGTTCTTAGGGAATACAAGGAAAGCATATATCCTTCAAGTGGGAATTCAAAAAGCTGATCCAAAAACTTCTGGTGCAATTCTCCTTGTCGTAGTTGGTGGAAATATGCCTGAAGGTATAAACTTCAGTGATGGCTTGGGTCGTTGTGTTATTATGCTTGGACTTCCTATCCAAGTTTATTTGATGTTAAATTGATAGAAAGAATTAAGCATATAGATGAGCTTGGAGATGCCTCACAAAAAACCAATTAAGCTAGCAGCAGGGAATAAGTTCAGTCTGGTTTTGACATTTTAAGAAGCTACAAACAAAGAGGAAAAGAATACTATGGCAACTTGTGCATGAAAGCAGTAAATTAGTCTATAGGTACAATGTTTACTACTTCGTGCTGCTAAGCTTTGTTTTAACACTAATTTTCTTTCTTGGTATCAGGTCAAGCCATCAGGCATATACATGATTATGCTGCTATCCTATTAGTAGACACACGCTACACTTACAATTCCTTGAATTAAAATTTCTCAAGGCCTTCTGATAAACTCCCCCTTTAGATTAGGGACCGCCTAGCTTTTTCCATTGGAAGTTATGGTGAAGTCCATAGAATTGTGTTTCAATTCTACCAACATAATAGGCAAAAGGTTTGCAAGTAGAAATAATAAATAAGCTCAATCATACATGGTTGGGAGTGTTGACCTCATTTTGTTATGGGGTCACTAGGACTATTTCCTGACCTCAAATCAATCTTGATCCCATATCAATCTATCATCAAGACCAATCTAGAATCTAGGATCCTCCTAGACTCCTGGCCCTAAGATCAAATCTAGATTCTAGGACTTTTCTAGACTCCAACCTTAGGATCTAGTCTAGACCCTAGGATCAATCTATACCCTAGATTTATCCAAACTCAATACCAATCAAAATCTTAGAGTTAAATCAGACTCTAGGATTTATCCAGACCCTAAGACCTATCCAGATTTTAAATCAATCCTAATCTTTAATCAACCCAGATCTAAGCAATCCAGTCTCCTATCAAAACCTTGATCCTATCCAGTCATCAACAATCACTCAAATGATTATAAATGATATAGTTCATTGAAATCTAGCAATCAAACCCAAAATCTAATTTATCCAAAAAATCCAGGCCAAAATCCAAGGCTAAAGGCTTAGATCCTGAAAGCCTTTTCCAATAATTTTTTAAACACTTTAAACCCTATTCAAATGACCTCTAATTTAGAGTCTATCAATTGCATACTAATATGACATATCTCTAAAGGCAACCCTCCAAATTTGAGCTCAATATCCAAAGGCTATAAAATCTTCAAATATTTACGGCCTATGTCACTAGACCTGCCACCCAGTGGATCTTGACCTTGGAGCTTTCTCCAAAGCCTCTAACCATATCAAGACCCTTTATTTGACTTGTTAAGTATTAATCTGTATTTTGATGGACCCACTTTGACCCCCAGTTGACTAGGGGTCAAAATGACCAAAATGCTCCCTTAAAGGCAATTTTGAAGTTCTCTTTAAACTTCAATATGGCCTTTTCAAATCAAACCTCAAAACCTTCTTCAATGCATCCTAAACATCATTAAGAGTGCATAAAACTCAAACCCAGATCCTGGTTAAGCCTGGTTGACCAGGTCAACCCTTTTGACCAAAATGCCCCTTAGGGGCTTAAATAGTCATTTCAACCCAAATGACTTTTCAACCCTTGAAACCAGTCCCATTCAACTTCAAACATCAAACCAAACCTAGTGGACCCAAACCCAGACCATGAGCAACCTGGTTGACCAAGTCAACCTAGGTTGACTAAATAAGCCCATTAAGGGCCCAAACAAGTGTTTTGACCCAAATGACCTCCATAGACTTTGGGATCACCTCCAACATACTCAAAACATCAAACCAAACCTGTCAGACCTAAACCTAACTCCTGGGTCAACCTGGTTGACCAAGTCAAACTAGGTTGACCTAATGACCCATTAAGGGCCCAAATAGGTGCTTTGACCCAGATAACCAATCTGACCCCTGAAACCACCTCTACTGGACCCCATTTATCATTTCAAACCCATTGAGCTCAAACCAAGGTCATGGGTTAACCTGGTTGACCCAAGTGCCCCTTAAGGATTTAAATGGGTCATTTTAACCCATTTAACATGTCTAACCCATATCAAACTCTCAAATCCACTCCTAATCATAGTCTAAGCATGCCTTAGTCTTTGGCCAACTAAATACAAATAGAGTTTACCAAGTCAACTCACACTATTTGACCAAATCCTCTCCTATTCTTTCAAACTCACAACCCTTAAGCTTTAAACCCATTTGGACTCAACCAACTAGCTCCTAAGCTCTACCCCTAGCCACCTTAGTAAGGCTTGAGCTGTTGACTAATCAACCAGTCAACAAATGGTCAAAAGGCCTTCAAATATTCAAAGTATTAATCCAGTGGCATTCAAACTCCAATACCTATCCTCCAACTCATCACTCCAGCCCTTAACACTCCCCTCCATGCCACCTCAGCAGTCCAAGTGGCATTAGACTAATCAACTAGTCAAACCAAGGCTAAGGAATGGTCAAAGATGGTCAAAACCCATCTTAAGCTAACCCATTTTATTACTAAGCCTCTCCAGCTTTTAAGACCATCTCTAGAACATTCATAGAGTCTCTCCCAGCCTTTGGATCAAGATCCAACAGCCTTAATCACTCTCTTATACAAGTGGGGACCAAGGGAGCTTTCCACCTAGGATGTCCTTGGTGTCCTTGATTCCCTCTGCTCCCACCAACTCCCTTGACACTTGGTAGAATCCTAGGAACCTACCAAATAGATCCTAGCCACCCATTTGATCAGATGGCATTTGAATAGGGCAAAAGACTCATTTCAAGATTCATTATAACCTAAGTATTATCTTTCTACCCAGAGCCTCTTAAGTCAAACTCTTTGTTCATTTGAGCTCCCCACAGCTGCTTTTACACCTCCCCAGTCGAATCTAACCGGTCAAAGTCTCCGGCGACCAGCTTTCTGATGAGTCTGATCGTTCTCTGTTCAAGGAGTTGTAGCGCTCGAACCAGATGTCTTCAGTACATGGAGTCTTCTATAAATTTGAGTGTGGACAGTCAACAAGTTCAGAGAAATAAAAAAATTTGAAATCTATCGGTTAGTTTCTTCAAAAACTCAAACCCTAGGTAGGGACACTTAGTTTAATTTAACTTTTCATTAAGTGGATTTAAGGTTAAGGTATCAATTTCACATTTATTATGTTCACATAGACCACATAAGTTAAAATTTTCAAGTAAAATGGTTGATCCGATCGAAAGAAAAATAAAAAAAATGTAACCGAGGGTTCTTCCGCAACATGCATTAGATGTACATTTTTTTGGGCCGTCAATTTCGCGACCAATGACCCAGATCGAGCTATTTCGCAGTTCCGTTCGACCGCGTGGTTGATCATGCAGTTTTGTTATTTATCTGGCTCAATCAGAGCCGCTCATTCCGAAAGGCAGAGTATCCGACTGTCAGTAATCCATGCTGATATGGTAAAGTGATACCGTAGCCCGCGGTATCAATTAATCAATGATTCCTAGCGGCATAATCATTGCTCTGCAGTTTGGAGCGTCCAATTAGAGGCCGCCATATGGTCTTATGCCATCCCGCCGCCGCCAATCATTGCTTAATGATTTTAAAATCATTATTTAAGCTATTTTTAAATGCAAGAAAATTCTAAAAATTATTAAAAATTATTTAAAAATCAGACAAATTAATATTTGATATCAAATTGTTCATAATTTAAAATTAAGTTTATTTAAAAATATATTTTCATATATTTTAAACTCTAAAACTTTAAATAATTAAATATTAATTGGTATTTAAATTAAGTACTAATTTAAATATTTTCCAAAAATTTAAATATTATTTTAGATATATTAATTAAACCTGCAAAACTTTTTTGATTATTCTAAATTAAAATTTTTTTTAATATGTTTAATATATTTTAATAATTTAATCATTTAATTTTTTTAACATTTAATTAATATTTAATTTAATATTGAATTAAATATTTTAAAAAATTAAAACTTATTTCAAAATATTTTGAATAATTAAAAAATTATTTATAGCATAATTTTATTTGAAATTAAAATTAATTTAATGAATAATAAATAATTGTAATTATTTAATCCCATTAATAACTAATTAAATATTTAATTTAACTTTAATATTTTCAAAATATAAAAAAATTTTAATATTATATTAATAAAACCAAAGAATTATTTTAATTTATTTAATTTTAAATTAAATTAAATTTAAGATATTTTTGTTTGATTGAAAAAGTGTGTTATTTGAAAAAGATTTAATTTTCTTTGGAAAATATTTAATTTTTGAAATTTTTAATTTTGAAATCGAACACATCATTATAAATTATAAATCACCTTAGGAGGTGAACATACCATTTTCTTATGGGTTCAAATTTCAAAACTTTAGATTTACTTCGATCATCATAGTAAAACTTAAGGGGAGACAGCATATGATCTTAGAAGATCAAAATGATGTTTGATCAAATATTTGATTGTAATAATCTAATAAAGAGATCATTAATTTCATGATCAAAGTTATGATAACAGTATGATATATCTTCTGAGGAAAGTGGATATCGTTCGTTATCAATTATTTGAAAATGACAATAATGATCATTGACTTTTAATTTTCCCAAAGAAAGTTAATTAAGGTCTTGAAAACTTGATCTTAAAAATTTGATCTAAGTTTCTAAATCTTCTACGAGCAAAAGCCCTCGTAGTTAATTAAATCGTAGGAAATTAAAAATTTCTTATGAATACTCTCGATTTCATTTCAGATTTCAAAGCTCGATGTCAAAGGAGGTAAGGACTAGAGTTTTCAATTGGAATTGGATCAAAGTTGAGCAGTTATTTCTGGAGTCAAAGGAAGAGAAGTAGGAGGAATTTAGGATTCTGAAATAATTCAGAAGTGCCCTAGTCTATCCTAGGTATTGGGCTTGAATTTGATTGAAAGAGATATTTAGTTTGAATGATCAATTTTATTAGAAAATTGGGATTCGATTCCCAGAGGTTTGAGGCCTTATAGCCTGAGCTTGCCTTAGAATCTAAATCTAAAATGGGTACTGAAAATTAGTGATATGAACCTAGCTAAAATAATGCAAATCTGAACTTACCCTGGCCTGGATTGGGGAGCCAGCTAAACCACCTAAACACTTTAAAAACATATGTTCGATCTTTTACATAAGAGTGGGTAAGGATGTTGTTAAGATAAGTTTAAAGAGAGTGGGGCTGACATCTATAGAAGATCTTAATTGGCCCATTGACTTATATTGGGTGATATGAAACTTGAAATAAAATATATTTAAATTTTAGACTCGATTTAATTTGTTAATAATGCAATGCATGCCAGTTGACTTGATTAAATGCTTAAATCAGGATGAAACAGTTTTTAAAAAAGGCTTAAAAATAGGTTTTATCCTAAATTTCATAGACTCCCTTTGACATAACTACACCTTTATAGGCCAGGTGATCTGCCAGAACCCACACGCGGGGAGGTGCCTGACAAATGGAAAGAAAATATAGCAAATATATTATGAAAGAATCCCAGTGGTCCCGGGCTTACTTCTTAAAACATTAAATTTTTATGTGAGCTTAAATATTTTAAATTTAATTGAAATAGAAAAGATTTTAACAATCCCTCATGAGCCTCCGATCAGGTTCCAGGCTAAAACAAATACAACATGTAATAATCGCCAAAAACTACTAAAAGCATGCAATCCTAATATCACAATCAATATAAAATAATTAATAAAATAATTAAATCAATTAAATTAATATTTAAACTAAAAGTCCATATGGCAAGTGCCACTTAATATTACAATCCAGGATCTGCAGGAAAAGTAAAGTAGCCGGTTACCATTAACTATAACCCGGATTCTACTCCTAAGACACAAGTGATTTTGAGAATGGGTCTTCTCATTCTTCACTTCTTCATTCTTCTATGAACTCCTTGGATCGTCGGGTTTGGATATTCAAATGAAAAGAAACTCCCCCTTGAGAAGAGAGTTATTTTTCCTCTTTGGATACTTGAAAGATATCCTAACTTGATCTTCCAAATGGAGGAAGGCTCTCCCCTTAGGGATGTCTTCTCCTCTTTAGAATCCAAGTTGGATATAAATATCCCATCTCAAATCACTTGACACTTACAACTCAATTGATCGCAAATTATATTAATTAAAATCAAAAGATCTAGACTCAAGTACAACCTACAGGGTTATCCTAAGCAGTTATAATTTATAACATCACAAGCAATTTTAATCAATCTCAAGCAATTATATTAATCAAATTTAAAATACTCAAATCACAATCACGCTTAGCCATGCTCTTTTAATTTAAAGGGGGACTTAAGTAAATTTTTGAAGCACCTGTAGAAAATATTATCAATTTTTAAAGCTTTATTTATTTTGCCCGCTTTAGCTTTTAAATGCCCTATATGAGCATGGCCACCTGTATAAGATTGAATTAGTATAGATCATCCCTAACCTAGGGTTAGATCTAACGTCTAATCAATCACATCATGGAGTACAAAAATTAAATAGATAAACATTATCAATCTAAGCTAGCAAACAGTATATAGTGAAAATCATAAAAAACTCGGACACAACTGCAGAAAAGTAAACACCGGTCTAGCCTAAGACTAGAATTAGTTATCCTAGCAAACTATCTAGAGTGTGGGAGGTAGGTTGTGTGGTTTTAATATATCATATGTGGGATATTTAGTTCAAGTTGTTTGAAGGTTTGATTGGTTAAAAGGCTTAAGGGAGGATTTTAATTAAAGTTTAAATCTTAATGATTCAAAATTAATTTTAAGATTAATTATAATTATTTATTAGATATCACCTTTATTATTCACCAAGGCCGTGAAGTTTATTTAACCTTTCTTGGGGCTAATTTAATAGCCTCGTAGGCATAGATTATCTAGGGGTACCCGGTATGATTAAGTGATTTTATTTGATTAAGGTTTGAAAGTTAATTAATTTTTAATTAAAGTTGATTAGTTGTTGATTTTAAATTTGAATGATATCTAAAAGTTTAATATTTTTGATAAATATTAGATTTTCATTTGAGTTTGATTGATTTGAAAGTTTCTAGAATTAGTTATGATTTTTCAAAGTTTGAGATTTATTTGAATTATTTAATTGTTTGATTAAGAGTGTTTCAATGATTTGAGTCCAAATGAACTCCAAACTTCTTGAAATCACCTCCAAAGATCAGAAATAACCTAAGGAGGGATTATCAAGTGTTTGAGAGTTTTTTGGAATTTTTTATTATTTTTAATTAATTAAATTGATTAAATATTAATTTTTAATTAAAATTCAATTAAGCTTAAATTTAATATCAAATCAGAGGGCTTTTATTTTTCTTAAGTTAAGATTTGAATTTTGGTCAGTTTGAGATATTATTTATATTTTTATGATTTAAATTTAATTTATTAAATTTTTTGAAAGTTTTAAGGGCTTAATTAAAATTTAATCTTACTGGATTTAATTAAGGGGCTTAAAGGGTTCAAACTTTAGTGAGAATTTTTTTGAAGGCTGTATATATCACTAGGTTCAAATGATTCAAATTTCAAGTCAATATGATGTGTATCCTAATTATTGGAATTTTTCTAAGTTCTCTAACCATGTCCTTAATTTTTGTCCTTAAGGATGTCACTAGGTTAAGTGGGTTCAAATATAAGTCACTAACCCTTAGACACTAATTACAATCAAATCATACAATCATGAGCAAAGTGAAGTGTCCTAATACCCTATGGAAGGATTTTATAGTAAATTATTAAAGTTATAGGTCACATAATGACCTATAAACTAAAATAATTAACTATAAAGAATTAGATGCATCAAATTGAATTGAAGGCATTTGAGGATATAAGAGACATCCTCAAATGAAGCTCAATCTAATTTGATATTATTATCCTATATGGTTTGACAATTATTCACATAAATCCATATACTATTGGAAGCAAGTTTTCTTCAAACCATAGATGATTATGATCTAATTTTATTTTTTAGTGAAAGAGAAACTCTCACTGATTCCATAGAGCTCTAGCATGCATGAATTGGATTAATCATGAATTTTCAAAATTCTAAATCAAAATATAATCAAGATTTTTGTGAATTCATGAACTCACTAAGATTGCATCAAATAGCTTTAGGAAAATTATGGAAGATGATCCATAAACCCTATAACATCTCTGTATAGTCTGAGATCAAAATAATATATATATATATTTTATTTAAAATTAAAATAGTGTTTTATGTATTTTTGAAATAATTAATAAAATATTAATCAAAATAATTTCATTTAATTTCTAAAATAAAGTACATTAAAAACTGAGAAAAATGAGTATAAGAACTCCAAAATTGGATAAAAAATGAAATTCTTATGATTTTTTGAAGTTTTGATAATTTTTTGATTTATTTAAAAAGGTTTTATTAGACAGTCAGCCGGCGGCGCTAACTGTGTAGCGCTTTCCATGCGGTGGGAGCTGATTCGGTCACCTAAACGGTGGTGGTCAAGTGACTGTGCTCACTTAACCAGCGTGACAATGCACTGAGCTATTAGATCTATCGCAGTTTGATCTAACGATTAAGATCAAACCCCATGGTCGATCCTGATCCAACTAGATCAAACGGTCAAGCATGATTCTGCTGTTTGGAATGGAGGAGCCCAATCTCGCCAGATGAAAGATCTATCCAACCCGCATTTTTAAATGTTCGAACTAAACTGCAGATATGGAGCTATTACAGTCGCTGATCTTAAATGAAACGATCCAATGGCTGCAGGATCGCCTCCCTCCTCCGTCAACCCGCAAACCCAAATTTTAGATTCAACTTTAAGTAGCTTATATGATGAAATAAATGGCTTGAAACTTAAGACATAGATAGAATAAGATCAGAGAAAGAGTGTGGAAGTGATTTTCGAGCCATTGATGCAATCTTCGACAACTTAATTAGAAACCTAGGTAAATACCTAGGGTTAAAGATATACCTCAGGATAATGAATGAATTCAGATGGTTCAAGCCTTGTTGAGCTTGTGGACTTTCTATGCACAATTCTTTAAAAGACTTCGAACCTGGAGGAAGCTTCTAGAGGAAGTTGACGCGGTTCGGACGGACCTAGCTCCAGTTCTTCACTCTCCTCACCGCCGGTAGCATCCAAATGATTGAAAATCACCAGGGGAGCATCAAGGGAGCTCTAAAAATGATAAACGAAATATAAAATCTCCCTGAGAGTGACTAGAATGGGAGATAGGTTTGAATGAATAGGATTCTACCCTCTTGCCCTATTTCAGCTGCTGGAGATAAAAGGAGCGGCTGGGATCGCTCTGGGAGGTTGCTGGGATGCTTGCCAGCTGGAGCAGATAGTTAGAGGAGCAAAGAGCGTGCTGCCTCAGGTAAAAATGACCTTGGGTCATTCTCACACCTAGGGGGACTGCTAGGGTTGCTAGGATCATTTGGCTGAGTTGGGGATTGAGCCAGGGTTTAAGCTGGGGCAAGCTGGAGTATAGTAGGTTTTGGAGATGGGTTGGAACAGGTTACAAGAGCTAAAATGAAGGGAAGAATTGATTTGAAATGGTTTGACCGAATGAGTTGATTTGAAGATTTCATTGACCTTTTGAGTAGTCAAAGGGTCTAAGCAGCCTTGGTGGAGTTCAATGGGTCCACGTATACAGATAGATGAGTATAGAGAAGTCTTGGGTTAATGATATGAATGTTTAAATAAAGGGGTTGACCATGAAATGGGTTTTAAACTTTAAGTTGACTAGTTCGACCAGTCAACTTAGTCAATGCTAGTGAGGTGGACTTCAAAGTGTTGTGTTTGCTATTTGGATGGGTTTTTAAGGGCTTGATAGATTAGGTTTGATGCATGGGGAAGTGAATCCAAGAGTGATGAGGTTTGAATACACACATGGTGGTTTGACTAAGTCAAAACCCCCATGATATGAATCATGGTAGGTTTAAAAAATGTTTGAAGATGTTAAAATGGTGTTTTTAAGTGGTCTTGATTAGATATAAAGGTTGGTTGAGGCATATGATGGAAGGTTAGCTGATTGAATTTGATTGAGGTTTGCTTAGAGATTAATTGGAGCTTAAATTAAGTCTAGATTAAAAATTAACTGGAGATTAAATTGAGGTGTGGTTGAATTAAAGCTTTAAAACATGGGTTGAAGCTTGGATTAAAGTTAAGATTGAAGTTTGAATGCTGGATTTGATTGAAGTTTAAAAGATCAATTTAATTGAAGTTTAAAAGATTGAAGTCTGGATTGACTAAGTCTGGGTTTGATTGAATCTAGCTTGAATTGATTTGAGGCAGGGTTTGATTTAAAGTTTGATTAGATTGAGGTTTTAATTAAAAGTCTAAATTAAGTCTAGACTGATCTGGAGTCTAGATTGGTCCTAGAATAAAAAAGGATTCTAGGGTCTAGAATCTAGAAGAATCTTAAGGCCAAAATGAATCATAGGATCTAAATTCTAAAAGGATCTTAGGGTCTAGGAAGATCTTAGGGTTTGGATTGGTCTAGGGTCTAGGTAGATCCTAGGGTTTAGATTAATCTAAGATCTAGAGTGATCTAAGATCTGAACTGATCATAGGGTCTAGATGGATCTAGAGTCTGGGCTTATCTGGAAGAATCTTAGGGTCTAGATAGATCCTAGGGTCTAGATTGATCTAGAGTTTGGGTAGATTTAAGACCTGGGTAGATTCTAGGGTTTGAAATCTAGGAGAATCCTAAGGTCTAGAGTCTATAAAGATCCTAGGGTCAGGATTAATCTGGATCCTAGATTGGGTCCTAATAACCTTATACAAAAATGAGGTCAATAATATTATATATATATATATATATATATATATATATATATATATATATATATATATATATATATATATATATATATATATATATAATTTTAAATATTTAAATATTTAAATATTTAATTAGTATTTAATTAAATTTAAATTTAAATTTTTTAATTCAAATAAAATAATTTTAAATAATTTAAAATAACGAAAAACATTTGAGAATTAATTTAAATTAATTTAAGAATTATTTTTAATATTATTTAATTTTAAATTATTTAATAATACACTTAATTATCTTAAACTTTAAAAATTCAAAACAAATTGAAATTAAATAAAAAAATTATAAATAATATATGAAAAATTTTTAAAGTTTAAATACTTTAATTTAAAATTAATTACAAAATTAAATACTTAACATATTTTAAATAATTTTAAATACCTTTAAAATATTTAATATTTAATTATTATTTAATAAAATATTAGTCAAAATTATTTCAAATTTAAGCAAAAATATATTTTAATTAACCTCTGATTTTTCATAAGTCTTTTAAAATTATTTTGAACTATACTTTAATGTTATTTTAAAATTCATGGATGTAGTATTATTACATATATATATATATATATACATATATATATATATATATATGTATTTTAACTTTATTTTAAAATTATATTTATATTAAATTTTGAGTGTTTGAGTGAGATCCCTTAAAGTTTTAAACATATGTTGAATATGATTGAATAAGATTGATGGGTAATGGTGATTAATCAATGGATAATTATTTTTTATAATTATTTATTGATTAATCCTTTATTTAATTAAGTCATATCTTATTATATGCATGCTTAGGATGCACACACATTCACCTAGCCTAGGCTCTTCTAGTTTTAAGGACATGATTGTGCTTGTGTATCATGTATTTGTCCAAGGGTTGGAGATCTTGATTTTCAAACCTATTTAGCTTAGTGACATCATTAAGGATAATAATTAAGGACCCATATTTAGATAACTTAGATTAATTCTAGAAATTAAAATATACTTCCAATAGGCTTGAAAATTAAAACACTTGAACTTAGTGACATTCTCTGCCATAGGAAAAATTTCCAAAAATTTTAAAAAATCATTAAGCCCCTTAATTAATTAATTTAATATTAAACTCTTAATAAAGCTTTAAAAAACTTTCAAAAACTCTAATAAATTCAAATTAAATCCAAAAAATACACATAATACCTCAAACTTACTAAAATTCAATTTCCAACTTAAGAAAAATAAAACCCCTTTGATTTGACATCAGATTTAAGCTTAATTTAATTTTAATTAAAAATTATATTTAATTATTTTAATTAATTAAAAATAATTAAAAACTCCAGTAAATTTCAAAACACTTGGGAATTTCTCCTTAGGTCATTCCTGGCCTTTGGAGTTGATTTTAAGGAGTTGAAAATTCATTTGTATTCAAATCATTAAAAGCCTAAAAGCCCCTTAATCAAATAATTTTAATAATTTCAATAAATACCCAAACTTCTAAAAATCATAACTAATTCCAAAAAAATTTAAATTGAGCAAACTCAAAGGCATTGGACTTCATTTTGGGTCTAATATTTATTGAAACTATCAAACCACCTGAAATCAATTAAAATCAAAAGTCAACCTGTGGGTCAAAATTAAATCAAAATCAAGTCAAAACTTCAAAGATACATAACTAATTATAGCAAACTCCAAATCTAGCAAACTTAGTGTCTAATTATTTATTTTAAGGTCTAATATTTTATAAAAATACTAACCTTCTAGAAATCAAACTCAATCTAAAAGTCCATTTTTGATCCCTTAATTAATACATTAAAATAATCCACAAAATTCCAAAATTTTGATAATTTATTTTAAATTCTAGAAAATATTAAATCAATATTAAAATCAATCAACCAACCCTTTAATACACTTTGAAATTAACTTTAAATCATGAATATTTAAACTTTAATTAAATTTCCCCCTTAAGCCTTTCAACTAACTAGAACATCAAGCCACTTTAATCGAATACTCTATATAGGACATATCCTAGCCACACGGCCTACCTCATACACTTTAGATGATTTGCTAGGATAACCAACTCTATTCTTAGGCTAGGCTGGTGCTTACTTTTCTGCTATATGCTAAGTTTTCTGTAGTTTTTACTGCATGCTGATTACTAGTATAAATTGATGTGTTTATTTAATTAATTTCTATAATCTGTGTATTGATTGATTATGTGTTAGATTACCCCTAGGTTAGGAATAATTTATTTACTAATTCAATCTTATGCATGTGGTCATGCTGATATAGGGTATTTAAAAGCTAAAGGGGGCAAAAATAAAAATCAAGCTTTAATTTATGATATTTTCTACAGGTGCTTCAGAATGCTTAAGTCCCCCTTTAAATTAAAATAACATGGCCGTGTTTGGCTGTGAATTTGAGTATTTTAATTTCAATTAATATTAACTGCTTGGGATGTTAATTTTAATATTGATTTATTAGGATAACCCTACAGGTGGTCTCAGTCTAGATTTTAATCTTTTATTTAAATGTAATTTAATTTAAATTTGAGTTATAAATATTTAAGTTCTTTCATATGAGATGGATGAGCATCCAAATTACAATCCAAAGAGGAAGGGATATCCCTTAGGGGAGAGTTTCTATCCATTTAGAGATCTAAAGTAGGTTGGTCTTAAAGTATCCAAAGGGGAACGATAACACCCCTTTCGAGGAAGAGTTTCTTTTCATTTGGATATCCGGACTCAACGGATCCAAGGAGGTTGCAGAAGGATGAAGTAGTGAAGAACAAGAAGAATCCCGATTCTCAAAGTCATTTGTGTCTTAGGAGTAGAATCCAAGTTATTATCAGTGGTATGTGGCCACTTTCCTTTTTCTGCAGACCCTCGGTTGTAATATTAAAAGGCACTTGCCTATGGACATTCTATTATTTTAATTGATTTAATTATTTAGTTAATTATTTGATGTTAATTCCGATATAAGATTTTATGCTTTTAGTAGTTTTTTCGGTGATCTTGCATGTCATATTTGATTTAGCCTGAAACTCGTTCGGAGGCTCGTGAGGGATCATTAAAATTTTTTTACCTTAATTAAATTTAAAATATTTAAGCTCACATAACACTCTAACATTTTAAGAAGTAAGTTTGGGATTGCCGGGAGTTCGCATAAGCATGTTTGTTGTATTTTCTTTCATTTGTTAGGCACCTCCCCGCCTGTGGGTTTTGGCAGACCACCTGGCCTATGAGGGTGCAGATCTATCAAGGGGATGATGTGCATTCTTTTAGGAAAAAAATTATTTTTTAAGCCTATTTTAAAACTGCTTCATTGTGATTTAAGAATTTATCGAGTCAATATATAAGCATTACATTAGAAATTAATGAAAAAATATTTAAATCTATAATTATATTTTACTTTAAGCATCAAATATCCAACATATGTCAAGGGGCTAATTAGGATCTGCTCTAGATGTCAACCCTGCTTTCCTTAAACTTAACTTAATACAACGTCCCTACGCACTCTTTCATAAGTGACCAGACTCATAGTTTTAAAGCGCTTAGGTGGTTAGCTGGCTCCCCAATTTAGGTAGGGGTAAGTCCAGATCCTGCATTGCATTAGCTAGATTTGGATCACTAATTTTCAGTACCTAATTTAGACTTATGATCTGAGGTAAGCTCAGGCTATAAGACCTCAACCTCTGGGAATCTAATCCCAACATTCTAATAAAATTGGCAATTTAACTTAAACCTCTTTCAATTCAAATTTAAGCCTAATACTTAGGATAGACTACGGTGTTTCTGAATTATTTCAGAATCTCAAGACACCTCCTACTTTTCCTCCTTTGACCTCTAGAAATAAGTGTTCAATCTTGAACTGTTCCCGATTGAAACTTCCAAACCTCGCCTCCTTTAATATCAAACTTTGAATTCAAAATAAAATTTTTATCACTATTTTAATCGAGAGTATTCGTAGGAAATTTAAGTTTTCTATGATGTAATTAACTACGAGGGCTTACGCTCATAGGAGATTTAAAAACCTAGATCAATTTTTCAAAATAAATCTTTTTAAAACTTCAATTAATTATCTTTGGAAAAATTAAACTCGACGATCATTATCATCATTTTCAAATAATTGATAGTGATTGATATCTTGTTTCCTCGGAGTGATATATCAAGTACTATTATAATTTTGATTATGAAATTATTGATCCCTTTATTTAGAAACATAATCAAACACTCGATCAAATTTTATTAACCCTCCGGGGTCATATGTGATTCTTTCCTAAGTTTGACTACGATAATCAGGATGAATTCAAAGTTTTATAATCTGAATCCATTAGAGAATGATATATTCGCCTCCTGAGGTGATATATTATTCATAATGATGCGTTCGATTTTAAAACTAAAATTCCAAAAAATTAATTCTCCCAAAGAAAATTAATTTTTTAAAATAACTTTTTCAATCAAATGGGGAGAAGATTGACTAGTGTGATGTGGCTAGTTTATGCGAGGTTAATAAAGGGCAACTTTCATGGAGATGCCTTATACTCAAATGAGAGATAATGGTGTAGTAAAGTAAAAAGGAAGAGAGATAAATAAAGTTATTATGATTTTGCACTAATGCATATATTCATGTTTTAAGTCTTCTGTTTAAGATTTTCATTGTACTCTGATCATTGTTGGGTAGAGAAGCCCCTCTTCTTAATAAGTATTGGAGAAATATTACACCCCTTTTTATCTTAAGTGGAAGTTTCTAATCCAGTGCATAAGCTTATTTCCTAATATCTATTTGGTATATTTGATTGATTCTATATATAGCTGTGAAGAGATTATCTTTCTTTGATCCTCAATTTTTGCTTGATACTACTAGTTTTAAGAAATTATTATTATCCAATCATGCTATTATAAGCTTATGTAAATCATAATAGTTCATGCAATTTTTTTAATTATAAATTGCTTATTCTTTATTATCCAAATTTTGAATTGATTATACATACGATTATTGGATTATTCAAATGATCGAGCTAGGATATTATATATAATTATTGAATTATATATATTATTTCTTTGTATAGTTAATTAATTTGGACAAATCATAAGTATGATTTTTAGTGGTCTCTATATTTTTTGGGGTTGTATCTATATGATTCGCTATGTGATCTATTTATTACTTTTCATCTTTTTTTTTGGGCGGGAGTTTTGAAAATGGGAGATTTGCCTTGCGAGGAGCAAAATAAATCTCAATTAAATTTCTTTGGGGAAATTGAAAATTAAACTTAAATTTTAATTCCTGAATTGAACAGACCATTAGGAATAATATGCCACCTCGTATGGTGAGGATAGAATCTCTTAATGGGTTCAGATCTGGAATTGTGGATTTTCTCTTGAATGTTATAGCCTGATTTAAGGGAGAACCACATATGACCCAAAAGGGGCATGATGAAGTTTAGCCAAATATCAGACTACGATAATCAAGAGGAGCGATCATTAATTTCATATTCAAATTCATCTTAACGAATGAGATAATTACCCGTAGGAAAAAGATATTATCCATTAATAATCGTTCGAGCATGTCGATAACGATCGTCAATTTTAATTTTTCCAAAGAAGATTTAATTTGAGTTTTGAAAAGAAATTGATGTGGGCTCTAAATCTCCTACGAGCGCAAGCCCTCATAGTTAATTACATCATAGGAAATCAGAGTCTCCTACGAGAACTCTCGATTAAAATAACGGCAGAAATTTTTTTTAAAGACTTTTTAGGAGTGATATCAAAGAAGTTGGATTCTGGAATTTCAACTGGGAATGGATCAAATTGGAGCACTTATTTTTTGGGATCAAAAGAGAAAGTGTAGGGGATACTTTAGGATTATAAAAATGATTCAGAAGTATCCCAACCTAAACTAAGTGTTGGGCTTTAAATTTAAGATTGATGAGAATTTTAATGTGATTTGAATGATTTATTAGAAATTTGAGATTATATTCTCGGAGCTTGGGATATTATGATTCAAAAATTTCTCTAGATCCTAAATCTAAATTGGGCACTGGACTACGATGGCCTAAACCTAACTAATGCAGTGCAAAAAATGGACTTACCCCAGCCTAGATTAGGGAGCCAACTAACCACCTAGTCAATTAAATTTTATGAGTTTGATCATTTAATATAAGAGTGGTAAGATATTCTTAAATAATTTTTGAGGAGTTAGAGCTGACATCTAGATATTGCCCTAAGTGGCCCCTTGACTTATGTGGGGTGAAAATGTTAAAAGAAATACAATTAAAATTTTAGACACTTTTTTTATTAGTTTCTAATGCAATACATGCTGATCAACTTGATTAAATGCTTGAAATAGAATAAAGAAATTTTAAACAAGGCATAAAAATAGTTTTTATCCTAGAGATGATTCCCCTTGACAAATCTGCACCCTCATAGGCCAGGTGATCTGCCAGAACCCACAGGTAGGGATCTACCTAACAAAAGAAAAGAAGGTGCAACAAAAAATGCTTATGAGAACTCCCGACGATCCCTAGCTTACTTCTTAGGCCATTAGAGTTTCTAAGTCATCTTAAAAATTTTATTAAAGTTTTAAGTAAAAAAATTTTGTGGTACCCTCATGAGCCTCCGTGTATTTAGGCTAAATCAAAACTACATGCAATCGCCAAAAAATTAGGAAAAGCAGGCAATCCTATAGGCAATCAAATCAAAGCAAATATATCAATATAATTAATTCCTTAAAGTAAAGTACATAGGCAAATGCCCCATTTATTATAACTAAGGGTCTGTAAAAATTAAAAGTGCTCGGATACCACTAACAATCACCTGGATTCTAATCCTAGTACAAACGCAAGTGACTTTGAGTGGGATACTCTTTATCTTTAACTCTTTGATCTTCTCCTCCTCGGATTCCTTGGATTCTTTGTAGCTATATACCTAAATGAAAAATAAAACTCTTCCCTCGAAGGGGAGGTTATTCTTTTCACTTTGGGTATAAAAATGATCCAAATTTAGACTTCCAAATGGAAAAGGACTATCCCCTAAAGGGGTATCCTTTCCTCTTTGGAATCCAAGCTTTAGATTTGTATATCCCAATTCAAATGTACACTTTCATAACTCAATATTTTAAATGAAATATATTAATATGAAAATAAAAATTCTAGACTCTCCTGTAAGGTTATCCTAAGCATTTAAGAATGAAATCAATTCCCAAGCAGTTATATATATAGACAAAAAATTCAGTGAGCACCTATAGAAGTTACATTTATTATTTATTTAGCCCCTTTTATTACCCTACATGAGCATGGCCACCTATAAAAAATTTAGTGAGCATCCAAATCATTCATAACCTAAGAGTAATCTATCGCCCATCACATCAATCCATAGAGTGCATGAATGTAAGCAAATATAGCAAATAATTTTTAATTACAACATGCAATGAAATCTCAAAAAACATGGCACACAATAGTAAATTAAACACCGGCTTAGCTTAAACTAGAGTTGGTTGTCCTAGTAAATCATCTAAAGTGTGTGTAAAAGGTCGTGTGGATGGGGTAGATCTTAGAATGGGTAACTTATTAAAATTATCTAAAGTTTGAATTTGTTGGTTTAAAGGGAGATTTAATTAGAGTTTAAATATTAATTTATTAAAGTTTAAATTAAGCATATTTTAATAATTAAATGACTACTATCTTTATTAGTCATCGAGGCCATGAAGTTTATTTCATCTTCCTTGGGACTAAGATAATAGCCTCGTAGGCCTGGGTTACCTAGTAGCAATCGGGGTTGATTAAATTGATTTAATTAGTTAAAAATTAAGGAATTAAAAATTATTGATTAGATTTATTAGGAATTGATTTTAGAGATTAAGTTAATTTAGTTTGCTATCAATCGGTTCGTGGCGTTGTGCCACTAGGCTCGAGGAACCAGGCCTCCTTAGGACACATATCCCCGCAGCTCGGAGAAGTCCATCTTATAAACCAGATTGATATAGTTGAATTAAGGATTTTAATTTATTTAAATAATTAAAAGTAACTTAATTTTGATGTTTTACACTACATTGAATCCATTCGTGGCGTTGTGCCACCAAGCTCGAGGAACCAGGCCTCCTTAGGACACGTAGCTCCATAGCCCGGAGTAGTTCATCCAATAAACTTCATTCTGGAGTGGTTATTATGTATTAAAGTATTTGTTGAGTGTTTTTTTAATCAAATTAAAGTTTTCTGAAATTATAATGAATTGTTGGATTTTCTGGAATTATTCGAATTATTTAATAGCATTAATTAAGGGTCAAAAAGTTAACTTTTTAAATTAAAGATAATTTTGAAGGTTTCAGATTTTTAATAAATATTAGACCTTATGATGAGTAACTAGACTATTCGTATGCTCAATTTGGAGTTTTCTATAAAAAATTATAATTTTTTGAAGTTAGGTCTAGATTTGAACTACGGTTGATCTAAAAGTTAACTTTTTGATTTTGACCAAATTCTGAAGGTTTAATATTTTTTAGAAAATATTCAATTTTAATTGGAGTTTAATGCACTTGAGTTTGATCAATTTAGATTTTTCTAGAATTAGTTATAATTTTTTAGCATTTGGATTATTTAATGAATTATTAAAAGTACCTTATTTAAGGATGATTTTGGGATTTTAATCCAAACTCATTTCAAACTTCATGGAATCACTCCCAAAGGTCAGTGATGACCTATGGAAGTGTTTCGAAGTGTTTGAAAATTATTTAGAATTTTTCATAATTTTAATTAATTTAATTAATTAATTATTAATTTTCTTTTAAAATTAAATTGGAGTTAAATTAAGGGTCAATTAAAGGGGCTTTTAATTTTCATGTGTTAGGGATTGGAATATGATCAATTGGAGTATTTTTGAAGATTTTTTAGAATTAAAATGAATTAATTATGAATTATCTAAAGCTATAGGTCAAATTTAGAGGGAGAAAATGGAGTTCCTAGTTGGTGGACCAAATGGGTACCAAATTCAGTGAAATTTGGACCATGAGATCACCTAATCTCAAGGTCTAAACAACTAAATTTGAGACTAAGTGGAGTTATCTAAGGTAGCTAACCAAGCCACCTAAGGTGACTTCTAAGTCACCTTAGAAAAATCTTAGGGTTCTATCCTAAGCTCTAATTGGGGCAAAATCAGTGGCTCTACACTCCTTATGCTAAACACTATTAGCACACCAAAAATCAGATCCTAAATCTCATTGGAAAGATCATCGTAACAATTTGATTTCAAGGGTCAAAACATAATCCTTAAAATCAAATTGGAGTGAAAATGCCCTTATACTCCTCAAACCAGGGGGGGAGAAAATTTAGACATGTGAAGGACATGCCCAAATTCAATCCCCCAAAGTCCCAAGCCATGGTGACATTAATTAGACACATAAATCCAATAATAGGGAAAATATTCAAATGTAAATTAACATTAATATAGACAAAATCATGCTTGAGACCTCAAGGCTTTTGTAGATCTCCCTGAGATCTTTCCAACAAGCCTAAGAACACCTAAAATTGTCAAGTGTGGAGTAAGATATGATTTTTTGAAGTTTTCCATGGTTTATGGATTTAATAAATCTGGAATAACCCATTCAACCATGCTTTTACACGCGGGCGCATCCTGATTGGCCAGCTAATCATTGGCGGCTGACTGGGTAATGCAAAATTTTCCACAGTCGTCTGATGGAGGATCGAACGGCGGAGATTAAATCCAGCCCGAGACCGCAGGATCTAATCAGAGCTGTTGACTCGGATCAACGGTTCTGATTGCATCTTCCACCTCCCGCGGGGTTCCATAGCCATAAAGCTTATCCGGTAAGATCCAAGAGATCCCACCGATGAAATCCCTTGAAATTTCTCAAGAAGCATCAGGGCAATGGAAACCTTCAATCCAATGGTGAAAATCCGTTGGGGTGAAGGTTTCCTTCATACTTGACTAGACTACCTATCTAGGGAGCTCAGGATAGAGTTCTCACCATAGAGAAAGCCCCAACGGATGGGTTTTTCTCTCGAGAAGCTTCAGGAGATCAAGGAGAGCGGTTCTCCTTCAGACACTGATACTGGAAGATGGCTGTTTGAATCCTTAAGGGATATTTTAGTCAACTATGGTTGACTTGGTCAACCAGGTCAAACCAAAAGGTGGGTTTGGGTCCAATGTATTTCTAAAGCCATCTAGGATCCATTGAAATGAACTTTGGAATTTGATATGGTTAGGTCATATTGGATTTTGGGGAAAAGACCAAAAATCCCCTTAAAAGGTATTTTGGTCATTTTGACCCCTGATCAATTTTTGGTCAAATTGAATTGGGAAGAGTGTATACTATTGATTAGTAGGTCCAAATGGAGTCATGGGTATGATTGGAAGGTTTGGAAAAGGTCCCAAGGTCAAAATTCATTGGATGGCAAGTCCAGTGGCATAGACTGTAAATTAAAAGTTTGATAGGGATGTTAAGCCCTTATGAACTAGTCCCGAGGCTAACCAAGAGGGGGGGTGAATTGGTAGTTTTAAAAATTTGTTAGAAAATAACAATTTTGAAGATCTTTTTGAATATTTTAAAATATTTACAGTTATACGATGATGTGTAGATATTTTAATGATAACAGAATAATAACCATAATCATATAATCATCAATAGAAAAATAAGTGCAGAAAATAATTGAAAAGAACACACCAGATTTTATAGTGGTTCGATCAACTTAACCTATGTCCATTCCCCGGATCTTCCCCTCCAGGTATTTCACTAACACTAAGTGACTCTCTTTCTGCTCCCACAGCAAGGCGGAGAAGCCTGTACAAAAACTCCTTTCCACCAACCCGGTGAGGCAGAGAACCTGAACTCCTTTTGGCTTCCTCATGAAGCAGGCAGAGAACCTAGACTCCTTTCGCTTCCTCCTGAAGCGGGAAGAGAACTCGGATCTTCTTACAGACGATCCTACCATAGAGACACCAACAAGATAAGAGACGAAGATTGGAGAAGACGACTCAGATCCTTTCTTAGAGCAACCTTTGTGAACCCCTCACAAACTCCCCCTCACAAGATCCTCTTTCTCTCTCCCAAGCTCTCTTTCTCTCTCTCAAGGTTCTCTTAGGTAAGGAAGGTGGCAAAATATCTCAACGTTTGAATAAAAGAGATCTTAAAAAGGAGGGCTCAAAAATTACCCTAAAATTTAATTTGATGATTCTGATTATACAATACGATCCCATATCGTACTGTACAATCAGTTTAAAAATAGCATCATCTAGTACGAATGCAAACGAATAGTTTAAAAATTGTACGCACATCGTACAGTATGATCTATAGATCGTACATTACGATCAACTTATTCTCAATTATTCGTACGGGACGATCTATGGGATGAATAAAATTCATCTCTGTCCATCTTCCCGTACTGTACCATTCATACCGTATGATTAGTTTATTTCAGCATATCGTCCGGTATGATATAAATATCATCCGGGATGATCAGTACAAAAATCGTGATTTCGTCTGGTACGATCAACGGGATGATCCAAAATCGTCTCTGTCCATCCTACCGTACGATTGATATTGTACAGTATAATCAGATGTAATTAAGAAATCAAGATTTAATTGTCTGATTATGGGGGTTAATTTTGGCAAGATTTGTAATGATCGTATAGTACGATTAACATCGTACAGTACGATAAGTTCAAAAACTCAAAATTCAAGTCTTACCAAAATCGACCTAGTGGCTAGGGTTTTTCAAATCGTACAGAACGATATGTATCGTATAGTACCATTAGTTCTCAAAACTAATAATTCAGAATTATCCGTAAGCCTAAATATTAATGATTAATCGTACAGTACGATGGATAAATCGTACAGTACGATTGCCTTTAAGAGAAACACTAAATCACTCAAAAACTCCCCCTGAGTGTATGTGTGCAAGGTTACTTAACTTGGAGATCCGTTACATTAGTCTTGACTCAAGAAAAGTGAAAAAGTACATTTAAACACACATAGACCCGATCTTGAGTTGGCTTGAATTACATCTGATCTTTTGTACTTGAAATGTTAGCCAATCACAACAAAACACAGAAATATTTATTATCATCAAAATTAAACTCTATAAATCCAGATTTGCAACAATCTCTTCCTTTTTGATGATGATAAATATTTATTCAGTAGTTTCAAATAAAGCGGATAGGAGTAATCAACACATATATGATTGAAAATCTGTCATTGCAAACTTTACTAATCTTTGACAAACAGTGATACTAAATACAACACCAGAAATAACTACAACATAAAAATAATAAAAGAAACTACTAATGACTCAAAAATAACTCCCCCTTTTGACATTACAAAAAGGAGGAAGAAAAAGCAAAAATAAAATAGAATCAAATCAAATAATAAAGAAAAGAAACGAGAAAATAAAAGTAAAACAACATTTTTTTTAATCAATCGGCTCTAATAAATCATAATTTGTCCTTGATTTTTAATTCAAAAGCCCATAAGAAGAAAATCAACAATGCTGAAATCTAAAAAAGTTGGAAAATTGACTTTCAAAACTCCTACCTCGGATACTGTTTGATTGAAAAAATATAGGTTTTGAAAATGTGTTTAATTTTCTTTGGGAAATATTTAATTTCTGGAATTTAAATTTTATAATTGAACACTTATTATGAATAATATATCACCTCGAAAAGGTGAACATATCGTTCCCTAATAGGTTCAGATTATAAATTTTGATTTACTCTGATTATTGTAGTCAAACTCAAGGAGAAACAATATATGATCCCGAAGAATCAAAATAGTGTTTAATCCAATATTTAACTACAATAATCTAGTAAAGAGGTCATTAATTTCATAATCAAGATCACGATAATAGTACGATATATCTTTCCAAGGAAAGAGGATATCGTCTGTTATCGATCATTTGAAAATGACGATAATGATCGTTGACTTTTGATTTTCCCAAAGATAATTAACTAAAGTTTTGAAAAACTTGATTTTAAAATCTGGTCTGGGTTTCTAAATCTCCTACGAGCGCAAGCCCTCGTAGTTAATTACATCGTAGGAAACTAGAAAATTTCCTACGAATACTCTCGATTAAAATAGCGATACGAATTTTATTTAAGATTTTCAAAGCTTGATGTCAAAGGAGGTTAAGGGACTTGAATTCTCAAATGGGATTGGTTCAAGATTGAACAGTTATTTCTGGAGTCAAAGGAAGAAGGGTAGGAGGTGCTTTAAGATTCTGAATTACTTCAGAAACACCTCAACCTATCCTAAGTGTTGAGCTCGAATTTGATGGAAAATAGATTTGATATTTAAGTGATTGATTTTATTAGAAAATGGGAATTAGATTCCCGGAAGATTGAGGTCTTAGAATTGAAGATTTACCTCAGAACCTAAGTCTAAAATGGGTACTGAGAATCAGTGACCCAGAACCTAGCTAATACAATGCAATCTGGACTTACCCCGGCCTGGATTGGGGAGCCAGCTAAACCACCTAAACGCTTTTAAAACCATGAGTCAAAGTCTTTAAATGTAGAGTGGTTAAGGACATTGATTAAGATTGGTTTAAAGAATTGGGGTCGACATCTAGAGCAGATCCTAATTGACCCCTTAACATATGTTGGGTTAAATGTCTAAATAAAATGCAATTAAGATTTAAACTCGATTTTTAATTTGTATCTAATGCAATGCATGCTAGTTGACTCGATGAAATGCTTAAATCAATATGAAGCAGTTTTAAAATAGGCTTAAAAAAATAGGTTTTATCCTAGAGATTGCACAACATCCCCTTGGACAGAACTGCACCCTAATAGGTCAGGTGGTCTGCCAGAACCCGCAGGCAGGGAGGTGCCTAACAAGGTAGAGAAAAGTTAATATGAATGCATGAAAAACTCCCGGCGAGTCCGGGCTTACTTCTTAAGAGCGTTAGAGTTTCTATCTGAGCTTAAAATTTTAAATTTTATTTAAGTAGAAAAGGTTAATGACCGTACCCTCACGAGCCTCCGATCGGGTTCCAGGCTAAATCAAAATCGACATGCAATAGCGCCAAATAAACTACTAAAAGCATGCGGGTCCTTAATCGCAATCAATACATCAATCAAATCAATTAAATAATTAAATCAATTAAATAAATATTCAAAATGAAAGTCCATGTGGCAAATGCCACTTAATTATACAACCCAGGGTCTGCAGTAAAGTAAAGTGGCCGGGTACCACTGACTACAACCCGGATTCTACTCCTAAGACTCAAGTGACTTTGAGATTTGAGTTTCTTCTCGTTCTTCACTTCTTTGCCTCCTTGGAACTTCTTGGATCGTCGGGTTTAGATATCCAAATTAAAAGAAACTCCCCCTGGATAGGGGTGTTATCTTTTTTTTTTTGGATACTTGAACTTCATCCTAATTTGGATCTCCAAATGGATAAGAACTCTCCCCTAAGGGATGTTCCTTCCTCTTTGGATTCCAAATTGGATGTTTGAGTATCTCAATCTCAAATCACTTTAAACATTACAACTCAATTTAAATCAAATTACATCAAATTGAAATTAAAAATCTAGACTCAACAACCTGCAAGGTTATCCTAATAATAAGCAGTTTATATTTGACATCCCAAGCAGTTAATATATTTGAAATTTAAATGCTCAAACCAGCCACACTTGGCCATGCTCTTTTTGATTTAAAGGGGGACTTAAGCATGCTTAGCACCTGTGCAATTTAATAATCATGATTTTTGCCCCCTTTAATTTATGCCCTGTATGAGCATGGCCACCTGCATAAGATTGAATTAGTACAAATCGTTCCTAGCCTAGGGGTAGTTCTAATCGTACAATCAATCACATCACAGAGTGCATTAAATAAATAAATAATCACATCAATTCTACTACTAGCAAACAACATGCAGTAAAAGCTCGAAAACCCGGCACACAGCAAAAAAGTAAACACCGGCCTAGCCTAAGACTAGAGTTGGTTGTCCTAGCAAACCATCTAAAGTGTGTGAGGTAGGCTGTGTGGCTTTGATGTGTCCTAAATAGGATGATTTGATTGAAGTTGTTTGAGGTTCAAGTTGGTTGAAGGCTTAAGGGAATATTTAATTTGAATTTAAATATTAATGACTTGAGATTGATTTTAAACTTAATTTTAATTGTTTATTGGATATCACCTTTGTTTCACACCGAGGCCGTGAAGTTTATTTCACCTTCCTTGGGGCTAATTTAATAGCCTCGTAGGCCTGGGTTACCCAGTGGTACCCGATATAATTAAATGATTTGAGTTTGATTAAGGTTTAAAAGTTGATTAAATTTTAATTAGAATTAATTGATTGCTGGTTTTAATGTTGATTTAAGATTTTCTGGAATTTTTAATAATTTATTGAATTTTGGAATTTTCTGGATTATTTTAATCATTTAATTAAGGGGTTAAAATTTGACTTTTTGATTTAAAGTGTTTTCTAGAAATTTAATATTTTATTAAAATACTAGACCTTAATATGATCAGTTAGACAGTAAGTACACTAAAATTGGATTTTTCTACATTTTATTATGAAGGTTTGAAGTTTTGACTTGATTTTGAACTAAGTTTGACCAAAAGTTGACTTTTTTTAAATTTGTTTGATTTCTGGAAACTTAACATTTTTGTTAAATATTAGACCTTAAGATGAGCTGTATGCCTTTGAGTTTGCTCAATTTGGAGTTTATTTGAATTAGTTATGAATTTTTGAAGTTTTGACTATTTATTGAATTTTTTAAAATTGTTTAATTAAAGCCATTTTTATGATTTGAATCCAAATGACCTCCAAACTTCTTGAAATCAACTCCAAAGGTCAGGAATGACCTAAGGAGTGATTTCCAAGTGTTTGAGAAATTTTTGGAATTTTTAATTATTTTTAATTAATTAAATTAATTAGATATTGAATTTCAATTAAATTTAAATTAAACTTAATTTTGAAGTCCAGTCAAGGGGCTTTTATTTTTCATTGATTAAGGGTTCAATTCTGGTCAGTTTGAGGTATTATTTGTAATTTTTGGATTTAAATTCAATTTATTAAATTTTCTGGAAGATTTTAAGGCTTAATTAAGGGTTTAAGTTGATTAAGTTAATTAAGGGGCTTAATGACTTCAAAATTCAGTGAATAATTTTTTATAAGCTGAGGGTGTCACTAGGTTTAAATGGTTTGAGTTTCAAGTCAAAAGGAGATGAATCCTAATTATTAAAATATTTCTAAGTTCTCTAAATGAGTCCTTAATTTTTGTCCTTAATGACACTAAGTTTGATAGATTTGAATCAAGGTTTTGCTAACCCTTGACTTAACATAAATATACACATGCATAGAACATAACCAATCCCTAAGTCTAAGGGAGCCTTAAACCAAGTGGTGTGTGTAGGTCCTTAAACATGCAAATCAATTTAAGGCTTAATTAAATAAAGGATTAATCAATAAATAATTACCAAAATAATTATTCATTGGTTAATTCTCATTCCCCATTAATGTCATTCAAATGTGATCAATCAGTGTTTAAATTTCAACAAAATCTCTCAAAACTCAAAGGTTAAATATATAGATGATTTCAAAATAATTTTAAAAAGTATATATGTATATTTATATTAACTTATATAGAAAATATAAATATTAAAATTTAAATTTAAAATATCTTAAAAGTAGATTGATTATCTTTTTGAGAGATCTTACTGAATGTTTAAAATTATTTTAAAATAATTTTCTTAAAAAAATGAAAATATTTTGATTTATTTTAATTAAATAATAATTAAAATAATCAAATAGATAATATTTAAAATTACCTAAGATATAGGGAATATTTTAAAATAATTTTAATTTTAAATTAAAGGTCTTAAAAAAAACTGAGCAGTTTGATATATTATGTGAAATATTTTTATTTTTAATTAATTTTATATAATTTTTTTTTAAAGAAAACTGGAATTAAAATGATTTAAGACTAAATTAAAAATCATTTTAACGTTTTGGCGGCTCGGATGACACGTGTCCCGCTCGAATTCGCTGCCTCCAGCCGCGGGACAGCGCCAATCATTAGCGGCGGCGGTCAGACACGTGTCAAACGCTGACAAGCCCATGCGGTTTCACTAAACCACGTAGGCAGTGATCATGACCGTTGATTCCGCACGGCGCCGAATCAACGGTTATGATCGAGTCGGACGCGCACAAGTTCGATTACCCATTGATACACGGTTGGACAGACCGCGAAGTGGCGAGATCACAACCGTTGATCGAGGAATCAATGGGTGAGATCTCGCTTAGTTCAGCTGGACCGAACCGAGCCCTAGACTTCATTTTTTGAGTTTTTCTCTCGATTTATTTAACCAAATTACTTGAAATTTTAAACACAGAATGTCCTTATGAACAGAAATTATGGGAGCATGATATCATGGTTTAAAAGCAGCTTTTCATAAAGCTAAATAACTCTAAGTGTTTCTACCTAGGGTTTAGGTTTTACCTCAAATTAACGGACGGATTGAACCGTATAAGATGTCTCTGAACTTGTTGTTTGTCCACGAATCTTTCTCTAGTTGAAGTCGAGGCTTGAAATCCTTTGGATTGAGGGCTATTTGAGCTAGACGGAGATGGCCTTCGGTTTGGCCGGAAGCTCGTCGCCGGCAGCCTCCAACCGCCAGATTTTTGTCTGGAAAGGTCTAGAGATGCCTGGGAAGCTTAGATAAGCTCGGATCGAGGTTTTTAGGAGTCTAGAGTGGAGAGAGAAGGTCTAGGTTAGAATGAATAGCTCTAAATGAAGCTTTGCCCTCTTCAAACCTCTCCAAGCCAAAGGAACGGCTTAGATCAACCTGAGGAGCTCCTAGGATGCTGCCATCTGTTCTGGGGTAGTTAGGATGGCAGGAGAATAAAAGGACAAAGGACATCCATGTTGAAAGGAGTCTTGTGTCCTTTTAAACACATGGGCTCAACTAGAGCCGTTTGATTTTAAATCAAGGGCTAGGAAATGTCTTAAGAATGTTCCAGAAGCTGATTAGATAGCTAGGATTGAAAGGATTTGAAATAAAATGCCAAGTCATTGAGGATTTAACCCATTTAATGGTCCCTTGACCATTTGTTGACTAGTTTGACCAGTCAACAGTCAAGTCTTACTGAGGTGGCAGTAAGGAGGATTGATAGGTTGGCTTAGATGGGGTTTAATGCAACCCATTGGAGGTTTGAGTAATCAAAGCAAAGTTATCTCAAATTTGACCAATTTTTCTAATGGTTTAACTTGGTCAGTTTGACCATGCTTTGACTCATGTCAAATCTAGGGGTAATCAAAATGTTGAGTGAGGGGAATTCAAGGGTTCTCAAATTAATGAGGTCTAGCATTTGAGTGGAAAGACATGTAGAATACATGGCTTTAATCATAGGTTAATATTTGACCAAGTCAAATCAAGATGATTTGACTTCAAATGAATTTGAATATGTTAGAATTGTACTTTGAAAGGGGTTTGAGAGTTTAAAAGGCTAGATTTGGTCAAATGGGTCGAAATAAACCATTTAGATCCTTAAGGAACACTTGGGTCAACCTAGGTTGACTTGGTCAACCAAGTTGACCCAAGAGCATGGAATGGGCTCGACCAGTTTGGTTTGATGATTTGAGCCTATGGGAAGTGATCCCAATGTCTGGGGGGGGTCAAATCAGTCAAAATGATTATTTGAACCCTAAAGGGCCTGTTTGGTCAACCTAGGTTGACTTGGTCAACCAGGTTGACCCAGGGTCTGGGTTTGGATCCAATAGGTTGGGTTTGATATTTGAAAATTGTTGAAAGTGGTTCCAAGTAATTTGGAGGTCATTTGGTTTGAAATGTGCATTTGGACCCCTTAGGGGTATTCTGGTCATTTTGACCCCTGGTCAACTGGGGGTCAAAGTGAGTCCAACAAAATGCAGTTTAATGTTCAAGAGGTCAGGATTAAGGGTCTGGAAGTGATTGGAGGCTTTGGAGAAAGCTCCAAGGTCAAAATCCACTGGGTGGCAGGTCCAGTGGCATAGGCCGTAAATATTTGAAGGTTTTACAGCCTTTGAAAATTAATTCAATTTCGGGGGTTAGAGACCTCATAATGAGCTCAAATTTGGAGGGTTGCCTCTAGAGACATGTCATATCAATATAGAATTGATAGACTCTGAATCAGAAGTCATTTGACTAAGGTTTGAAGTATTCAAAGATTCACTAGAAAAGGCTTTTAGGACTTAGACCTTTAGCCTTAGAATTGAGTCTGGAAATCTGGATTTAAATTGAAATTTGAATTTGGATGATTGGATTTGAATTACCCAAATCATTCATGATCATTTAGAGATCATAAATGATAGGATAGGATTAAAGCTTAATCAAAGGTAAAAGTAGGGTTTGAACTAGAGTTTGGATTTTGAACTAGATTGAATTGAAGCTTGGATTGATCTAGAAGAATCCTAGGGTTTAGAATAGGTCCTAGGGTCCAAATCAGCTTAAGGGAATCCTAGGGTCTAGAATAGATCCTAGGGACTGGAGTCTGGGAAGATCCTAAAACCTAGAAGTCCTAGGGAAATCCTAGGATCTGGGGTCTGGAAGAATCCTATAATCTAGAAGAATCCTAAGATCTAGGAATCCTAAGATTCAAGATCTAGAAGGATCTTAGGATCTAGAGTAGATCCTAAAGTTTGATTTCTAGGAAGATCTTAGGGTTTGGAAGTCCTAGGACCTGGGATCTAGAATAGTCTTAAGATCTAGAAGAATCCTGAGCTCTAGATAGATCTAGGAGAATCCTAGGGTCTAAGAGGATCATATGATCTAGAGTCAGGAAGAATCCTAGAGTCTAGAATAGATCCTAGGGTCTGAAGTCCAGGAGAATCCTAGAATCTAAATTTGTCTTAAATTGTATTGATCTGGGGTCAGGATTGATTTGAATTTGGATTGATCTTAAAAATTGGATTGATCTAAGATCAGATTGCTCCTAAGGTTAAGATTGATCCTAAGGATTGGAAGGATCCTAAGGTCTGGATTGGTCCTACTGACCTCATACAAAAATGAGGTCAACAAATGGACCCCCAATATGTGTAATAGAATGTAGTTCTATTGCACATATTGGTGTTGACCGAATAGAATGGTCAAGTCTGGAGTTTTGATCCTAAGGGAAAGAAAAATCTATCCCTAGGGAATCGGGGTTTGAATAGATACTAGGGTAGTGCTAGAAAAAGCGTACTTTACCACTAGTGGGTCTGGTCCTGAGGATAGGAGAATCCTAACCTTAAGGGTAGAGGAACCTGGGTGATTCTATAGGAAGGAAGAACTCCTAACTATAAAGGATTGAAATTAAATTTGATTCTAAGGGAAAAGAAAATCTTAACCTTAGAAGATTGAATTTGAAATGAATCTAAGGGGAGGAGATCCTAACCTTAGAAGTTTGAATTTGAAATGATGCTAGGGTAGTGCTGAGGCAGCGTACTCTACCACTAGTGGGTCTGGTCCTAAGGGAAAGGAAGAATCTATCCCTAAAGGAGAAGGAAGTCTGGATGATCGTATAGAAAGGGAGAATTCCTAACTACAGAGGATCGAGTCTGAATTTGATTCTAAGGGAAAGGAAACTCCTAACCTTAGCAAACTAAATTTGAAAGGATACTAGGGTAGTGCTAGAAACAGCGTACTCTACCACTAGTGGATCTAATCCTAAGGAAGGGAAAGAATCTTATCCTTACAGGAAAAGAAAATCTGGATGATCATATAGAAAGGAAGAATTCCTAACTACAGAGGATCAAATTGAAATTCAATACTAGGGTAGTGCCACGAGGGGCGTACTCTACCACTAGTAGATCTAGTCCTAAGGGAAGAAACATCTAACCCTAAGGAAAGGAGGGTCTGGATGACTCTGTAGAAAGAAAGAATTCCTAACTACCGAGGATTGAGTTTGAATTTTGATACTAGGGCAGTGCCAAAAAGGGCGTACTCTACCACTAGTAGATCTAATCCTAAGGGAAGGGAGAAATACCTAGCCCTAAAGAAAAGAAAGCTTGATTGAGATTGATTCCAGGACGATGCCATAGAGGACTTACTCCATCACTAGGAAGTCTAATCCCAAGGGAAGGAAGGATATCCTACCCTAAGGAAGAGAGAACTGGATTTTGAAATTAAACTCAGGACGGTGCCATAGAGGACTTATTCCATCACTGAGGAGTCTAATCCTAAAGGAAGGAGAAAAGCCTAACCTTGAGGAGAAGATAGTTTGATTTCGGAGTTGAAATTGAATCCAGGATGGGGCCACAAGGGACTTATTCCATCACTGGGGAATCAAATCCTAAGAGAAGGAGAATACTTACTCTAAGGAAATGAGAACTGGATGATCTCATGGGAAAATAGTATTGCTCCCTATAGGAGATCAGGCTTAAAGTTTTGAATTTTGAAACTAGAATGGTGCCGCAGAGGACGTTATCCATCACTAGTAGATCTAATCCTAAGGAGAGAAAGCACGATGACTCACATCTGTCCTTAAGGAAAAGAAGACTGGGGAACCCTGAGGGAAAGAAGTATTGCTTCCCACAGAAGATCGGATCTAGATTTTGAACCTAAGATGGTGCCACAGAGGGCGTGCTCCATCACTAGAGGATCTAATCCTAAGGAAAGAAAGCACGATGACTCACATCTGTCCTTAAGGAAAAGAAAACTGGAAGAAGCTAGGATGGTGCCACGAAGGGCGTACTCCACCACTAGCGGATCTAATCCTAAGGATAGAAAGCACGATGACTCACATCTAACCTTAAGGAAAAGAAAACTGGAAGAAGCTAGGATGGTGCCACGAAGGGCGTACTCCACCACTAGCGGATCTAATCCTAAGGATAGAAAGCACGATGACTCACATCTAACCTTAAGGAAAAGAAAACTGGAAGAAGCTAGGATGGTGCCACGAAGGGCGTACCCCACCACTAGCGGATCTAATCCTAAGGATAGAAAGCACGATGACTCACATCTAACCTTAAGGAAAAGAAAATTAGAAGAAGCTAGGATGGTGCCACGAAGGGCGTACTCCACCACTAGCGGATCTAATCCTAAGGATAGAAAGCACGATGACTCACATCTAACCTTAAGGAAAAGAAAACTGGAAGAAGCTAGGATGGTGCCACGAAGGGCGTACCCCACCACTAGCGGATCTAATCCTAAGGATAGAAAGCACGATGACTCACATCTAACCTTAAGGAAAAGAAAATTGGATGATCCTGTGAGAAGGAAGCATTGCTTCGCACAAAATCAAGTCTGGAGTGATCGTATGTAAAAGAAACTTGCTTTACATAGAGGATCAGGTCTGGAATGATCATATGTGAAGGAAACTTGCTTCATATAGAGGATCGGGTTTGAAATGATCGTATACAGAGGAAACTTGCTCTGTATAGAGGATCGGGTCCTGGAATGATCATATATAGAGGAAACTTGCTCTGTATAGAGGATCGGGTCTGGATGATCGTATATAGAGGAAACTTGCTCTATATAGAGGATCGGGTCATGAATGATCATATGTGAAGGAAACTTGCTTCACATAGAGGATCGAGTCTGGAATGATCATATACAGAGGAAACTTGCTCTATACAGAGGATCGGGTCTGGATTGATCGTATATAGAGGAAACTTGCTCTATACAGAGGATCAGGTCTGGATGATCGTGTATAGAGGAAACTTGCTCTATACAGAGGATCGGATTTGAATTCTGGAACTTGAGAATTGAATGATTTTTGAATTTGAATTTGAATTTGAAAGTGTTTGAATTTGAAACTTGATTTGACAAATTTGAATTTGAAGGGTTTTAAAACTGTGATGTGTTTTGAATTTGATTTGAATTGTTTTTGAATTTGAAGGAATTTGAATTTGAAAGTTGTTTGATTTTGATTCATCTTGAATTTGATTTTGAATTTTGAATTTTGATTGTGTTTGATTTGATTTTGATTTGTTTGAATTTGATTTTGAATTGTTTGAATTTGATTTTGAATTTGAAGTGTTTTGAATTTAATTTTAAGTTTGACACTCATCTGGCATGGTACTTCCTGAAGAGCCTCCCCAATTTTTAAAAATATTAGGTGGCATTCTTCAGGGTTGATCAGTCGATTGGAAATTTCCTCAAAGATCGTCATGAACGGTCCAGTCAACATTGACTCAAGCTTTCCATTGAGTTTACAACGGATTAAAAGCGGTCTACAAAAGACTACGACCAAGTCTCCTACTTGGGGAGTTCTAAAGTGACACAACTTATCAATAACTTGAATCAAATGTGACTTATGAACTTTCAAACTTTGTTGAGCATGTATTGATTTTTATTTGATGCCATTGAGCTCCTTGAATTGGAGTCAAGCACTCTGCTCAATTAGAGTTTGATTTTAAACAGCAAGTCTTAGCTCAAGAAACTACGCTTCTAGATCAGAATGATCTAGGACCCAGCACAGGGTGTGGCTTGATTGTGAACGACAATTTCCAGCATTATAAAATACTCCTCCAGTGGGATTGAACTTGGACCCAGCATAGAGTGTAATTTTATAAAGAAGGCCTAGTAGAAAAAGATGCCTATGAGGAAGGACTTACACACACTTCTCAAGGATCGAATTTAAATTTTCAAGAAGAGGAGATTTCATTATCTTTATTAGAAAACTTCCTCTAGCAATTTGGACCCTGTCGGAACGACAAACGGGAACAAATTTAGAAGTACAGTGAAAAGTTTGAGTGACTCCAACTGATTTTGAAAAGTTTGAGAACTTAGGTTTTGTTGACCCAGACCGTGTTTCATAGAAACTAAACTGGGGTTTCCCTTAAATATTTTGAATTAAAATCAATTTCAAAGAGGTTAAAGTCAAATAGAGAAATTCAATCTTTTCAATTCTCTTGCACAAGAGATTTTTATATCTTGATAGAATATCGATGCACGGTGAAAATTCTGGATTCACGATTCTTAAAATCAAGCAATTTTAAATTGACTGGGTATCTTGAGATTCAAGAATTTAGAAGAAGGGAGCCTCTTTCTTTCTTCTCTTTTCTTGGTGGCGCATTTTGCGCATCTTTTAATTTATAGTGTATTTTGCACTGTTTCTTAACTTGTGGCGCCCATTGCGCATCTTTTTAATTTTTAGTGCACTTTGTGCATTTTGTGCATTTCTTGATTGTTGGCGCATTTTGCGCATCTTTTGAATTCAATTGAATTTAAGAAGAGGCTACACCTTCTCTACTTCAATACCGGGATTACATCTCAAGTATAAGAGAAGAAAACTCATTCTCTTATGCAAGGACGAATAATCCTCAAGGTAGGACCCAGTCATTTAAAATGAATACTGGCTTGACTTTTGAAAATCATTGAACAAAATTTTAAACACGCAAGAGATATCTATTAGGATAGAAAATTGCGAGAAAATTGGGAAGATTTTCATTTCAAAGATCAACTTAAATTTGATATTAATTTAACTCAACAATTGAATCAATCCCACAAAAGAGGTGGGAAGCAGGGGTATTCAAACATTTGATGGAGTCAACAAGAACTTTCTCTTGCTTAAAACTTAACTTAGAGGTCAATTTCCATTAAAAAGATAACTCAACTATCTTGAAAGTTTGAAATCAGTACACTTGAGAAATTGAAAGCTTTTCCTTAAAAAGAAATTGCAAATCTAGGAGGCAAGACCTTAGTAGTACGGAATTAAATTCCTACGATCTCCTTGGAGGGAGAGACTACTATTGGGTCTGCACTATCCTTAGAAGTCATTGCATCACCTTAATCAAAAATATTTATCTCGATAGGACCCCGTTGAAAGTTGAATTTTAACGGTATCACTATCTGATAAAATCTTAGATTATTTCCCCTCTCTTATCACTAGTGGTCTAGTAATTAGGAGAGTGGCACCCCTGTTTGTTTGATATGAAAAATGTAGTTTTGAAAAAGATTTAATTTTCTTTGGGAAATGTTCAATTTCTGGAATTTTAAATTTTATAATCGAACACTTATTATGAATGATGTATCACCTCGAAAGGTGAACATATCGTTACCTAATAGGTTCTGATTACAAATCTTCAAGTTTATTCTGATTATCATAATCAAATTCAAGGAGAAACAACATATGATCTCAAAGGATCAAAGTGATGTTTAATCAACTGTTTGACTATGCTAATCTGAATAGATTGATCATTAATTTCATAATCAAAATTATGATTGTAATTGATATATCTATCCGAAGAAAGAAAATATCAGTCACTATCAATAATTCGAATATGACGATAATGATCGTCAGGTTTGAATTTCCCAAAGATAATTAATTAAGGGTTTTGAAAAAGCTTGATTTTGAAATCAGGTCTGGGTTTCTAAATCTCCTACGAGCGCAAGCCCTCGTAGTTAATTACATCGTAGGAAAATAGAGATTTTTCTACGAACACTCTCGATTAAAATAGCGATACGAATTTCATTTAAGAATTCAAAGATTGATATCAAATGAGGTTAAGGGTTGAAAATTCAAATGGGATTGGTTCAAGGTTGAACACTTATTTCTAGAGTCAAAGGAAGAAGAGTAGGAGGTGTCTTAAGATTCTGAATTGCTTCAGAAACACCTCAAACTATCTTAAGTGTTAGGCTTGAATTAGATTGAAAGATATTTTAATGTTTAAATGGTCAATTTTATTAGAAGGTGGGAATCAGATTCCCGGAAGATTGATGTCTTAAGATTGAAGACATGCCTCAGAACTTAAGTCTAAAATTGGGTACAGAAAATCAGTGACCCGAATCCTAGCTAATGCAGTGCAATCTGGACTTACCCCGGCCTGGATTGGGGAGCCAGCTAAACCACCTAAACGCTTTTAAAAACCATGAGTCAAAGTCTTTTAAATGTAGAGTGGTTAGGGGACATTGTTTAAGATTAGTTTAAGGAGTTGGGGTCGACATCTAGAGCAGATTCCTAATTGACCCCTCAACTTATGTTGGGTGAAATGCTTAAGCTAAAAATGCAATTAAAGATTTAGACTCAATTTTTAATTTGTATCTAATGCAATGCATGCCAATTGACTCGATGAAATGCTTAAATCAAAATGTAGCAGTTTTAAAACAGGCTTAAAAAATAGATTTTATCCTAAAGATTGCACAACATCCCCTTGGACAGAACTGCACCCTAATAGGTCAGGTGGTCTGCCAGAACCCGCAGGCGGGGAGGTGCCTAACACGGATGAGAAAAGTCAATATGTATGCATGAAAAACTCCCGGCGAGTCCGGGCTTACTTCTTAAGAGCGTTAGAGTTTCTATCTGAGCTTAAAAATTTTAAATTTTGTTTAAGTAGAAGAAGTTTATGACCGTACCCTCACGAGCCTCCGATCGGGTTCCAGGCTAAATCAAATACGACATGCAATAAGCGCCAAAAAACTACTAAAAGCATGTGGGTCCTTAATCGCAATCAACATCAATTAATCAAATCAATATTTAATTAAATTAATTAAATAAATGCTCAAACTGAAAGTCCGTAGGCAAGTGCCCTTAATAATACAACCCAGGGTCTGCAGGAAAGTAAAGTGGCCGGGTACCACTGACTACAACCCGGATTCTACTCCTAAGACTCAAGTGACTTTGAGATTTGAGATTCTTCTCGTTCTTCACTTCTTCGTCTCCTTAGAACTCCTTGGATCGTCGGGTCTGGGTATCCAAATGAAAAGAAACTCCCCCTGGATAGGGGTGTTATCTTTTCTCTTTGGATACTTGAACTTCATCCTAATTTGGATCTCCAAATGGATAGGAACTCTCCCCTAAGGGATGTTCCTTCCTCTTTGGATTCCAAATTGGATTTTAAATGTCTCAATCTCAAAGTACTTTAAACATTACAACTCAATTTAAATCAAATTACATCAAATTGAAATTAAAAATCTAGACTCAACAACCTGCAAGGTTATCCTAATAATAAGCAGTTTATATTTGACATCCCAAGTAGTTAATATATTTGAAATTTAAATGCTCAAACCAGCCACACTTGGCCATGCTCTTTTTGATTTAAAGGGGGACTTAAGCATGCTTAGCACCTGTGCAATTTAATAATCATGATTTTTGCCCCCTTTAATTTATGCCATGTATGAGCATGGCCACCTGCATAAGATTGAATTAGTACAAATCGTTCCTAGCCTAGGGGTAGATCTAATCGTACAATCAATCACATCACAGAGTGCATTAAATAAATAAACAATCACATCAATTCTAATACTAGCAAACAGCATGCAGTAAAAGCTCGAAAATCCGGCACACAGCAGAAAGTAAACACCGGCCTAGCCTAAGACTAGAGTTGGTTGTCCTAGCAAACCATCTAAAGTGTGTGAGGCAGGCTGTGTGGCTTTGATGTGTCCTAAATAGGATGATTTGATTGAAGTTGTTTAAAGTTCTAGTTGGTTGAAGGCTTAAGGGAGATTTAATTTGAATTTAAATATTAATGACTTGAGATTGATTTTAAACTTGATTTTAATTATTTATTGGATATCACCTTTGTTTCACACCGAGGCCGTGAAGTTTATTTCACCTTCCTTGGGGCTAATTTAATAGCCTCGTAGGCCTGGGTTACCCAGTGGTACCCGATATAGTTAAGTGATTTGAGTTCGATTAAGGTTTGAAAGGTGATTAAATTTAATTAGAATTAGTTGGTTGCTGATTTTAATGTTGAATTAATGTTTTCTGGAATTTTGAATGATTTATTGAATTTTGATATTTTTTTTGGATTATTTTAATCATTTAATTAAAGGGTCAAAATTTGACTTTTTGATTTAAAGGGTTTTCTGGAAAGTTAATATTTTATTAAAATACTAGACCTTAATACGATCAGTTAGACAGTAAGTACACTGAAATTGGATTTTTCTACATTTTATTATGAAGGTTTGAAGTTTTGACTTGAATTTGAACTAAGTTTGACCAAAAGTTGACTTTTTCAAATTTGTTTGATTTCTGGAAACTTAACATTTTTAATAAATATTAGAGCTTAAGATGAATTGTATACCTTTGAGTTTGCTCAATTTGGAATTCATTTGAATTAGTTATGAATTTTTGAAATTTTGAGTATTTAATGAATTATTTAAATTGTTTAATTAGAGACCATTTTTATGATTTGAATCCAAATGACCTCCAAACTTCTTGAAATCAACTCCAAAGGTCAGGAATGACCTAAAGAGTGATTTCCAAGTGTTTGGAAATTTTCTGGAATTTTTGATTATTTTTAATTAATTAAATTAATTAAATTTCAGATTTCAATTAAAGTTAAATTAAACTTAATTTTGAAGTCCCGTCAAGGGGCTTTTATTTTTCATTGATTAAGGGTTTAATTCTGGTCAGTTTAAGGTATTATATGTAATTTTTAGATTTAAACTTAATTTATTATAATTTCTAGAAGATTTAATGGCTTAATTAAGGTTTAAACTTGATTAGGTTAATTAAGGGGCTTAATGATCTCAAAAGTCAGTGGGAAATTTTCCTAGGGCTGAGGGTGTCACTAAGTTCAAATGGTTTGAGTTTCAAGTCAATTGGAATTATATCCTAATTATTGAAATTTTCTAAGTTTTCTAACTAAGATCCTTAATTATTGTCCTTAAATGATGTCATTAAGTTTAATTGGGTTTGAATCAAGGTTTCTAGACCCTTGGACACATATGTAAACACATCACAACAATCATATGTCCTAATGCTAAGCATAAAAGAAATTTATGAATTTTTAAATTTATGGGTCCAAAATGAACTCATACATTTGAAAATTCATTTCATAGAAATTCTGGTCAGAACATGACCCAAGAAAATTAGGGTGGGTTAAGGATTCCCCCTAATCTAAGCCATCCAAATTTGAGGTCAATTTGACCATTGGATCTTGAGAAATGTGAGAAAAATAAAAACTCATCATCTCTGTTTTTCTCTGAACTCAATGATCAAAATTGTTTCAAATTATTTTTAAAATAAAGTAGACGTCAAGAGCTTTCCAACAAGCCCAAGAACACCCAATTTGGATTAAAAATGAATTTTCTATGAATTTTCAAAGTTTTGAGCATTTAAAATGAATTTTAAATTCATTTTTAATTAATTTAACTGCCGGCCAATCATTGGAATGACGGCGGCGGCGGCTTTCCTCGTACTTGACACGTGGCACAGTCTGATTGAGCCACTTGCCACGTCAGCAAGGATATCGGGCCGTCCGATCCGCGCCCGATCGGATGGACGAACCAGATTTTGCCACGTCACCGGGCTGTATGGCAAAACGGCGCAGGTTCGAATCCCGCCGGCTACAGCATACGGTCCGGCTTGATCTGCACCGTCCGATCGCAATACACACGCGATCGGACGGTCCAGATCGCTCCCGAAATCTTAGTTCAAAATAAACTAGAATTTTAAATGCTCATAACTTTCGATCCGACCGTTCAAATTTCATGAAATTTGAAACATAGGATCTAGATACCCTCCTCTTTCAATCCATGGAGTTTCAAAGCTCCATGCATTGGGATTTGGGAGAAATCAATGTTTGATCATAGAACTTAAAATGACGATAACTTACAATCTAGCCGTCGGATTTTGACGATCTTGGGCTCGTTGGAAAGCTGCTAATATCCTCTTCAACTTTGTAGAAGACCTCGAGACCTGGTTCGTGCTGTATTGGAAGTTATTTGTATATCTCCTGATTCTCTCTCTAGATCCTCTCTCTTCACCAATGAGGGCTTTGGAGGCTAGATTTTGATGGGGAGAAGCATGGGGGAGCTATAGGGATTATTGGAGAAGCTCTCAGAGAAGCTTGGAAAGCTTGAGGATTTCTGGAAGAGAAAATTTAGGTGAGAGAGTGTTAGGATGAGAATGAGAGCTCTATTTGGGGTTTTGCCCTATTCTAACCTCTCCAGGCCAAATTAATGGCTGGGATTAATTAGAAGAACTCCTGGATGGCTGCCACATGTCCCCCAAACAGTTAGAGAGCAGGGGAATAAAGGACCAAAGGACACATGAGGTGGAAAGGCCTCATGGTCCCCACCTTGGCATGTGGGAGTGAAGAGAGCTATTTGATCAAGATCCAAGGGCTTAGAATTGCTCAAGGAAGGTTCTAGAGTGCATTTAAGCTGCTGGAATGGTTTAAGTAAAGGTATGTTAGCCTTAGTAGGTCATTTGACCAACTTTGACTATCATAAACCTTTGGTTTGAATGCTTGATTGGTTTGACCAGTCAATTGGTCAAACTAAGTGACATGGCCAGCAAGGTGGCACCATGGAATGGTTTGAAGGGAATATAAAATCAAAGTTGGGCCATGAGATTGAAGTTTGAAGTGATATAAAAAGTTTTGAATGGGTTTGACCAAGTTTTATTGAGTTGACCAAGTCAAACTCAATGTGATTTGACTTGAGGTGGGTTTAAAAAAAAAATTCAAGGCATTGATTGATGTAGGTTTGAAGATTTGAAAGGTTTCAAATGAATATTTGAAGGAATTTGACCCAAATGGGTCACATTTGATTGAACTTGGACTCAGTTGACCAAGTCAACTATTGACTAGGTCAAGGGTCCAATCAGGTCTAAATCATTAAAGGATATGGCCAGGGGAGTTTGACAGGGTTTTGAATACATTTGGGGTGTGATTTGAAGTAGGGAAGCTTAAGGGTTTGAAGTGGTCAACCTGAGTTGACTTTGTCAACCAAGTTGACCAAGGGCCAAGGTCTGGGCTGGATCAATCTGAAGTGATATATAAAGTCTGGCAGGAGTGTTTTCAGGGATCAAATAGGTCATTTGGGTCAAATGACCTATTTAGACCCTTAATGGGCTTAATGGGTCAACTGTGTTGACTTTGTCAACCAGGTTGACCCAGGGTCAGGGATTGGGTCCAACCAGTTCAGAATGACTTTCTGAGTCTGCTGGTGGTGGTCTCAAGGTTTGGAGAGGTCATTTGGTCAAAATGACCTATTTGGGCCCTTAATGGGCCTTTTAGGTCAAACCTAGTTGACTTGGTCAACCAGGTGGGTCCAGGGTCTGGAAATGGGTTCAACAGATTTGAAATGATATTTGGAGACCAACGGAGGTGGTCCCAAGGTCTGGGGAGGTCATTTGGTCAAAATGACCTGTTTTGACCCTAAAGGGGCCTTCTAGGTCAACTAGGTTGACTTGGTCAACCAGGTTGACCCAGGGGCTAGTTCTGGGTTCAACAGGTTTGGTTTGATATTTGAAACTTGCTGGAGGTAGTTGCATTTGATTTGGAGCTCATTTGACCAAAGTGACTATTCACACCCCATAGGGGTATTTTGGTCATTTTGACCCCTGGCCAACTGGGGGTCAAATTGAGTCCAACAAAATGCAGTTTAATGCTCAATGGGTCATAATCAAGGGTCTGGAGGTAATTGGAGGCTTTGGAGAAAGCTCCAGGGTCAAAACCCACTGGTTGGTAGGTCCAGTGGCATAGACTGTAAATATTTGAAGGTTTTACAGCCTTTGGATTTCAATTCAGTTTCTGGGGTTAGAGATCTCAGAATGAGCTCAAATTTGGAGGGTTACCTCTAGAGACATGTCACATCAGTGTGGAACTGACAGATCTTGAATCAGAGGTCATTTGATAGGGTTTTGAGATGTTCAAAGATTAACTGGAAAAGGCTTTCAGGACTTAGACCTTTAGCCTTGGATTTGAATCTGGAAATCTGGTTTTGAATTGGATTTTGAGCTTGAATGATATGGTTTGAATTAAGTCTAGATTGAATTGAAGCTTGGATTGATCTAGAAGAATCCTAGGGTTTAGAATAGGTCCTAGGGTCCAAATCAGCTTAAGGGAATCCTAAGGTCTAGTGTAGATCCTAGGGACTGGAGTCTGGGAAGATTCTAGAATCTAGAAGTCCTAGGGAAATCCTAGGATCTGGGGTCTGGAAGAATCCTATAATCTAGAAGGATCCTAAGATCTAGGAATCCTAAGATTCAAGATGTAGAAGGATCTTAGGATCTAGAGTCAGGTAGAATCCTAGGGTCTCGAATAGATCCTAGGGTCTGAAGTCTAGGAAAATCCTAGAATCTAGAATAGTCTGGAGATTTGATTGATCTGGGGTCAGGATTGATTTGAATTTAGATTGATCTAGGATTAGATTAATCCTAGGGTCAGGATTAAATCCTAAGGATTGGAATGATCCTAAGGTCTGGATTGGTCCTACTAAGCTCATA
Organism: Dendrobium chrysotoxum; assembly: GCA_019925795.1. Classification (NCBI taxonomy): domain Eukaryota; kingdom Viridiplantae; phylum Streptophyta; class Magnoliopsida; order Asparagales; family Orchidaceae; genus Dendrobium; species Dendrobium chrysotoxum. Next base: position 16,142,350 of record CM034314.1, on the reverse strand, counting down.
CAAAAATGAGGTCAACAAATGGACCCCCAATATGTGTAATAGAATGTAGTTCTATTGCACATATTGGTGTTGACCGAATAGAATGGTCAAGTCTGGAATTTTGATCTTAAGGGGATGAAAAGTCTATCCCTGGGGAATTAAGTTTGAATTGATACTAGGATAGTGCTAAGAAAAGCATACTCTACCACTAGTGGGTCTGGTCCTAAGGGAAAGGAAGAATCTATCCCTAAAGGAGAAGGAAGTCTAGGTGATCCTATAGGAAGAACTCCTAACTATAAAGGATTGAGTCTAGATTTGATTCTAAGGGAAAGGAAATCCTAACCTTAGAAAATTAAATTTGAAATGATACTAGGGTAGTGCTGGGGGTAGCGTACTCTACCACTAGTAGATCTAGTCCTAGGAGAAGGAAGAAAACCTATCCCTAAGGAAAAGAAGGCCTGGATGATCGTATAGGAAGGAAGAATTCCTAGCTATAGAGGATCAAGTTTAAATTTTGATACTAGGGTAGTGCCACAAAGGGCGTACTCTACCACTAGTGGATCTAATCCTAAGGAAAAGAAGAATCCTGTCCTTACAGGAAAGAAAGCTTGATTGAGATTGATTCCAGGACGGTGCCACAGAGGACTTACTCCATCACTAGGAAGTCTAATCCCAAGGGAAGGAAGGATAACCTACCATAAGGAAGAGAGAACTGGATTTTAAAATTAAACCCAGGACGGTGCCATAGAGGACTTATTCCATCACTGGAGAATCTAATCCTAAGAGAAGGAGAATGCTTACTCTAAGGAAAAGAGAACTGGATGATCGTATAGGAGAATAGTATTACTTCCTATAGGATATCAGACTTAAAGATTTAAATTTTGAAACTAGAATGGTGCCGCAGAGGGCGTTATCCATCACTAGTAGACCTAATCCTAAGGAAAGAAAGCATGATGACTCACATCTAACCTTAAGGAAAAGAAAACTGGATGATCTCATAGGAAGGTAGTATTATTTCCTGTATGAGATTAGGCTTGAAGTTTTGAATTTTGAAACTAGGATGGTGCCGCAAGGGCGTTATCCATCACTAGTAGATCTAATCCTAAGGAGAGAAAGCACGATGACTCACATCTGTCCTTAAGGAAAAGAAGATTGGAGGACCCTGAGGGAAGGAAGTATTGCTTCCCACAGAAGGTCGGATCTGGATTTTAAATCTAGGATGGTGCCCCAGAGGGCGTGCTCCACCGCTAGAAGATCTAATCCTAAGGAAAGAAAGCACGATGACTCATATCTGACCTTAAGGAAAAGAAACTGGATGATCCTGTGAGAAGGAAGCATTGCTTCACACAGAATCGAATCTGGAATGATCGTATGTAAAGGAAACTTGCTTTACATAGAGGATCAGATCTGGATGATCCTGTATAGAGGAAACTTACTCTATATAGAGGATCGAGTCTGGAATGATCATGTGCAGAGGAAACTTTCTCTACACAAAAGATCAGGTCTGGATGATCGTGTATAGAGGGAACTCGCTCTATACAGAGGATCGGGTCTGGAATGATCGTATGTAAAGGAAACTTGCTTTACATAGAGGATCGAGTCTGGATGATCGTATACAGAGGAAACTTGCTCTGTATAGAGGATCGGGTCAGGAATGATCATGACAGAAGGAAACTTGCTTCACACAAAAGATCAGGTCTGGATTGATCGTATGTGAAGGAAACTTGCTTCACACAGAGGATCGGGTCTGGATGATCGTATATAGAGGAAACTTACTCTATATAGAGGATCAGATCAGGAATGATCATATGTGAAGGAAACTTGCTTCACATAGAGGATCGAGTCTGGAATGATCATATACAGAGGAAACTTGCTCTGTATAGAAGATCGAGTCTGGATTGATCGTATATAGAGGAAACTTGCTCTATATAGAGGATCAGGTCTGGAATGATCATATGTGAAGGAAACTTGCTTCACATAGAGGATTGAGTCTGGAATGATCATATACAGAGGAAACTTGCTCTGTATAGAGGATCGGGTCTGGATTGATCGTATATAGAGGAAACTTGCTCTATATAGAGGATCGGATTTGAATTCTGGAACTTGAGAATTGAATGATTTTTGAATTTGAATTTGAATGTGTTTGAATTTGAAATTTGATTTGAATTGATTTTGAATTTGAAGGGTTTTAAAACTGTGATGTGTTTTGAATTTGATTCGAATTGGTTTTGAATTTGAAAATTTTGAATTTGAAATTTGATTGATTTTGATTCATCTTGAATTTGATTTTGAATTTTGAATTTCGATTGTGTTTGGCTTAATTTTGATTTGTTTGAATTTGATTTTGAATTTGAAGTGTTTTGAATTTAATTTTAAGTTTGACACTCATCTGGCATGGTACTTCCTGAAGAGCCTCCCCGATGTTTAAAATATTGGGTGGCATTCTTCAGGATTGATCAGTTAAAGGAAAAATTTCCTCAAAGATCGTCATAAACGATCCAGTCAACATTGACTCAAGCTTTCCATTAAATTTATAATGGATTAGAAGTGGTCTACAAAAGACTACGACCAAGTCTCCTACTTGGGGAGTTCTAAAGTGACACAACTTATCAATAACTTAAATCAAACGTGACTTATGAACTTTCAAACTTTGTTGAGCATGTATTAATTTTTATTTGATGCCTTTGAGCTCCTCGAATTGGAGTCGGGCACTTTGCTCAACTATAGTTTGATTTTGGATAGCAAGTCCCAACAAAGGGAACTACGCCTCTAGATCAGAATGATCTAGGACCCAACACAGGGTGTGGTTTGATTTTGAACGACAATTTCCAGCATTATAAAATACTCCTCCAGTGGGATTGAACTTGGACCGAGCATAGAGTGTAATTTTATAAAGAAGGCCTTAAAGGAAGGATGCCTATGTGGAAGGGCTTACACACACTTCTCAAGGACCAGATTTTGAATTTTAATCAAGAGTAGAAGATTCATTCTTCTTATTAGAAAACTTCCTCTAGCTATTTGGACCCTGTCGGAACGACAAACGGGAACAAATTTAGAAGTGCAGTGAAAAGTTTGAGTGACCCCAACTAACCTGAAAAGGTTTGAGGATTTAGGTTTTGTTGACCCAGACCAAGTTTCGTAGAAGCTAAACTGGGGTCTCCCTTAAATATTTTGAATTAAAATCAATTTCAAAGAGGTTTAAGTTGAATATAGAAATTTGATCTTTTCAATTCTCTAGCACGAGAGATTTTTGTATCTTGATAGAATATCGATGCCCGGTGAAAATTCTAGATTCAAGACTTTCAAAATCAAGCAATTTAAATTTAACTGGGTCTTTTGAGATTAAAACATTTAGAAAAAGGGAGCCTCATTCTTTTTCTGGTGGCGCACATTGCGCATCTTTTGATTTATAGTGCATTTTGCACTGTTTCTTAACTTGTGGCGCCCATTGCGCATCTTTTAACTTTTGATGCACTTTGTGCATTTCTTGATTGTTGGCGCATTTTGCGCATCTTTTGAATTCAATTGAATTTAAGAAGAGGCTACACCTTCTCTACTTCAATACCGGGATTACATCTCAAGTATAAGAGAAGAAAACTCATTCTCTTATGCAAGGATGAATAATCCTCAAGGTAGGACCCAGTCATTTAAAATGAATACTGGCTTGACTTTTGAAAATCATTGAACAAAATTTAAACACGCAAGAGATATCTATTAGGATATAAAATTTGGAGAAAATTGAGAAGATTTTTATTTCAAAGATCAACTTAAATTTGATATTGATTTAACTCAACAATTGAATCAATCCCACAAAAGAGGTGGGAAGGAGGGGTATTTAAACATTTGGAGTCAACTACAACTTTCTCCTGCTTAAGACTTCAAATAGAGGTCAATTTTCATTAAAAAGATGATTCAACTATCTTGAAATTTTGAAATCGGTACACTTGAGAAATTGGAAACTTTCCTTAAAAAGAAATTGCAAATCTAGGTGGCAAAACCCCAGTAGTACGGAATTAGATTCCTACGATCTCCTTGGAAGGAGAGACTATTATTGGGTCTGCGCTATCCTTAGAAATCATTGCATCACTTTAATCAAAAGATTTATCTCGATAGGACCCCGTTGAAAGTTGAATTTTAACGGTATCACTATCTGATATAATCCTAGATTATTTCCCCTCTCTTATTACTAGTGGTCTAGTAATTAGGAGAGTGGCACCCCGAGTGGTTTCTAGACCTCCTCCTCCTCTGCAGGTGATGTAGCGGGGCACGTATAGAAACGTGACCTAACATCATCTAGTAGAGTGGATGGGTCATAACCTTCAACTGGGGGCCTAGGGCCTGGTGCTGGAGTTTGATCAGTTTTGGCTTGATTAATCCTTGCCATGTAGTAGTCAAGAAGATGTATTGAAGATTGTGCTCTCGTCTCTACAACCTCCCTCCTTTGAGCAACAGGAGAAGGGTGAAAATGATTTCCACCAGGGAAGGGGTTCGTAGAAGGAGCAACAAACTTTTGATTGGCCTCAGACTTGACGTGTTTTAAGGCTTTCGCCTCAGCAGTCTTCCTGGCCTTAACAACCTTCTTTCTGACTCTACGAAGGTAGTTCTTCATTTTGTTCTTGCTGACCTTGCTGACGACAGGGGTACTAGAACTTGACCCGATCTTAGGCTGAGATGGTAGTTCTTCTATCATTATTGACTTCTGGTTGTTATCCTCCTCAGTAGAAGATACAGTGGGTAAAGGAGTGACAACAGCCTCCATCTCGGAGATGGGGGAGTCAACTCCTGACCCTAAAGTAATCTCAACCAAAGGGACATTCCTTCGTATTCCCGCAGACAGATCAATCATTTCTTCTCCGTCGACTGATAACTTGAAGTCTTGGAATTGCATTTCAAATTGGATAAAATTACTAGAAGTGATTCCTTCGACTATCAAGTTTCTATCTACAGAGAAAATGAGTTTCCCAGCCATTTGAGTGCTTAAATCCTGAAATTAATGAACAATGATTTGAATTAGTTAATCTTGAATATGAATTTGAATTTTAAATTTGATTAATGTTATTCAAAATTTAATAATTCAATCATGTTAAGCTTAAATTCAAAACGGTGGTTCGTAGAATTGACAAGGACTTAAGGGTTGAACCCAACACTTTCGCTACACCAATTAACTTGGGGCAAAATGTCAAAGTTCAAACTCGAACTTGAATTCAAAATTAAAATTAAAATTTGAGGTGACAAATCAAATTCGAACTTGAAGTTGAAATTGCATTTTAAATTAAAGTTGGATTCAAATTTGAACTTAAGATTGAAGTCGAATGGACCTTTCTTCAAATCTTGTGACTCAACAGATCGAGTTTCGCTCAATCATGTAGGTACACAAAATTGATATGAAAGATTCAAGGATCGGGCTCGACTCTTTTCATTTCACCAATTGACTTGGGTCGAAATGTCAAAATCTCGATCAAAATTGAATCGACTTTAAATTAAAAATCAAATTCAGATTTCAAGTTGAAATTATGTTTGGATTCAAAGTTAAATTTGAATTTGAGGCTCAAGTCAAATGGGTCTTTCTTCAAATTTTATGACTCAACAGACTGAGGTTCACTCAATCATGTAGGTGCATAAAATCGACATGAAAGATCTGGGGATCGGGCTTGACTCTTTTCGTTTCTCCAATTAACTTGGGTCAAAATGTCAAAGTCCCGAATTTGACCTTGAAATCAAATCTAAAGTTTGAATTTAAGTTTGGAATCAAATTTGAGTTCAATTTTGAAGTTGAATTTGAACTTAAGATTGAATTCAGTTTTGAGATTGAATTGAAATTTAAATCTTGGATTCAATTCGAGCTTGAAATTGGATTTAAATTGAAATTGAATTTGAATTTGAATCCGGATTTAAACTCAAGGTTGAAATTGAATGGATCCTCTTCAAAATTTGGAACTCAACATATTGAATTTTATTCAAATGTGTAGGTATGCCAAATTAGCCTGAAGATCCTAAGGCTTGACTCTTTGCACCCCACCAAGCAATTTAAGGGTGAAATGTCAAAGCCCAGAATTGACTGGAGAATTTTAAATTTGAATTGCATGTGTTCAACTACAACAGAATATTGTAGAAGATACATAGCAATGACGATTGAAGTTGATTTAAAAGATTTTCCTTGACTTTTGAAACTCAAAAATGTTGAGTTTTATTTTCAACATAATGGTTAACAAAATTCAAGAGAAAATCTAGACACCTGGTTTGACTCTTTCACCATACTGACTAGCTTGGGGTGAAATGTCAAAATCCAGGTTTAATTAAAGAAATTTTGAATCTGGATTTTAAGACTGAGGGATTTTTTAATTGTGAAACTTAGCATGCAGGGATTTATTCGCATGCGAGTTTGCAACATATGCAAAAATATTTTGACAAGCTTGGCTTAACTCTTTTGCTCTACCAATAGACTTGGAGGCAAAATGTCAAAGCCCGGCTTGGAGGGAGGTTTCCTACACTCACCTCTCTTTTCACATGTCTTAATTGAGTTGGCCACACTCACCCAAGGAAGAAATGGGAGAGGGACCAACGGAAGAAAGGTAGTCAAAACTACCGATGCAACAAAATTCGTACCGCTATTAAAGATGGAGAGAGAGATTTTCCCCAGTGGAGTCGCCATTTTTTTGTTTGTTTGATATGAAAAATGTAGTTTTGAAAAAGATTTAATTTTCTTTGGGAAATGTTCAATTTCTGGAATTTTAAATTTTATAATCGAACACTTATTATGAATGATGTATCACCTCGAAAGGTGAACATATCGTTACCTAATAGGTTCTGATTACAAATCTTCAAGTTTATTCTGATTATCATAATCAAATTCAAGGAGAAACAACATATGATCTCAAAGGATCAAAGTGATGTTTAATCAACTGTTTGACTATGCTAATCTGAATAGATTGATCATTAATTTCATAATCAAAATTATGATTGTAATTGATATATCTATCCGAAGAAAGAAAATATCAGTCACTATCAATAATTCGAATATGACGATAATGATCGTCAGGTTTGAATTTCCCAAAGATAATTAATTAAGGGTTTTGAAAAAGCTTGATTTTGAAATCAGGTCTGGGTTTCTAAATCTCCTACGAGCGCAAGCCCTCGTAGTTAATTACATCGTAGGAAAATAGAGATTTTTCTACGAACACTCTCGATTAAAATAGCGATACGAATTTCATTTAAGAATTCAAAGATTGATATCAAATGAGGTTAAGGGTTGAAAATTCAAATGGGATTGGTTCAAGGTTGAACACTTATTTCTAGAGTCAAAGGAAGAAGAGTAGGAGGTGTCTTAAGATTCTGAATTGCTTCAGAAACACCTCAAACTATCTTAAGTGTTAGGCTTGAATTAGATTGAAAGATATTTTAATGTTTAAATGGTCAATTTTATTAGAAGGTGGGAATCAGATTCCCGGAAGATTGATGTCTTAAGATTGAAGACATGCCTCAGAACTTAAGTCTAAAATTGGGTACAGAAAATCAGTGACCCGAATCCTAGCTAATGCAGTGCAATCTGGACTTACCCCGGCCTGGATTGGGGAGCCAGCTAAACCACCTAAACGCTTTTAAAAACCATGAGTCAAAGTCTTTTAAATGTAGAGTGGTTAGGGGACATTGTTTAAGATTAGTTTAAGGAGTTGGGGTCGACATCTAGAGCAGATTCCTAATTGACCCCTCAACTTATGTTGGGTGAAATGCTTAAGCTAAAAATGCAATTAAAGATTTAGACTCAATTTTTAATTTGTATCTAATGCAATGCATGCCAATTGACTCGATGAAATGCTTAAATCAAAATGTAGCAGTTTTAAAACAGGCTTAAAAAATAGATTTTATCCTAAAGATTGCACAACATCCCCTTGGACAGAACTGCACCCTAATAGGTCAGGTGGTCTGCCAGAACCCGCAGGCGGGGAGGTGCCTAACACGGATGAGAAAAGTCAATATGTATGCATGAAAAACTCCCGGCGAGTCCGGGCTTACTTCTTAAGAGCGTTAGAGTTTCTATCTGAGCTTAAAAATTTTAAATTTTGTTTAAGTAGAAGAAGTTTATGACCGTACCCTCACGAGCCTCCGATCGGGTTCCAGGCTAAATCAAATACGACATGCAATAAGCGCCAAAAAACTACTAAAAGCATGTGGGTCCTTAATCGCAATCAACATCAATTAATCAAATCAATATTTAATTAAATTAATTAAATAAATGCTCAAACTGAAAGTCCGTAGGCAAGTGCCCTTAATAATACAACCCAGGGTCTGCAGGAAAGTAAAGTGGCCGGGTACCACTGACTACAACCCGGATTCTACTCCTAAGACTCAAGTGACTTTGAGATTTGAGATTCTTCTCGTTCTTCACTTCTTCGTCTCCTTAGAACTCCTTGGATCGTCGGGTCTGGGTATCCAAATGAAAAGAAACTCCCCCTGGATAGGGGTGTTATCTTTTCTCTTTGGATACTTGAACTTCATCCTAATTTGGATCTCCAAATGGATAGGAACTCTCCCCTAAGGGATGTTCCTTCCTCTTTGGATTCCAAATTGGATTTTAAATGTCTCAATCTCAAAGTACTTTAAACATTACAACTCAATTTAAATCAAATTACATCAAATTGAAATTAAAAATCTAGACTCAACAACCTGCAAGGTTATCCTAATAATAAGCAGTTTATATTTGACATCCCAAGTAGTTAATATATTTGAAATTTAAATGCTCAAACCAGCCACACTTGGCCATGCTCTTTTTGATTTAAAGGGGGACTTAAGCATGCTTAGCACCTGTGCAATTTAATAATCATGATTTTTGCCCCCTTTAATTTATGCCATGTATGAGCATGGCCACCTGCATAAGATTGAATTAGTACAAATCGTTCCTAGCCTAGGGGTAGATCTAATCGTACAATCAATCACATCACAGAGTGCATTAAATAAATAAACAATCACATCAATTCTAATACTAGCAAACAGCATGCAGTAAAAGCTCGAAAATCCGGCACACAGCAGAAAGTAAACACCGGCCTAGCCTAAGACTAGAGTTGGTTGTCCTAGCAAACCATCTAAAGTGTGTGAGGCAGGCTGTGTGGCTTTGATGTGTCCTAAATAGGATGATTTGATTGAAGTTGTTTAAAGTTCTAGTTGGTTGAAGGCTTAAGGGAGATTTAATTTGAATTTAAATATTAATGACTTGAGATTGATTTTAAACTTGATTTTAATTATTTATTGGATATCACCTTTGTTTCACACCGAGGCCGTGAAGTTTATTTCACCTTCCTTGGGGCTAATTTAATAGCCTCGTAGGCCTGGGTTACCCAGTGGTACCCGATATAGTTAAGTGATTTGAGTTCGATTAAGGTTTGAAAGGTGATTAAATTTAATTAGAATTAGTTGGTTGCTGATTTTAATGTTGAATTAATGTTTTCTGGAATTTTGAATGATTTATTGAATTTTGATATTTTTTTTGGATTATTTTAATCATTTAATTAAAGGGTCAAAATTTGACTTTTTGATTTAAAGGGTTTTCTGGAAAGTTAATATTTTATTAAAATACTAGACCTTAATACGATCAGTTAGACAGTAAGTACACTGAAATTGGATTTTTCTACATTTTATTATGAAGGTTTGAAGTCTTGACTTGAATTTGAACTAAGTTTGACCAAAAGTTGACTTTTTCAAATTTGTTTGATTTCTGGAAACTTAACATTTTTAATAAATATTAGAGCTTAAGATGAATTGTATACCTTTGAGTTTGCTCAATTTGGAATTCATTTGAATTAGTTATGAATTTTTGAAATTTTGAGTATTTAATGAATTATTTAAATTGTTTAATTAGAGACCATTTTTATGATTTGAATCCAAATGACCTCCAAACTTCTTGAAATCAACTCCAAAGGTCAGGAATGACCTAAAGAGTGATTTCCAAGTGTTTGGAAATTTTCTGGAATTTTTGATTATTTTTAATTAATTAAATTAATTAAATTTCAGATTTCAATTAAAGTTAAATTAAACTTAATTTTGAAGTCCCGTCAAGGGGCTTTTATTTTTCATTGATTAAGGGTTTAATTCTGGTCAGTTTAAGGTATTATATGTAATTTTTAGATTTAAACTTAATTTATTATAATTTCTAGAAGATTTAATGGCTTAATTAAGGTTTAAACTTGATTAGGTTAATTAAGGGGCTTAATGATCTCAAAAGTCAGTGGGAAATTTTCCTAGGGCTGAGGGTGTCACTAAGTTCAAATGGTTTGAGTTTCAAGTCAATTGGAATTATATCCTAATTATTGAAATTTTCTAAGTTTTCTAACTAAGATCCTTAATTATTGTCCTTAAATGATGTCATTAAGTTTAATTGGGTTTGAATCAAGGTTTCTAGACCCTTGGACACATATGTAAACACATCACAACAATCATATGTCCTAATGCTAAGCATAAAAGAAATTTATGAATTTTTAAATTTATGGGTCCAAAATGAACTCATACATTTGAAAATTCATTTCATAGAAATTCTGGTCAGAACATGACCCAAGAAAATTAGGGTGGGTTAAGGATTCCCCCTAATCTAAGCCATCCAAATTTGAGGTCAATTTGACCATTGGATCTTGAGAAATGTGAGAAAAATAAAAACTCATCATCTCTGTTTTTCTCTGAACTCAATGATCAAAATTGTTTCAAATTATTTTTAAAATAAAGTAGACGTCAAGAGCTTTCCAACAAGCCCAAGAACACCCAATTTGGATTAAAAATGAATTTTCTATGAATTTTCAAAGTTTTGAGCATTTAAAATGAATTTTAAATTCATTTTTAATTAATTTAACTGCCGGCCAATCATTGGAATGACGGCGGCGGCGGCTTTCCTCGTACTTGACACGTGGCACAGTCTGATTGAGCCACTTGCCACGTCAGCAAGGATATCGGGCCGTCCGATCCGCGCCCGATCGGATGGACGAACCAGATTTTGCCACGTCACCGGGCTGTATGGCAAAACGGCGCAGGTTCGAATCCCGCCGGCTACAGCATACGGTCCGGCTTGATCTGCACCGTCCGATCGCAATACACACGCGATCGGACGGTCCAGATCGCTCCCGAAATCTTAGTTCAAAATAAACTAGAATTTTAAATGCTCATAACTTTCGATCCGACCGTTCAAATTTCATGAAATTTGAAACATAGGATCTAGATACCCTCCTCTTTCAATCCATGGAGTTTCAAAGCTCCATGCATTGGGATTTGGGAGAAATCAATGTTTGATCATAGAACTTAAAATGACGATAACTTACAATCTAGCCGTCGGATTTTGACGATCTTGGGCTCGTTGGAAAGCTGCTAATATCCTCTTCAACTTTGTAGAAGACCTCGAGACCTGGTTCGTGCTGTATTGGAAGTTATTTGTATATCTCCTGATTCTCTCTCTAGATCCTCTCTCTTCACCAATGAGGGCTTTGGAGGCTAGATTTTGATGGGGAGAAGCATGGGGGAGCTATAGGGATTATTGGAGAAGCTCTCAGAGAAGCTTGGAAAGCTTGAGGATTTCTGGAAGAGAAAATTTAGGTGAGAGAGTGTTAGGATGAGAATGAGAGCTCTATTTGGGGTTTTGCCCTATTCTAACCTCTCCAGGCCAAATTAATGGCTGGGATTAATTAGAAGAACTCCTGGATGGCTGCCACATGTCCCCCAAACAGTTAGAGAGCAGGGGAATAAAGGACCAAAGGACACATGAGGTGGAAAGGCCTCATGGTCCCCACCTTGGCATGTGGGAGTGAAGAGAGCTATTTGATCAAGATCCAAGGGCTTAGAATTGCTCAAGGAAGGTTCTAGAGTGCATTTAAGCTGCTGGAATGGTTTAAGTAAAGGTATGTTAGCCTTAGTAGGTCATTTGACCAACTTTGACTATCATAAACCTTTGGTTTGAATGCTTGATTGGTTTGACCAGTCAATTGGTCAAACTAAGTGACATGGCCAGCAAGGTGGCACCATGGAATGGTTTGAAGGGAATATAAAATCAAAGTTGGGCCATGAGATTGAAGTTTGAAGTGATATAAAAAGTTTTGAATGGGTTTGACCAAGTTTTATTGAGTTGACCAAGTCAAACTCAATGTGATTTGACTTGAGGTGGGTTTAAAAAAAAAATTCAAGGCATTGATTGATGTAGGTTTGAAGATTTGAAAGGTTTCAAATGAATATTTGAAGGAATTTGACCCAAATGGGTCACATTTGATTGAACTTGGACTCAGTTGACCAAGTCAACTATTGACTAGGTCAAGGGTCCAATCAGGTCTAAATCATTAAAGGATATGGCCAGGGGAGTTTGACAGGGTTTTGAATACATTTGGGGTGTGATTTGAAGTAGGGAAGCTTAAGGGTTTGAAGTGGTCAACCTGAGTTGACTTTGTCAACCAAGTTGACCAAGGGCCAAGGTCTGGGCTGGATCAATCTGAAGTGATATATAAAGTCTGGCAGGAGTGTTTTCAGGGATCAAATAGGTCATTTGGGTCAAATGACCTATTTAGACCCTTAATGGGCTTAATGGGTCAACTGTGTTGACTTTGTCAACCAGGTTGACCCAGGGTCAGGGATTGGGTCCAACCAGTTCAGAATGACTTTCTGAGTCTGCTGGTGGTGGTCTCAAGGTTTGGAGAGGTCATTTGGTCAAAATGACCTATTTGGGCCCTTAATGGGCCTTTTAGGTCAAACCTAGTTGACTTGGTCAACCAGGTGGGTCCAGGGTCTGGAAATGGGTTCAACAGATTTGAAATGATATTTGGAGACCAACGGAGGTGGTCCCAAGGTCTGGGGAGGTCATTTGGTCAAAATGACCTGTTTTGACCCTAAAGGGGCCTTCTAGGTCAACTAGGTTGACTTGGTCAACCAGGTTGACCCAGGGGCTAGTTCTGGGTTCAACAGGTTTGGTTTGATATTTGAAACTTGCTGGAGGTAGTTGCATTTGATTTGGAGCTCATTTGACCAAAGTGACTATTCACACCCCATAGGGGTATTTTGGTCATTTTGACCCCTGGCCAACTGGGGGTCAAATTGAGTCCAACAAAATGCAGTTTAATGCTCAATGGGTCATAATCAAGGGTCTGGAGGTAATTGGAGGCTTTGGAGAAAGCTCCAGGGTCAAAACCCACTGGTTGGTAGGTCCAGTGGCATAGACTGTAAATATTTGAAGGTTTTACAGCCTTTGGATTTCAATTCAGTTTCTGGGGTTAGAGATCTCAGAATGAGCTCAAATTTGGAGGGTTACCTCTAGAGACATGTCACATCAGTGTGGAACTGACAGATCTTGAATCAGAGGTCATTTGATAGGGTTTTGAGATGTTCAAAGATTAACTGGAAAAGGCTTTCAGGACTTAGACCTTTAGCCTTGGATTTGAATCTGGAAATCTGGTTTTGAATTGGATTTTGAGCTTGAATGATATGGTTTGAATTAAGTCTAGATTGAATTGAAGCTTGGATTGATCTAGAAGAATCCTAGGGTTTAGAATAGGTCCTAGGGTCCAAATCAGCTTAAGGGAATCCTAAGGTCTAGTGTAGATCCTAGGGACTGGAGTCTGGGAAGATTCTAGAATCTAGAAGTCCTAGGGAAATCCTAGGATCTGGGGTCTGGAAGAATCCTATAATCTAGAAGGATCCTAAGATCTAGGAATCCTAAGATTCAAGATGTAGAAGGATCTTAGGATCTAGAGTCAGGTAGAATCCTAGGGTCTCGAATAGATCCTAGGGTCTGAAGTCTAGGAAAATCCTAGAATCTAGAATAGTCTGGAGATTTGATTGATCTGGGGTCAGGATTGATTTGAATTTAGATTGATCTAGGATTAGATTAATCCTAGGGTCAGGATTAAATCCTAAGGATTGGAATGATCCTAAGGTCTGGATTGGTCCTACTAAGCTCATACAAAAATGAGGTCAACAACCCCGAGTGGTTTCTACACCTCCTCCTCTCTAATTGATGTAGTGGGACACGTATAGAAACGTGACCTAACATCATCTAGTAGAGTGGATGGGTCATAACCTTCAACTGGGGGCCTAGGGCCTGGTGCTGGAGTTTGTTCAGTTCTGGCTTGATTGATTCTCGCCATGTAGTAGTCAAGAAGATGTATTGAAGATTGTGCTCTCGTCTCTACAACCTCCTTTCTTTGAGCAACAGGAGAAGGGTGAAAACTATTTCCACCAGAGAAGGGGTACGTAGAAGGAGCAACAAACTTTTGATTAGCCTCGGACTTGACTTGCTTTAAGGATTTCGCCTCAGCAGTCTTCCTGGCCTTGACAACCTTCTTTCTGACTCTACGAAGGTAGTTCTTCATTTTGTTCTTGCTGGCCTTGCTGACGACAGGGGTACTAGAACTTGATCCAATCTCAGGCTGAGATGGTAGCTCTTCTGTCGTTATTGAGTTCTGGTTCTTATCTACCTGGGCAGAAGGTACAATGGGGAAAGGGGCGACATCGGCCTCCATCTCGGAGATGGGGGAGTCAACTCCTGACCCTAAAGTAATCTCAACCAAAGGGATATTCTTTCGTATTCCAGCAGACAGATCAATCATTTCTTCTCCATCGACTGATAACTTGAAGTCTTGGAATTGCATTTCAAACTGGATAAAATTACTAGAAGTGATTCCTTCGACTATCAAGTTTCTATCTAGAGAGAAAATGAGTTTCCCAGCCATTTGAGTGCTTAAATCCTGAAATTAATGAACAATGATTTGAATTAGTTAAACTTGAATTTGAATTTGAATTTTAAACTTGATTAATGTTATTCAAAATTTAATAATTCAATCATGTTAAGCTTAGATTCAAAACAGAGGTTTGTAGACTTGACAAGGATTTAAGGGTTGAACCCGACACTTTTGCTACACCAATTAACTTGGGGTAAAATGTCAAAGTTCAAACTCGAACTTGAATTCAAAATTAAATTAAAACTTAAGGTGACAGTCAAATTCAAACTTAAGGTTGAGATTGTATTTTGAATCAAAGTTGGATTTGGAATTTGAGTTTAAGATTGAAGTCGAATGGACCCTTCTTCAAATTCTGTGACTCAACAGATCGAGTTTCATTCAATCATATAGGTACACAAAATTGATATGAAAGATTCAAGGATCGGGCTCGACTCTTTTCATTTCACCAATTGACTTGGGTCGAAATGTCAAAGTCCCGATCAAAATTGAATCGACTTTAAGTTGAACATCAAATTCAAATTTCAGGTTGAAATTATGTTTGGATTCAAAGTTAAATTTGAATTTGAGGCTCAAGTCAAATGGGTCTTTCTTCAAATTTTATGACTCAACAGACTGAGGTTCACTCAATCATGTAGGTGCATAAAATTGATATGAAAGATCTGGGGATCGGGCTTGACTCTTTTCGTTTCTCCAATTAATTTGGGTCAAAATGTCAAAGTCCCGAATTTGACCTTGAAATCAAATATGAAGTTTGAATTTAAGTTTGGAATCAAATTTGAGTTCAATTTTGAAATTGAATTTGAACTTAAGATTGAATTCAGTTTTGAGGTTGAATTAAAACTTAAATCTTGGATTCAATTCAAGATTGAAATTGAATTTAAATTAAAATTGAATTTGAATTTGAATCTGGATTTAAACTCAAGGTTGGAATTGAACGGATCCTCTTCAAAATTTGGAACTCAACACATTGAATTTTATTCAAATATGTAGGTGTGCCAAATTAGCATGAAGATCCTAAGGCTTGACTATTTACACCCCATCGAGCAATTTAGGGGTGAAATGTCAAAGCCCAGAATTGATTGGAGAATTTTGAATTTGAATTGCATGTGTTCAACTACAACAGAATATTATAGAAGACACATAGCAACGACGATTGAAGTTGATTTGAAAGATTTTTCTTGACTTTTGAAACTCAAAAATGTTGAGTTTTATTTTCAACATAATGGTTAACAAAAGTTAAGGGAAAATCTAGAGACCTGGTTTGACTCTTTCACCGTACTGACTAGCTTAGGGTGAAATGTCAAAATCCAGGTTGAATTAAAGAAATTTTGAATCTGGATCTTTGAGATTGAGGAATTTTTTGTGAAATGTGAAACTTAGCATGCTGTGATTTATTCGCATGCGAGTTTGCAACATATGCAAAAAGATTTTGATAAGTTCGGCTTGACTCTTTTGCTCTACCAATAAACTTGGAGGCAAAATGTCAAAGCCCAGCTTGGAGGGAGGTTTCCTACACTCACCTCTCTTTTCACATGTCTTAATTGAGTTGACCACACTCACCCAAGGAAGAAATGGGTAGAGGGACCAACGGAAGAAAGGTAGTCAAAACTACCGATGCAACAAAATTCATACCGCTATTAAAGATGGAGAGAAAGATTTTCCCCAGCGGAGTCGCCATTTTTTTGTTTGATTGAAAAAATATAGGTTTTGAAAATGTGTTTAATTTTCTTTGGGAAATATTTAATTTCTGGAATTTAAATTTTATAATTGAACACTTATTATGAATAATATATCACCTCGAAAAGGTGAACATATCGTTCCCTAATAGGTTCAGATTATAAATTTTGATTTACTCTGATTATTGTAGTCAAACTCAAGGAGAAACAATATATGATCCCGAAGAATCAAAATAGTGTTTAATCCAATGTTTAACTACAATAATCTAGTAAAGAGGTCATTAATTTCATAATCAAGATCACGATAATAGTACGATATATCTTTCCAAGGAAAGAGGATATCGTCTGTTATCGATCATTTGAAAATGACGATAATGATCGTTGACTTTTGATTTTCCCAAAGATAATTAACTAAAGTTTTGAAAAACTTGATTTTAAAATATGGTCTGGGTTTCTAAATCTCCTACGAGCGCAAGCCCTCGTAGTTAATTACATCGTAGGAAACTAGAAAATTTCCTACGAATACTCTCGATTAAAATAGCGATACGAATTTTATTTAAGATTTTCAAAGCTTGATGTCAAAGGAGGTTAAGGGACTTGAATTCTCAAATGGGATTGGTTCAAGATTGAACAGTTATTTCTGGAGTCAAAGGAAGAAGGGTAGGAGGTGCTTTAAGATTCTGAATTACTTCAGAAACACCTCAACCTATCCTAAGTGTTGAGCTCGAATTTGATGGAAAATAGATTTGATATTTAAGTGATTGATTTTATTAGAAAATGGGAATTAGATTCCCGGAAGATTGAGGTCTTAGAATTGAAGATTTACCTCAGAACCTAAGTCTAAAATGGGTACTGAGAATCAGTGACCCAGAACCTAGCTAATACAATGCAATCTGGACTTACCCCGGCCTGGATTGGGGAGCCAGCTAAACCACCTAAACGCTTTTAAAACCATGAGTCAAAGTCTTTAAATGTAGAGTGGTTAAGGACATTGATTAAGATTGGTTTAAAGAATTGGGGTCGACATCTAGAGCAGATCCTAATTGACCCCTTAACATATGTTGGGTTAAATGTCTAAATAAAATGCAATTAAGATTTAGACTCGATTTTTAATTTGTATCTAATGCAATGCATGCTAGTTGACTCGATGAAATGCTTAAATCAATATGAAGCAGTTTTAAAATAGGCTTAAAAAAATAGGTTTTATCCTAGAGATTGCACAACATCCCCTTGGACAGAACTGCACCCTAATAGGTCAGGTGGTCTGCCAGAACCCGCAGGCGGGGAGGTGCCTAACAAGGTAGAGAAAAGTTAATATGAATGCATGAAAAACTCCCGGCGAGTCCGGGCTTACTTCTTAAGAGCGTTAGAGTTTCTATCTGAGCTTAAAATTTTAAATTTTATTTAAGTAGAAAAGGTTAATGACCGTACCCTCACGAGCCTCCGATCGGGTTCCAGGCTAAATCAAAATCGACATGCAATAGCGCCAAATAAACTACTAAAAGCATGCGGGTCCTTAATCGCAATCAATACATCAATCAAATCAATTAAATAATTAAATCAATTAAATAAATATTCAAAATGAAAGTCCATGTGGCAAATGCCACTTAATTATACAACCCAGGGTCTGCAGTAAAGTAAAGTGGCCGGGTACCACTGACTACAACCCGGATTCTACTCCTAAGACTCAAGTGACTTTGAGATTTGAGTTTCTTCTCGTTCTTCACTTCTTTGCCTCCTTGGAACTTCTTGGATCGTCGGGTTTAGATATCCAAATTAAAAGAAACTCCCCCTGGATAGGGGTGTTATCTTTTTTTTTTTTGGATACTTGAACTTCATCCTAATTTGGATCTCCAAATGGATAAGAACTCTCCCCTAAGGGATGTTCCTTCCTCTTTGGATTCCAAATTGGATGTTTGAGTATCTCAATCTCAAATCACTTTAAACATTACAACTCAATTTAAATCAAATTACATCAAATTGAAATTAAAAATCTAGACTCAACAACCTGCAAGGTTATCCTAATAATAAGCAGTTTATATTTGACATCCCAAGCAGTTAATATATTTGAAATTTAAATGCTCAAACCAGCCACACTTGGCCATGCTCTTTTTGATTTAAAGGGGGACTTAAGCATGCTTAGCACCTGTGCAATTTAATAATCATGATTTTTGCCCCCTTTAATTTATGCCCTGTATGAGCATGGCCACCTGCATAAGATTGAATTAGTACAAATCGTTCCTAGCCTAGGGGTAGATCTAATCGTACAATCAATCACATCACAGAGTGCATTAAATAAATAAATAATCACATCAATTCTACTACTAGCAAACAACATGCAGTAAAAGCTCGAAAACCCGGCACACAGCAAAAAAGTAAACACCGGCCTAGCCTAAGACTAGAGTTGGTTGTCCTAGCAAACCATCTAAAGTGTGTGAGGTAGGCTGTGTGGCTTTGATGTGTCCTAAATAGGATGATTTGATTGAAGTTGTTTGAGGTTCAAGTTGGTTGAAGGCTTAAGGGAATATTTAATTTGAATTTAAATATTAATGACTTGAGATTGATTTTAAACTTAATTTTAATTGTTTATTGAATATCACATTTGTTTCACACCGAGGCCGTGAAGTTTATTTCACCTTCCTTGGGGCTAATTTAATAGCCTCGTAGGCCTGGGTTACCCAGTGGTACCCGATATAATTAAATGATTTGAGTTTGATTAAGGTTTAAAAGTTGATTAAATTTTAATTAGAATTAATTGATTGCTGGTTTTAATGTTGATTTAAGATTTTCTGGAATTTTTAATAATTTATTGAATTTTGGAATTTTCTGGATTATTTTAATCATTTAATTAAGGGGTTAAAATTTGACTTTTTGATTTAAAGTGTTTTCTAGAAATTTAATATTTTATTAAAATACTAGACCTTAATATGATCAGTTAGACAGTAAGTACACTAAAATTGGATTTTTCTACATTTTATTATGAAGGTTTGAAGTTTTGACTTGATTTTGAACTAAGTTTGACCAAAAGTTGACTTTTTTTAAATTTGTTTGATTTCTGGAAACTTAACATTTTTGTTAAATATTAGACCTTAAGATGAGCTGTATGCCTTTGAGTTTGCTCAATTTGGAGTTTATTTGAATTAGTTATGAATTTTTGAAGTTTTGACTATTTATTGAATTTTTTAAAATTGTTTAATTAAAGCCATTTTTATGATTTGAATCCAAATGACCTCCAAACTTCTTGAAATCAACTCCAAAGGTCAGGAATGACCTAAGGAGTGATTTCCAAGTGTTTGAGAAATTTTTGGAATTTTTAATTATTTTTAATTAATTAAATTAATTAGATATTGAATTTCAATTAAATTTAAATTAAACTTAATTTTGAAGTCCAGTCAAGGGGCTTTTATTTTTCATTGATTAAGGGTTCAATTCTGGTCAGTTTGAGGTATTATTTGTAATTTTTGGATTTAAATTCAATTTATTAAATTTTCTGGAAGATTTTAAGGCTTAATTAAGGGTTTAAGTTGATTAAGTTAATTAAGGGGCTTAATGACTTCAAAATTCAGTGAATAATTTTTTATAAGCTGAGGGTGTCACTAGGTTTAAATGGTTTGAGTTTCAAGTCAAAAGGAGATGAATCCTAATTATTAAAATATTTCTAAGTTCTCTAAATGAGTCCTTAATTTTTGTCCTTAATGACACTAAGTTTGATAGATTTGAATCAAGGTTTTGCTAACCCTTGACTTAACATAAATATACACATGCATAGAACATAACCAATCCCTAAGTCTAAGGGAGCCTTAAACCAAGTGGTGTGTGTAGGTCCTTAAACATGCAAATCAATTTAAGGCTTAATTAAATAAAGGATTAATCAATAAATAATTACCAAAATAATTATTCATTGGTTAATTCTCATTCCCCATTAATGTCATTCAAATGTGATCAATCAGTGTTTAAATTTCAACAAAATCTCTCAAAACTCAAAGGTTAAATATATAGATGATTTCAAAATAATTTTAAAAAGTATATATGTATATTTATATTAACTTATATAGAAAATATAAATATTAAAATTTAAATTTAAAATATCTTAAAAGTAGATTGATTATCTTTTTGAGAGATCTTACTGAATGTTTAAAATTATTTTAAAATAATTTTCTTAAAAAAATGAAAATATTTTGATTTATTTTAATTAAATAATAATTAAAATAATCAAATAGATAATATTTAAAATTACCTAAGATATAGGGAATATTTTAAAATAATTTTAATTTTAAATTAAAGGTCTTAAAAAAAACTGAGCAGTTTGATATATTATGTGAAATATTTTTATTTTTAATTAATTTTATATAATTTTTTTTTAAAGAAAACTGGAATTAAAATGATTTAAGACTAAATTAAAAATCATTTTAACGTTTTGGCGGCTCGGATGACACGTGTCCCGCTCGAATTCGCTGCCTCCAGCCGCGGGACGGCGCCAATCATTAGCGGCGGCGGTCAGACACGTGTCAAACGCTGACAAGCCCATGCGGTTTCACTAAACCACGTAGGCAGTGATCATGACCGTTGATTCCGCACGGCGCCGAATCAACGGTTATGATCGAGTCGGACGCGCACAAGTTCGATTACCCATTGATACACGGTTGGACAGACCGCGAAGTGGCGAGATCACAACCGTTGATCGAGGAATCAATGGGTGAGATCTCGCTTAGTTCAGCTGGACCGAACCGAGCCCTAGACTTCATTTTTTGAGTTTTTCTCTCGATTTATTTAACCAAATTACTTGAAATTTTAAACACAGAATGTCCTTATGAACAGAAATTATGGGAGCATGATATCATGGTTTAAAAGCAGCTTTTCATAAAGCTAAATAACTCTAAGTGTTTCTACCTAGGGTTTAGGTTTTACCTCAAATTAACGGACGGATTGAACCGTATAAGATGTCTCTGAACTTGTTGTTTGTCCACGAATCTTTCTCTAGTTGAAGTCGAGGCTTGAAATCCTTTGGATTGAGGGCTATTTGAGCTAGACGGAGATGGCCTTCGGTTTGGCCGGAAGCTCGTCGCCGGCAGCCTCCAACCGCCAGATTTTTGTCTGGAAAGGTCTAGAGATGCCTGGGAAGCTTAGATAAGCTCGGATCGAGGTTTTTAGGAGTCTAGAGTGGAGAGAGAAGGTCTAGGTTAGAATGAATAGCTCTAAATGAAGCTTTGCCCTCTTCAAACCTCTCCAAGCCAAAGGAACGGCTTAGATCAACCTGAGGAGCTCCTAGGATGCTGCCATCTGTTCTGGGGTAGTTAGGATGGCAGGAGAATAAAAGGACAAAGGACATCCATGTTGAAAGGAGTCTTGTGTCCTTTTAAACACATGGGCTCAACTAGAGCCGTTTGATTTTAAATCAAGGGCTAGGAGATGTCTTAAGAATGTTCCAGAAGCTGATTAGATAGCTAGGATTGAAAGGATTTGAAATAAAATGCCAAGTCATTGAGGATTTAACCCATTTAATGGTCCCTTGACCATTTGTTGACTAGTTTGACCAGTCAACAGTCAAGTCTTACTGAGGTGGCAGTAAGGAGGATTGATAGGTTGGCTTAGATGGGGTTTAATGCAACCCATTGGAGGTTTGAGTAATCAAAGCAAAGTTATCTCAAATTTGACCAATTTTTCTAATGGTTTAACTTGGTCAGTTTGACCATGCTTTGACTCATGTCAAATCTAGGGGTAATCAAAATGTTGAGTGAGGGGAATTCAAGGGTTCTCAAATTAATGAGGTCTAGCATTTGAGTGGAAAGACATGTAGAATACATGGCTTTAATCATAGGTTAATATTTGACCAAGTCAAATCAAGATGATTTGACTTCAAATGAATTTGAATATGTTAGAATTGTACTTTGAAAGGGGTTTGAGAGTTTAAAAGGCTAGATTTGGTCAAATGGGTCGAAATAAACCATTTAGATCCTTAAGGAACACTTGGGTCAACCTAGGTTGACTTGGTCAACCAAGTTGACCCAAGAGCATGGAATGGGCTCGACCAGTTTGGTTTGATGATTTGAGCCTATGGGAAGTGATCCCAATGTCTGGGGGGGGTCAAATCAGTCAAAATGATTATTTGAACCCTAAAGGGCCTGTTTGGTCAACCTAGGTTGACTTGGTCAACCAGGTTGACCCAGGGTCTGGGTTTGGATCCAATAGGTTGGGTTTGATATTTGAAAATTGTTGAAAGTGGTTCCAAGTAATTTGGAGGTCATTTGGTTTGAAATGTGCATTTGGACCCCTTAGGGGTATTCTGGTCATTTTGACCCCTGGTCAACTGGGGGTCAAAGTGAGTCCAACAAAATGCAGTTTAATGTTCAAGAGGTCAGGATTAAGGGTCTGGAAGTGATTGGAGGCTTTGGAGAAAGCTCCAAGGTCAAAATCCACTGGGTGGCAGGTCCAGTGGCATAGGCCGTAAATATTTGAAGGTTTTACAGCCTTTGAAAATTAATTCAATTTCTGGGGTTAGAGACCTCATAATGAGCTCAAATTTGGAGGGTTGCCTCTAGAGACATGTCATATCAATATAGAATTGATAGACTCTGAATCAGAAGTCATTTGACTAAGGTTTGAAGTATTCAAAGATTCACTAGAAAAGGCTTTTAGGACTTAGACCTTTAGCCTTAGAATTGAGTCTGGAAATCTGGATTTAAATTGAAATTTGAATTTGGATGATTGGATTTGAATTACCCAAATCATTCATGATCATTTAGAGATCATAAATGATAGGATAGGATTAAAGCTTAATCAAAGGTAAAAGTAGGGTTTGAACTAGAGTTTGGATTTTGAACTAGATTGAATTGAAGCTTGGATTGATCTAGAAGAATCCTAGGGTTTAGAATAGGTCCTAGGGTCCAAATCAGCTTAAGGGAATCCTAGGGTCTAGAATAGATCCTAGGGACTGGAGTCTGGGAAGATCCTAAAACCTAGAAGTCCTAGGGAAATCCTAGGATCTGGGGTCTGGAAGAATCCTATAATCTAGAAGAATCCTAAGATCTAGGAATCCTAAGATTCAAGATCTAGAAGGATCTTAGGATCTAGAGTAGATCCTAAAGTTTGATTTCTAGGAAGATCTTAGGGTTTGGAAGTCCTAGGACCTGGGATCTAGAATAGTCTTAAGATCTAGAAGAATCCTGAGCTCTAGATAGATCTAGGAGAATCCTAGGGTCTAAGAGGATCATATGATCTAGAGTCAGGAAGAATCCTAGAGTCTAGAATAGATCCTAGGGTCTGAAGTCCAGGAGAATCCTAGAATCTAAATTTGTCTTAAATTGTATTGATCTGGGGTCAGGATTGATTTGAATTTGGATTGATCTTAAAAATTGGATTGATCTAAGATCAGATTGCTCCTAAGGTTAAGATTGATCCTAAGGATTGGAAGGATCCTAAGGTCTGGATTGGTCCTACTGACCTCATACAAAAATGAGGTCAACAGATACCTTAGAGGTTTAAATTCCTTTCAAACAAAAGTCTAATTCAGAAGAAAAGAAATTAGATTTGAAAAGAGATCCATTCAAGCCTCGTTCCAAAAAAATATTTGATAAAACAGTATTACAAAGTAATGAATCAGAAATCATGATTTTCAATCTCAAGCTTTTGAAACATTAAGTGGCACAAGAATTTTTCTAAGATATTTAAAGATCGGAAAGGAAAGAATGCTTGTTTCTTTGTGGGCTCATTTTATGCCTCTTTTTTAATTTATTTGGCGCATTATGCATCTTTTATTTTTTGGTACACTTTGTGTATTTTTCAATTTGGTGACATTGCGCATCTTTTCAGCTTTGGGCTCATTTTGAACCTCTTTCATTTTATAAGCTTGCTTCCTTTCATAATCGTTAAAGAATATCAGTTGTGAAATTGCCTTCTAGACATAAGAGAAGATAAAAACTCACTCTCTACAGTAAGGAGGATAATCCACAAAATAAAAACCAGACATCATATGATAAGTGCAATCACCTGATTAAGAAAATATAACACTGATTCAAAGCTTTGAAAATACTATTCATATGAGGTAGATTACTATAGGAAGATAAAATAGATTTCTATTTCAAAAACCAATTTTTTAATTTTGAAGAAGACTTTTATCCAAAAGAAATAATATACCACTAAATGAGTTAGAGGAAGAGAAATAATCATCAATGTTTCTTCCCTTTAACAGATTCAAATGAGTCAATCACCGCTTACAAGCTTTCAGACAAAAACAAGGAGAAACTCTCAGTCAGGAAATCAGTTTATCAGCAGTAGTGAGTAGTGATTTGATTCTTAATTAAGTAAATAGAAAATCCAAAATCAAAGGAAAGACTCAAAAGAGAAGACAATCAAACTCAATAAGCAAATCAAAGAAATTAAAATTAGCAAAAATACAAACCAACAGGAAACAAATAATCAACTCAAACAAAAAACTAACAGAAATAAAATGAAAAATAGGAAATTCAGAAATCAACAGTCATCAGAGTCAAGCATTTATGTCAATCACACCCAATCTGGTCCTCAAAATAATGAATGAGTCAAAGGCCAGTTGTTTAGTAAATATATCATCCAGTTGGTTTTCAGTTGATACATGATGTAGCTCAATGTCCCCTTTTGTAACATGATCCATAATGAAGTGATGCCTTATGTCAATGTGTTTGGTTTTAGAATATTGGATAGAATTCTTAGAGATGTAGATGGCACTAGTGTTATCACATAGAACTGAAATTGTGCCAACATGTAATCCTAAATTCAAAACTTATTGCTTCAACCAAAGGACTTGGGCCACACAATTTGCTAAGGCAATGTACTCAGCTTCAGCAGTGGAAAGTGTAACTGAGTTTTATTTTCTACTGGACCAGGAGACTAAAGACTGTCCTATGAATTGGCAAGTTTTATAAGTGCTCTTTCTATCCACCCTACATCCTGCAAAATCAGAATCAGAATATCCAATAATCTCAAAGGAAGTACTGTGCCTAGGATACCATATTCCTAAGTTTGGGGTCCCTAAGAGATATCTAAGAATTCTCTTAGCAGTAATCAGGTGGGATTCCTTAAGATCATTTTGAAATCAAGCACAAAGACAAACACTAAATATAATATCAGGTCGGTTAGTAGTCACGTAAAGAAGTGATCCTATAATTCATCTATACTTCTTCTGATCAATAGATTTTTCATTTGAATCCTTATCTAACTGAACAGCAGAACTCATGGGAGTATTGATTGGCTTAGCTTTGTCTATTTTATATTTCTTTAAGATGTCTTTAGTGTATTTTGATTGATTCAAAAAGGTTCCATCATCCAATTGCCTTATGCTAAACCCCAAAAAGTAGGACAATTCTCCCATTATACTCATCTCAAACTCCTTACTCATTATCTTAGAAAAATTATCACATAACTTTTTATCAGAAGATCCAAAAAATATATCATCAACATAGATCTGGATAATGAGTAGGTCATCTCCTATTTTCCTAAGAAAAAGGGTAGTGTCTACGCTCCCATTTATAAACTCTCTTTCTAATAGGAATGTGCTAAGCCTCTCATACTAAGCTCTGGGTGCCTGTTTCAATCCATATAAGGCCTTTTTTAATTTGTAAATATGATTAGGATATTAGGAATTCTCAAAATCTGGGGGTTGCTCTACAAAGACATCTTCCTTTATTACTCTATTCAAAAAGGCATTCTTGACATCCATTTGAAAAAGCTTAAATCCCTTATAACAGGTAAAGGCTAGTAGCACTCTAATGGCTTCTAATCTAGCTATAGGGGCAAAGGTCTCCTCAAAATCAATCCCTTCAATTTGATTGTACCCCCTAGCCACCAATCTTGCCTTATTCCTAACCACCACACCAGTATCATTCATCTTATTCTTAAAGACCCATTTGGTTTCCACTATACTTTGATCCTTAGGTTTTTATACTAACTCCCAAACATCGTTCCTTATAAATTGATTCAATTCCTCTTGTATAGCTAAGATCCAAAATTCATCAGAAAGGGCTTGATTGATGTTGGTGGGTTCAGTCATTAAGATAAAGGTAGAATGGTTTACTTCCTTCCTAAGTCCATTCCTAGTTCTAACACCTTTAGAAGGGTCTCCTAAGATTAGTTCTTTAGGATGTCTCGAAGAATATCTCCAATCTCTAGGCAAAGTATTTTGAGGTTCTACCCTTTCCTCCAGATTTATATTTTCAACACCTTGGGTAATCTCTCCTACATCTTTTTCTTCCTCAATTCTAGTCTCCTTAGGATCAGATTCATCAAACACCACATGAGTAGTCTCCTCCACCACCAAAGTCCTCTTGTTAAACACCTTAAAGGATTTTCCCACACTTGAATATCCTAAGAACACTCCATCAGATTTGGGGTCAAATTTTTCTAAGGATGATTTCCCATTATTAAGAATGAAAACCTTACAGCCAAATAAATGAAGGTGGGACAGATTTAGAGTTCTACCCTTAATGATCTCATAAGATGTCTTATTCAGATTTGATCTAACATTCATCCTATTCAGCACATAATAGGCAGTGTTCACTGCTTCAGCCCAAAAGTATTTTGGAAGTGAATACTCAGCAAGCATGGCTCTAACGGCTTCCACTAAGGTCATGTTCTTCCTTTCAGCTATCCCATTCTGCTGAGGGGTCCTAGGAGCTAAAAAATTGTGGCTAATCCCTTGATCCTTACAGAAAGTTTCAAATTTCTCATTTTCAAACTCTCCACCATGATCACTATGAATGGTAATAATCTCACATCCTAACTTCTTCTGAATCCAAATGGAGAAGGATTTAAATTCATCAAATGACTCAGATTTATATGACAGAAATCTAATCCAAGTGAACCTCGAGTAATCATCAACAATCACAAATCCATAGACTCTCCCCCCTAAGCTGGCAGTGCTAATAGGTCTAAACAAATCCATGTGAAGGACTTCTAGAGGTCTAGAGGTGCTGATGTCCTTAATTGAGTGGAAAGAGGAGTGGACTTGCTTCCCTAATTGATAGGCATTACACAGGTGGTCCTTAGTGAACTTAAGCTTGGGGACTCCTCTAACTAAGTCTTTTTGGGTGACTCTTCTAAGGGTTTTCATACTGGCATGACATAACCTTCTGTGCTACAACCAAGACTCATCAGTAGTAGTTTTTAAGCAAATTAAAATATCAGCTTTAAAGCAACTTACATCCAGTATGTAGACATTATTGATCCTTTCTTCCTGCAAAATAATTTTATCATTTAAGCTTATAATGCAGCAAGTTGGCAGGAACTTTATGTTGTATCTTTTGTTACAGAATTGACTGATGCTGAGCAGGTTATATTTCGGTCCATCTACAAGCAATATTGTCAATAATGAAATTTTTTGAATCACCAATTATACTTGCTCCTACCACTCTTCTGGTGGTGTTATCTCCAAGTGTAACATTGCCTCCAACCCTGGTCTCCAGTGAAATGAACTGATTTGTATCTCCAGTCATGTGCCTTGAACATCCACTGTCCAGGTACAATATGCTCTCACGAGGTCTTATGTGAGAGCACACCTATAAAATCATCAAATGTCAGATTTAGGAACCCAACCAAGTTTAGGTTCCTTCTTATGATAAGAAGATGAATGCAATACATGTGTGTTATGCTGTGAAACATATAATTTGGGCCTCCACACCTAATGTGTACTACGGTGAACAGTGCAGGTGTGAGAGATATGTCCAAATATGCCACAAGAAAAGCATCTAATGCCACGAAAAGGATTAACTAATCTAAGTGGGTGATAGTGCCTCTTCCTAAGTTTGTATGAAACATGCTTTAATAATTTTAAATTAGATTCTACAAATGGTGGCGGTGCATAAAATTATGCAAAAGTAGGAGGTGTTTTATTTTTCTCATAAGCACTAATCTTTACACATAGAAATGCATTTTCCTTCTTGAGACTTACAATTTCAAATTCTAAATGATGTTCACTACTATCTAAATCAGATGCATGAGTTTTTAATTCCTTAAATGCAGCTTTTAATTCAACATGTGAGGTTTTTAATGAATCATGCTCAAAAATTAAATGAGAATGCTTCTTATTTAACTCATCAAATTCATCAAGTAGTGACATGTGATTGCTATCAAGTGTAGAATGATCTTTAACCATAACATCATGCTCTTTTTGCAAATTCAAGAAATCCAATTTCAAACTAGCATGAGTTTTCTTAAGCGTCCTTTACAATGAATGGATTTTTTCAGAAACATCAAGCAATTGATCGTAGGTCAGTTCACATACCTCTTCTTGGTCTAACTGACCAAGGTGCTCACTAGCCATCAAACATAAGTTTATAACTTTCTCTTCAGCTTCAGTCTCAGAGGAGTCGGATGCAGAGTCTGCCTGAAAAGCTTTTTGAATCTTCTTCGTGTCCTTCCTGAACTTGGGTTTCTCCTCACCCTTCTCCTTGCTTGGGTGAGCCTTAAGTGAAGGACAATCAGCCTTTATGTGTCCAGGCTTCCTGCATTCAAAACAAACTATATCAGAAGAACCTTTAAAATTTTTGTTATTCTTACCTTTGTTCCACTTCTGAAAGTTCTTATTTTTCTTCCTTAGAAAGCTTTTGAATTACCTAGTGATTAGGGTAACATCATCGCTATCAGACCCGAAAGAATCAGTATTAGTATTGTTGGCCTTCAGCGCCACAGTTTTCTCCTTCTTCTTTTCACCTACATCAAGTTGTCTTTGGTTCACCCCTTCCTCGTAAGCAATGAGTGATCCAAATAAGTTATCAATAAAATAAGTATTCAGATCTTTGGATTCAGTAATTAAAGTTATCTTGGCATCATAAGAAGAAGGCAAATATCTCAGAATCTTGTTCAGTTTTTTATAGTTAGTGAGTTCTCTTCCTAAAGCATGTAGAGAAGTGACAATTTTTGTGAACATAGTATATATTTCATAAATTGATTCACTAGGTTACATGCGAAAGAGTTTGTAGTCGTGAAGCGAGATGTTCAATCTAGATTGTTTAACTTCAAATGTACCTTCGTAAGTAATGCATAATCTATCCCAGATTTCTTTCCCAGTAGTGCAAGTGGAAACACACATGTAATCTTCAGATTTTAAAGCACATAAAAAATAGTTCAAGCATTTTGCATTCAATTGTGCTAAATCATGATCATCAATTATCCATTCGGCAAAAGGAATGCCAGTTTTAATTCCATTAACAAGTCTATGAGGTGCTTCATAACCATCTTTAACAAGCATCCACATAGGATAATCAATAGATTATAAAAAAGTGGACATACCAGTTTTTCAAAAATCAAAAGGTATGTTATCAAACAAAGATGGACAAGTAATTAAATAACCTTCAGAAGTATTTTTATTTCCGAAGTTAGCCATGGATCGAATTCAAAAGTTTTTCAAAACTTAATTTTATGAATCCCGCTCTAATACCACTTAAAAGTTTGATAGGGATGTTAAGCCCTTATGAACTAGTCCCAAGGCTAACCAAGAGGGGGGGTGAATTGATAGTTTTAAAAATTCATCAGCAAATAACAATTTTGAAGATCTTTTTGAATATTTTAAAACGTTTATAGTTATGAGATGATGTGCAGATGTTTTAACGATAATAGAATAATAACCACAATCACACAATCATCAACAGAAAAATAAGTGTGAAAAATAATTGAAAAGAATACACCATATTTTATAGTGGTTCGGTCAACTTGACCTACGTCCACTCCCTGGAGCTTCCCCTCCAGGTATTGCACTAACACTAAGTGACTCTCCTTCTGCTCCCACAGCAAGGCGGAGAAGCCTGTACAAAAACTCCTTTCCACCAACCTGGTGAGGCAGAGAACCTAAACTCCTTTCACTTCCTCCTGAAGCAGGTAGAGAACCTAAACTCCTTTCGCTTCCTTCTAAAGTGGGCAGAGAACCTGGATCTTCTTGCAGACGATCCTACCACAGACGCACCAATAAGACAAGAGACGAAGACTGGAGAAGATGACTCAGATCCTTGCTTGGAGTAACCTTTGTGAACCCCTCACAAAGTCCCCCTCACAAGATCCTCTTTCTCTCTCCTAAGCTCTCTCTCTCTCTCTCTCTCTCTCTCTCTCTCTCTCTCTCTCTCTCTCTCTCTCTCAAGGTTCATTCAGGTAAGGAAGGTGGCAAAAAATCTCAACATTTGAATAAAAGAGATCTTAAAAAGGAGAGCTCAAAAATTGCGCTAAAATTTAATTTGATGATTCTGGTCGTACAGTATGATCCCATATCGTACCGTACGATCAGTTTAAAAATAGCATCGTCTAGTACGAATGCAAACGAATAATTCATAAATTTTACGCACATCGTACAGTACGATCCATAGATTGTATAGTACGATCAACTTATTCTCAATTGTTCGTATGTGATGATCTATGGGATGAATGAAATTCATCTCTGTTCATCATCCCGTACTATACCATTCATATCGTATGATTAGTTTATTTCAGCATATCGTCCAGTACGATATAAATATCATCCAGGATGATCAGTACAAAAATAGTGGTTTTATTTGGTACGATCAACGGGACAATCAAAAATCATCTCTATCCATCATACCATACGATTAACATCATACAGTACGATCAGATATAATTAAGAAACCAAGATTTAATTACCTGATTATGGGGGTTAATTTTGGCAAAATTTATAATGATCGTATAGTATGATTAACATCGTAAAGTATGATAAGTTCAAAAACTCAAAATTCAAGTCTTACCAAAACCGGCCTAGCGGCTAGGGGTTTTCAAATCATACAAAACGATATGTATCATCCAGTATGATTAGTTCTCAAAACCAATCATTTAGAATTTTTCGTAAGCCTGAATATTAATGACCAATCATACAGTATGATGGATAAATCATACAGTATGATTATCTTTAAGAGAAATACTAAATCACTCAAAAACTCCCCCTGAGTGTGTATGTAAGGTTACTTAACTTAGGGATCCGTTACATTACTCTTAACTCGAGGAAAGTGAAAAAGTACATTTAAACACACATAGACCCGATCTTGAGTTGGCTTGAATTGCATCTGATCTTTTATACCTGAAATATTAGCCAATCAAAATAAAACACAAAAATGTTTGTTATCATCAAAATTAAACTCTGTAAATCCAGATTTGCAACATAAATAATTAAAGGTTTTGTAGCCTTTGGGAAAAGATTCAGTTTTAGGGGCTAGAAGTGTTAGATTAAGCTAAAATTTGGATGGTTGACCCTAGAGACATGCCTAAACAACATGCAGTTAATAGACCCTAAATCAGAGATCATTAGGCTAGGTTCCAAGGGATCTAAAAATTCTCCTATAAAGGGTTTCAGGACCTTAGTCCTTAGCCCTTGGATTTGGTTTGAAATTTTGGAATTGGATTAGATTTTAGATTTGGATGGTTGGAGATGACTTATCCATGTCATTAATAGTCAAAAAGATGATGGTTGATGATTGGATAGGATTGGAGTGTGATTGAATATTGATCAAGGGGTTAATTGGGATTGGAATGAAGCTTGAACTTGGAGGGTGGAGTTTGGATTTGAATAGGATTGGATTGGGCCCTAAATGGGACCTATATGATTGAGGGGTGGACACCCCTCAATTATTAGGTCACTATAGGAAGACACAGGTGGGTCCTAGTGACCTCATACACAAAATGAGGTCAAGACTTATTTAATAATTTTTTATTTAGGATTTAATGATTTTAATATGATATTTAATATAAATCAATATTATCATTAGTGCATGTTATTATTAGTAATGCATGGATAAGAGAGATCAAGTGTTAAAGTATGGCCTATGCTACTCAATAACTTTGACTTAATGACATGGTGAGGAGATAAAGATAGGAAAGGTTTTGGAAGGGGAATATCTAAAATTTTACAAAATGAAAAGTTGTAGAAGAGATAGGTGGAAAAGGAAGGCTAGAGTAAGGCTTGAAGATGTTCTCAAAGAAGAGTTTTCTGAATAATTTACTTATTGGTAGGTAACACTCAATGAAGCCTGTATATGAAAATGATGCATGCTTATTGGAAGGGAATGAAAGCCTATCATATTATACTTAACATACACATACATTGCCTAGAATTTTGACCATATTTGATGATTAATTCAAGCTACTATTGAACATGATAATATCTATCTAGATTATAAAAGTTTATGCAAGCTTGTTTATGATAAATCACTAACATTTAATATCAAAAAAAAAACATGTTATGATAGGTTGCTAATGAAGGTATAAAAAGAATAACATATGATAACATGGTAAGAGATTGGCTGTTAAGAAGACAAGATCATCATGATGATGAAAGATATGGAATGCTTAAATGATATCATGAAAATATTAATAGGTTGACAAAGATGAGATGGCCTATATTATTGCAAGAGAGCAAATTATATGCTTGTGCTAAATTAAAGTAACCATTATTCATGCAAGAGAGCTAGTTGACTTGCTAGTACCAAGGAATCACTATGGAATTGGAGAGCAAGAAAATGCATTTTGTGCCATATAATTGATGTAGATGTAGGAATACAAGTAAAAAATTGTGTTAATGAATGACCCCTTTAAATGTTAGAAAACAAGCTCAAGTGTTTATGCTAGCGACACTTGTGGATGCAAGAGTGCAAGTAGAAATACCCATCTTGGAAGGCAAGCTTGTAGGATTATATTATGAATTAATTATATAAAATAATAATGTAAATAAATTATGACATTATAATTATTTGTATATATAGGTGTTCAAGAGGACTTGAGCTAATACTAGTGTGAATAATATTTGAAATGTTATTTGTTCTATGTATAATAAATAGATAAAGACTCCATGAATTTAAATGTGTACATGATTAAATGGTACTTTATTATATCAAGTCTAGTTTTAGTATGATTGATTAAAACAAGAAAAATCTATTGACTCAAGCCACAAGTTTATGTTTTTGATAATAATAAACATTATGGCTCAAATTATTTTGTCTCTTAGTATTTTCATTCTATATTTATTTATGTGTATACTAACATTTCAAAAACACCATGCACCATCCAACGAAGAATCAGAGCTCAAGATTGGGTAGAATAGGTTATAATGTAAAGAGTCTGTAATATTCATTAATGTAATTTTGATTTCTTGAGTCAAGTCCTATAAAGGTGTTTTCTAGCTTGGTGTCCATGCATACATACACTCAGGGGAGTGAGATCTAGTCAAGACCGAAAATTTAAGTTTTGAACTAATCATATTGGACGATCTCAGGATCATCCAGGACGATCAGCTCATTGAACTAATCATACTAGATGATTTAGATCGTCTATGATGATCCTTTATGATCATGAAAAAATAGCCGCCAATGATAATTTAGGCAAAATTTTAAGATTCAAATTTTGTTCTAACCATCCAGGATGATATCCATCGTACTGAATGATCAATGCAAATCATGCCTAAATTGATCTTATGATTAGGGGGCTAATTATGGTTAAATTATTCAATTAGATCATCCTGAACGATCGGTATATCGTACTGGACGATGATTGCTAACATATTTAATTTTTCCTAATCATCCAAGATGAAACACCATAATTTTTCTTTTAATCATCCAGGACAATCCCAAATATCATCCTGGATGATCTGCACAAATTTGAACTGATCATCTTGGACTATCTAGATATCATCCAAGATTATCAGGTCAAATTTTGCACATTGTCCTAGACGATCCTGCAATCGTACGGGATAATATTTGGCGCCGAAATTAAGTTTTTAGGGTTTTCTGAAGCCCTCTTTTTAAACACATCGTCCTGGACGATCCTGTGATCGTGCTAGACGATCTTTGACACAAGAATTGATTTTTTAGGATTTTTTAGAGCCCTCTATTTAAGCTTTCTCAAAAACACTAAAAGTGTCTTTGACAACCATTGTGTCTTTGTTCTTCTGGAGAAAACTTGAAGAGAGAACTTGAAAGGGAGAGAGGAAAGGGTGGAGTTTGAGAGGGAGAAGATTCTTAGAGGGGGTTTCAAGGGAGTGTGGAGGGGGTTTCACATGGTTGCTCCGACAAGCTTGTACCTGAGTACCATCGAATTCAAGGTTCATCTTAAGGGAAGTTTTGGAAAGAAGAAGATCTCTTTGGTATCAAAGTAGTCGGCTACTCCACCGCACCTAGGAAGGTGGAAGTGATTTTTTAAGGGCTTCTCCACCTAGCTGTGGGGACTAAATGAGAGTTACTAAAGGTTTAGTGCAATATTTGAAGGGTGCCTCCGAGGAGTGGACGTATGTCAGGTTGGACCGAACCACTATAAATTATGGTGTGTTCTTTCTGATTATTTTTCATACTTTATTTTTATTGCGATTAAACTACTTGGGTGAAATCTCTGATTTATTTTTTTATTATTGATTTAATTCATTTTCGCTGTAAGATATAAAAAGATTTTTTCTTTTGTTTAAAGAAGTTTTTTAAACACCAATTCACCCCCCCCCCCCCCCCCCCCCTCTTAGTTAGTCTCGGGAATAGTTCTATAGGGTTTAACACCCCTCATGAACTTTCAAAATCTTTATTTATGGTCTTTAGAGGAGGTCCACATTGATATGTAAGAAATAGTCATACTTCAAAATATGTCAAAGTTATAATATTCTGTGAGAATTATTTTTTGAAGGCCTAGAGTATTTTCTATCAATAACTTTTGTGTACACATAATTGCTTATTTATCAAAACTTGGTCAATCATTCGATTGAGATCTTAAAAAAGCTCTCATTGTGAGTAGTTGTAGTGAGACAACATACCACAATGAAATTGGATGGATCAGGCTTCTCAACATTTTGGGAGCATCTATGCACAACAAATCATGAGGCATTTGTGGTATTTAATTGTTCTTAGGAAGATAAATGTTTTGTATGAAGAATTATAGAATTTCATCATTTATGGTGGCTTAAAATTTGGCTTGAAAATTTTGTAGAATTATCAACTCTTAAACTGCCTCAAATTTATTAATCGTTAGTTTTTTTTATTTTGCTCGTCATTGCGAACTATTATGCAATGATAACTTTTGTCCAACAATATTATTTTGTAATGATAAAATTTGATCCAATGTGTCGTTAAATTATTTTGAATAATATGATCATCAAAATTTTGACTTGTTAAATTTGTTGGACTTGTGACATTTCTAGCTTCAAAATGTAGACTTTTGCTTTTGATCAAAGCATTATCGAAGGTAGCAATTGGCAAACCCCGCTACCAACAATCAATTAGTTTTTTAGCATAATGTAGTCTGGTTAAGCCTATTAAGCTAGCGAAAGGGTGAGATTGCCTAATCTCTTGTTAATTGTTGAATCAATTTGGGTCATTTAATTCAAAGCACCAATTTGATAGATTTCAATATAAGGGTGAAAAAGATGCTTAGTGAAATCTATAAATAGACTCCATTTCTATATATTTTAATAAAATTTAAAACAAGTATATCATATTCATAACTGATTCTAGAGCTCTGATTACCATTTAATGCACGAATCTTTTTCCTTAGGTTTCTTACCCATCTAGACCTTCAAAATTGTAGTCGTTTATTTTTTTTTATCATGAGGATGATAGTATTGACTTACATTTAATACTCGCTAACCCTGGACATCTAACACTTGACTTCTCAATTTCTTGGTCCCCCCTTATATTAAGAAAATGATTATATCGATTACCATCGGATGACTAATTTTTGACTTTCATCAGTGCATCATGTCAACATGCAACATTTGCTACTTGTCAACTTTTGAAGCCAATATTCTATGTCAGTCAATCTCCCTTCTTATTGGGAGAAATTTTGTATCATTCACCTTATAATAACCTTCATCTGATTTTTCTTAACTACTAATGTTTGATGCATGCTAACTTCCAACATTTGCTACTTTAAATATTGATATAAATTCAAAATTTTCAATCCTTTGATTAAGTCCATATATATATATATATATATATATATATAAGTTTAGTTAGATCAATTAATTCATTCATTCTATAAGAGTTAACCCATTAAGTTTAGGATAGGTTAGATTAAGTAGTTAGTTCAACTTAAGTTTCTTAAGGGTTGGTTTTGGTTTAAGGAACTACCAATGGAGCTTATGGTCCTACAAGTTTACTCAATTAAACCTTAGTAGGGGTTAAGTCAATCAAAATAAACTTTAGGTCTTAAACTAAAGTAGGTTAACCATATAAGGCTGAGCTAGATTTATTAAACCTTTCTAGGTTTTCCTACAATTCCCTTAAGGTTGACTAAGTCAATAACAAATCCATTAAAGATATAATTAATATATAATGATTAATAGGACCCAATTAGTTCTATTAGGCTAGGCACATCCAAAATTAGTTGAGTTAACCTCGCTCAAGAGCACTGCCTAGGTTTCACATTAAGTCACTTTAATTACTCATGGAGTGATTTGATGCTCAAAACTTCTCCCAATAAAGTGCATCATGTCAACATGCAACATTTGCTACTTGTCAACTTTTGAAGCCAATATTCTATGTCAGTCAATCTCCCTTCTTATTGGGAGAAATTTTG
Source organism: Dendrobium chrysotoxum (assembly GCA_019925795.1). Classification (NCBI taxonomy): domain Eukaryota; kingdom Viridiplantae; phylum Streptophyta; class Magnoliopsida; order Asparagales; family Orchidaceae; genus Dendrobium; species Dendrobium chrysotoxum. The sequence goes on along the minus strand of CM034314.1, from coordinate 16,105,491 downwards.
TATCATTCACCTTATAATAACCTTCATCTGATTTTTCTTAACTACTAATGTTTGATGCATGCTAACTTCCAACATTTGCTACTTTAAATATTGATATAAATTCAAAATTTTCAATCCTTTGATTAAGTCCATATATATATATATATATATATATATATATATATATATATATATATATATATATATATATATATATATATATATATATATATAAGTTTAGTTAGATCAAATAATTCATTCATTCTATAAGAGTTAACCCATTAAGTTTAGGATAGGTTAGATTAAGTAGTTAGTTCAACTTAAGTTTCTTAAGGGTTTATTTTGGTTTAAGGAACTACCAATGGAGCTTATGGTCCTACAAGTTTACTCAATTAAACCTTAGTAGGGGTTAAGTCAACCAAAATAAACTTTAGGTCTTAAACTAAAGAAGGTTAACCATATAAGGCTGAGCTAGATTTATTAAACCTTTCTAGGTTTTCCTACAATTCCCTTAAGGTTGACTAAGTCAATAACAAATCCATTAAAGATATAATTAATATATAATGATTAATAGGACCCAATTAGTTCTATTAGGCTAGGCACATCCAAAATTAGTTGAGTTAACCTCGCTCAAGAGCACTGCCTAGGTTTCACATTAAGTCACTTTAATTACTCATGGAGTGATTTGATGCTCAAAACTTCTCCCAATAAAGTGCATCATGTCAACATGCAACATTTGCTACTTGTCAACTTTTGAAGCCAATATTCTATGTCAGTCAATCTCCCTTCTTATTGGGAGAAATTTTGTATCATTCACCTTATAATAACCTTCATCTGATTTTTCTTAACTACTAATGTTTGATGCATGCTAACTTCCAACATTTGCTACTTTAAATATTGATATAAATTCAAAATTTTCAATCCTTTGATTAAGTCCATATATATATATATATATATATATATATATATATATATATATATATATATATATATATATATATATATATATATATATATATATATATATATATATATATATATAAGTTTAGTTAGATCAAATAATTCATTCATTCTATAAGAGTTAACCCATTAAGTTTAGGATAGGTTAGATTAAGTAGTTAGTTCAACTTAAGTTTCTTAAGGGTTTATTTTGGTTTAAGGAACTACCAATGGAGCTTATGGTCCTACAAGTTTACTCAATTAAACCTTAGTAGGGGTTAAGTCAACCAAAATAAACTTTAGGTCTTAAACTAAAGAAGGTTAACCATATAAGGCTGAGCTAGATTTATTAAACCTTTCTAGGTTTTCCTACAATTCCCTTAAGGTTGACTAAGTCAATAACAAATCCATTAAAGATATAATTAATATATAATGATTAATAGGACCCAATTAGTTCTATTAGGCTAGGCACATCCTAAATTAGTTGAGTTAACCTCGCTCAAGAGCACTGCCTAGGTTTCACATTAAGTCACTTTAATTACTCATGGAGTGATTTGATGCTCAATTGATTGAAGGGCCAAAACTAATCTAATAGGTTATAATTTTGATTTAGAGGATAGTCTTGATCTATCTAACCAATCAGGATTGACATGACTAATCACCAAAGTATATCTAGTTTGATCCTCTAATTAAAGGCATAAGGTGGATTATTCATATTATCCCTTAAAGTATTATAAGTTCAAACTTAGTCATTTCAATTGTTAAATAAGATAGATCAATTTAGAATATGTCAACTTAAGTTTGCTCACAATTTAACTAGGATGCACACACACTGGCATGGTTGGTTCATCTAATATTTAAAATGCCATCTATATAAGGGAATGGTGCAAATAATATAGAGTTCAACTTAGCTTAAATACGTTATGGGCATTTAAAGTGTAATGGGGTTATAAATATGTACGAGTTAAGAGTAACCTCAAAAGGATTTAGTCTAATCAAGAGGGGTTATTAGCTCATGTAGGGTTTAAGCTTACTTATAATGATTAATCAAAGAACTAATCTAATTTCACATTAAACATATTTATTATATGTATGATATCATAATATGACCTACATATCTATTCAAAAGATTTTCTAAGAACGCTAAAAAGAAGACCAAAAATCTTCAAAATTACATTAAACAAAAGAGCTATGAGGTTGGAACAATTGTAGGAGCGAAAGCTAGGCGAGCATAAATAATAGATAATCACCCAAAGTCTTGTTTAGGGTATAACCTACGTATCTTTTGGAAATTTTAGGGTGAACTCAAAAGTGATGTATATATACGATTTAGGGTATAACCGCCCAAAGTCGAGAGAATATTTTACTCTACAAGTGATTTCGAAATGTTTCTAATTATGCTTCGAAGTGCTTCATTTATATCCAATTGAATTTATATCAATATTTTTTTATATTATTGGATTCATATCATATAAACACGTTATCTCAATTACAAATTGAATGAAAAACAAAATTCAAATAATCTTATATGAATATCATTTAAGCATAAATCAATTAGCTATAGCTAAGTAATAACTAACAATGAAAATTAATGTAAATCACCACAACATTATACATACATTATTATTATTATTATTATTATTATTATTATTATTATTATTATTATTTATGTAGTAAACATACTCAACAGTGAAATACTCGGTAGTCTCGTACGTCATAATCCAACCCAATGACACCTATAAACCATTCACTCTATTCGAATCCGCTACACAAAGGGCCACATCAGACATCAGTACCCTTCTCCACAACCACCCTACACCTTCTCCGCCCACACCAGATGATTCTGCGGCAGGAAGTGGCACACCGGCACCGTCCCCGGCTTCACATTAAGCACCCTAAACGCCAAATGCTTCGGATTCCACCCCGCCGTATCCGTATGGCACACCGCCACCGCCTTCACCCCCGTCCCACCGCCCTCCTCCACCATCTCCACCTCATAAACCTCCGACGACGTCGTCGCATGGCAGAAGAAAACCGCGTAAGCATAAGCCGCCTGGTGGCACGACACCACCCCTTTCCCTCCCGCTTCCGCCACCGTTCGAACCAACCCAACCTTGTAAAACCGCCGCTCTCCGGCGGAGCCGCCTCCCTCTGTCGCCACCGCCACCACCTCGGTCGTTCCGAGACGCGTCCTCACGAAGTCTACCATCGACTCCAACGATGTCGCGCACAACTTCTTCTCTCCTGCCATTGGCGCCGCCTCGCAGTCGCTCAGCGTTTTCTCCGTCGCCGCCGCCTCGGCCGAGCCGACCGGAATGCTAAACCGGGAGAGAATAGCAGGGAGCTCTGATGTCGAGAAAGGTATGGATTCCGCCGAGGAGCGAGGGATGAAAGCTGTGGCGGCGCCGCCGCCGTCTGCTAGCTGTAAAGTGAATTGTTTGCCGCGGCGGAGGTCTTGCCGGAGGAAGAAAAGAGCGATGGCGGGGTTATCGTGTAATTGCGTGTCGGTGGTGGCATAATTGCGGTAGATGTCGAAGGGACTGGCGTGGTGGACGACGGGCTCGCCTTTGGGTTTGACATCGACGCCGACGCCGCCTTTGCCAACGTTAACGGTGGTGCCGCCCGGCTTGTGAGTGGGGCCTGTTTGGACGCCGACCCCGCCGTGGCCGACGTTGACGGAGGTACCCTTGCCGGTGTGTACATTCACTTTTTCTTTGCCGACGCCGACTGTGGTGCCGCCGGGCTTTGAATTGCCAGTGTTTACGCCGGCGCCGACGTTGACTGAAGTGCCTTTACCGGTGTTATCGTTGACTCCCCCTTGTCCGACGTTGACTGAGGTGTCTTTACCCGTGTTCACGATGACTCCGTCCTTGCCAACGTTCACCGAGGTGTCCGGCTTGTTATCGTACACGTCTATGATAGAAGAGGAATTATTTTCTCAAAATAAATAAATAAAAAATAGAATAAAACTCACCAATAAAATAAAAGAAGGGTAAATTATATTTAAGTTAATTTTGCGAAACATATATAAATTTTTTTATCAAACTATTAATTTTAATCTCACATTAATTAAATTTAAATGAATTAAACAAAGAATTATTTTTTTACTATATGTTTAAGATATTGAATATATAGCTTTATTATATTTTTTAGTTTTATTATTATATTTTTGAATGAGACAATTATTTGTATGTTTATAAAATAAGTCATAATTGGGATGAATATAAAAATAAATAATGATATATTAAAAATAATTTTTTAAGTTGTTCTAATTTATTATTAATTTTTGTAATCCATCAACTCAAATAATCTTTTTTAGTCTATGATTACTATTATTTTAATATAAATATTAATTAATATTTTTATAATAAAATATTAAAATAATTAATCTAATTTTTTAAATTTGAATGGGATTATCCAATCATGTCCCCTTAAAAAAATTAAACTTTATTTAAAGAAATTTCTTAAAAATAATTATAAATAATTCCTTGCACAGCTCATTTGATTATTAAGATTCATGATTTTTATACAAATATTAACAGTGACTTGCAAGCCTAAATCTCATTCTAAGGATGAGTGAAGAACTTTCCTAGAAGATTTTAGTTCTCTTAGCCACACACACACACACAGAGAGAGAAAGAGAGAGGGGGGGAGAGAGAGAGAGAGAGAGAGAGATCATTTACCCGGCTGGAGGAGTTTTTCAATAGCACTTGGCATAGGAGTATGGGGAAGAATGGTGCGCCAATAGATTTGGGGATCTAAATTAGCCTGGTTTGCTCCTACTACAATAACGCACTGTTCCCCAAAAACAGAAGAATTACAGTTCACGAATCTTATATAGATAAAAGAATAAAAGCATATATTCATATAAAACAGCTTTCAAATCACCAGAAAGACTGAAGAAAGAAGAGGAAAGAAAAGACCCATGGCTGCTTCGAAGCTAAGTTGCAGAAGAACAATGGCGGTACCTGGTGAGTCTGAGAAGCTTGCTGGTTCGAATGCTTATATAGAAAAGGAGAGCATATGGTTTTTACTTAGGGAAGGAATGGAGAGCTTGAAACATGGCTGCATTTATGTAAATCTCAACTGTCCTCGCCTTAGTTATTGACTGATGTGAAGTGCTGCTGATAAGCCATTTTGGAGACACAGTGGCTTTGTCTCCGTTATATTATTACTTGGTGAGTCACGTACGTGTGACCTGTAGTACGTGTGTGAGTTGGCACGTGCTTGCGAAGTTAGATTGGGCTAGGGGGTGCAAACGAGTCGAGTCGAAATCGAGCCAGGAGGTGTTCGAGTCGAGCTCGACTATCAAATGCCAAGCTCGAGTCGAGCTCAAAATCCGAGCTCTAGCTCGACTCGTCTTCATGTCGAGCGGCTCGTCGAGCTCCATTGTCGAGCTCGTAGTCACGTCCGCTGTCGAGAACCATCGTCCTGAGCTCATTCGTCATCTTCCCGAGCTTCGTCATCGAGATACATCGTTCCAAGTGTAACCATCGACCGTCGTCGTCCCAAGCGTAACCGTCGACCGTCGACGTCCCGAGCTCGTAGTCGCGTCCTCCGTCGTCGTCCCGAGCTCGTAGTCGCGTCCGCCGTCATTTTCCTGCTTACGTTTTGGATTTCCCGCTCGTGTTTTGGATTTGCTGCCCGCGAGCTCCACCGTCTAGCTGCCGAGTCAAGCAGCGGCCTGATCGAGCTCGAGCTCGATAAGCGTTCGAGCTCGAAATCATGTTTGAGCTCAACTTGCAAGCTCGATAAGCTCGACTCATCGAGCCTGTTACCGAGTCGAGTCTGAGCCGGCTTACGAGTCGGCTTAACTCGTTTGCACCCCTAGATTGGGCTAAGGGTGTGACTGAGTCATGCCAAATTTGAGCTAACTCGGGCTAGGCTCAATGAGCTAACGACATAAAATAGAGCGAGTTCTAATTGGACTCATTAATTCTTGACTTTGCTCATTTAAAAAAAAATGTTAGCATAAAATATGCTCTACTAATTTCAATTGAGAAAGATTTAAGCTCTACTAATTTATCATTGCTAATAAGCAGCCATTTGAACCGCTGCTATATGGTTACTATAGCAACAGTAAAATCACTACTGCATCCCAAAAATTAGCAGCAATTTTTAAATTGCTGCTAGTAGGTGCTAAGTTAGATGCCACATTTTAGAACTAATTAATGGAAAAATCATGAGTTATAATATAATTAAGCTGAACATGTTTGATAAGTTGAACATGATTTTGTTAGGGTTCTACTGGAGACTTAATGAGTTGATAAATATTATTCAAATTTGATTGACTTGTCTAACAAACCAGCTCATCACAAATAATAGTTAAGCTGAGTATGACTTGTTAACCAACATAATAATTAAGCATCAATAGTCATTTGTCTCTGGTTATTCATTTTAGAGTGCCTTACATTTTAAGCAAGCAAGGTGATTTTTTTTTTTAATACAAAACACACAATTTATTCAAAGCAGATAAAAAGGAGAGTACAACAGCTAGAGGCCAGCAGCCTGGGATACAAAAAATAAGAACCCGTAAAATTAAGCAGATAAGAATAATCAACGAGAGGGGACTGTGTCAGCTATACGAACGCAATCCAGAATCCAGCAAGCCACAACCGATGCACCCAAGTTGCCAACCAGCCAAGCCAACAAGGGGAAGAAGGGCCTCCTCATCATCATCCATGAAATCAGCAAAAACCTCCGACGAAATGCAAAGGTTAAAAACCAAATCCAATTACTTCTTTCCTTTCCTTTTATGCTTGCTACCACTAGCATTATGAAAACCACGCCCGGCAGAGCATCCAATCAAATCTTTCTCACTTACATGAAAGTCCTCTTCTTCCCCACTAGAAGGAGAAGAAAGAGAATCCTCTAAAATTAACCAGTCAGATTGAAGCAAAATAGCGTTTTTCCCAGACTTAGCCACATGATCTTTCATTTCAGCGTTAGACAACACAGAAATAGGAATATTAACAAAATTAACATTGCCCGCAAAGCCTACGTCGGAAGGTAAATCCGATTGAACCTGCTTATCCAAACCCAATTTAACTGAAGAGGACAACTCACGAATTGGAGAACCAGAAGAACTTGACTGCTCAGCGACCACACCAGGCACCTTAGCCACAGTCAAACCACATGGGGCAGACACAGTACCCTCACCTGACAAAACATGTTTAGAATTAACATCACAAAACAATGCACCACCATCACTAGCACCAAACCGAGAGACCTGGGAAATAGGCTGAACCCCAGCCACTACAGAAATCATCTGAGGTAAAGAAGGAGCAGTAATCACAGGTATAACACCCTCCGAAACCTTCACATTCCCCACATAATTTGCTACAGGGCCACAATCAACAGCAATCGCCTCCTTCGAACAATCCCCCATAAAAAGCAACGGCACCACAGGGGAAGGGGGAGAAGAACTAATCAGAGCAAGCTTAATAATCGGTGAAGCAACAGGAGACAGAGCAGCTACCTTAGGACCAATATCCCCTAAATCAACCACATCTTGCCTCGAAGCCAGCCCAGCAATGGTAGGACCAAGTTTAGCAACAACAATAGACAGGTCAGGTGAAGGGGGAGGATGACATTTCCCAGCTAAATGTCCAATGCATTTGCAAGAAGCACAAAAGGAAAGAAGGAAGTCCTAGCAAAAGAAATAGGCTTTCAGAGAAGGAAACCCAATGAACACCGCCTTACATGTAATGCTATGAGCAAGCAAGGTGATTTTATATCTAATAGGCCGGCTATTTAATATCAATATAATGATACTTAATTGACTCAATTAATTGCTTTTTTTTTTTTGGAAAACTCACAGAAGGGATCTACGTGTTAATAATCAAAAATTAAGTACAAGTCCTTAAAGGGATCGATAACTCGCTATAGCTCAAAGAGCATATAATCAAAAAGATAAAAAAAATATAAGAGTCAAAGATCCCTGTCTAATTACAAGTAAAAGGACAGAAAAAAAGGAAGAAGGTCGGCAAGGAGCCAAGCACAAAACATTACAGCCCCGAGCTGAGATAAACATTAAGCTCACACTAAGGGTTCCATGCACGAGATGACCCCATATCAAAACTGATGAAGAATAGCAACCAAACCTGCAAAAATAAAAGAGAGCAAGCTAGCAATGAGGAGGATCTAAAATTGAGCTAGGCAAACCTTTTTTCAAAACAAGCAACAAAGTAGAGAATTTATTTAAAGAAGATGATAAAATGTCACAATCAACAAAACAAAATTCTAGCGAGAGCAAATAATTTTCAAAACATTGGGATGAAATTATCACAGGTAAAAAATCAGAAGAAAAAAGATAATTGATCAAGAAGAACCCTCTTTTTAAATGGAAGGAAAAAACCTTTACAAAAGCTTGACAATTTTCTTCAAAATTTAGCCAATGTTTATTCTTAGTGGAAAACTTTATTTTACTTAATTTGTACATTATGCTTCCAACTCCTATATAAAAGGAGATAGTAGTAGCGGGTAATCCTTCAAGGAGGAACCATCAATATATAGGGAAATTTGAGTTGTATGAACCATTATGGCCAAAATTAAAGAAATATGCATACTATTTAATTTCTTGAGAAAAATTATCGCAAAATTTTGTTCAGGTAAAAATATCTCTACTATGAATTAACGATTACTTTTTTTAGTCTATTGTAATCAAATTTGATTCAAATAATGTTCAAATATGGTTCAAACAAAACTCAATCAAGATTGAGACTACATACATTAAAAATTTATAATAAATGTATATTTTTATTAAAAGCCAGCTGTTGAAAAAAAATGATTGATAGGACTAATTAAAAGATGTGATTGATTAAAAGTAATGGATTAATTGAGATATAAATGGAAGATAGATGTTGAAAATATCACATTAAAATAGAATGTCATATATTGCCAAACCATATGATATTGATGCATGCATTGATAGCATATAGATACAGATATATGATTACATATATGATTTGAAACCCCTTAAGTAAAAGAAACTAAACTCTTAAACATTGAGACTCCTTTTAATATAATGATTGAAATTTTATTAAAAAACTCTGCAGTTAAGAGTGCTCATCCCAGAGAACTTCTAGGATGGGTGACCTCCCAGGAAGTTACATCAACAGAAAAAAATCATGATTTGTAGCTTATATCAAGAATTTGAATAAGTTTGTAAAGGTATTGAGGAAGTTTCAGTGGTAAGAGAGTTTCCTTATATTTTTTTTAAGGAGTTGGTGAGTCTATGTAATAACTCAAATATGTGAAATAAATTTTCTTGAAAATATAAAAATTCTGAAGTAAAGCGCTTTGGTGCTAATCTGGCCATGAGCGCTACAGCGCTCGGCCTTGAACAATATTTATATATACATATTTATTAATATCCATGTCTCACCCCACCGACTCCCTCACTTGATTGCTTGGCCAGGAAGAAATTAAAAGAGGGGAAGAAGAAAGAGGAGAGACAAAGGCATTTGGATCATATTTATCAGTCATTCATATTATAGATTTTATTCTAATCATTATAAGTAACTAATCTCTTACTTCTGTTTTTAATATTTTTTATTTTTAGGAATTTTATCTCTCCTAAATCTATCAAAAATATATTATCTCCTGATTTTATAAGCTTTCATACTACAGAAAAACTCAGTGTTACCGGCGGACAAATCCATCGGTAACAATGAAAATCCGCCTGAAATATACGGTTTCCGGCGGATTTCCGATGAAAATCTGTCCGACGGTTATTCGCGCGTCGGAAATATATTACCAGCGGAAGTAATCCGTCGGTAATATTTCTGGCGGATTTTTCGGTGGATTTCCGACGAAAAAATAACAAAAAAACGACGTTATTATGTTATTAGTTTGCGGCGTATTATCCGCCGGTATTGCCGGTAGAAATATCTGTCGGTAATACCAGTGGATATACGCCGCAACAAACCGACGTTACTATTACCGTCGGTCTTTCCGGCGGACTAAGCGCCGGAAATTTCCGGCGCATAATCCACTGGAAAGTTCGATATATCGTATTACCAGCACCATTTCCGGCGGATAATCCGCCGGAAACCTGTAGCATTGACAAAAAAAAACCTTCTTCCCTCTAAAATTGGATTTCCACAACCTGCAAACAAAACATATACAAAATAGATATACACAACGATGCCCACAACATAATAGACAATATACTATATAAACAATATAACAATGTTCAAAACACATACTCAACAGATTCAAATATCCACAATTATATTACAAAACATGTCCAAAACATAAATATAAATGTCCACATCTGTAAAATGAATAAAAAACATCTAGTCCGAATTCATTTCCTTCTCAGCTGCTGTACTCTTCCCACTGCTCATCTGCTCCCTCATCCTTTGCATTTCTTCTAACATTTGAGTTTGTTGGATTTGCATCTGCCGCTGTATCTCCATCTGCTGCTGCATTTGCATCTGCCAATCAGCTTGGGCTTTCCGTACCTGTTCTAGCTCAGCTGTAAGGGCAGTTATCTGCTGGGTATATAAAGACTCCTGGGTACTAGATGAAAAATTGCAGCCACTAGATGCCTGCCCTTCATATGCATAAGCCTACGAGCCTAACCCGTACACTCTGCCGTGCTGCATTCCTCCTACCGCTTGCGACCAAGTGCGATAGTCAGAATATTCAGTTGATCCGCCAGAAGAACCTTCACCTGCTGCAGTCTGGCTCTCTCGAATCTGTGTATACTCCTCCTATGAAAGTGAATAAAGAATTAAGCAATTTTTAGATAACATTACAAAAATTGAACTTACATACTTACAAAAGCTTTCCTCGCACGCTCGTCAACCCAACCACGTAATATACAAAGACTCTTAGCCTGCTCAGAAGATAATCATTTTAATTAAGTGACCAAACCACGTACTCATCCACCTGAGCATCCTTATCTCTACAACACTTAACCTAATATTATGCTTCTCTTCTAATGGCCAATATTCTACACCATAAAGCATTGTAAATCCAACCACCATCTTATAGAATTTCCCCTTTAAGGGGCTGTTTGGTATGCAGAAATTCCGACGGTAACAGACAGTTTTCCTGATGATCATTATGTAAGTTTAGATATATTATAGATTTAATCATTTTGAATGATTTGATATAATTTTATTACATTTTAAATAAGTAATGAATGATATTAGATATATGATATCATAACTCCACATGATACCCTACTGATCCACGTGATTCACTGATTGGGAGTCATAAGGAGCTGGAGATTAATTAGAAGTTATAAGGAGTCAGGGCGATTGATTCACGTGATTCAAGGAGAGTTATAAGGAGTGCATTGATCAGGAGTTATAAGAGGCAACTAATTGAGAGTCATAAGTGCAGGAGCAATATACCCTTAAGATACACTCATTGAATATCTAAATATTAATACCGACACTACTACGAACAATGTACTGATATTGTGACTAATACTAATAGGTTTATTATCATAAATATTATTTAATGTTATTGATCGTGATATTAATATTATTACTTGTATTAGTATTGTTGACTGTTTCTGCTACTGTGATTGCTAATCTAGTAGATTAAGATGTGATGAACTGCATAAGGATAAATTGATGCAGATAATCAGTATAGACATTGATGCATATATTTTTTTATATGATTTATAACATATTATTCTCTTTTATCTTACATTGATTTCAGTTGTAAGATTTTAGTTACTTGCTCAACATAGGTTTTCGCTTGAGTAGATCTAAAACGGAATATATGGAGTGTAATTTTAGTAATAATAGACCTAGTGAGGGCATTGTGACTTTGGCTGATCAAGTCATTAATAAGAGTACACGTTTTAGATATCTTGGATCTATTGTTCAGAGTGATGGTGATATAGATGGGGATATTATCAGCAGAATCCAAGTTGGATGGTTGAAGTGGAGGAATGCATCAGGCTTATTGTGTGATAGAAAAGTACCCCTCAAACTTAAGGGAAAATTCTATAAGATGGTGGTGAGACCTGCAATGCTTTATGGTGCCGAATGTTGGCCATTAAAAGAGAAGCATAATTCTAAGTTAAGTGTTGCAGAGATGAGGATGCTCAGGTGGATGAGTGGCTTTACCCTTAGAGATAGGATACGAAATGAGCATATTCGTGAAAAGGTTGGAGTAGCTCCAGTGGAAGATAAGATTAGAGAGAGTCGCCTTAGATGGTTTGGTCACGTAAAACGGCGGCCTCCCGATGACCCGGTTAGGAAAGTAGAGGTCTTAGATTTGACTTATGTTAAGAAAGGTAGAGGTAGACCTAAAAAGACTTGGTTAGAAAATATTAGAAATGATCTTTCTTTATTAGATTTAAACAAGAATTTGACTTTTAACAGGACACAATGGAGAAAAAGGATTCATGTAGCCGACCCCACGTAGTGGGATAAAGGCTTGATGTTGTTGTTGTTGTTGTTGCTCAACTATGTACTCATTACATGATTTTACATGTTTTGAGAAAAGGGTAAAGATCCTACGATATAAGGCCCTAGATAAGATAAAAATGCAATCATGTTTCTTTTTATTATTCATTGGTAAGCTCTAATTAAATGATTAAAATGACAGATTAATGCAATTCTTTTAATATATATCCTGGAGTGTGACAAAATGGTATTAGAGCAATAGTTATTGGAAGAATGAAATATAATTAAAACTTATGAGCAGAATAGAAATGTGATTTTTAATTTATAATTAGTTGATTTGAGTTTAAAAATTTATTTTGATCATGCTCTCTCTCTCTAGAACTAATATAAAATGTCAAGGATGACATTTTTAGAAGATGAGGAGATTGTAATAACTCAAATATGTTAAATAAATTTTCTTGAAAAATATAAAAATTATGAGGTAGAGTGGTTTGACACTGATCTGGTGAACACTGTGGTGTTAGGCCATGAAATATATATATATATATCCCTCTCTCACCCCACTGACTCTCTCACTTGATTGCTTGGCCAGGAAGAAATTAAAAGAGGGGAAGAAGAGAGGAGAGAGAAAGATATTTGGATTTATTTGTTAGTCATTCATGTTACAGATTTTATTCTATATTATAAGTGACTAATCTCTTACTTTGGTTTTCAGTAATTTTGATTTTTATGAATTTTTATCTCTCTTAAATCTGCCAAAATTATATTATCTCCTAATTTTATAAGCTTTCACCTTGTAAGTTTGAATATATTATAAATTTGATCATTTTGAATAATTTGATATGATTTTATTATATTTTAAATAAAGTATTGAATGATATCAAATATATGATATGATAACTCTACGTGATATCCTACTAATCTACATGATTCACTGATTGAGAGTCATAAGGAGTTAGACATTGATTAAGAGTTATAAGGAATCGAGGTGATTGATTCACGTGATTCAATAAGAGTTATAAGGAGTATATTGATTTGGAGTTATAAGGGGCGACTGATTGGGAGTCATAAGTGCAGGAGCAAGATACCCTTTAGATACACTCATTAAATATCTGAATACTGATACTGGCACTGCTATGAACATTATACAAATATTAGGACTAACACTAATATGGTTTATTATTTTGAATACTATTTAACGTTATTGATTATAATATTAATATTGTTACTGGCATTAGTACTATTAACTGTTACTACTGTTGTGACTGATGATGTAATGGATTGAGGTATGATGAACTATAGAAGGATAAATCAATGCAGATAATCAATATAGACATTGATACATATATTTCTTTATATGATTAATAACATACTGTTCTCTTTTATTTTATATTGATTTCAATTGTAAGATTTTAATTACTTGATGGGCTATGTGCTCATTACGTGATTTTATATATTTTTATGAAAGGGTAAAGATCCTATGATATAAGGCTCTCGATAAGACAAAAATATAATCATATTTCTTTCTGTTGTTTATTGATACGTTCTAGTTAAATAGTTAAAATGAAAGACTGATGTAATTCTTTTGATATATATCTTAGAGTGTGGCAGTCTACTACCCTAGAGGGAGGTAGAATTTATTATTGATGTGGCATTGAGTGCATCCCCAATGGCAAAAGCTCCCTATAGAATGGCACTAAGGGGACTATAGGAATTGAAAATAATATTGCATGAGCTATTGGATAGATGCTTTATCAGGCCAAGTACATCTCTGTGAGAAGCTCCTTTATTATTTATAAAGAAGAAGGATTAATATTTAAGGATGTGTATTGATTATAGAGAGTTGAATAAGGTGATTGTGAAGAATAAATATCCACTATCCAGCATTAATGACTTATTTGACCAGTTAGAAGGTGCATCTATATTTTCTAAGATTGATCTGAGGTCTTATTACCATCAGTTGAGGGTGATGGTTGAGGATGTTGCAAAGATAATATTTAGCATCATGTATGGTTAGTATGAATTTTTTGTGATGTCATTTGGAGAGACTAATGCACCAATAGTATTCATGAATCTGATGAACATGGTGTTTAGGGATTATCTACATCAGTTTATTATTGTATTCATTGATGATATTCTAGTGTATTTGAAGATAGAAGATGATCATGCAAGGCATTTGAAGTTGACACTAGAGACCTTAAAGAAACATAAATTCTAAGCTAAATTCTTGAAATGTGAGTTTTGATTACAGTTTATAGTATTTTTGGGGATTATTATAAGCAAAGAAGGAATTTTTGTAGATCCCCAAAAAGTGTAGACTATAGTAGATTGTTTGAGGCTGACATCTATGATGGAGGTTCATAGTTTTCTGAGTATGGCAGATTACAACAGGAAGTTCGTCTGAGGTTTTTTCTATATCTTTTTTTCTTAGATAAAATTAACTCACAAGATCATGGCATTTGACTCTGAAGTGTTGTAGACTAAGAAGGAGCACTATAATGTTGAGCTTTCTGTTTGAAGGGTTTGGAGTGAATTTAGAATATTCTGGCCAAGTGTTGCGATGGGTTGGAGCATTGTGGCCCTAACTATTAAAACTTGGTTTTTATATATAATGAACTAAATCAATTTCCTCATCTATTTGAAAGGCCCCATACCAGAAGCTACTAGAGGAGGAGGAAAGGGAGAGAGAATAAAGAAAAGAGAGGAATTTGAAGGCTGCGAAGCTAATTTTATTTGTCGGGTCAGTTAAGAAATTTATTGAGCATGACGTAAGCTTCCCAATTTCTATTTTTGTTTCAATTTTAGTAATTTTATAAAAAGATATGAACTAAAATGTATTTTTTTTATTTTAATAAGTTTCTATGATGTAACTTTTTATATATGGTAGAATCCATTATTCTAAAGATTTTGATAGTAAGAAATTGAAATTTCTCTGATTGGTTTTTTCTGCAAAAATTTCTATGAACATTTGTTAAATATGACAATTTTGGCTTTAGCTGTAGTTTCATAAAAGTCCTAAAATATTATTTTAAGCATCCCTCTGAAATGAGAATTTGAAAGGCTAATATTAACTATGCAAGTATTTTACACATTCATAGCACCTGAATATTATACATGTACTTTATGTGTAATATACGCCATCTGAAGTCAGGTAATTTGTCATTTAAAATTTAACTTTTAAGTGTTATCGATAATTATAAGTGTTTTTAAGTCATTTGGGGCCTAAAATGTCTAAAGATTTAGGCTGAGGAAGTGGAAATGTGAACTCTGAATTTTCTTTTGTGAGTGTCGCGACGTCGGATTCTAGTGCTTTGGTGCTTGTTGGCCTCATTTTTATATGAGGTCAGTGGGACCAATCCAGACCCTAGGATCAATCTGATCTTAGATCAATCCAGACTTTAATATCAATCCATACTTAAATCAATCTTAATCATAGATTAATTTTAAACTCAACCCAATTAAACTCCAGGCTAATCTAGACCCTAGGATCTTCCTAGAATCCAGACTTTAAATCAATCTATTCAAGACTCAAATCAATCCAGAGTTTAATTCAATTCAAACCCCTGACCAATCATGATCTTTAAATAACCCAAATCTAGTTATCACAACCTCTAACCTGACCTTAATCCTATCTAATCATCTATAATCATCCAAATGATTATAAATGATTTAGGTAGTTCAAACCCTATCATTCAAACTCAAGATCCAGCTCAAAACCAAAAATCCAGATCAAATCTAAGGCTTAAGGTCTAAGTCCTGAAAGCATTTTCCAGCAAATCTTTGAACACCTCAAACCCTAGTCAAATGACTTCTAATTCAGAGTCTGTCAGTTTCACACTGATATGACATATCTCTAGAGGCAACCCGCCAAATTTGAGCTCATTCTGAGGTCTCTAACCCCATAAATGGAATTGAAATCCAAAGGCTGTAAAACCTTCAAATATTTACAGTCTATGCCACTGGACTTGCCACCCAGTGGATCCTAACCTTGGAGCCTTCTCCAAACCCTCAAATCACTTCCAGACCCTTGATTATGACCCATTGAGCATTAAACTGCATTTTGTTGGACTCACATTGACCCCTAGTTGACCAGGGGTCAAAATGACCAAAATACCCCTATAGGGTGTAAATGGTCATTTGAACCACATGAGCTCCAAATCAAATGCAATCACTTCCAGTAAATTTCAAATGTCAAACCCAACCTATTGAACCTAAAATAAGCCCTTGGGTCAACCTGATTGACCAAGTCACCCTAAGTTGACCAAGAAGGCCCTTTAGGGCCCAAATAGGTCATTTTGATCAAATGACTTCCCCAAACCTTGAGATTACCGCCAGTAGACTCAAAATATCATTTTGAACTGGTTGGACCCAATCCCTGACCCTGGGTCAACCTGGTTGACCTAGTCAACATAGTTGACCCATTAAGCCCATTTAAGACCTAAATAGGTCATTTGATCCAAACAACCTATTTAAATCTCAGAAACACATCTACCAGAATTCAAACATCAATTCAAATCCATTGAACCCAAACTCAGGTCCTGGGTCAACCTGGTTGACCAAGTCAACCTAGGTTGACCAAATCAACCTTTAAGCTATTTCTTCATGGAATCCAACTTCAGATATATTCAAACCCCATTAAATCTCATTCAAACATCTTCCTTAGTGATGCGAATTTGATTGAGCCCATTGATCCAGTCAATGATTGATCAAGTTGATTAGGACTCAAATCTAGCCCAAATTGACCTATTTGGGTCAAATCAAGTCACATGATCAAATGAATGCTTTCATGCCTTCAATATTATTCCAATCTATGATTCAAACACATTTAAGCATATCATGAGTCAAATCATAGTTGATTTGACCAAGTCAACATATAAGGACTTGGTCCAACCCCCGCCCCCCTTTTCCTTAAATTATTTTATTAAATATTAATCCTTAAGTCTTAATCCTTTTTGAATCAACCCAATCAACATTTAATATCTATTCTATGCCACCTCAGCAGCCTATTGGACTGGTTGACTAATCAATAAAGTTTCCAAATGAGTTTTAAATTGTTAAACATGTTCAAAATATTATATAAGCCTAACCCTCTCTCTCTCTCTCTCTCTCTAATTAAATCCAAGCAATCATTAAAGGGAGTGAGGGATGGCTAGCCCAACTCAGATCCTTGGCACCACACACACTCTCTCTCCCTAATCAAGTCTAAGTAATCATTAAAGGGAATGAAAGGGTAGCTAGCTCAACTCAAGTTCTTGGCACCATTCTCTCTAATCCAAAATCCTCAATCCTAGCAGCCTCCAGCCCACTCCAGCTCTCCCCCAGCCATTCCATCTATAAGTAAAGCTCTCACAACCTTTAGAATGTTGTTTGCAAGCCTAATGATCCAAATTCGAGAAGAGAGAGAGAGAATGAGAGAGAAAGGATAATTGTGTAGCAGATCTCAAACCAGAAGTCAAAAGCTATTGGACCCTTGACAAAAGTTGTAGAAGATTCAAATACCTTTTCAACAAGCCTAAGAACATCAAATTCTGACATCCGGATTGTAAGTTACTCCAACTTGTCTCTCAAACTTCAATTTGAAACTGCGGAAAATCTGCAACACTTGAAGCCTCCAAACTTCAGGTGTTGGAAGATTAGGTTACCATAAACCTATGTTTCAAATTTCATTCAATTTGGATGAGTATTTTGAAAGTTATGACTGTTTGAAGTTTTAGTTCATTTTGAACTAAACAGCTCTGGATGAACCAGAGCCGTCCGATCATCCTTCTGCGTGATCAGACGGCGCAGATACTGCCACGTTACCCCAGTCCAGAAGGAGGGCTGTGCCCAAATTTTTAATTAAATTGATTTAAAAATCAATTTAATTAGTCAGAACTTCTAAAATCCATAGAAAATCCAATTCTTCACCAAAGTTTGTATTCTAGGGCTCGTTGGAAAGGTCTTGAGTTCTATTATTTATTAAAATTAAAATTAAAGTATTTTGACCACTGTATAAGGAGATATTTAGATTTGTTTGAAATATAAAATTTATAATTTTCTCATTATCCAGCGATCAAATTGAGGCCAAATTTTGGTGAAATATTTTTGAGTATCTTAGGCATATGTTGTATTTTTCCTAGGACCAGATTCTCAAAGGATATCTGTGGGATGAATTTTTAAAGTAGTGGGTCCATTTTGGACCCAAAACTTTGAAAATTCATAACTCTCCAAATTGATAGAATTAGATTATCTGTTTACTGTGGTGTGCATGCATATGTCTCAGGGTTAGATGACAAAAATTTCAATCCCAATTGAACAATAGAGACACATAGGAAAAATAATTAAGGAAATGGTCTAGAAAATTTAGAAAAATTTTAAAAAATTGTACACACACTCAATTGGGGTGAAACTTCAGAACTTTAAACTTAGTGACATTATATACCTTAGGTCCAAATTTCACTTAATGTGGAGGTCATTAGGTCAGAAAATTAGGTTACTCAAGATTCAACCCCATTTTGAACTCAAAAACTTCAAAAAATTATAATAAATCAAATCTAAATCTAAAAATTACAAATAATACTTCTAACTGACCAGAATTAAATCCCTAATCCATGAAAATTAAAATCAACCAGATTTGACATCAATTTTAAGAATAATTTAATTTTAAGTAAAATTGAAGATTTAATTAATTTAATTGATTAAAAATAATTAAAAAGTCAAAAACTCTCCCAAACACTTAGGAATCTATTAGTAGGTCATTCCTGATCTTTGGAGGTGATTCCAAAGAGTTTGGAGGTTATTTGGATTCAAACCATCAAAAACCCCTTAATTAAACAAATTAAATAATTTAAATAAATTGTCATACTTTGAAAATTCATAACTATGAACTCCAAATTGAGCAAACTTAAAGGCATTCAACTCAGATTAAGGTCTAATATTTATTAATAATATCAAAATTCCAGAAATCAATCAAATTTGAAAAAGTCAACTTTTGGTTAAATCTAGTTCAAAATCAAGTCAAAACTTAAAACCTTCATAATAAAATCTAGAAAAATCTAATTTCAGCGTACTTACTATCTAACTGATCGTATTAAGGTCTAGTATTTTAATAAAATATTAGCTTTTTAGAAAACCCTTTAAATCAAAAAGTCAACTTTTGACCCCTTGAATTAAATGATTAAAATAATCCAAAAAATACCAAAATTCAACAAATCATTAAAAATTCTAGAAAAATCTTAAATCAATATTAAAACCAGCAAACAACCAACCTTAATTAAAATTTAATTAATCTTCAAACCTTTATTAAACTCAAATCATTTAATCATACCGGGTACCACTGGGTAACCCAGGACTACGAGGCTATTAAATTAGCCCCAAGGAAGGTGAAATAAACTTCACGGCCTCGGTGTACAATAAAGGTGGCATCCAACAAATAATTAAAATTAATTTTAAAAATAAATTTTAAATCATTAAGGTTTAAACTTTAATTAAAAGTCTCCTTTAAGCCTTTTCAACCAACCAGAATCTCAAGTAACTTCAATCAAATAATCCTATTTAGGACATATCAAACCCACACAACCTTTATACACACTTTAGATGTTTTGCTAGGACAACCAACTCTAGTCTTAGGCTAGGCCGGTGTTTACTTTTCTGCTACTTGCGTGTGCTGGGTTTTCGGTGGTTTTCATTACATGCTAGTTGCTAGATTTAAGTAATTGATGTTAATGTGATTGTTTATTTATTTACAACACTCTGTGTTTATTTGATTGTATGTTTGATCTACTCCTAATCTAGGGATGATTTATACTAATTCAATCTTATGCATGTGGTCATGCTCATACATGACAGTTAAATTAAAGGGGGCAAAATCATAAATATTAAATTGCATAGGTGCTCCAGGATGCTTAAGTCCCCCTTTAAAATTAAAAGAGCATGGCCAAGCGTGGCTATGATTTGAGTATTTTAATTTCAAATATTAATTACTTGAGATTGATTACAACTACTTGGGATGTCAAATATTAACTGCTGATTATTAGGATAACCTTGCAGGATCGAGTCTAGAGTTTTGAATTTTGATTAATGTAATTTAATTTGAATTGAGTTATAATGTGTCAAGTGATTTGAGATGGGATATAAATCCAATCTGAAATTCAAAGAGAAGGGTGACATCCCTCAGGGAGAGTCCCTCTTCATTTGAAGATTCAGATTGAGATATTTTTAAATATCCAAAGAGAAAAGATAAAACCCCTATTCAGGGAGAGTTTCTCTTCATTTGGATATCCAGACCCGACGATCTAAGGATTTACAAGAAGACGAAGAAATGAAGAACGAGAAGACCCATTCTCAAAGTCACTTGAGACTTAGGAGTAGAATCTGGGTTGTAGTCAGTGGTACCCGGCCACTTTATTTTTCCTGCAGACCCTGGGTTGTATAATTAAAAGGCACTTGCCTATGGACTTTCATTTTGAATATTTATTTAATTGATTTAATTATTTAATTAATTTGATTGATGTGTTGATTGCGATTAGGATTCGCCTGCTTTTATCAGTTTCTTTGGCGATCTTGCATGTCATATTTGATTTAGCCTGGACTCCAATCGGAGGCTCGTGAGGGTACGATCAAAAAACTATTTATAGTTAAACAAAATTTAAAAATTTTAGGCTCAGATAGAAACTCTAACTCTTTTAAGAAGTAAGCCTAGACTCACCGGGAGTTTTTCATACATTCATATTAACTTTTCTCTACCTTGTTAGGCACCTCCCTGCCTGCGGGTTCTGGCAGACCACCTGACCTATTAGAGTGCAGTTCTGTCTAAGGGGATGTTGTGCAATCTCTAGGATAAAACCTATTTTAAAACCTGATTTTAAAACTGTTACCTATTGATTTAAGTATTTAATCGAGTCAACTAGCATGCATTGCATTAGATACAAACTAAATTTGAGTCTAAATCCTTAATTGCATCTCTAGCTTAAGCATTTCACCCAACATGTGCTAAGGGGACAATTAGGAATCTGCTCTAGATGTCAACCCCAATTCTTTAAAACTAATCTTAAACAACGTCCCTAACCACTCTTTCATATAAGGCCAGACACATGGTTTTAAAGTGTTTAGGTGGTTTAGGTGGCTCCCCAATCCAGGCCGGGGTAAGTCTAGATTGCATTGCATTAGCTAGGTTCTGGGTTACTGATTTTTAGTACCCATTTTAGACTTAGTATCTGAGGCAGATCTTCAATCCTAAGACCTCAACCTTCCAAAAATCTAATTCTCACCTTCTAATAAAATTGACCACTCAAATATTAAATCTCTTTCAATCTAATTCAAGCCTAACACTTAGGACAGGTTAGGGTGTTTCTAAAGTAATTCAGAATCTTAAAACACCTCCTACTCTTCCTCCATTGACTCCAGAAATAACTGTTCAAATTTGATCCAGTCCCTGTTGAATTTCCAACCCTTAACCTTCCTTGATATAAAGCTTTGAATTCTTAAATAAAATTTGTATCGCTATTTTAATCGAGAGTATTCGTAGGAAATTTTTTGGTTTCCTATGATGTAATTAACTACGAGGGCTTGCGCTCGTAGGAGATTAAGAAACCCAAACCTGATTTTCAAAATCAAGTTTTCAAAACCCTTAATTAATTATCTTTGGAAAATTCAAACCTGACGATCATTATCATCATTTTTAAATGATTAATAATAAACGATATTTTCTTTCTTTGGATAGACATGTTCTATTATTATAATTTTGATTATGAAATTAATGATCTTTTATTCTGATTATTATAGTCTAACATTGGATTAAACATTATTTTAATTTTTCGGGATCATATATTATTTCTCCTTGAGTTTGACTACGATAATCAGGGTAAATCAAGATTTGTAATCTGAACCTGTTAGAGAACGATATGTTCATCTTTCGAGGTGATATATCATTCATATTAAGTGTTCGATTATAATATTAACATTCCAGAAACCCAATATTTCCCAAAAAAAAAAAATTAAACACTTTTCAAAACTATTTTTTTCAATCAAATAGTGCTTTAGCCTCAGGAAAATAGTATTTTTGAGGTTTTGGAGGCGTGATTTGGGTAGGTAGCATTAGTAAGAAGGTGCAAATCATGACTCATAGGATAGTTGGGGAGAGTTTGGAGGAGTTTGGAAATTGTAGCTGTTAGCATTGCGGCATTATAAATGGGAGCACTGCAACATTTCGATGAATTAGTGATTTTTAAAATAATAAATATCTAAAGTCACTAATCTAAACCCTCATTCGCCCCAACTTGCCAGAGAAAGAAGAGAGGAAGAGGAGAGAAAGGAGAAGGAAAAAAAAGCTAGGATTTGAGGTCCAAAATTTAGTTTTCGTTCGTCTGGTTAGTTTGGGAAATGGTGAGCTCGAGATAGGCAATCCATACCCCATTTCTATTTTCAATTTGGATAAGTAAATTAAAAGTTATGTTTTTAAAATTATTTTTCTCAAATTTTAAAAAGATTTCATGGTATAACTTTTTATATATTGCTTTATTCTTTGTTTTGAACATTTTGACTATAATAATGCAAATTTTCTTTGATTAGTTTCTTCTATATTAATTTTTTATGATTCTAAAAAATTGATACATTATTTATTGACAATATAGTTAAGAAAGTAGGTTATTTTAATATTTTAAATATGCCCTATAAACCTGATAAAGTTCTGAATAGTATGTATTGACAACTAAAAAAGTGGGGGTTTTCCCTATACAAGAAAGGTCCTTATACAATTCTTTACAGATATTTCATTAAAGCTCGTAATTAAATTATGCATACATTTCGTGTATGGCGCTCTATATTGGAAAGAAAATTGGGCCCAAAAGTGAAAGCATTCTATATTGGCAATCATTTGTATTAGATATATTATGTACTGGAAGCTCTCTGTATTGGAAGTTAATATGTACCAGTTTCTTTCTGCTCTATTCCTATCTTGAACAGGTGAGAGGTTGCTCTGCTCTGCACTTGGGTAATCGGGTGAGTGGTGAAAGATTAGAGTTATAACATTATAGGAAAACCATCAAATACTGGCAGAATTTCCAGCGATTAAGCAGATGGATTGACCGCCAGTAATAACCGTCGGTTTAACCACTAAAATTTTTGGCAGTTCTATAACCACCAAAAATTCCACCGGTATTTGATAAGTTTGAAACCATTACCGGCAGAATGACCTCCGATTTTAAGTGAATTTTTTCGCTGGCTATAGCCACTGGAAAAGCCACTGGTATGAGCCTTATTTCCCTGACACAGTCCTTCCTCATTTCAATGCGTCTTCAATTCCTTCCATCCCAGAGAATGTCAATACTCCCTCTTGTTGCTGAAGCTCCAGCCGACCTTCCGCCCTAGCTGACACTGGCCTTAATCCTCATCTCCCCAGTCACAGGTGATCTCCTCTCCTTTCTTGCTCTACTTCCTTTCCCTTTGCAAGAGATCATCCTTAAGGTCATTAGGAAATTGGAATTTTTTTTATTTATAAGATTTTTCATGTTATAGAGATGAAGAAACGAGAAGCATAAGTTCTTATATGGTTTTGTAATATGCTAGAATAATGTTTATTGGTTTGTCAAGTATTAGCTAGAGGTGTGACTAGATTAGGAATTTGATCTATCCTAAGTAAGGTCATCCTTGAACTAAGTCAATGTGGAATGAGCATGAATTTGAGTTCCTCTTAGTTTAGAATCTATGATACCAAATTGATTCAGTTGATCCCAATACATATTTATTCTTCATGAATTATGAATATAAGGTTTAATAATAACTTGTATAAGATGTCTGCTTCAAAGAAATTAGAGAACTATATAGTATTTATTTTTTGTCCAATTTGGTTATATATATATATGATACCCATGTCAAGAAAGACAGATAACTAAGTTGTATAGGGTCATGATTGGCATAATCATAAATATATATGATACCTAGACTTAGTTAGCCAAAATGAATTTGGTGGTGGTTTGAGTGGACAAGGAGATGATGGGGGGCCAAAGGAGCTTCATGTCATATATATATATATATAT
This sequence comes from Dendrobium chrysotoxum, assembly GCA_019925795.1. Lineage (NCBI taxonomy): Eukaryota > Viridiplantae > Streptophyta > Magnoliopsida > Asparagales > Orchidaceae > Dendrobium > Dendrobium chrysotoxum. The sequence goes on along the minus strand of CM034314.1, from coordinate 16,081,184 downwards.
ATATATATATATATATATATATATATATATATATATATATATATATATATACACACTTTCATTGTTGAATCTTAGTACTTTAATGTAGATTAAATTTGAGTCTCAACACAAGTGATAATTTTTTTAATATATATTTTTATTTTAGGATAATTAATTCAACATCTACATGACTATCCAAGAAGAGAGATATTGGATGTATAACAGATTATTACCGGGACAAAAAAGATTGACAGATGAATTTATTGAGGGAGTTGAGACTTTCATTTAAGTCGCATGACTTCCTTTATTTAAGTCTAATAAAATATTTAGATATCCATGCTCGAAGCACAAAAATCAAACATTTCTTAAGCTCGATGTTAAGGTTGATTTATATCGTAGGGGATTTATTCCAAGATATTAGTTCTAGACCTCACATGGCGAGTACGAGCCACATAGAGATACTCATGTCTATCCATCCACAACTTCTAGAATAGTAAATGGATATCAAATGAGTAGACAGCATAAAAATGTATTTTTGATGCAGTAAGTCTAAATTAAAGATCAAACATGAAAGAGCCACCAAACCACGAATGTTTTTTTTGAATTACTACATGCTACTCAAAAATTAATTTGGGAAGGTTGCACAGCTCATTCAGAATTATCAGTTGTTGTTAGAATGCTCAGTATCAAAATTGAATATAATATTCCTGGGTAGTGCTTCAATAAATTCATTTCTCTTATAAAGGAAACAAATCCAACAGATAATTTAATCCCCACAGATTTGTATCGAACAAAGAAATTAGTATCCAAGTTTGGTCTCACTACTATAAAAATTGATTGTTATATAAATTATTGTATGTTATACTACAAGGATGATGCGACAAAAGTTTATTGTCATATCTGCAATTCACCTCGGTTCAAGCCTAACTCAAAAAAATAACATCATCAAAAGAAAGGTGTTCCATATTCTCGTTTGTTTTATTTACCGATTATTCTAAGATTTCAGTGCCTCTACGCATCCATGAGTTCAGTAGGTCATATGAGATGGCATAAGGAGAAATTAGCTCACAGTGGTGTTCTTTCTTATCCATTGGATACTGAAGCATGGAAACATTTTGATCGGACATAAGCTTCATTTGCTGCTGAGCCACGTAACATAAGATTGGGATTATGTGTTGATAGTTTCACTCCATATAGTCAGGTAGCTTCATAATATTCTTGTTGGCCAGTCATACTAACACCATATAACCATCCACCATATATGTGCTTAACTACCCCGTACATATTAATAACACTTATAATACTATGATCACATAATCCAAAAGCAAAAATTAATATTTTGTTTTAACCATTAATTAATGACCTCAAGTTCTTATGGGAAGAAGGTGTCCTTATATATGACATCTCAAACAAACATAATTTTCTCCTTAAAGATGTATTGCTTTGGACCATTGGTAATTTTCTAGCTTATGATATGTTATCAGGTTGGAGCATAACAGGAAAGTTAGCTTGTCCTTACTGTATGGAGAATACCAGATCTTTCATACTAAAACATGGAGGAAAAAAAATTTGGTTTGATTATCATTAGATGTTCCTACCTTCTGATCATCCATTTAGAAGAAATAAGGTTACGTTCTTCAAAAACAGAGTTGAGAAATCACCACCTCCACCCAGATTAAGTGGTTGTGACATACTACAAAGACTTTTTGGTATTTTATCAATTATTGATTTCCCAACATTATCAGAGTGTAAATTTATTGGATATGGCATTGAACATAATTGGATTTAAAAAAATATTTTATGGACATTACCATATTGGAGTATAAATTTGATAAGGCATAATCTGGATATTATGTATATTGATAAGAACATTCTTGATAATATTATTAATACAATCATGAATATTAAAGGCAATAGTAAGGATAATGTAAAAGCTAGAATGGATATTAAAGAATACTACATGCGAAGAAATCTAGAGCTAGTAACAAATAGCGATGATAGAATAATGAAACCCAAGGCACCATTCTCATTCACATTAGAATAAAAAAGATTAATATGTCAGTGGTTTCAAGGTTTAAAAATGCCTCATGGCTATAGATCAAACTTGTGCCAATATATAGACCTTAAATCTGTGAGATTATTTGAACTAAAAGTCATGACTATCACATAATTATGGAGGTGCTACTTCCAATTATATTATATCTGTTACCAAATTACATATCGAATCCATTGACGGAGCTTAGCCTTTTCTTTAAAGGCCTATGTTTATCTAAACTAAGCGAAGAGACTTTACAGAGGAGTGAGGAAAACATAACAATCCTCCTATGCAAGCTAGAAAAAATTTTCCCCTTGGATTCTTTGATTCTATGGAATAACTTCCATTCCATATACCATATGAGGCTAGAGTAGGAGGACATGTGCAATATCATTGAATGTACCCTTTTGAGAGATAATACATATATTTAATATGTTATTTTTAATATTTCTAATCGTAACTGATAATTTTAATCATCTATGAGATATTTGAACAAGTTGAAAAAATATGTAAAGAATAAAACACGACTAGAAGGATCGATATGTGAAGTATATTTAGCTTAAGAAACCATCCACTTCTGCTCATACTACTTTGAGCCCCATGGCTCCTACTACTTCGAGCCCCATGTGAGAAGTACAAGAATAAAAATTGATCGTAGCATAAACTTCGATATTGACGAATAATCATAATCTACACTATCAGTCTTTAAAAGTAATAAAAAGGCCAGTGGGAAATGTGTTGCAAGATTCTTCAATGATTTAAAAATTAAAATAGCAACTATATATTTTCTACTGAACTACCAAGAAGTCCAACCTATCTTAGAGTAAGTTTTTCCACAATGTACATAAGAAATCATGTTAATTTTAATTTTGAAGTGTGAATTGGATGATTTCTTACCAGGTATTTCATAAGTAGTTTATCTCTAATAGATACTGCAACTGTTGAGCAACTTGTTGCAAATGAATTTCTGGAATGGTTTAGATCTTACGTGAGTAAAATATATATTATTTTATTGATTTATATCTTATTAAATACTACAAGCCCTAAAATTTTCAACTTTTCTTAGGTTCATGACCTTGTAACAAGGTCTTCAATAAAGGGCTGCAAGCACTGGTATGGGGCCCAATACGAAAAGCAAACACATGGATAATCCATATAATTAATGGATTTAGATTTCTTTCCAATTCATGTAGTGAAGGAAGAAAAATTGAAAATTATGGAGTTTGTGTTAGAGGAAACACGCATAAAGCAGATGAGTATGATTATTACGGTATTTTGGATGAGGTCCTTGAGCTACATCCCCCAAGAGAAGATGGGAATCTTGTATATTTATTCAACTATCAATGAAACGATCCAATACCAAATAAAGGCACAAGGGTTCATCCTGTATATGGTTTAGTAGAGGTAAAATATAGTAGAAGATACGGGAAGTTTGATCCATTTGTGCTAGCAAGTCAAGATGTTCAAGTTTATTTTAGTAAATATTCCAGTGGTCACAAAGATAAGCAAGATTAACTAACTTTCATAAAAACTAAAGCATGAGGGATTATTGACCAATAATACGTCATAGCTACTACACATCAAGCAGATGAGATGTTAGATTGTAGGGCTATTAAAATTGATATTTTTAATAGTTCATTGCCTAATGCTGAAATGCAGTTAAAGGATATGAATAATTCGACGAGCTCTTAAAGTGAGAATAAGAAAACAAGTGAAGATACCTTATAGTGCACTAAAAGCAATTTTGATTCAAAATAGTTCTTGTAGCTTAAGTGGCCAAATTTATTTCAATGTACTTAATGTTGTATTAACCAAAGTTGTAATCAAATGAATGTTTAGCAAGAAGAAGTTCATAAAATGCCAGACAAATCCATCTGAGTTATAATATATCTTTATATAATTTCTTTTTTATTGCTCATAATGGAAAATTAAATTCAATATGAAGCATGGAATTAAAATTCATATTCATAAAGAAGAATGCCACCATGCCATACCTACCTAATGACAATATAGGTATTAAATTACTTTAAATGAAATAAGTCTAGTGTAACAAATCTCTAGGTACATATTTGAAGCATTAGTTAAGGTATACTATGCCAAAGATGTTCATGATGATATTTAAATTAATCAAATAAAAATTTTACTTTTATTTTTTCGTATGTAACTATATTTTTTATTTCTATTTATACAAATCTTCATATTTGTCAGAACTTCATTTATAATTATGCATAATTATTTCAATTATAGTGTTACTATAATTTCATTTAATGTTAACTAATTGCTTTTTTTTATTACAGATGGCTTCAGGTGACGAGCCTCCTTGTAGATCTATTACATCAATGTTTGGTCATATGAAGAAGTTGAGCACGAGACCAAATGGGTCTAGAATGGGTGGTTAAGGTCAGGGACAAACAGTTCCACTAGTGACAGGAGTGTCATCACCACCACCAGGGAGTCAACATCAGTCCCCCACTGAGGAGGGTCAAGGACAAAAAGATCCACCTATGGTTGGAGTACTGCCTCATGTTGGGTACTTCCTGACTTTTACATCTACTAGTCCTTAATTTCCCTCTCCATATTAGAGACACTCAGCTCCCTTCTATCCATATTACCCCCACCAATATCATAAATAGTTTTATCAACCTACTCCTATCCTCCTTACCATCACCCCTATTATTACCCCCTCCTTTACAGCCAGAATAGGGTGGACCATCAACACAAGCAGAGGATGGGGCTGGGGAGCCTGCAGTAGCAGAGGATAAGCGTGTATGTATAGAGCCTGAGGGTGATACATAAGTTCAATTTATTTTATTAAGTTATTATAATTTGATTTATTATGTAATTAAAAAAATTTAACCTGTAGCTTTAATCTCGCAAGAAAGACCACCCACAAGATTCGTGATATAATACAAATATGATGCTCCTAACTTATCGTGGAAGAAAATTCCAAAGGAAGTTATGGATATGTGGTTCAGAGAATTTCATGTATATTTATTTGACATTACTTAATATTTTTTATTATATTTGTATTAATATTATTTATTATGCCTATATTTTATAAAAAGATTTTAGGTGATTGCCTGAGCATGGTTCGAGGATCATAACCAATTTTGAGAAAAGAGGCTCTACTCGTCTCAAGGACATATTAACAGACATTAGAAAGTCTGGGCAGCATCCATTATGAATTTTTGAGGGAGTGTGGGCCAATTTAATCAGGGCTTAGGCGAGCCTGAGTTCACCAAATTGAGAGAGCAAAATAAGCTAAATATAGCATATAATCATGAAGGTTTAGGAAGCTCTCTACAACGGGTGGCTCAGTGCCTCATACTGAGTATAGACAATGACTAGTAAAAGATTATTTTAATTAGATTCATAAATATATGTATATTATTTTAAATATGCTCTCTATTTATAGAAAGAGTATCTTTGTCAGAGCCGACACCATTGGAGTTGCATGTAAGGACTCACCAATATCAAGTTGATCATCAGTGGGTTAATGAAAAGGTGAGAAAAGCTTACATGAGTATTATTTTTTAGGTAATAATAAAAAATAAATAGAAATTTATTTTTATGAATTTATTCTCGAAGGATGATTTTATACTACTTTGGGAGGGTTAACCGTCTACAGGTAAGGGATCATCTTCAAGATCAACCCAGCACTCTGAGTATCACACATGGTCAGAAGCTGTTGGAGGAAGGTAAAAGGGGAGGGTTTATGGCTTAGGTTCACATGGATATGCTATTGAGAGCAGTACATCCACCTCAGCATTATATGATGTTAGTGGAGTTAAAGAAACTATCAGCTAGAGGGTTGATGCTATGACAAGAGAGATAGAGGAGATGAGACAGATTCAGGATGAGATGTAGGTGAAGCTGCGATCATTTCGAGCTAAAAATTATAAGAAAAAAGAGTAGGAGCTTGTGCATGAATCACAGGGCAGCGAGGACACAGAAGATGATTAGATAATGTTAAAGTTGTTGTTGGAGTTTGAAGAACAAGTTTTTATTTGAGAACATTGATGTACACTCTTTCTTGTAGTTGAATTTTATGTTTTAAAGGTTGTTTATATTGAACTTTATGTTTTATTATGTTTGAAAGTTTATTTATTTTATGTTTTCAACTTTTCAAGTGTGTGTTGATTGTGAATATTGTGTTAGTGCATTTTATTTTATGCATTTTGTTCAACTGTTGCAGGTAAGAAATGTGAAAATGTGTGTGGACAGAGGGGAGACTGTCAATTTTTTCTAAGTTCATATAGGTTCTAGCAGCTTACTAGCAGCCTAGCCACCGAAAACTTTAATATCTGATGATATCATAAGTTGTCGGAACCAATAGAAAATCCGCTAGAAATTACCGCTGAAAAATAGTTGATGTTATTGCCGCTGAAAATTATCGGTGGTTCTCCTAAGGTCTATGTGCCGGTAATTTTTGGCGGTCAAACAACCAGTAATATGACCAAAAATCTCCGACGACAATTCTATGTAAGCTGCCGCTATAACCGCCACTAGAAACACAAATTAAATTCACCAAAAAGCCACCATAAAATATTTCTAACAAAAAAAAAATCCACTGGTATGTGTTTCATATGCGGTTTTTACCAGCGAAAAAAATCCACTGGAATATCTAATTTCCACCAAAAAATTGCCCATTTTTACTGGAAAAATTTGCCGATAATGGACGTTTTTCCTGTGGTGTAAGAGGCATTAAATCATTCACATTCTGCATTCATACATACATGTTTAGTTAAATAATGTTTTATGTTTATTCAGTTTAAAGGTTCTTTATCAGTCATTTTATAACTATGAATTGAATGTTATGATGAGAACTAGATCTAGCCTACTGAGTTGTGAACTCATTACATTTCTTTTACTATTCTAGGCAAAGGAAAAGAACTTGTTGAGTAGACCCGATTTGATAAGAGGTAGGATTGTCGGGTTGTCAGGTATTTATGGTTTTGGAAATTTGAATATTTTTGTTAAAAGTGATTGGAATCTAGATTCTTGAATATGATTATTTTAGGATATGAATATCTATTTTGTGCATTTTGGATGTTTTTTCTATATATTCATATTCTTGTGATTAGTGGCTCTGGTGTATCTATAAATATGAGATGATTAACTTAGGAAGTTTAAGAAAATTAGGATTAAATTCTTCTCTAGATCTTGGGGTGCCACATTATACATCATCACATTCATGTTTATAGTTATATTTAACTGCTAAATTGTTTAATTTGCATATGTATTTATGTTCATATGGTTGAAGTTCTGATGTGGAAGACCATTAAAGTGTATTACAAATTCTATTATATGGGCCTAACTTTTTATTCTATTTTGCTTTTGATTATAGCCCCATCTAATTTATGTGGACATGAGAGATTATTTATGGCCTCATCTACTTTATGAGAGGTTGGGAGGCTCAAGGGAGTTATAAGTGGAAGTGAAATAAGGGAAATAGGGTTGGTCTCCTTTATCTAGTGAAGCTTGACCTTGGAATGTATAAGTGAAAATGGAGTTATAAGTAAGCATCAAAACATGTGCATATCACATTCATGCATTGCATATTCCAATAAATGAAATAAATTCAAGTGCAAGTAATATTATGTTAACAACTATACCTGACATCTATGTAGAAAGGCTTCTATGAAAAATGCAAGTATAAGTATATGTTAATATCTAAAATGTGCAAGTTCAAGTATCCACTTCTGAATATGAATTTCTAAAATTTGTCCACATTAAGTCATATATATGTTATTGTTATAAAAATGTTAATATAGAAGTAAGCAATTCATAATTCATGTTGATAAGTACTTGAGTCTTTTCTTATAATAAAAATTATTATTTCAATATTTTTTTATAGTGCAATATTATTGGTGTTGAGTTTGAAAAGGAGCTTTGCTTTGGAAGAGTGCAAAGTAATTAAAATTAAATTTCTTTGGAAAATTTGAAATCAACTTTTAAATTTTAATTCTAAAATTAAACATCCATTGGGAATGATATACCACCTCGAGGGGTGGAAATAAGATTGCCTAATGGTTCAGATTTAGAATTATAAATTCCATCCCGGATATCGTAGTCAAATTCATGAGAGAACTACATATGACCCCAAATGGTCAAAATGATGTTCGATCAAGTATTTAACTATGATAATCTATATAGGCTATCGTTAATTTCATATTCAATATCATAACAACAAATGATATATCTTCCTAAGGAAAGAAAAATCATTCCTTATTAATTATTCGAATATGGTGATAACGATCATCGTTGATTTTGATTTTTCCAAAGAAAGTTAATTAAATTTTGAAAATTGATCTGGGTTCTTAAATCTCTTATGAGCACAAGCCCTCGTAGTTAATTACATCATAGGAAACCTAAGTTTTCTACAAAAACTCTCGATTAAAATAATAGCAGAAATTTTATATGGAATTTTTAATGAGTGATACCAAGGGAAGTGAGGCTAGAATTTTAATTAGGATTGGATCAATTTTTGAACACTTATTTCTGGAGGCCAACGGAGGAGAAGTAGATAACACTTTGAGATTTTGAAATAATTCAGAAATGCCTCAGTCTACCCTATGTGTTGGGCTTTAAATCTTGGTTTGTAAAGAAATTTTAATTCAAGTTGTCAATTCATTAGAAAGTCAGAATTATATTCTCGAAAGTTGGGGACTTAAGATTTTGGTTCTGTTATGGATCTTAGTTCTAAATTGGGCACTAAAATATAGTGACCCGAACCTAACTAATACAGTGTAAAATCTAGACTTATCCCATCCTAGATTGGGGAGCCAGCTATCCACTTAGGCGCTTAAAATACATGTGTCCGATCTTTTTATGAAAGATTGGCGGGCTGTTAATTAAGTTTTGAGAAATTAGGGCCGACATCTAGAGAGTATCTTAAGTGGCCCCTTGACTTATGTAAGGTGATTATGCTTGAAGAAAATATAATTAAAATTTTTAACTCTTTTAATTTATTTCTAATATAATGCATATTGATTGACTTGAATGTATAAAATGAATGAAGCCATTTTAAAAAGGCTTTAAAATATTTTTTTCCTAGTGATTGCATAACATTCCATTGGCAAAACTGCACCCTAATAGTTTAGGTGGTCTGTCAGAACCCGTAGGCGGGGAGGTACCTAACAAGGAAGGGAAAGTAGTTAATATGAATGCATGAGAACTCTTAGCGATCCCGAGCTTACTTCTTAAAGCATTAGAGTTTCTATGTGAGCCTAAAAATTTTATTTAATTTCAAGTAGAAAATATTTTTAATCTTACCCTAACGAGCCTCCAAACGTATCCAGGCTAAATAAAAATCGATATGAAAAAAAAAGACTAGAAAAGTAGACAATTTTTAAACATAATTAATGTAAATAATTAATCAAATTAATCAATTAAATAAAATAAATATTTGTGTGGCAAGTGCCACTTAATTACAACCCAGGATTTACATAAATTGAAAGTGGTCAGCTACCACTGACAATAACCTAGATTTTTATCCTAAAATGACGCAAGTGACTTTGAGTGGGATATCTCTCTATCTTCACTTCTTCATCCTTTTGCGAGCTCCATGGATTCTTTGGGTCCAAATATCCAAATGAAAAGAAACTCCTTTTTGAAGGAGTGTTTTCTTTTCTCTTTGGATATTAAAGTCATCCTTACTTGGATCTCTAAATGAAAGAGAACTCTCGCCTAAGGGATGTTCCCTCCTCTTAGGATTCCAAATTGGATGTAATATCCCACCTTAAAGATTCACTTTCACAACTCGATTACAATTACATCAAATTACAAACAATTAAAAGAAAATTCTAGAGCAATCTGCATGATTATCCTAGGCAGTAATAATCAAAATATCTCAAGCAATTATATATTTGTATTAAATTAAATCACAGCCATGCTTGGTCATGCTCTTTTAATTTCAAGGGGAATATAGGAAAATTTTAGCACCTACAAAAAATATGTCACTTGAAAGCTTTATTTTGCCCCCTTGATTTAGCCCTGCATGAGCATGACCACCTACATAAAACTCTATGAGCATCCAGATCGTTCCTAACCTAGGGGTAACCTAACACCCATCGAATCAATTTACATATTATATAGTAAATAAATAATCATATCAATCATATCATCACAATCAGCATGTAATGAAAACCTTAAAAAATCTGGAACACAAACAATAGGAAAGCAAACACTAGCCTAGCCTAAAACTAGAGTTGATTGTCCTAGAATATCATCTAAAGTGTGTAGTAGGCTATGTAGCTTAGATATATCCTATGTTGGGTTATTCATTAAAGTTGTATAGTGTTTTGATTTGTTGAAGGCTTAAGGGATTTTTTATTTTAAGGTGTATTTTAATGATTGATTGATTACTACTTTTGTTTACACCAGGGCCATGATGTTTATTTCACCTTCCTTGGGGCTGAGTTAATAGCCTCATAGGCCCGGATTACCCAGTAGTAACCAATTTTATTATATTAGTTTAAAAATTAAAGGATTAATATTTTTAATTAAATTAATTGGTTACTGATTTTAAGGGTTAAGTTAATTTAAATTTGCCATCAACCGGTTCGTTACGTTGTCACAGTGGGCTCGAGGATAAAACCTCCTTAGGAAACGTAGCCATATAACTCAAGGTATTCTAGCCTAAAAACCTAGTTGATGTAAATAAATTAAAGATTTTAATTTAGTAAAGTAATTAATAATCTATTAATTTTAAGGTTTTACACTCTATTGAATTCATTCATGGCGTTGTCATAGTGGGCTCGAGGAATCAGCCTCTTTAGGACACTTAGCCACATAGCTCAAGACAATCCATCCTAAAACAATAAATTTTGAGTGCTTGTTATGTATTAAGGGGTTGGTTGATTAATTTTATTAATTAATTTAATGTTTTCTAGACTTTTAGTTAATTATTAAATTTTTTGGAATTTTTTTGAATTATTTAATGCATTAATTAAGGGGTCAAAAATTAATATTTTGAATTAACGTGAATTCTAAAATTTTGATATTTTTTTCTAAATATTAGACCCTAAGATGAGTAATTAGATATTGATTTTATTAAATTTATATTTTTTTTAGATTAAGTTATGAATTTTTTAAGTTTTGACCTATTTTTGAACTCATTTGACCAAATTGTTGACTTTTTGACCTTGATTTATTTTTGGTGGTTTAATATTTTTATTAAGTAGTAGACCCTAAATGGAGTTTAATGGCTTTGACTTTGGTCAATTTGGAATTTTTTAAATTTAATTATGAAATTTGAATTTTGACTAATTAATTAAATTAATTAATTGGTTAATTATGAGGGTTTTAATGGTTTTGATCCAAATTGATTCCAAACTTCTTGAAATCACTCCCAAAGGTAAAAAATGACCCAAGGGAGTGTTCCAAGGGTTTGAGAATTTTTTAAAATTTTTAATTATTTTTAATTAATTAAATTGATTAATATTAATTTTTAAAAAAAATTAAATTAAGCTCAAAATCGAAGTCCAGTTAAGTGGATTTTAATTTTCCTAGGTTTGGGGTTAAATTTTGGTAAATTTGATATATTATTTGTAATTTTTGAACTTAATTTGAATTTATCATAATTTTTTGAATTTTTTGGCATAATTATGGGTTTAATTTTAAGTTAATTAAATTTCTGATTGAATGACTTTTAAAATCAATAATCCCCTGACTTAAGATGGGCAATTTCACTAAGTTTAAAGTTCCAAAATTCTATGTCTATTGGATGTATAGTTACTTTTCTATAATTTTTCTAAAATTCAAGACATTATCCTTAATTTTTGTCCTTAGATGTCACTAAGTTACATAGGTTTGAAATCAAAGTCTTCTAACCCTTAATAAATACACAACCAGCCACACTATGTAAATAAACAAAAAGCATATGACCTAAATCTAGGTGCATTGGAAAGAGGAGTGAATTTCTAAACATTTGAGTTAACTTATAACCCAATCATTTGGAAATTCACCCACAACAAACTTCCCCACATTACCAAGATTGAAATGTTATGGTAAGGAGGACACTCACCAAGACATCTCATAATCAAGTTCAAATGCAAGTCAATGTGCCTAAATAATGAATATACAAAATAAAGAAAGGAAACAATGTGCAAATGTCATAGACTTGCACTTGACTTGATCAATTCAACTCACATGTCATCAAACTCTGGTTTAAGTGCTTTAATAAAAAGATGATTAAGTGATAAAATATCAAACTCAGAACACAATGGATATTTTTTTCAAAAGAAAGCAAAGTTAAATATAAATAAATATAACTTGAATTAATATAAAATTAATTAGCTTTAAAATAATGGTTGAAAATTTTCTAAAAAATTTATTGTAGATAGTGGATGATATGAATAATCACACTACCAAAATTCACTACAGGAAAGTTGCGAATTTCCGGTGGAATTTCCGTCGAAAAATTCTGAATTTTCCGACGGATTTCAAAATTTTCTGGCGGATTTCCGACGAAAATGTCTTCGACGGTAAATCGAGCGTCGGAAAATTTTTCCGGCGGCAAAATCCGTCGGAAATTTTTTTCCGGTGGAAGAAATCCGTCGGAATGTATAAAATGGTTTTAAAAAAAAACAACCCGGCTGAGCCCGCTCCCGCAGCCCCAGCCCAGCTTGCTCCCACAAGCCCGCGCCCAGGCCCCTGTCCGCGCTGAGGCAAGATAATTAACAAATTTTTATTTTAAATTAAAATGAAATTTTTGGTATATTTAAAATAATTCAAAATCTATTAATCAAACTTCCTCAAAGTTAATTTTAACATAAACTAGACTTTATTATGAGTTTATAGACAACAAAATCATAAAAATCCATTAATAAATGAATTTACTATGATTTTCTGAAGTTAATTGCATTTAAAATTACATTTAAAATCAATTTTATTCAATTAAAACCAAAAGGTGGCAGCGGGGGCTACGTGGCAGCATCTGATTTGCTAATCCAAACCATGGGCCAATCATTAGATGGTGGCGCATTAATAGCCAATGATTACACAGTGGCAATCATTAGCTATTAATGGCAGACACGGCGAATCAAAATCGCAGGCCACTTATCTGAGTCAGCAAGGCTTTGGAATTATCATATCACCCGTGGTTTGGATTGAACGGCCCATATTGAGTCGAATTAATATCCAAACAACGCGATCAACCACACAGTCTTAAAGAACCACAGAACGATAAAATCTGGACTGTTGATTACAAGATCAACCATCCAAATTTTGTACATATGCTTGGCCTAACTAAAAACCCTAGGAAATGAATATTTGAACCATTCTCTTAAAATACTCAACCATTTTTAGTAAAATTTTAACCAGAGTCTAAGAATATGAAGAGCATTCATGGGGTGAAGTTTATTTGGCTTGAAACGAGCTTTTTAGAAAGCTATTTACGCCCAAGTATAGAAAGCTAGGTTTAGGATTTTATCGAGTTTTAAAGGATCATTTTGCGAGATTTTTGATTTTTTTGAGCTTGTGGACTATCCTCGTATCTTTTCCCTGAAGAAATGGACGATTGAAGATGTCTGGATCATGAGACACCGAGCTTGAACGGACTAGTATTGCCTCCCTCCAGAATCTTACCGCCGGTGACTTTTGACCCGTGACTTTTCACTGGAGAGGTGAAGAGGGAAGTGTGTAGAGTGGAAATGAAAAGAGGGAAGGCTCTAGGGAGGCTTGGGGATTGAGTATGCTTGGAATGAATGAAATGAGCCCATCTCATTTCATTAAGCCCTAGGCTTTGAATTGGAGGATTGGGATGATTCAGAGCACTTCATCAGAGTCCCTATACGTGTCCTAAGTCATTGGGATGGCAGGGGGAAGGCAGAGCCGAGCTAATTTTCCATTGGTGGCTTCATGTGAGAGGGGGACCACATTTTCCACTTAAGGATAAACCAGACCTTTGGCTTGGTTAGGAGAGCTCTAAGGGAGCTTTAAGCTTCATTTAGAAAGCTTGGGGCAGGAAGTTTGAGGAGGGCTCAAGGTCTAAAGAGGATTTGACCATTTGAAAGGATTTGAGCTTGAGTTGACTGGTTTAACCAATCAATTGGTCAAGGAATGATGATGTTGCAGGTAGGGGATGGATAGATGTTGGCTAGGTAAATTCCAAGGCTTTGAATTAATACATTTGACATTGGAAGGATATGTTGACAATTTCAAAAGGGTTTGAGTGGTTTGTTGACTTGTTTGACCAGGCTACTGATGTGGCACCTAGGGAATGTAGAAAACAATTTAAAATAGGTTTTGGAGGAGTCAAAGGGTTGGAGTCAATGCAAGAATGAATGAGATAATGAGGGAGGAAGTTTGACCAAGAATTTGGAGTTGACTTGGTAGTTTGATCCATCCATGGTTGAGATATGTTCAAGGCATAGAATGAAATGAATTTAAAGCTTGAAGAAAGTTTGATTGGATGTGCATAAAGATTTGACCAAAATCATGGCAGTTTTGGCCAAACTCAAAGGGTTGACTTGGTTAAACTCACTAAAGATTGACTCATAATAGATTTGATAGTGTTCAGTGCATGAGATTGAGTGATCTTGAAGGTTTGGAAAGTTTGATTGGACTGAGTTTGACTGAATGAAGTAATTGGTCTCATATAGGTCAATTTTGACCACACTTGGATCCAGTTGACCAAGTCAACTATTGGCTGGGTCAAAATGTCCAATCAGGTCCAAATACTAAGAGAAGTGATCAAAAGAGTTTAAATGAGTTCAGGATTGATTTGAGGCTTAACTATATGTAAATGGGATTTATGGTTGATCTGGTTAACCATGGTTGACCTGGTCAACCAGGTCAAATCAAGGGTTGGGTTTGAGCTTAAGAGGTTTAATTTAACCAATGGAGACTAAAAGTTTGATAGGGATGTTCAGCCCTGATGAACTAGTTCCAAGGCTAACCAAGAGGGGGGTGAATTGGTTATTTAAAAATTTAAGAGCAACAGGAATAATATTTTCGATGATTTGCAGCGGAAACAAGTAATCACATAAACGAAAAGATCAACCACCGATTTCACCCAAGCAGTTAATAATAAAAAACTAAAGTGCAGAAAGTAATCAGAAAGAACACACCAGATTTTATAGTAGTTTGGTCAACTTGACCTAAGTCCACTCACCGGAGCCTCCCCTCCAGGTATTGCACTAACTCAAAGTGACTCTCCTTCTGCTCCCACAGCAAGGCGGAGAAGCCTGTACAAAAAGAGCTCCTTTCCACCGACACGGTGAGGTAGAGAACCTAACCTCCTTTCTCTTCCTCCTAAAGCAGGTAGAGAACCTTGGACTCCTTTCGCTTCCTCCTGAAGCAGGCAGAGAACCCTGATCTTCTTGCGAACAATCCTTCCTCAAAAACAACAACCAGACAAGAGATGATGAATAGAGAAGATGACTCTGATCCTTGCTTAGAGCAACCTTTGTGAATCCCTCACAAACTCCCCCACACAAGATCCTCTCTCTCTCTCTCTCCCCCAAACTCTCTCTCTAGGGTTTCTCTGGAAAGGAAAGTGGCAAAAGATTTTTTTTTGTTGAAAGAAAAATATCTTTTATAGGAGGGCTCAAAATTTACCCTAAATCTCAACTAGTCGGCCTATATCATCCAGGATCGTCCTGTACGATTAGTTCAAAATCTCTGTTTTAGCCTGGACGATCTGGCTCTTCTAGACGATTAGTGGAAAAAGCTATTCATATCGTCCCGTACGAATTTACGATTGTCCGGGACGATTAGTGTAAATTCAGGAATTTCGTCCAGAAGACCGCTTTGGTCGTCCAGAGCAACTTGTGCTGGACGACCCAAAAATGACTTGATCGTCCCGTACGATACGGGTATCGTCCGGGACGATTAGTTTAAAAAAGTGCCAAAATCATCCTGAGCACAGCTCGGGACATACAATTGAAACACACTGGACGATCATGATCGACCAGGACGATCCTGCGATCGTCCCGTATGATATGATCGTATCAATCAGGTATTAATTACTTACTTTAATCACCACACTAATTTAGACATGATTGTAATGAATCGTCCAAGATGATCAGATATAATTTCTAAAATAAAAACTTGCCTAACTTGATCTGGCGGCTGAGAATTTCTGATTTGAGTCTATTATTCCGTACGATGTAATGATCGTCCAGGATGATCGGCTTAATCAGACCTACTTAAGTTGGTCGCCCTAATTAGGGTTTCTATTTTTACTGAATCGTCCAGGACGATGTGACTATCGTACAGGACGATCAGAAAAAAAATTTAAACAGAAACTCTAATCTTCTAAAACTCTCCCCCTGAGTGTGTGTGTGCAAGGTTACTTAGCTTGGGGATTCTTTACATTACATTGACTCAATTAATATGAAAAAAGTACATTGACCCTGAATTACAAACATAGACTGACTCGATCTTGGATTGGCTTGAACTTGTAATTGAACCTGAACCTGAAAGATTAGACAGTCAACAAGAACTAGAAATGTTTGCTATCATCAAAATTATAATCCTTGAAATCAGATTTGCAACAATCTCCCCCTTTTTTATGATGGCAAATATTAGTACAGTAGTTAAACATAAAGCAGTCAGGGGCACATACAAAACACAAATATTTTTTCAAATTTCATAGATCAACTAGAACAGTACAGGAAACACAACTACAACTAAAATAAACACCACAAAATAAGATCGATACATACACTACTACAACTAACTCCCCCTTTTTACATCACAAAAAAGAGGAGGAAATAGAAAAATAGTACAGATAGAAAAGTGCACAGAAACACAAAGAAAAAAACAAAAACACTAAAACGAAGGCGGATCCTGATCAGAAGGAGATGGTGGCTGGAAGTAACTGTGGATGGCGGTAAAGTGGGCTCCAGTCCAGGCAATATCCTGGTCGTGCTGCTGTTACTGCTGAGCAGCATAGTCAGTGAAGCGCTGGAGATCTGCAGCGTGCTGCTGCTCCTGGGAAGTCACGTAAGAGTCAAAGCGGGCCTCCCACTGGTCGAACCGCTACACCAAATGATCAAAGGGAGATTGAATACGAAGAGGCGCAGGTGCCTCAGGTGCAGCAAGAACAAGAACATCCTCCTCCTCTTCCTCCTCAACATCCGGGGCGGGCTCCGGATGTAGTTGGGTGCTGTGGAGGACATAGAAGGAGTTACTGGTAAAGAAGGAGGGAGGGACATCGGGATGTACTGGATGCTGCAGGTCATATTTAGTCTCCAAGGCGTATGCAATGATATGTCCTAAAGCTAGATTGGGATGACGTCTATGGCCTGGATCCCTAATGGTGGTGAAGTGCTTGATATATCTGATAAGAAGGTCAGTGGCATTAAAGTCCCGGTGAGCTAAGATGTAATATGTGGTCAGAGATAGTAATGGGGTGATGTGAATTCGATCCCCCGCCTTCAGGATGACAGAGAAATGAAGGACATGCTGAATGGTTCGTGCATCTTTAAGGAGAGAAGAGCAAGCATTATCATGGTAGGGTGCATTTGTATTCCTAAGAAAGTGAAAGTGATTGGCGACACTCCAATCATAGTCAGGATCAGTAATAAGAGTGTGGATTTTGTCACCAGTGACAGAGAGCTGAAGGATAGTATGAAAGTCCTGGGCAGTGAGTTCGATAGGACGTTGATGCACATAGGAGCGGAGGGTGGAATAGTCAGCAGAAATGCGAAGATTGGCGAAAAAGACTTGGAGAAGTTCACGGCTAAATGGAAAGGCAAGAGTAAGGAAAAGTGAGGGAGGTGTGCGCAAAAAGATTGAGAACAGGATAGGTAAGGGTGTGAGAATTTATTATTTTAGACGGTGTGATCCCCACCTCAAAATATCGCTCGAAGGCAGCCTGATCGGCTGCATTGGGAAAGCAGGGATCGACATTTTCCCTCGAGGAGCTCGTACCATTTTGCCTAGAATGCTTCCCGCTAGCCATTAGAGAGCACAAGTGAGGGAGAATGGAAGGAAATGTGTGGAAAAAATTGAAGAAATTGGCTGTTTAAATAGAACTCGGCCGGATCGTCCTGTACGATCGCAAGATCATTCAGGACGATATGAGCATTTATGACGGCCAGGACGATTGGTCAAAAAGGTGGTCGGATCATCCAGGATGATCAGATATCGTCCAAGATGATTAGAGATAGGCGATCGTCCTGAGGAGTCAGGCTGGACGACCGTTGACTAAAAGTATCATCTAGGACGATTAGGTGGATCGTCCAGGATGATATGCAATAAATGTGTCGAACGGGCCGAATTTGAATCATCCAACTACGGACACGTGGATCATCTAGGATGATGAGGTGGATCATCCAGGACGATGAATGATAATTGGCGTATTCTCAACTGTTTGATCAGATCAAGAAAAATGGATCATATCGTCCGGGATAATATATGGATCATCCAGGATGATATATGGATCGTCCAGAATGATCACCAATAATATGTGTAGCTCAGTAGTATGATCAAAGTGGGGACGATCTGGATGGATCGTCCAGGATGATTTATGGATCGTCCAGGACGTTGTGAAGAAAATAAAAAAAGATGGACAATGGAGATGAAAGATCGGGGATCCCAAAAATACAAACAGTAAAATGAAAAATAAAACCAGAGTAAATAAAACTCGAAACGATAACATAAAAATAAAGATTTTTTTTTTTTGAAATCAATTTGCTCTAGTAAATCAGAATTCTCCCTTGATTTGAAATCCAAAAACTAATAAGAAGATGATTGACAGCGCTGAAATTCAGAAAAAGTTGGAAAATCGACTTTCGTAACTCACACCTCGGACATCTTGTAGATACAAATTCCTTTCAGAACAAAAATTCTATTTAGAAGAAAAGAAATTAGATTCAAAAATAGATCCTTTCAAGCCTCGTTACAGAAAAATATCTGATATAATAGTGTTACAAAGTAAGAAATCAGAAATCAAGATTTTCAATCTCAAGTTTTTGAAAATATTAAGTGGCACATAGATTTTTTTAAGATATTTAAAGAATTGAAAGGGAAGAAAGCTTGGTTTGGGCTCATTTTATGCCTCTTTTTCAATTTGTTTGGTGCTTTACGCATCTTTTGATTTTTGATACACTTTGTGTATTTTTTTTCAGTTTGACAAAATTTCGCATCTTTTTAGCTTTGGGCTCATTTTGTACCTCTTTTTCAATTTATTTGGCGCACTGCGCATCTTTTATAAGCTTGCTTCCTTTCATAATCGTTTAAAGAGTCTCAGCTGTGAAATTATCTTCCAGATATATGAGACGCACTTTCCACAATAAGGAAGAGTAATTCACAAAACAAAAACCATACATCATATGATAAGTGCAATCACTTGATTCAGAAAATCATAACAATGACTCAAAACTTTGAAAACATTATTCATATGAGGTAGATTACTGTAGGAAGATAAAATAGATCTCTATTTCAAAAACCAACTTTTTAATTTTGAAAAAGATTTTTATCCAAAAGAAATAATACACCATTAAAGAAGTTAGAGGAAGAGAAATAATCATCGATGTTTCTTCCCTTTAACAGATCCAGTGGAATCAATCACTGCTTACAAGCTTCCAAACCAAAGGTCAAGATAAAATTTTCAGTCAGAAATCCAGTTTATCAGCAGTAGTGAGCAGTGATCAGAATTTTAAAAGGAATAAGGCAGTAAATAAAAGAGATGAA
This sequence comes from Dendrobium chrysotoxum, assembly GCA_019925795.1. NCBI lineage: Eukaryota > Viridiplantae > Streptophyta > Magnoliopsida > Asparagales > Orchidaceae > Dendrobium > Dendrobium chrysotoxum. Next base: position 16,061,524 of record CM034314.1, on the reverse strand, counting down.
TCAGTAAATAAAAACAAGTAGAAAATCGTATTAAAATAAATACTTAAATCAGACTGACACCTAGGATAAAATAGAGATCAGCAGAAAAACACAAAAAATAACAGAAAATAGATAATCAAATCCAACATCTAACTAACAGAAACAGAATGAAAAATAGATAAATCATAAATCAGTAGTCATCAGAATCAAGCATTTATGTCAATCACACCTAATCTAGTCATCAGAATGCTGAATGAGTCAAAGACTAGTGGTTTAGTAAATATGTCAGCCAACTAATTTTCAGTTGCTACATGATGTAGCTCAATATCCCCTTTCGTAACATGGTCCCTAATGAAGTGATGCCTTATATCTATGTGTTTGGTTCTAGAATGTTGGATTGGATTCTTAGAAATGTAGATGGCACTAGTACTATCACACAGAATAGAAATTATGCCCACAGGTAATCCTAAATCCAACACTTGTTACTTCAACCAAAAAACTTGGGCCACACAACTTTCTAAGGCAATGTACTCAGCTTCAAAAGTGGAAAGTGCAACTGAGTTCTATTTTCTACTGGACCAGGAGACTAAAGACTGTCGTATGAATTGACAAGTTCCAGAAGTGCTCTTTCTATCCACCCTGTACCCTGCAAAGTCAGAATCAGAATATCCGATGATCTCAAAAGAGGTGTTGTACATGGGGTACCAGATTCCTAGGTTTGGGGTCCCTAAAAGATATCTAAGAATTCTCTTAACAGCAGTTAGATGAGACTCTTTAGGATCAGCTTGAAATCTAGCACACAGATAAACACTAAACATAATATCAGGTCGGCTAGCAGTCAGGTAAAGTAGTGATCCAATTATTCCTTTATACTTCTTCTGATCAACAGATTTTCCACTAGAATCCTTATCTAACTGAACAGAGGAGCTCATGGGAGTGTTGATTGGCTTGGCTTTGTCCATTTCATATTTCTTCAAAATGTTCTTAGTGTATTTAGATTGACTGAGAAAGGTTACATCATCCATTTATCTTATGTTAAACCCCAAAAAGTAGGACAACTCTCCCATCATACTCATCTCAAACTCCTTACTCATTGATTTAGAAAACTAATCACATAAATGTTTATCAAAAGATCCAAAAATTATATCATCAACATAGATCTGGACAATGAGTAAATCATCCCCTACTCTCCTCAGAAAAAGTGTGGTGTTTACGCTCCCCTTACTAAACTCTCTTTCTAACAGGAATGTGCTAAACCTCTCATACCAAGCTCTGGGTGCCTATTTCAATCCATATAAGGCCTTTTTTAATTTGTAAACATAATTTGGATATTGGAACTCTCAAAACCTGGGGGTTATTCTACAAAAATATTCTCTTTTATTACCCCATTTAAAAAGGCACTCTTGACATCCATTTGAAACTGCTTAAATCCCTTATAACAGATAAAGGCTAATAGCACCCTAATGGCTTCCAATCTAGCTACAGAGGCAAAGGTCTCCTCAAAATCAATCCCTTCAATCTGATTATACCCCTTAGCCACCAATCTTGCCTTATTCCTAATCACCACACTAGAATCATTCATCTTATTTTTAAGGACCCACTTAGTTCCCACTACACTTTGATCCCTAGGTCTTTTTACTAACTCCAAAACATCGTTCCTTACAAATTGAATCAATTCCTCTTGTATTGCTAAAATCTAAAATTTATCAGAAAGGGCTTGATTGATGTTGGTGGGTTCAGTCATTGATATAAAAGCAGAATGGTTTACTTCCTTCCTAACTCCATGCCTAGTCCTAACACCTTCAGAAGGGTCTCCTAAGATCAGTTCTTTGGGATGACTCAAAGAATATCTCCAATCTCTAGGCAATATGGTTTGAGGTTCTACCCTTTCCTCTAGATTTGCATTTTCAACCCCTTCAGTACTCTCCTCGACCTCTTCTTCTTCCTCAACTCTAGTCACCTTAGGATCAGATTCATCAAACACCACATGAGTTGTCTCTTCCACCACCAAAGTCCTCTTATTAAACACTCTAAAGGATTTCCCCACACTAGAATAGCCTAGAAACACTCCTTCATCAGATTTGGGGTCAAACTTCCCTAAGGATGATTTCCCGTTGTTCAGAATGAAAACCTTACAGCCAAAGACATGGAGGTGGGACAGGTTTAGAGTTCTACCCTTAATGATCTCATAAGGTGTCTTGTTCAGATTTGATCTAACATTCACCCTATTCAGCACATAACAGGCAGTGTTCACCGCTTCAGCCTAAAAGTATTTTGGAAGTGAATACTCAGCAAGCATGGCTCTAGCAGCTTCCACTAAGGTCTTGTTCTTCCTTTCAGCTACCCCTGTTCTGCTGCGGGGTCCTAGGAGCTGAGAAATTGTGACTAATCCCTTGCTCCTCATAAAAATTTCCAAACTTCACATTTTTAAACTCTCCATCATGATCACTATGAATAGTTAAGATCTCATAACCTAACTTCCTCTGAATCCAAGTGGAGAAGGACTTTAATTCATTAAATGACTCAGATTTATATGACAAAAATTTAATCCAAGTGAACCACAAGTGATCATCAACAATCACAAAACCATAGACTTTCCCCCCTAAGCTGGCAGTGCTAATGGGTCCAAAGAGATCCATGTGAAGGACTTCTAAAGGTCTAGAGGTGCTAATGTCCTTAACAGAGTGAAAGGAGGACTGGACTTGCTTCCCTAATTGACAGGCATCACACAGGTGGTCCTTAGTGAACTTAAGCTTGGGGACACCTCTGACCAGGTCTTTTTGGGTGACTCTCCTAAGGGTTTTCATACTGGCATGACACAATCTCCTATGCCACAACCAAGATTCATCAGCAGCAGTTTTTAAGCAAATTGAATTATCAGCTTTGATGCAACTTACATCCAGCTTGTAGACATTGTTGATCCTTTGCCCCTGCAAAACAATTTAATCATTTAAGCTTAAAATATAGCAAGTGGGCAGGAATTTGCTGTTGTATCCTTTGTCACAGAGCTGACTGATGCTCAGCAAGTTGTGTTTCAGTCCATCTATAAGCAAAATATTGTAAATCATAAAATTCTTTGAATCACCAATTATACCTGAACCTACCACCCTCCTGGTGGTGTCATCTCCAAGTGTAACCTTACCTCCAGCCCTGGCCTCCAGCAAAATAAACTGATTTGCATCTCTAGTCATATGTCTTGAACATCTGCTGTCCAAGTACCACATGCTCTCACGAGGTCTTGTGTGAGAGCACACATACAAAATAATCAAATGTAAGACTTAGGAACCCAACTAAGTTTGGGTTCCTTCTTATGAAAAGTAGAAGAATGCAATGCATGTGTACTGTGTAGTGAAGCATGCGATTTGGGTCTCCACACCCAATGTGTACTACGATGAACTGTGCAAGTGTGTGAGATGTGTCCTAACATGTCATATGAAAAACATCTAACACCAGGAAAAGGATTAACTAAACGTCGTGAGTAATAGTGCCTCTTCCTAGATGTGTATGAAACATGCTTTGATGATTTTGTAACAGGTGGCGGTGCATAAAATTGAACAAACGTAGGAGGTATTCTATTTTTCTCAAAAGCAGTAATTTTTACTCTCAAAAATTCATTTTCTTTTTCCAAACTTGTAATTTCAAATTTTAGATGGTGTTCACTACTATCTAAATCAGATGCCTGACTTTCTAATTCTTTAAAGGCTACCTCTAAATCAGCATGCGAGGTTTTTAATAAATCATGCTCAACAGTTAAATCAGAATCCTTTTTATTTAGTTCATCAAATTCATCAAGTAAAGACATGTGATTGCAGTCAACAGTGGAATGATCCTTAATCAAAACATCATGCTCTTTTTGCAAAGTCAAATAATCCAATTTCAAGCTAGCATGGGTTTTCTTAAGCTTCTTATACGATGAATGGATTTTTTCAAAAACTTCAAATAATTGATCATAAGTATGCTCACATACCTCTTCCTGGTCAGACTGACCAGGATGATCATCAGCCATCAAACACAAGTTGGTTTCCTCCTCTTCAGCTTCAGTCTCAGAGGAGTCGGATGCAGAATCTGCCCAGAACGCTTTCTGAATTCGCTTCTTGTCCTTCCTGAACTTATGTTTCTCCTCACCCTTCTCCTTGCTTGGGTGAGTTTTAAGTGTAGGACAATCATCTTTTATGTGTCCAGGCTTTCTGCATTCAAAACAAACAGTATCAGATGAGCCCTTAAAATTTTTACTGGACTTACCCTTATTCCACTTCTGAAAGTTCTTGTGTTTCTTTCTTAGAAAGCTTTTGAATTGCCTAGTGATTAAGGCAACGTCATCGCTATCAGACCCGAAAGTATTAGTATCACTCTCGTTGGCCTTCAGTGCCACTATTTTCTCCTTCTTCTTCTCACCTGCATCAAGCTGTCTTTGGTTCATCCCTTGCTCGTAAGCAATAAGTGATCCAAGTAAGCTATCAATAGAGTAAGTATTCAAATCTTTAGATTTAGTGATTGCAGTAATTTTAGCATCATACGAAGAAGGCAAACATCTAAAAATTTTGTTCACTCTTTCATAGTTTGTAAGTTCAAGGCATGCAAAGAAGTAACGATTTGAGTGAACCTCGTATACATTTTAGAAATGGATTCAGTAGGTTTCATGCGAAAAAATTCATAGTCATGAAGTAGCATGTTTAACCTAGACTGTTTAACTTCAGTTGTACCTTCATATGTGATGCACAATCTATCCCAAATTTCTTTGCCAGTTGTACAAGTAGAAACACGCATATAATCTTCAGATTTTAAAGCATAGAAAAAATAGTTTAAACATTTAGCATTCAGTTGGGCTAAGTCACGATCATCAAACGTCCATTCAGTAAAAGGTAGTTCAATTTTAATGCCATTAACAAGTCTATGCGGTGCTTCATAACCATCCTTAACCAACATCCACATGTGATAATCTATAGATTGAAGAAAAGTGGACATGCGAGTTTTCCAAAAATTAAAAGGTATGTTATCAAACAATGGCGGTCGTGTAATTGAATAACCTTCAGCAGTATTACAATTACCAAAGTTAGCCATGGATCAAATTCAAAAGTTTTTGAAAACTAGGTTTTATGAATCCCGCTCTAATACCACTTGAAAGTTCGATATGGATGTTAAGCCCTGATGAACTAGTCCCGAGGCTAACCAAGAGGGGGGGTGAATTAATTATTTAAAATTTGAGAGCAACAGGAACAATTTTTTCGATGATTTGCAGCGGAAATAAGTAATCACATAAACGAAAAGATCAACCACAGATTTCACCAAAGCAGTTAATAACAGAAAACTAAAGTGCAGAAAGTAATCAGAAAGAACACACCAGATTTTATAGTGGTTCGGTCAACTTGACCTACATCCACTCCCCAGAGCCTCTCCTCCAGGTATTGCACTAACTCAAAGTGACTCTCCTTCTGCTCCCACAGCAAGGCGGAGAAGCTTGTACAAAAAGAACTCCTTTCCACCGACACGGTGAGGCAGAGAACCTAACCTCATTTCGCTTCCTCCTGAAGCAGGCAGAGAACCTTGGACTCCTTTCGCTTCCTCCTGAAGCAGGCAGAGAACCCTGATCTTCTTGCGAACGATCCTTCCTCAGAAAACACCAACCAGACGAGAGACGACGAACGGAGAAGACGACTCTGATCCTTGCTTGGAGCAACCTTTGTGAATCCCTCACAAACTCCCCCTCACAAGATCCTCTCTCTCTCTCCCAAACTCTCTCTCTAGGGTTTCTCTAGAAAAAAAGTGGCAAAAGATTTTTCTTGTTAGAAAAAATATTTTTTATAGGAGGGCTCAAAATTTGCCCTAAATCTTAACTGGTCGGCCTATATCATCCAGTGATCGTCCTGTACGATTAGTTCAAAATCTCCTGTTTCAGCCTGAACGATATGGCTCTTCTAGACGATTAGTGAAAAAAGTTATTCATATCGTCCCGGACAATTGCAAACGATTAGTGTAAATTCAATAATTTCGTCCAGAAGACCGCCCTGGTCGTCCAGAGCAACTTGTGCTGGACGACCCAAAAATGACTTGATCGTCCCGTACGATACGGGTATCGTCCGGGATGATTAGTTCAAAAAGTGTCAAAATCATCCTGAGCACAGCTCGGGACGTACAGCTGAAACACACTGGACGATCATGATCGTCCCGTACGATATGATCATATCAATCAGGTATTAATTGCTTCCTTTAATCACCAGACTAATTTAGGCATGATTGTAATGAATCGTCCAGGACGATCAGATCAAATTTCTAAAATAAAAACTTGTCTAACTTGATCTGGCGGCTGAGAATTTCTGATTTGAGCATATCGTCCCGTACGATGTAACAATCATCCAGGACGATCGGCTTAATCAGACCTACTTTAGTTGGTCGCCCTAATTAGGATTTCTGTTTTTACTGGATCATCCAGGATGATGTGACTATCATCCAGGACGATCAGAACAAAATTTTAAATAGGAACTCTAATCTTCTAAAACTCTCTCCCTAAGTGTGTGTGTGTGTGCAAGGTTACTTAGCTTGGGGATTCTTTACATTACATTGACTCAATAAATATGAAAAAAGTACATTGACCCTGAATTACAAACACAGACTGACTCGATCTTGGACTGGCTTGAACTTGTAATTGAACCTGTGAACTTGAAAGATTAGACAGTCAACAAGAACCAGAAATGTTTGTTATCATCAAAATCACAGTCCTTGAAATCAGATTTGCAACAGAGACCAATGGGGGTGGTCTCATGCACTGGTAAGGTCATTTGGATTAAAATGGCCATTTGGACCCTTCAGGGGCTATTTGGTCGACCAAGGTTGACTTAGTCAACTAGGTCAGACCAAAGCCTGGGTTTGAGTCTAATGCACTCCTAATAATATTTAGGATACATTGAAAGAGGTTTCAAATTTTGGTTTAACTGTGATATATTGAGTTTCGGGGAAAAGTCTAATTTTGCCCTTAAAGGAAATTTTAATTATTTTGACCCCTAGTCAACTATGGTCAAATTGGGTCCAACAAAATATAGTTTACTGGTCAACATATCACATTAAAGGCTATGGACATGGTCAAGGGTCTTGGGAAAGGCCCCAAGGTCAAAATTCACAAGGTGGAGGGTCTAATGACATAGGCTGTCAAGATTTAAAAGTTTTGCAGTCTTTGGATTTTAATTCAATTTTTGGGGTTATAAGTGTCATATTGAGCTCACATTTGGAGAGTTGACCCTAGGGACATGCTTACTCAATATGCAATTAATAGATCATGAATCATAGGTCACTTGACTGGGTTTCAAGGTGACTAAAAAAACACCCAAAAAGGGTTTCAGGACCTGGGCCCTTAACCATAAATTTTGGTCTGGAATTCTAGATTTGAAAAAGACTTTTGGTTTGACTGATTGAATTTGGATTACCCATACCAATTATAATCAAATGAATGATTGTAGTTGACTGGATATGATTGAAGTTTGATTAGAGGCCAGGTTGAAGGTTGATTGAGGGCTGGATTGAAAGTTGATTGAAGATTGAATTTAGATGTGGCTGGAAACTGGATGGTTGATAACTGGCTAATTGTAAATTATCAGATCAACACATATGGGTTTGGATGGATCCTGGTAACCTCATATAGAAATAAGGTCAATAAATATAAAATGGATAATGAATTTGGTAATAGAAATTTGAAAAAGTGTACTAGACGTGTTTGTGTTCACTCTATGAATTGTCTTTTCTTTCAGGGATAGGAAAATAAACCACTACGTAGGTGTTGATTAGGTCCAAGTATCAGGAGATAGGGCAATAGAGGTATTCTTTCGTAGTCCAGCATTTTCTTATATTTTGATGTTTATGAAATTCTTCTGGACTAATGTAAATAAATATTTTTGAAGAAATGAAAAGTGAAAATTCTTTGTATACATTGTATATTATTATATTATTCTAGAATGTTTAGTGGCTCTATCAATAAAAATTTGTTGTTAAGACAATTAGGTTTAAGATCTTATTCTTCAATTAAACCTTGGGGCAGATCAATTTATCTAGTCATTAGGTGAATGACTAAATTTCACATTTAGATGCTTCTAGCCATTGCAAAATCATTTCTAAGTTTGTGATGAAGTCCGCTATATATATATATATATATATATATATATATATATATATATATATATATATATATATATATATTACATATATCCTATTAATTTTAACATTAGTGTTCTCACATATAAAGACTTCCCCTTCATTATACTTGTATTTTCACATATATCTGAAGGAGAGTACATTCACTAAGCAAAAGACAATATCTTCAAAGTATAAAAGCATTATTGATTTTTATCCTTAGAATAATATATTACTCTTTCTTTAGTTTCATTATAGCATTTTTTATCATTATGTATTTTATAATTATATCTATGTTAAGATTGTATAAATTTAATATTAGTTGATGGTAACCTTATTCAGCATAAAAGTGTTTGATCACTCTAAAAGAAGGCATTTCTAATAAATTTCCTAAGCTTAAGCTTTGAGGTGGTGCCATTACCCATAAAGAATGTGAATATATGCTTCCTCTATCATAAAAGAGTTATAAGAGTATGCTAACCTTTTAGTAAGAGATTATAGGTTTCTCTACTCATACGGAGCAAATGATCAATTACTTCAGTAGAATCAGATAAATTTCTATCAAAGTTTTATAGGATCCCCTTGAATGTGAATGTGTAGAAGAAGCACAAGCCATTCATATGATTTGGGAGGGGGCTTCCAGTCATTTCGAAATTAGGACATTTCATCAAACGATTGAAGTTGATCCCCTTGATCATTGATTACATTTTGTGTATCTTGGGGCATTAATGATATCATAATAGAGTGATCTTGAGCTTATCAGATTACTCTTATCAAGCAAATTTTTTTCAAATGTAAGCACACAAAAAATGAAGGTCTTCTAAATTGTCTTGTGAAAAAAAAAAATATTATATTTTTTAGTACTTGATTTATGCGTATTTAAATTCAAATCAACGTGTTCTTGCATTAGCTAGACTTTGTTTGGGACAGCTTTATTGCTGCTTCTTAAAGCAGCTTTCTAGTACAAAAATTAAAACTTTTGTACTAAAAAGCTACTTTAAGAAATAGTAAAATTAAAAACCGTCCCAAACAAAGCCTTAGTAGTCTCATTTTTGACAAACACTCATTCATATTATAAATTTTTCTAAAATGAAATTCAGATGATCTCATAGTCAATTTTAGAAATTTTAATTTTATATGCTCACGAGCTTCAAAACCTAAGATTAAAATCACATCATGATCCATATTTAATCAAATGAATTTTTCTATCACATGTAAATCTTTAATTTTCTTAGCACCCAAGTGTCCCACATTTTCATTTCTATAACAATAATTTTTGTAACATCTAGCATGAGCCCATGCTAGACTGGATTGACTGTCTTGAACACAGCCCTATTCTATATTTTATCATCTATGTTTACGAACTAAGCTCCTCCATTTTGGATTATTTTTTATGGGAACTCTTAACTTTTTGTTATTTCTATTACTTGAGGCTTACATAGCCACTATTACTTCATAGCCTTGTAACCATTTTCACCTAATAGATTTGGCTGAGCGTCCCTCTCATCTTTTCCTTAAAAAAGCCTAAGTCTAATGAATCTTTTCCCTATAAACTTGTTTATTATAAGATATATGAATTTGAGCTCATTAAGATTATATAATAGACAAGTTTATATATATATATATATATATATATATATAGAGAGAGAGAGAGAGAGAGAGAGAGAGAGAGAGAGAGAGAGATGTCAAAACATAGAGCTTAGCCTTTGAAAGAAAAGAATTTACTATAGAAAATATAACTTTCATAGATATTAAAAAAGAATGTGATAATTTAGTATGAACAACCGAAGAAAGTGACCATCGACGTCAATGGTGAATATGAAGTTAAGGCAAGAAGGTCCATATTAATTAGTAGTAGTTCGTCGTTCCACCATGATGAATTCAAGAGGCTAAATACAGCTCCTCTTGGCATGTTGGTTGGGAGCTTAGGCTTCCAACCAAGAGGTCTTGAGTTCGAGTCTTTGTGTATGAATTTGACTTAATTGACCTAAATGTCTTTAAAAAAAAATCAAGAGACTACCTTCCATCTATAATTTCGCTGCATTAATTATTTCTGAAGGAGGTTCATGGATCTGTCAATTATGTCATTAATTGCAAGCTATTCTGCAACAGCAGGGCTTTCAGGAATAGCAGAATATCTCTAAAAGGATACGTGCATGGCCCCATAGTAAAGGAAGGAGATCATCTCTCTTTCATCATTTTAAAAATATAATTAAATAACATTTTCTGCTTGATTTGAATGTGGTGATATAGATGTTATTTTCTTTAAAAAGATTAATATTATTGTGGAGTTTATTTTAAAATTAGTTAATTAATAATTTAGGTTGTTATATGAGATCTAATTCTTCATTCTTTCACAGAAGCAAAAAGGAAAAAAAATCAAATAATGAAATATTTAATAGAAAAAATTCTTTCAAGAAGATAAAGTATTTGATATAGTTTATTTTGGCTTGGTGATTTATTGCTTTGGCTTCTATTATATGATTTTGGATTTACGATTAAATTCGCTTAATGTTCAAATAAAGAATAAAGTATTTCAAAAGTTATCTCTTTTTCAAAAAATTATTTAAATTAAAGACTTTATTTTTTGTTAAATTGTCTATTTTTATTGGTAAAAACTGTTGTTGTAATGAACTGCTGCTTCCTAGTATTATCAATTAACCCCATTTGAGATACAACTCTGCTGCTTCCTTTTACTGCTTTGATGGTACCTAACAAGTTTAGACTCTTATGTTGAGCCCATATAGGTTATTTTGCTATGTGGTTTCTTTTTGCACTGCTATCTTTATTTTTATGTTGCTAATCTATTTTTGCACTAGCTCCATACTTCTTATTCATTTCTCATGAAGTCACTCACTCTTGCAGTCAAAATTTTTTCAATGAAAGCCGAGCGTGGCCCTCAAATTTCCCAAGAAAAAAAAAATATGATAGTTACTGAAATGCATATATAATCAATTTTGCTTTCCATGAAAACTAAACCAATTGGTCTTTTTTCAGATAAAATTTCAGATTTAATGCATTTTTCTTTCAAAAATATCAAAGGCAGACAAAGAAACATTTTTTTAATTAAAACCCATATAGGGCCTACGCGTTAATTAAGAAAAAGTTATAAGTCATTAGAAGGTTCTTTAGCTCTCTAATGCACCCATGAGCTACAAATGAAAAAAAAAACCCAATAAGCCGAAGAACCTTACTACAGTACAATAGAAAAAGTCATAAACAAAGACTAAATAGGACAAAATCCAGCTCCAATAAGACCCAATAGAAGTCCTTAGACGCATCACTGAAGATCCAGGGATAGACAACAACCAAGACAACAGATAGCAGGCCAGAATGCAACAGGAAATCATCAACTCACAGGGCCAGAACACCTGCAAGATAGGACTCCACAACAACCAAGTGAGCAAAAGACAAGACAACAAGGAGACCACAAAACCCCGAAGCAAATACCTACATAACCCAACAGCTACAAAATAGCAAAGCCAAAACGAAGGCCATAAAAACTACCCCCAAAGCACCAACCCAAAAGAAAACCAACAAAACAACCCAGACATTCAACTAAACCAGGCCGCAGCACCACCAAAAACAACCACCAACAGAACAACCCCATAACAAAATCCCAAGAAAGAGAACTAAGAAGTAAGAGATTTAGAGCGAGCTAGTAGAGCTAGCAACAATGTATTTGAAGTTTTGCACCTTCTTCCCTTTCAAGTTCTTTTTTTTTTCCAGTCGCAGAAGCAAATCCCTCATTGTCCACCAGCACCACCTTCAAATTAATATCCTCTTATAAAACATGACAGTTGCCTTTGCTCACATCACCAACATTATAATCATACCCGACAGATTAAGTAACCGGTCGGAATTATCAATGGATTACCCTCTGAAAAGCTATTCATTATTTGTTTCTCCCTTCCTATAGAGCTGAGATCATCATTCAATAAAGGGGAAACAGTAATGTTTATGATAGGTTCCATACTAGAGAATTCATAATAGGATGATCCATTAGCAGGTGTAAAAATTTTCCCTTGAACATTAAGATGATCCTTAACATTAATTACACAAGCCGCCAAGTTTAAAGAAACATCATGAGTATCAGAAACAGGAATATTTGTAGGAGAAACAAAGTTATCCTTGGCAACATTACAAGTGTCTATAGCCTTTTCAACAACATGACTAGAATTAGGGGGATGAACATTAGTAATGGGGGCTAACTTAAAAGCATTAAAACCAACCTTATAACCCAAAGTTTCAGAAGCATCAAAGTAGTCAACACCTCCATTAACATGAGATACCAAAGGATTCACAGCCATGGTGCACATATTTGCCACAGTTTCCTGAACACCAACCTCAACACACCTCTTAAGAGCTAAATTATTGGTTTCCCCATATCAACAACATTCATAGGATTGGGTTTGGATATAGCAATATCATCTAAATGGGGGTAAAGTATACGACAATCCATTCTCGAATGCCCCAATGATTTACAATGAGCACAAATGGGAGGAAAATAGAGGGCCTAATTTTTCAGAATTAAGCCAAACACGATCAGAGTGGCGTTTGGTGATGTCGAGCTCAACCAAAGCACAGCCACTAGAGGGCCTCGACCCAACGAAGGTAGCATTGTCGGTTTTTAAAGGGCAACCAAGCAAAGACCCCAATCCGAAAAGGATACGAGGGGAGAACATATGGGGACGAAGATTGGGGAAAGAAATCAATATCGGGATAACAAGGGATTCCATGTCAATATCGAAGAATGATGACCACTTAATAAATTTCATATAGTAGTTATTAACGAGATACGAACGATGAGAAAACACTTTGCTATAATCTAAGTCATTCACCAATTTGATCAAGACATGCTTAGGGTTCAAAAGAATAACAGAGAAATCCCCGATGAGCTTAAGGTTGAAAAAAATTTCCAAATCGAATTGAGGAACAGTCTATAAGTAGAAAATTTATCAATCAAGGCATATTCAAAATGAGCCGCAAGAGCAAGGATCTCCTCTTCTGAAATCCACAACGAAGGCAAACCGCGATGAGTAGTGGTTTTGATCTCAAGAAAATCGGCACAAGTAGAAGCACCGGACAAAGTGTCTAAAAATGATCGAGATTTCATTTTTCCCATTTAGAAATCCATGATCGTTCAACCGATTGACTGCCATTTGGCCGTAGAGATAGCCAAAGGTGAAAAAATACAGTTAGAAAAAGAAACATTGTACAAGAAGTTGGTGTTAACTAATTTAAAATTCTTAAAATTTATTAAAATTTTGGATTTAAATAACACATACATTAAATTTGTGCCTTTCAAATCACCATTTCAAAATTAAAATAAAAAAAGACTACTCCGCTAATAATTTAAAAAAACCTACATGCAATTATCAAGTAAATTTATTTAAAATTTTGATATTGAAGAAATTGATAGCATTGATTTTATTTTATTTTATTCAAAATGTAAATAAAGTAAATCAATGCTAGCAATTTCTTCTATATCAAAATGTAAATCAATGCTTTTAATTTCTATAAGATAGTGGTGAGACCTGTAATGCTTTAGTCATTAAAAGAGAAGCATAATATTAAGTTAAATGTTGTAGATATGAGGATGCTCAAGTGGATGAGTGGCTATACTCTTAGAGACAAGATACGAAACAAGCATATACGTGAAAAGGTTGGAGTAATATTAGATAATATTAGAGAGAGTCGTCTTAGATGGTTTGGTCGCATAAAACAATAGCCTTCCAATGACCCGGTTAGGAGAGTAGATGTATTAGATTGGCATAGTTAAGAAAAGTAGAGGTAGACCTAAAAAGACTTGGTTATAAAATATTAGAAATGGTCATTCTTTATTAGATTTAAATGAGAATTTGACTCTTAACATGACATAATGGATAAAAATGATTCATGTAGTCAACTCCGTATAGTGAGATATAGGTTTGATGTTGTTGTTGTTGTTGTTGTTAGAAAATGTGTCAAAATCTTCTTATACATAATTTTCTTATTCATTAATTTTAAATAAAAAAAATTATAACATGTTATTGTCATTAATCTTATTATTATTATTTATTTTATTTACATTTTAAATCAAAATCAGAGTTTTAGAAATCATATTATTTTTCTTTTCAATATTTCATATAAAATTCTTCAAATTAACTATAAATAAATTATTTTTTATTTGAAAATTTTAAATCATAGATAAATTAATTAGACAATTTTGTTTACTTTTCAATGTTAGAAAAAATTTATTGAAAATATATTAAGAAATAAGGATATAATTTTTTTCTAATTTCTGTTGGGAGTATTATAGAACAATAAATGGTGATCATGATTTGCCAGCTCTCAATCTATATATAGCTTTCATGCTATAAAAGTTAAGCCTACTCTTCCAAGAAGTCTGAAAAATCAATACCCAACTAATTGTTCGGTTGAGAGACAGCATTGAAAGAGCATGGGAATTATGTGATATGAAGCTCATTTTAATCTATAGATTGAGAACTAAGACTTTTAATGAAGAAGGTTGTGATTTGAGGCTTCTCTATGTAGAGTGTGCGTGATTAAATTTGCTCGAAAAATAGAAAAGATCGTGATTGATTGCTCGGAATTGAAAAAAAAAATGTTTTCGGATGCGATTGAGTTATGCCAATTTGTGGGTCATAATTTAGGCTTCGTTTGGGATAGCTTTTTTATTGCTTCTCAAAGCAAATTCTTAGTACAAAAACTTTTCTTTTTGTACTAGAAAGCTACTTTAAGAAGCAGCAAAAAAGTTATCCCAAATGAAGCCTTAGTTTGTTTTTACAAATGATTTTAAAAAGTGCTTTTTAGATTTGCATTTGGAGCGGTGTTGAATAAGTTATCTTGAATTGCACTAATTTCAATGTAAAATGAACTGCTTTGAAGCCCATCTTAATGAGTTTGTATGAAGATATATTTAAATAATTTTTTTACAAGAAAAAATTCTTAAATTTTATCATTCTAATTCTCGGATTAATTTATTTTCTCTCTCTCTCTCTCTTAATTTCTCATGTTTTGGCATCCAATTTACATTTTTTCATAATGACATTGCCATAGATTTTAGTATTTTTTTCATGAGAAATAGATTATGTGAAAATATTCTAATATAATTTTGATACATATGGACCTTAAAATTTATAAATTTTTTTTATCAGAAATAAATGATGGCCTATAGTTAAAATTTCATTATGTTTGGAAATTAGGAGCTTGCAAAATTAATTTCTTTAACCCTAGGTTCAATTAAATAATTTTAATAATAAGCTAGAATTTCAAAAAATATACATATGTAGAAGAATCCTAAGAATATAAGCTCAAGTGCCATGAGTTCATAAAAATTAGTAAATTAATATTAAATTAGTTTCGCTTGTGATTATTAGAAAACCTCGATTTCTTATGCAGCTGGTTGCTTGCTTTTAGTATAATTTGTTCTTATGTAGCTGGTTGCTTGCTTAGTTTGAGTAGGCAAGAACAATAGCAAAATTTATTGCTTAGCACCAATTTATGCTGGTGTTGAAATGAAAAATAAAAATATAAGTGCTTTATTGTGCTAATTAATGTAATTTTTGTAGGGAAAAATGTGTATGCCCTTGGAATGTAGTAGATGAATGAATAGAAAGGATGAACCATATTGTGGAGTTTTGGATCACCAAAAAAAATAAAGATTGAAGACTCACAAAGTCTTCTTTTTTTTTTAAATAAGATTCATCCATTAACAGAAAAGAAAAATACAAAGAAATGCCCAAAAGAGGCCAACGAAGGAAAAAACGGTAGATTACAAGGCAACTTGAAAAAGCAATAAGACTAAAATATAATTAAGAAGGCCAAGAAGCCAACCGGACTCAGCATCGCCACCTAATTGTCATGCAAGGACCATTCATTGGCGGCATAAAAACCCGCAGCATGAAGTCCCAAACAGCACCAGAACGAAGGGAACCACAAAGTCGATGTCCTTTTCGTATAGAATTAGGTTATGATGTATTATTATAGAGCTAGGTGCCTTTATTTTTTTCTCTTTCTAAGGTGTATTATAGAAAATAACTACAACTAAGTAGTTCAGTTATAAGTCCCATTTCTTAAATTTAAAATAATCAAATATTTATTACAATTGCATAGAGATTCAGATATCATGGATTTCAAAATGCTTAGGTGAGTTTAGCTAGTTGTCTTTTTGAATAAGTAGGAGTTATAACAAAGATTACCTATCAAAAAATAAGTCTGTATCTGTTGATAATGCTCTTTTAAGTCTTCTTTCAGCCTTTCAATCCTCTTCAGTACTCTTTGTAGCCTTTCTTAAACTCTTTCAACCCTTATTTGATAAGTACATTTTGAATTTATTGTAACAAAAAGCATAATATGCATAAAGTAGCCATTAGACCTGATTTATACTTTAATCCTATTTGAATCTTCTTTAACATCTATCCCCCTAATTACCTTCTTAATATATTATTTAAGCTTATTTTAATAGTTAAACTAGTACATGTGATCTTCTTTAAAATCAAGTAAAATTTTAAAATCATAAATTTGTAAAGTCAAAATCATTTTCATCACACAATTCATTAAATTTTCATTTTCACAAACTTCTTTCTAAATGCTTATAAAATCTTTGATCTTTCAATTATTTAAAAACCTAAATTTCAACATAAAGAACTCTTTCATACCATAATTGGTCAAATAATGGTGGTTTTGAACTATTTTTTATAGTGCATGTGCTTTACAATATATAATATTCTATATATAGTTCAGACCCCATTATTTAATTAATAAAATAAGTTAAATAAATAGAAATTAATCTTTCTTTAACATCTATAAACTATAGTCTTAAGTTTGTTTGATATTGGTTCAGGTTTAGGTTATGTTTGCCTTGCAAGACTCCATATTAGGGTCTATAGCTATATATAGGTTGTTGTAATTGGTATCCCTTTGTTTCCCAGTTGAAGTGAAATAAAGATTTCCTTATGAGTCTCTCTCTCCCTCCCTTCCCTACCTCTCTCTCTCTTCCGAAGCTCAAGAAGATCTCTTCCTCCTCCAAGAATTTCATAACAAGTAGTATCATAGCCTCATTGAGGCGATCTCGAGGTGGAGGAGGGCATATCAAGAAGGGAGATGAGAGGTCTGCGATTGGGCCATGGAAAAGGTTCATGGTCACAAGCGATAAGCGTGAGGTGAGGCTCACACGCAAGCTGGAGCGGGTGTTCAGAGCAAAGCTCGCAAGCAAGAGCGGGGCAAGGCTTGTGTTGCGCGTGAGTGTCATGGACAGGCAAGCATGCGGGCTTCCATGCTAGGCGCGGCCTGACACGAGGGCGGACTCTTGCTTGCAAAGTGGGATGAATGCATGGAGTGAAGGGCCCGAAGCAATGCCGTACTAGTCGCGGTATGGCCATGCTGGGAGGTCGTAGGGTGCAGGCAAGGCGATGATTACACGCACAGGGCGAGTAGGGCAGATGTGGGTGGCTGGGCACTAGTGCAAGGCACTGGGCATGAGCGAGGGCGGACACGTTGGCAGGGCGCAGGGCACAAGGTTGTCATGCGCAGTCGATGCGTAGGGCACGGGGGACCCGGGCAGGCTGTATGCAAGGGCGCGTATGCAAGGGTTGGTTAGATTGAGCCAGGCGCGAGTGTTTTGATTAAAAATATTTATATTATATTTATAGTTTTGAAAAATATTTAATTTTCTTTGAAAAATATTTAATTTCTGAAATTTTAATTTTATAATCGAACACTTATTATGAATGATATATAACCTCGCAAGGTGAACATATCGTTCCCTAATAAGTTTAGATTATAAATCTTTGAATTTATTCTGATTATCGTAGCCAAACTCAAGGAGAAACAACATACGATCTCAAAAGATCAAAATTATGTTTAATCCAATATTTGACTATGCTAATCTGAATAGATGGATCACTAATTTCACAATCAAAACTATGATTGTGATTGACATATCTATCCAAAGAAAGAATATATCAATCATTATTGATAGTTTGAATATGACAATAATGATCGCCATTTTTTTGTTTTGATTTTCCCAAAGATAATTAATTAAAGTTTTTGAAAAGCTTGATTTTAAAAATCTGGTCTGGGTTTTTAAATCTCCTACGAGCGCAAGCTCTCGTAGGTAATTACATCATAGGGAAACTAAAAAATTTCCTATGAATACTCTCGATTAAAATAGTGATACGAATTTTATTTAAGAATTCAAAGCTTCGTGTCAAAGGAGCTAGGGACTAGAATTTCAATCGGGATTGGTTCAAGGTTGAACACTTATTTTTGGAGTCAAAGGAAGAAAGGTAGGAGTTATTTTGAGATTCTGAATTACTTCAGAAATACCCCAACCTATTCTAAGTGTTGGGCTTGAATTTGATGGAATGAGATTTAAGTTTAAATGATCAATTTTATTAGAAAGTGGGAATTAGATTTCTGGAGGTTAAGGTCTTAAGATTAAAAATCTGCCTTAGATCCTAAGTCTAAAGTGGGTACTGAAAATCAGTGACCCGGAACCTAGCTAATGCAATGCAAGGTCTGGACTTACCCCGGCCTGGATTGGGGAGCCAGCTAAACCACCTAAACGCTTCAAAACTATGTGTCCGATCTTTTATGCAAGAATGGTTAAGGACATTGTTTAAGATTAAATTTAAGGAATTGGGGTCGACATCAAGAGTAGATTCCTAATTGATCCCTTAACATATGTTGGGTATAATGCTTAAGCTAGAAATGTGATTAAAGATTTAAACTCAATTTTTAATTTGTATCTAATGCAATGCATGCTAGTTGACTCGATTAAATGCTTAAAATCAAAATGAAGCAGTTTTAAAATCAGGCTTAAAAACTAAGTTTTAACCTAGAGATTGCACAACATCCCCTTGGACAGAACTGCACCCAAATAGGTCAGGTGGTCTGCCAAAACCCGTAGGCGGGGAGGTGCCTAACACGGAAGAGAAATGTCAATATGAATGCATGAAAAACCCCCGGCGAGTCCGGGTTTACTTCTTAAAGGGGTTTGAGTTTCTATCTGAGCCTAAAATTTTTAATAGTTTGACCGTACCCTCACGAGCCTCCGATCGGATTCCAGGCTAAATCAAATATTTCATGCAATAATCGTCAAAAAACTAATAAAAATAGGCAATCATATATCGCAATCAACACATCAATCAAATCAATCAAGTAATTAAATCAATTAAATCTAAAGTTTAAACTGAAAGTCCATGTGGCAAGTGTCACTTAATTATATAACCTAGGGTCTCCAGGAAAAGTAAAGTAGCCGGGTACCACTGACTATAACCCGGATTCTACACCTAAAACTCAAGTGACTTTTAGAATTGGGATTCTTCTCGTTCTCCACTTCTTCATCCTTCTGGAACTCTTTGGATCGTCGGGTCCGGATATCCAAGTGAAAAGAAACTCCGTCTGAGTAGGGGTGTTATCTTTTCTCCTTGGATATTTAAAAGTCATCCTAATTTGGATCTCCAAATGAAGAGGAACTCTCCCCTAAGGGATGTTCCTTCCTCTTTGAATTCCAAATTGGATGTTTAAACATCCCATTCTCAAATCACTTTAAACATTCACAACTCGAATTTAAATCAAATTATATTACTCAAAATTAAAAAATATAGACTCAACACCTGCAGGGTTATCCTAATAATCAAAAGTTAATATTTAACATCCCAAGCAGTTATAATATATTAAAATTTAAATGTTCAATCACAGCCACACTTGGCCATGCTCTTTTAATTTTAAAGGGGGACTTAAGCGTATTTCTGAAGCACCTACAGAAAATAACATTAATTTTTAAAGCTTAATTATTTGATTGCCCCCTTTAATTTTAAATGCCCTGTGCGAGCATGGCCACCTGTATAAAATTGAATTAGTAAAAATCATCTCTAACCTAGGAGTAGATCTAACGCACAATCAATCACATCACAGAGTGCAAAAATTAAATAAATAATCACATCAATTACTTAAATCTAACAACCAGCATGCAATGAAAAATCACGGAAAACCCAGCACACACAAGTAGCAGAAAAGTAAACACCGACCTAGCCTAAGACTAGAATTGGTTGTCCTAGCAAATCATCTAAAGTGTGTGTAGGAGGCTGTGTGGCCTTGATATGTCCTAAGTAGGGCAATTAGTTGAAGTTGTTTAATGTTCTGGTTGGTTGAAAGGCTTAAGAAATTTAAATTTGAGTTTAAATATTAATGGCTTAAGATTTATTTTAAAATGTATTTTAAATGATTATTGATTACCACCTTTGTTTCACACCGAGGCCATAAAGTTTATTTCACCTTTCTTGGGGCTAATTTAATAGCCTCGTAGGCTTAGGTTACCTAGTGGTACCCGGTATAATTAAGTGATTTGAGTTTGATTAAGATTTAAAAGTTAATTAAATTTTGATCAAATTGATTGGTTGCTAGTTTTAATGTTAAATTAAGATTTTCTAGAATTTTGAATGATTTATTGAATTTTGAAATTTTCTGGATTATTTTATTCATTTAATTAAGGGGTCAAAATTGACTTTTTGATTTAAAGTATTTTTTGGAATGTTAATATTTTATTAGAATATTAGACCTTAATACGATCAGTTAAACAGTAAGTACGCTAAAATTGGATTTTTCTACAATTTATTGTGAAGGTTTGAAGTTTTGATTTGATTTTGAACTAGGTTTGACCAAAAGTTGACTTTTTCAAATTTATTTGATTTCTAGAAATTTAATATTTTTGATAAATATTAGACCTTAATGTGAGTTAAATTCCTTTGAGTTTGCTCAATTTGGAGTTTTCTTGAATTAGTTATGAAGTTTTGAAGTTTGTTGAATTAATTGAATTATTTAATTAGAAGGCTTTTATTGATTTGAGTCCAAATGACCTCCAAACTCCTTGGAATCTACTCCAAAGGTCAAGAATGACCTAATAAGCGATTCCTAAGTATTTGAGAGAATTTTGGAATTTTTAATTATTTTTAATTTATTAAATTAATTAAATATTAAATTTTAATTAAACTTAAATGAAACTTGATTTTGAAGTCCAGTCAAGGGGCTTTATTTTTCATTGATTAAGGATTCAATTATGGTCAGTTTAAGATATTATGTGTATTTTTTGGATTTAAAATTGATTTATTATATTTTCTGGAAGTTTTAAAGACTTAATTAAGGTTTGATTTTGATTAAGTTAATTAAGGAGCTTAATGACTTCAAAATTCTGTAAGAATTTTTCTTGGGTTGAGAGTGTCACTAGGTTCAAATGTTCAAAGTTTCAAGTCAATAGGATATATATCCTAATTATTAGAAATATTCTAAGTTCTCTAAATGAGTCATTAATTATTATCCTTAATGACACTAAGTTTGATAGGTTTGAATCAAAGTTTCTAGACCTTTGACTTAACATATACATAGCATGCACAAATACATAAACACAATCCAACACCTAAATCTAGGAGAGCTCTAAGTGTGTGTGTGCACCTACACATACAAAAATTAAAGATAGTATCATAAGTATCAACTTGATTAATGAATAATTAAAGGTTAATTATTCATTAATCCTCCCCCAAAATTTTCATTCACATATTTAATCTATGTTTAAAGTTTCAAATGGATCTCTCAAATTAAAGATATATATATATATATACATATGATAATGTAAAATTCAAATTAAAATATACTTAAAATAACATTAAGATAAGTTTGATACTTAAATGAGAGATCCTTAAGTTGGTTTGAAAATAAATTTTTAAATTTGAAAATATTTAATATAATATTTAACATAATATGAAAATATTAATTAAATATTTTTTTATTCAAGTATCATTAATTAGTTAAAATTAATTAAGATTTTAATCTTAAAAATAATTTTAAATTAAAATTCTTAACATTTTAAAATTTTTAAGGTATTATTTGATTTTTAATGATTTAAAATGAATTTGTTTGGAATTTTTAAAGTTTAAGGTTAATTAAGGCATTTAAGTTAATTTTAAAATTAATTAATATTTGAAATAGTTCTTAAATTAAATTAAATTTTATTTCAAATATTTTTAGAATTATAAAATTATTTATAATAATTTCATCTGAAGTTTAAATTTATTTAAACTTAATTTCAATTAAATATCAATTAATAATTAAATACTGAATCATTTTTAAATAAACAGTAATTTTTTTTTTAAAAAATGTTTAACATTTAAAATGATTTAAAGTATCTTAATATTTTAGATTAATATTAATTTATTTAAAATTAATTCTTAATTAATTATTAAGTTATTTTAATTAAAATTTAATTAAAAAAAACTAAAATTTAATTAAATAAATTGGCCGGCGGCAGTTTGCCACGTGGCGAGGCCTGATTGGGCAATGCAATATGCGGTGGTGGTGCCCAATCATTGGCAATGATTGGCGCCGCCAACAATCATTACCCGCCGATTGTAAAAGCGCGTGGACCCCACACGGCATTACTAATCTACGTCAGCAATCCGCGGTCATCGTCCGATCTCTGCGGTTTTAAACGAGCGGATATGATCTCAGCGGATGGAACGTGGAACTGCCAGATCAACCACACGGTCGAACTGGACCGCAGGATGGCAGAATCTACGCCGTTGATCAAAGGATCAACGGCTCAGATAATTCCCAGTTCAGGCATGCGTAAACTGAGCCCTAGAATACATTTTCGAGCCCATTTGTTCGATCGGGTGCACCAAATCAATTAAAATTTTAAACCTAGATTACTAGAATGAACAGAAATAGTGGGGAATTAGTTTTAAAGTTTAAAATGTAACTCTTAAAAGGTTATTTAACTCTAAACGCGTAAGTTAGGGCTAGAGTTTTAGGAGAAACTAACCAATGGATTGGATCGATTTTTATTTCTCTGAACTTATGGATTGTCCACACTAATATTTGATAAAAACTTCACGAGCTGGTGGCGTCTGGATTGAACGGAATATGTCTTGGATGGATTTAGACTTAAGCACGCCGGAATTTGGTCTCCAGTGAGATTTAACTGACTGGATTTCACTTGGGAAGTGAGGAGGTGACTCTTGAGAGCTCAAACGAAATGAGCTTTGGGTCTAGGAGGGCTGAGGTAGAGAGAGGGTTCAAATGAGAATGAGAGCTTTTTGTGAAGCTTTGCCCTATTCAAACCTCTCCAAGCCAAATGGATGGCTAGGATCGATTGGATGGCTTGCTGGGATGTTGGCAGGTGTGCTGGAGGTTGTTAGGAGTAGAAGAATAAAAGGGCACAAAGGACATCTAGGTGGAAAGTGTCTCTTGGTCCCCATTTGCATATGGGGATGATTGGAGCCATTGGATCTTCATCCAAGGGTTAAGGATAGCTCTAGGAAGGTTCTAGATTTTATCAAAGCTGCTGGAGTGATTGGAGATAGAGTAGATTAGCTTAAAATGGGTTTGAACATGTAAATTGACCATTTAATGATGTCTTGACCTTTTGTTGACTGGTTTGACCAGTCAATAGTCAAGGGGTGGTGAGGTGATAGCCAAGAGGACCTAAGGAACTGGTTGGGTTGATTCAAAGGAGATTTGAGAGTTTGAAATTAGAGTTTGAATGTATTTGAAGAGTTTGAGCTAATTTGACCAAGTCTCAATGTGTTGACTTGGTCAAATTGACTTGAATTAAGTTGTCCAAGCATTAGGGCATATTAAGGTTATGATTTGAAGTTGGTTTGAGATTTAAAATGAGTTGAATTGATTAAAAGCATTAAAATGGGTCATATGAGCTAACTTGACCAATTATATATTCAGTTGACTTGGTCAACTCTTGACTGGGTCAAAGGGTCCAATCCAGCCCAAATCACTAAGACAATTGATTAGAGGAGTTTGAAAGGATTTGAGGTTGATCTAGGGCTTGATTGGGTTTAAATAGCTTAAGGGTTTAGATTGGTCAAACTTGGTTGACTTGGTCAACCAAGTGGGTCCAGGGTCTGGGAATGGGCTCAACATATTTGAAATGATATTTGAAAACCAATGGAGGTGGTCCCAAAGTCTGGGGAGGTCATTTGGTCAAAATGACCTATTTGAACCCTTAAGGGCCTTCTTGGTCAACCTAGGTTGACTTAGTCAACCAGGTTAACCCAGGAGCTAGTTTTAGGTCCAACAGGTTTGGTTTGATATTTGAAACTTGCTAGAACTGGTTGCACCTGATTTGGAGTTCATTTGGTCCAAAATGACTATTTACACCCCATAGGGCATTTTGGTCATTTTGGACTCTAGTCAATTGGAGATCAAAATGAGTCCAACAAAATATAGTTAAATGCTCAATAAGTCAGGATTAAAGGTCTGGATATGATTGAAGGCTTTGGAGAAAGCTCTAATGTCAAGATCCACTTGGTGGCAGGTCCAGTGGCATAGGCCATAAATATTTGAAGGATTTATAGCCTTTGGATTTCAATTTAGTTTCTGAGGTTAAAAACCTCAGAATTAGCTCAAATTTGGAGGGTTACCCCTAAAGACATATCACATCAGTATGTAACTGACAGACTCTGAATCAGAGGCCATTTGATTGAGTTTTGAAGTGGTCAAAGGTTCACTGAAAAAGGCTTTCAGGACTAGGTCTTTAAGCTTTGGATTTGAGTCTAGAAATCTGGATTTGGTCTGGATTTTGAGTTTGAATATATGGATTTGAATTAAGTCTCGATTGAATTGAAATCTAGATTGATTTAGAAGAATCTTAGGGTTTAAAGTAGATCTTAGGGTCTAGATCAGCTTAAAGGAATCCTAGGGTCTAGAGTAGATCATAGGGACTGAAGTCCAAGAAGATCCTAGGGTCTAGAAGTCCTAAGGTCTGGGGTCTAAAATGATCTTAGGATCTAGGAATCCTAGGGTCTAGATAATTCTAAGGTCTGGATAGATCTAAGGTCTAGGAGAATCCTAAGACCTAGATTGATCTAGAGTCTGGGTAGATCCTAGGGTTAGAAATTTAGGGGAATCCTAAAGTTTAGAAATCCTAGGATCTGAGGTCTGGGATGATCTAGAGATAGAATAGATCTAAATTAGCTTAAGATTGAGATTGATTTGGATCTAGATTGATATTAAAGTCTGGATTGATCTAAGTTCAGATTGATCCTAGGGTCAAGATTGATCCTAAGGATTGAAAAGATCCTAAGGTCTGGATTGGTCCTACTAACCTCATATAAAAATGAGGTCAACAACGGGCAAGCTGATCGTTTCTTGGATGTAAGATTTCAAGCATGTCAGAGAAGTGAAGTCAGACACTGTTCTTGACAAAAGCAGGTGGAGCTAAGCTAAAGCTTGGGCAGTAGGAGACTCGAGAAGATGGCGGAGTAGTTCTTGAGGAAGTCCATAATCATCTGGTGGAGGCAATTGGCGGGGAAGACCGATGGGGTTGTTCTTTATGGCAACAGATATCTTTTTCTTATTTTGTTAAATCTAGACCAAGGTGGAGATTATTAGATATTGGTCCATGTTTAGGTTATGTTTGCCTTGTAAGACTCCATATCAGAGTTGTTGCGTCTTGGAATATTCACGACGGTAGAGAGAAAGAGCTTAATGTCTTAACTTTGAATTAAGATCCAACACACAAACAAGAACTTGAAAAGACAGCGGTACACCAGAGTTTTAACATGGAAAATCCTATAAAGGGTAAAAACCACGAGGCCTCGCCAAGTTAAAAAGATTCCACCATTTTTTGAATGAAATACAAAGATAAACCCATTCTTAAATATATGGAGAATACAACATGTTGAAGATTTTCGCCAAACTCCAAACAAGTGCTTATGATCTTGAATGGTTGACAAATGAACAGACGAAAGTCTATTAGCGGTCAGTGATCGAGAATAGATCTGGCAGTATTTGCTGAGTGAGCAGAAGTTTGAAGATGTTCAAAGGTTGGGGAGAACTCCGGCAGCGGTCAAAAATAACTCTGGCGGCGGCGGCGGTCGAGAAGAACTCTGGCGGAGATTGAGAAAAACTCTGGTGGTGGTCGAGAAGAACTCTAACAATGGTCGAGAAGCAGTCTAGTATTGGTCGGGGAAGAACTTTGGTGGTGGTCGGGAAGAACTCCTACGATGGTCGAGAAGAACTCCGGCGGAGGTCGGGAGTAACTTCGACGGTGGTCGGGAAGAGCTCCAACGGTAGTCAGCGACAAGAGAGCTCTCAAATTTCTTCCCTTCTTTCCTTCCTTCTCCCATGTGAAGAATGGGGGGCCGATTTATATTTTTTTAGAGTGGCATGGCTTGTAAATAGTGAGAAGATTAATGGCAAGGTGGGAGTATTCAATCGGATGGCTCATAGTGGTTCCTTTGATCATAAAGCGTTTATCAAGTATTTGAGTGTCTTAACGATGTCAAAATTTGGCGATCTTAGGCTTGTTGGATTCGTCTTATTGAGCCGTTCGACTCAACTATAAGTATGCCATATTTTGAAGTCATTTGATTATTCAATTGATGCTCCAAAGCGTCCAAATAAGCTTAGGTCATTTGATTTGGGTTCATTTGGGCTCGAATTGGGTTGAATTTGCTGCCATCGCGTTCGTCTATTTAGATGTTCAATTTGACTATAAGTTTGGCGAAATCATAGTTTGGATGATCCCGAATTTAATTCTGGAAGCTTTTGATTCATGTTTGCATCGAGATTCGTGTTGGATCAAGATAATTTTTTGATGACATATCAAGGGTCTATCGATATATATATATAGGTGTATAGGTTGCAGTTATTGGTATCTCTTTGTATCCCAATTGAAGTGAAATAAAGATTTCTTTGTGAAGCTCTCTCTCCCTTCCTTCAGTGCCTCTCTCTCTCTCTCTCTTTCAAGAAGCTCAAGAAAATCTTTTCCTCCTCCAAGAATGTCATAACAAAGTTATTATAAAAATATCTTGAATAAAATTTGTGTATATAAATTACATCAAAATTATTTAAAATTTATTAGAATTACTTTAAAATTAGTGCAATTTGGAAAAAAACTTCATATCAAACACTAATCTCAAAGCAAATATTTTATTTCAAATATCTTGCTCAGGAATCTAGTAAAATCATTGAATAGATAGGCATTAAAATAGCTAAGTTCTTTTTGTAAATTAAATCATATAATATTATATAATTAATTTATTGATGGAAATCTTCAGTAATTAAACACCTAATAAGCTATTGCCTGTAACGAGATAATTATTATATATATAATAGTTATTCACAGTCCTTTCGTTCGTTCATCTTTGTCTCTGGACTCACCCCCAAATTTGGGCGAGGAATAGTAGCAGGACCTATGTAATAAGTAGCCCATAAGCCCAACAACTGTTTGCCATTGCTGAAGTTTACAGAAAATGGGCCTTCCAACATCTCAATATTAATATTTGTGAAATGGGGAAAACAATCTCAAATTCCCATTTAGGACCTATTTAGGACATCTTTCCTTCTGCTTTGCTTTTCATACATTAATTTTCAAAAAAATTTATAAAAAACAGTTACCTTTTACAATCAGAATAATAAAATTATTTTGTAAACAATAATTTCACAATTAATTTTATAAAATGGTGTAGAAATTCAAAATAGGTCCTTTGGTGAGTTCTCATTTCTCATTTTACTTTGCAACAAATTTTTTTCTTTTTCTTTTTTTTTTTTTTGCAACAAATATGATAAAAATAGATTTGAACTCAATTTAATTATCAATTTTTACTTAAAAAAAAAACAGTTTTTTTTATTTGGATGGCCCTACCAATGAATGGAGAAATTATTATGTGCAGTCATCGGACCGTCCGGAGACGAATGAGAGTGCGTCACGTCACCCGGTACACAGCGTCAGTACATAGCAAAAAAATGATGTGGCGCGCTCTCATTTGTCTCCGGATGTCATCCGGTGACCGCACAGAATAATTAATCCAGCGAATGAATCTGCAAAGCTTTGTGAAAGCAAACCCTGTTAGAATGATGGCACAGCACAGTATATAATGGAAGATGCAGCACCTCTCCTCCTCTTACTAATCCTACCTAACAAACAGCAACAAAGATTCCTCTAGTAGCTGTGGTGGGTTGCCACCATGGAATCTGCCACCAACATTTGCTGTCTCCTTTTATCTCTATATCACAGTCAGTCCACAGATAGAGGAGAGTGCGCTTCTACTCTCTCAGCACAATTAGTGAACAGAAGCTCCTATGGCCATTAATTCAGAAAGATCAGAACAAGGAAATGGAGAAAGTGGCAACTGGCAAGCCCACATGCTGGAAGACTGACTAAAATGACCGGCTTTATTGTCACTTTTGCTGTGTAACACTCATTTTGACCTCTGAAATTAGATGAGCTCTTGAGCTTGCTCAAGTGCTAATTGTCAAATGTAACAGTACTCTTATATTTATATATTAGAAGTGATTAAATTGTCAAATATATTTCTTCCTCTTTCGTCTATTATGTGGAGTTCTGAACATCGTTTAAGTGCCTGGTCTCTTCTCCCTCATAAATTTCTGAAGTTTTTGCCAACTCAGTTGCTTAAGGGCTGCTTGGTTTGAGGTAAAATGGGTCTAAAGTATCCCAAACGAAGGAATTTTGAAAATTATGGTGTTTGGTTTAAAGTAAAATAAATGTAAAGTAAATTTTTGAAATATTTGAAATTCACCCTCTAGTTAAATTTTATTGTATTTAAAACGTGTTAGATTTGATCGATTTTCAAATACTCTATAAATTCTACGCCACTATTGTCACCCTCCATCGATCAACACTTTTTGCCATTGTCACCACAAACCAGCTGCCCCCTCCTCTGGCCATCACTACAGCAAAATCACATATTTCCGGCGGATTTTTCTGGCAAAAGTTCTAAACTTTCCGACGGATTTCGGATATTTCCGGCGGATTTTCGGCGAAAATAATTTCGACGGTAAATCGAGCGTCGGAAAAATTTTCCGGAATATTTTTCCGGAGGCTATCCGGCGGAAAAACTCCGCCGGAATAACTAAAAATTCATTTTTTTTTTTAAAATCCCGCGCTAGCCCGCCCACTAGCCCGCAGCAGGCGCGCTGGCACCCCCACCCCGCGCT
The DNA here is from genome assembly GCA_019925795.1 of Dendrobium chrysotoxum. Classification (NCBI taxonomy): domain Eukaryota; kingdom Viridiplantae; phylum Streptophyta; class Magnoliopsida; order Asparagales; family Orchidaceae; genus Dendrobium; species Dendrobium chrysotoxum. Next base: position 16,032,448 of record CM034314.1, on the reverse strand, counting down.
CTCAACCCGCCCGCGCACACCTGCCCCAAATATTAATATTAAATTTGTTAATAAAATAATAAGTTAAAATCATTAATAAACAAGTTAAGATTTTTCATAATAATATTAATATTAAAGTTATTAATACAATAATAATTTAAAGTTATTAATATTAATATAAAAGTTATTAATAGAATAATAAGTTAAAGTTATTAATAAATAATTAAACTAATTATTACTTTAACTACTAAATTTTAATTATTTAAATTTATATTAAAATTATTAAATTAATAATGAACTAAAATAGACTATATAATTATTAATTAATGAAATTACGAAAAAATAAATTTTTTCAGAAATTATTGAAATCCGTCGGAAACAAATCCGCCGGAAAGCCGCCAGAAATTCCGCCTGAAAAACTTCCTAAAAATCTGTCGAAAATATTTTATCTTTATCCGTCAGAAAACTGCCGGAAATTCCGCCGGTAATGGACGATTTTCCTGTAGTGCATTGGCCAGCACCATTTTTAGGTTTTATATTGCATTCAATTTATTTCAAGCAAAAAAAATACCTGCAATTATCTTACACTCATCAAGACAACTCAAAAATAATCCAAATATATTGCAATCCTTTTACGTTACATTTTTTTTATCGTGTATTTCTTTTTCAACAAATCAAATATATATAATTTACTTCTTTATTTTCAGCAATATTTCTGTTTTGTTTGCAAAAATATCACACCTAGCTAGCTAGGTGAAAAGAAAGTCAAGTGCTTGGGATTGTTAAGGGAGTGAGGGAATCAGAGAGGTTGGATCTTGCCTTCTACTACTATGTGTAGATTTTGTTCAGAGCCCTTTATGTTCTCATTCCTACGCACTAAATCAGCAATCATAATTTATGTTTGAATGAAACCGAAAAGTAAGAAAGCTTACAGTATAATGATTGCAAACAAGAAAAGGAGAAAATAGGTCAGACCTGTAAGTTTCAATAGGTGGAGGCGGGGCTGAATGATCACAAATTTAGGGTTCGTTCAGGACGGCTTTCTAACTGCTTCTAAAAGTAACTTTTTAGTAAACTGTTTTAAGAAGCAGTAAGAAAACCGTCCCAAATGTAGCCTTAAGATGAGTTTAGTTTCAAAACGCAGCTCATTTTGTTCTGTTGGTTGCGAGCTTTAGCTACCAATCAAGAGGCCTTGGGTTCGAGTATTACATATGTGATATGCGTATGAGTCTGCCTTAATTTTTGACTTAAATGTCCAAAAAAAACGTTTATTTTCTAAGATTTTTGTTAAGTGGTTTGTAGTATTAGAATAAAGTTATATTCCAACTCTTAAAACAATTTAAGAAAATGAATTTTTTTTTATTGTGGAGCATATATATATGCAATTGTTGAGGATGAGGTTACCAAATGTCATGATTATCATATTAGTTATATGGGGAACAAGCAACACCTTTGAAGTTTAGTCAATGAGTATTGTTTTGAAAGTTTTAAAAAAAAAAGGAGAACAAAAATATGAAATTGAAGGGTGTTGCTTTATCTCATTTGCCTCAAAAAGGATGAACATATTGATATCCCCCACCCCTCAATTATTTTCCATTTTTATGTGGAGTATTGTTTAACCCACTCAAAATTTTAACATCAACTCAACACATGAGAAAGAAAAATCATAATAGGATAGTGCATTGGAATGTATATTTTTGCTTTGTTTCTTATTTGTTGACTTGGTATTGAATTGATTGATCAGTAAATCAATAACTACTAAGAATATTGTACATATGTGTGGTACAATGGTTGCAAAACTATTTACTTGTAGTAGTGAATAGAAATTAGGAACCAATTAGGTCTTCACTCCGCTGATCACAATTTCATTTGTCTCGAAAATTATTTATGACCACCAACGATTGATTGCAAATCGTTGCAACTAAATATCGGTTGAAAAAGCTATTTCAAAAGGTCTATCCACCCAATTGATTGTCTCATTATTTTAATGATCATTAAATGAGAACTGGAGTTTACTTAACATGTATGTTAATCATATTTTGTAATCAATTGCGATAGCATAGCAATACATATTTAATCTTTCATAAATAAAAGGCCTTATAATTCTACACAAACGTGCCCAAAATAACTATAGTTATGATAGAAGACAACATTCAATATATCAAATTAACAAATCTAACATTCACTCACCAAACTATATAAATCAAACACAAAACAGAGAAAAAAATATACAAATTTCTTTAATTAAAACCAAATCACAATGTTGTCCGTAATAACGAAATAATTAAAACTTAAAAAATTTGATAGTTCTATAAAGTCAATATACAATTATCAAATAAAATAGCATAATCTTCACCATCACCATCCTCCTCCTCCTTCTCTTCATCATCATCATCAGTATCATTATCATCTTCTTCTTTTACCTATTTATTCACTCCGCTAGCTCCGTCTCCTAATGTGTGATATTATTGTAATTCTTTAAGCATGAAATACACAATCTCCTCAACCTCTTCTCTAATAACTTATTGCCCCTCAAAATTATCTTCATGAAATGCACAGTCTTGCATAAATAATATTCTTTATTTTGTCTTTAGCATCCATCATTATATTAAAAATATTATTAAACATATTGTTTTCAACATGCCTTGCATCAAGATTTTGAAGAATAAAATTAGCATGCAATATTATAACTCTCAAAATATACTTCTCTTCGTCCAATTATACTTCTTATCATATAGGTATGCTAAATTAATTTTAGGTATTTAAAAAATAACTCCTCCTCATAGTAACAAAATTAACTATCATTTTTCTTTCCTACCTAGAGGTTCATTTATTTTTTTATCATTAAATGGATTCTTTTAATAATTTTTTTTTTCTTTAGTCTATAATAATCTTTTTTTTTTCAGCAATGTAATCGAGTAAATATCTTAGAGAGAGAGAGAGAGCGAGAGAGAGAGAGAGAGAAAGAGAGAGTAAGAGAGAGAAAGATGGAGAGTAAGAGAGAGAGTAAGAGCGAGAAAGAGACAGTAAGAGAGAGAGAGAGAGAGAGATTCTGAGACAGGACCGCCACTTTAAAAAAATTCTTGCCCATGCTCACTGCTTCCCAAGTCAATCATATGATCCCTGGTTCTCACATGCCATGCATGGGCTCCACTGCCATTCTATCATCCATCACAACTCAGTTCAGGATGACACCACTACTCCCTTTCAACCTGGCATGCAAATCTTATGATAGTAATAACAAGCACTAGCAAAAGAATTCTTTCACTTTTTCAAATTTAATAATAATAATAATTATTATTATTATTATTATTATTATTATAACAATTTTGATTGTAGATGAAAATTGTTTGTATATATATTTTTTAATGGTTGCAATTTATGGGAACAACTATTATTTTTTTGCTATTTTTAATAAATTTTTGTATTGTTAAAGAAAATAGTAAGAAAATTATTCCTTAATAAAGCCTTAAATTATATTTAATTATTTTTTTTCTTGATAAAATATATAAATAAAATTAGATTTTTATGCTTATTTATTTAAGTTATTTTATCAAATATATAATTAAAGATCATATAATAAAAAAAGTTAAGAAATTCAATTAATAAGTTATTCAATATTGTAGTGTGGAAGTGACATCTCTCTCAGATTCTCAACAGCTATATTTAGGCAAGAGAGATTCAGTATATTTACAACAAGTAATTCATTCATATGATATTATTGCAGGGCTGTTAAGGGCCTCCTTTAGGTTAAAACCACTGCTATTAAAAAGATAATTATTAATAATATTTTTAACAGGGATTAAAACATCCTCACTAAATTTCTTATTTTTCTTCTCGCACTGTGCTCGAGAAAACTAATTTTTTTGGGACATTTGAGCTATTAAGATAAACTCACACACATATTACGTACGCAAGCTTCAAACAAAATACTTTTTGGTTAGTAGCCAAAACCCTCATCTAACTGATCAAGATGAGCTGCGTAGCATATTGACTTTTGTTCGTTTTTTCTCCCTCAACCTAGGAGTTTGTTGCCTTGTTCCCTCCTGCCTTGCCGGTTGCAGTGGTTTAAACCGTTGCCACTAATGAAACTTTTAATTCTCAATAGAGTAAAATACGTGTTGTTTCAGTGGTTTTAATTTGTCGTTGTTGAGTCCCAAGCTCTAGATTAAAAAAATGAAGAATTATGTTACGTAGTTGATAGCCAATGTTAAATTTGTATAACAATCATCACATGAATCTTGTATATATATAAAGGAAAGAAGAACATAAGGCAAGCCATTTGCATGAGAAAAAAAATTGTATCAGAAGATAAAAGATAAAAATATTTTTATATTTCCATTCAGAAAAATCTCATTTTTATTTCCACTTATATATATATAGATATATATATATATATATACCCTCTTCGGGCCTTCGTGTTAATTAAAAAAAAACGGTTACAAGGTCCTTAAAGGGAACCTTCAGCTCACTAATGCTCGAGAGAGCTACAAAAAAATTCAAAATAAAACCTAAGAGCCGATGGTTCCCCATAACTATAGATACAAAATTACCTAAGAACATTCTAGGACTGCTCGGAAACAGAACCCAAAAAAGGGGAGGGAAATAAACCAAAAACTCTTCCCAAGTTCCTACCAAAAAACTCGAGCATGTGCTCCAAAAAGTAGTCCACAGCAGCTTGCAACAAAAAAGGGCTACCAAAACAACATATAACAAGCAGCATAAAGGTAGCAATGAGAACAAAGCCCTTAAAAAATCAAAGGATACAGTAATCCGAGCCTTCCATCTTTGATCAGCCATCCATAAGCACAAGATTAATAGACCTGAAGTAACAGATGCTGACAAACCAGAAAAACACCAGGTGAACCAATCTAAATAAGAGGTAATCCTCATTCTGCCTCATCACAAAAGAAATCCAGCAAACATAGACAGTATACAGAAACTCCAAACCGTCCTAGGTATCCAGAAGAAGGTGATCGAGGAAATTAAACCAATCAACCTTACAAATGTTCATAACATTTACCAGAGGATCAGGAAAGACCAGAAGAAAGGAATAGATGGAGCATGCCTTAAAAATACAGAAAGCTGGACGGCTATCCCACAAGCCAAAACAGTCCCAGTAAAGAGAACCAAGGAGGCAATAAGCTCTCCCAGCAACAGAAGAAAAACTGGGACATAAAGCGTAGACAGTATCATAGACACCAGCCAACCCCATAGAAATATTCCTGAGGAGAATGTAAGCTTCCAGCACCAAAATATTTAACAAAACAGAGCTTGACAATCAAAAACTGACATCCCAAAAAACAGGAGATAAACCTAGAAAAATGCAAAACAACCAAAAACAGAAGAACCGAGGAAGCCCCAGTCAAATGGGACAGCCAGATGAAAATCAACATAAACGGATATAAGGTAACCTAGTTTTATCCAAATTAACCAAACCTCTTAACAAAAAAGGAAGATTAGCATTATTAAATTCCTGCATCTCCTCAAGGTGGGAACCCAGCTTTGCCAACCAGTCAGCACAAGCATTTCCTTCACGATACACATGAGCAATAGTATAATTAAGAGTAGCAAGAGAATGCTTGATACTTTTAATAATGTAAAAGTTTTTAGGTTGGCCCATAGAATTATTTTGGATAATCTGAAACAGCATCAAAGCATCCACCTCAATAGAGACATGAGTAATACCCATTTTATGACAGAAATCAAGACCACTAGCCAAACCCAGGAGTTCAGCAGTAATAGCATCACACAAATTTATAGGGCCAGCATAAGCGACAATAACCCCACCAAATTGATTACGAATAATCCCACCCATACCAGCCAAGGAAGGCCCAACCGAACCATCCGAGTTGAGTTTAACAAAAGGATCCATAGGTTTGAGCCACCTCACAATACGATCAGTTTTAAGCAACGGTTCATTGTTAAAAATAATACCAAACTTAGAAGCTAAGTCACCACAATTCTTAAAGTTTTTGCCAAAAATGGAATTAGCAGAAAAAAAGGTTTAAAACTTTGTGTCTAATATTCACAATAATATGATTCGCATTCATTTTGATATTGTTATGTTTGGCATCATTTCTAGCTCTCCAAAGAAACCACAGGATAATAACCGGCAAGCAATTGTAAATATGACCTTTAGTCTTAGTCATCCAACATTGAAGAATATCTATAATATCATTATAATTGTGAGGATAGTTTTTGTTTGCCAAGTCAAAAAAGTAATACCAAACTTTCTGAGCAATGACTCCATTAATAAAAACATGATTAATGTTCTCAATATCAAAACAGCATTGGCATTTAGAAGGAAAACATAAACCTTTTCTCCAAAGTAAATTATCAACAGGGAGATAACCTTTAATACATCTCCAAGTAAGAATTGAATAAGATAGAGGAATATTGTTATGCCAAATAGCCGAAAAAATATTGGATTTATTATGATAAGCTCTAAAAGTATCCCAAACCTTAAGAATACTAAATTTGCTAGAAGAGGAAACATTAAACAAAATTTTGTCACTACTTTGTAATTGTAAAGGAATTTTTAAAATACTTTGAACTAAAGCTAAAGGAAGGACCTCTAAAAGTTTATCAACCTTCCAATTACCATTGTGGAAAAAACTCTTAACTTCAACATTCTCCGCAGTATGAGTAAACAACAAAGAGTCAATAGAACCATTACCTAACCAGTTATCCTGCCAGAACCAGACATCACCCTTACCCAAACCCCATTGAATGAATTGTTCAGCTTCCCATTTGATATTACATAGTCTTTTCCAAACCAAAGAGTCAGAGGTTTTATAGGTACCAACCGTGGGGTGACAGTTATTGCAGTACTTAACATACATAAAATGAGCCCACAAACTGGACATAGATCTAAAAGAAAACCATAATTTATGAGAAAAAGCCTGAATAGTATCAGAAAAACTCTTACAGTCTAAACCCCCTTCATCAACCACCCCACAAATATTGTTCCAGGAAGCCCAATGAATGCAAGAATTATTATTCGTGGAACCCCAAAAAAACTTATTAATCGTTCTCTCCAATCTGATACAAATAGCATTAGTAGGCTGCAGAGTATGAAAAATAAAGATAGGAATAGAGTTTAAGACACTTTTGATAAGAATAAGTCTACCACCAAAAGAAAGAAAATTAGAATACCAATCAGAAAGTTTCTTCTGGAAAGCAGTAAAAATATCTTCAAAGAGATGATGTCTTTTTCTACCTTTAAAAATCGGAGTCCCCAGGTACTTGATAGGCAAGGAGGTGGAATTAAATCCACAACATCTTTTAATGGCATTTATTCTACCACGATGAACAGAATTAGCAACAATAAAACTACTTTTCCACTTATATGTTTTTTCTCTTAGAGCTAGCTTTTATTTTACACATATTATATATCAATGTATTCAAATATAAATTTTCTTTTTCATCTACATGATGAGCATCGTTGTCGACTCCATTGAAGACCTATGTTCCTTTTGGAAGCATCCTTTAGCTTTCCCTCCCCCTTATCACTAACAAAGGCAGTGCTGTCAAGCTAAGGAATATTAATGTGTGGATCCCCACTGACAGCAAGAACTGAAACTCAATAGAAAATCAACACAATTATGCGTTTGGATAAGCTTCTTATGAGTTCTTTCATAGCGAAACAAATCAACAACTTCTAATGAAGTTGTTTACAACTCTTATGCTCAGAAAAAATTGAGCAGATCTGACCAATCATTACTCCAGAAGTCATTCTTCTATTTCAATTCGATATAGATTCAATTGGAGAAGTGAAATTTTTGTTTTTGGACCATTGGGAAATCTGTTTCTATTTGGTTTAACTCCTTCAAATATAGAAAAAAAAATCTATTATATCTTTTGTATATATATAAATATTCATATATGATTGTGCGTGGATTTAATTTTTTTCTTGTTCTTTGAAATAGTCCATGGAAAAAAGGATCATATGCTTTTGACAAGCTTTTTTTTATAATCACATAATATGGTTCTTTTTTCAAGCATATCTTGACTAGGCTAGCCCTCATTTTTTGTAGAATTTGGAATCAACTTTTCAATTGATGATAAGAATTGAACCTCTAATTATTAGTTCATAATATTCAAGAGCTAATGGTCAACCTAATAAATTGGAGAAATTATTATGTGCAGACATCAAATGTAGAGCTACGTCCGGACTCCAATGAAAATATGACGTTTTGACTAGTATATTACTAGTATTACTATGTATTGGTGTGTATTAGCTATATATTGATGTATACTAGTTATGTATTATTGTGTATTAGCTAGTACACAGTAATACTACACAGCCAATACACACCAATAAACAACTATATGTTACTGTGTATTGATGTATATTAAATGTGTAGTATTATTATGTACTAGTTAATACACAGCTAATACATACCAATACATAATAATACCTAGTAATACACTAATCTGCATGCCATATTTTCATTGGCGTCCGGACGTATCTCTACATCTGGTATCCGCACGTAATAATTTTTCAATAATTTCATAGGCAGTTAAAGGAGATGATATAAACTTCAATAACTTTAAATAAGAATGTAAGACAACATCAAGGACTATTTTAAAGGTTCATGTAATTCATACAAAATGGTTGTTTATTTTAAATAAATGTATTTGTATCATAAAATTATTTATATTAGGATATTTTGATTTTTTTTTTAACTAGATACTGTCAACTACATTGACCTAACAATGCACATAAATAATAAGAGGGACAGTGGTTCATCATTTTTTGTAGGGACATTTAGGTCAATTAAAGCAAATTCACACACACAACAAATACATAAAATTCTAACCCAAAATCTCTTGGTTGATAGCCAAAGTTCTCATCCAACAGATCAAGATGGTTCATCATTCAACCTAGTATTTGTTGTGATCATTTTATTAAAGTTAATAATTTTCTTTTTCATTCATACGAAAACATAGACTAGATATTTAATTTAGAGATACTTTGAAGATTGCATCTCCATCTATCAAGCAACTGAGAAAAGAAAACCAAAAAAAGTATAGCAACAGATACATAAAAATTTCCTACTTATCTTCTTTATTATTAGAGTTCCTACTAGCATCAGGCCTAATCGCCCAAACGCATTGAAGAGTAATTAGAATCTGAAGTCTCAGACACAACAATCTACGCAGGATGAAGAGAGTGGACAAAGATAAGGAGAATAACTTTCAATGCAAAATTATCATTTGAATTATACATATTGATGATGTAAAATCTTCACAATGGAAGAGGCCTTTAAATCCAAACCACTAAAAAATGATGAATAATGTTCATTGGGTGGCAAACATCACTATCAAAAAAATAAGGCTATCGCAGCACAAAAAAATGTGCTTTTCCAACAGTTTTACCCCACAAATTTCCTTGCAGCGGTTTGAAAACCGTTGTACAACCGCTATAATTGTAATGTGCTGCAACGACATTCATGACAATTTGAGGTAGGTTCAACAGAAGTGATAGTTATAACAGTGCAAATTGACCGCAACTATTAAAAGTGATTATAACCGCTTTTAATTCTCACGGTTTTGACTGCTGCTACAAACAAGATATAGTTGTGGTTTAAAAACAACCACAATTAATTGCTGTGAAAAACTAATTTTCTTAGCAGTGCAAATTGAAATTTAACCATCAATTGAATGAAGATGGTCACTAATTTCTTGATCAGCATACTAAAGAATGTATTTTTCATTGAATGAAGATGGTTTTCTCATAGCATAAGGGGCAACGCTATAAGAAAATAATAGCTTTTTTTTTTCTTTTAAAAATCACCAAAATCCATCGATCATTTGTATATCTAACAAATTTCTGTCCACTGAAAAATCCCTCATCGAAAAACATTACTAGTTCCCAAGAATTCAATGGAAAAAACTAATACGCTCAATTATCAGATGTTACATTTAAAAAAACCAGGTAATGATCCTGACCAATTAAATTTTTATTGGACTAAGGCTTCATTTGGAACGGCTTTCTCACTGCTTTTTAAAGCAATTTTTTAGTAAAAAAATGTTAATTTGTATACTAAAAAATTGTTTTAAAAAATAATAAGAAAGCCGTAACAAACTAAACGTAAACCACAGTGGATTTATAATCCCAAAAAATTGCTTACTACTCATTGGCCATTTTTCATATGAAGAGTTTCGACAAAAAATATCCATTGAAATCCAAAAGCAATGTTTTAAGAAAATGGACCAACACCTTCCTTATTATTTTGATCATTCATCTCCACATCAGAAAAAATTGTAATCAAACATTTTACATTAACAGTTAAATAACAACATAATTGAAAAAAAAACATATTAGTACAACAGAAATATAAAATGATATGATTTCATTTACAAAATTCAAAAACTAAAAAAGAATTTTCATAAAGAGAAAAAGTATAAGTAACAAATATTTGAGCTATTAAGGCAAACTCATACAAATATCACATAGACAAGCTTCAAACTTAAGACCTCTTTATTAGTAGTCAAAACCCCAACCAACAAACCAAGATGAGTTGCCTATCTCTTCTTTGTCACCACTCTATCACTTATTGTCCTCACTGTCTTCATTGTTTACTATATGTTGTTGTCCTTTTATTGTTACAATGTTATACCAATTCTTCCTTACATCACATTCATGCACGATTACAAATCCTTAGTCATTACAACTACTTGTCACATCGCTATTTCTTGGAGGTCTTCTATATGGCATTTAAGAAAACCACCCCTAGCTATGAGCTTAATCTATAAATTCTTCTATTCTATTCTCTTTCCTTCATTGACTTACTCCATATTTTAAAATTTAGCTGCTAAGATGATCCACCTAAAGGCTCCCCTCCTACAAAGTTATGCATGTCCTTGAGGTGTATGTACTATAATACAATAGAATATTAATGTTATTGACATTTATATAATAGTAGATAATTGGCATTCTAATTATGATCTAGTGACATAAAAGCACCAGACCTATTTTTTTTTTAAGGCTTCGTTTGGGATTATTTTCTTACTGCTTTCTAAAGCAATTTTTTAATATAAAAATTTTTTGAATTACGAATTAATTTTTGTACTAAAAAGTTGCTAAGAAAGCTGCCACAAACAAAGTCTAAGTCTGTCTCAATATTTTTTTACGAATGAATGAAGAACGCTTAGAGTTCTCAACATATAATCATCATCAGAGATTGGAAAAAGAAAGTTGCAAAAATTGACTTGTCATGATCATACACCCCAAGTGTAGATAGGTACATGCAAGATAATTGGAGAGCCAAGGGATGGATTTGGAATAGCCAATATAAACTTTCTTTGCATATTGGTGGTTCTCTTCAATAATTTAGAGTTATGATTGTTTTTTTTAAATAATAAGTCTATGAAAAATATTAAGTATTAGTGCTGTATACACCAAAGAGTTTTGGTTACATGTTTAAAAATTTTTATTCAAATATTTACTCATTTATGTAAGTAATAATGATTTTTTTAGAGTTTGACCATAAGATAAAAAACATAAATAAAATACTATATACATTGATAATTTTAAATATATAATTTAAATTTATACATATTTTTAAATACTATATTACTATACCTAAAATTTTAATAGTGGTTGTTGTGGGCTAGAATATACGCAGCGATAGAGTTAGAATCCTACGTCTTAGCGTTGCACGGATATCCAGCTCACACACAGAGAACACAAGATTTTTTACGTGGAAAACCCTGTAAAGGGAAAAACCATGGGGCCTAGCCCAGTTGAAGACGATTCCACTAAAATTTGAGTAGGTTACAGTGGGCTGACTCGTCCTTGAGGGCGATCTGATTACAAATGCCAACCGTATGGTTGTAGTCTAGTACTTAACAGGGATGAAAATCCAATGTCACTTGGAAGTTCGAGCAATGGTTGGTGGTCCGGTGGAAGTCCCAACGTTAGTTGGTGATCTGGTGGAATTCTGACGTCAAGGGGTGGTCCGGCGAAACTCAGGTCGTCAAGCGGTGGTCCGATGGAGCTCAAGACGTAAGGTGGTGGTCCGAAAAAGCTCGGGGCTTCAAGCGGTGGTCTAGTGAAATGCAGGACGTCGGGTGATGGTCCGGCGGAACTCAAAAACGTCATGTGGTGGTCTAGCGGAACTCAGGGCATCAAGCGGTGGTCTGACGTAACTCAAGGCGTCAAGCGGTGGTCCGGAGGAACTCAGGACGTTCGGTGGTGGTCCGGCAAAACTCAGGGCGTCAAACGGTGGTCTGGCGGAATTCTCGGCGGTAGTTGAGGAGACAAGGAGGCAAGAGCTATCTCCGATCTCTCTCTTGATTCCTTAGGCTTAGGGGTCCTTTTTCGGGGGCTCTATTTATAGATTTCTAAGAGTGGCATTGCTGTAAATAGGTGGAAGATCAAGATCAAATGGGGAGTGGTTTGGATGGACGGCCGATGTTGAATTCCTTGATCGTAGATCATTTAATGGATATTTGAAGGTCTTAATGATGTTGAAATTCCGTGATCATGGGCTCGTTGGATTTGTATTGTCGAGCCGCTTGATTCAATTATAAGCATGTCACATTTGGAAACTATTTGGCTATCCAAATTGTGGTTCGAACCCTCCAATAGCACTTCAGGCCCTTGATTTGAACCCATTTGGGCTTGGATTAAGTTGAATTTGGTGCCGTTGGGTTTGTATTTCTGAGACATTCAGTTCGACTGTAAGTTTGTTGAAATCGGAGTTCAGATGGTCCTAATTTTAATTTTGAAAGTTTCCAACTTGATTTTCCCTCGAGATTCATGCCCGGTCATGATAATTTTTTGATGACGTATCAGTTCCCCCCATTTCCAGACGTCGAAGCTCTAGAAGTTCGAAAATATGTGTCACAGCTTTTTTGGAATTTTTTTGTGCAATACAGAAACTTGAAATTATTCAAACTTGGGCGTAGAGGTCCTGAAAAGCTCTAAAAGTGTCAAACTTAGGTCCGAAACGTCAAAAAAGATCCCGGTGACCCCAAAAAAGCCTGATTTAGCCTTTTTGGGTCAAAAATTGGGCTCAGAAATAAGTTTGGTCGGACCTACCTGGCGCTGCCGCGAGCCTATTCGCGCTGCTGCGCGCCTGCCCGCGCTACCCAGGTATGGCCGATGTGGCCCATGCCGCTGCGAGCATGGCTCTAGGTCGCGCGCCAACCGTGGGTGGGTGGCTGACCCAGGCAGTTGGCTAACGGCCGGCTAACCTCCAACGGTTAGGTCAAATTTTAGATTTTTTTTTCAAAAATACCCTTACTCCAACTATAAATATCCCCTTTTAGGGTATTCTAAGTCACACCTTTCTCTTCCCCTCTCTTATTTCATTTGAGGCCTTCCCCTGGTCCTATATAGGCGGCATCCCTTATCTAGGCTCAGGGCCCCTCACTGGAAGAAGGAGGTTCCTCCCCCTCTCCCTCTTACCCCCTTCAGCCCTCTTGCTATATGGAAGGCTTTCCCCTATTTTTGGATAGGTGGCATCCCTTGTCAAATTACAAGGCCCCTCCCTATATAAGAGTTATGTCGAGTGACCATCTTCCTTCGAGAGATCTCCCATATTACCCCGCATGACGGTGAGCGAAGGCCAAATAAGGGAGCGAGGGCGGATGATGCTGCATCCACCCTTACGGGCGATTCTCTAATCATTCTCACAAAAAGTTTTACTTTTCGAAAGATGTGGTGACGGCGGTCCCTTAAAGGTCAGATTAGGCTGGCCTTCCTCCTCCCGGGTACCTAACTGTCTGTGAGACCAGTTTGCGAGCAGGGTTATACTTTCTACCTCCTGTTGAGCTGATCGAGATTTATGTACGGTGTGGGATGACTCTGTCCCAATTTTCGTACAGAGCTATGTCAGTGACGATGGGGCTGATTGCACTTTTAGATATCGAGGAGCCGTTTTGACACCTGAGCACCTTTCATGGATGGGCCAATTCACTAGTGATACACAGGGGCGTGCTACATTCAGATCCAAATGGTTGGACATGTATACCCGGGATCCTTCAAAGAGCTGGGCCAGTGCAATTTTCTTTGTAAAAAATGACTGGAGCCTGATAGAGAAGTGGTGGAAGATGAAGAATCTGCCAGCCCCTTTGCATGTCGGAGAAGAGGACATAATGAGGATCCACAAGATTCTTGACATCGAACATCTTTTATATAAGGTTCGTTATTTGAATAAATACATAGAAGAAGAGTTCTTGTTCAGGGTCGGGCTGCCATTACATGCTGGAAGGCCTGATGCGAGGATGCTGAAGCTGTCTTCCAGGGCTCCCGAGCCCCCTGCCCTAGCTTCAAATGTGGCTCCTAAATGATAGGTGAGAGGTGTCGACCCCCAGGTTTTGTTGAAGAAGAAGAAGTTGGAGGGGGTTGGGACGAGTATAAGCAAGGCTCCACCTGACTCTTCCCCCACCAAGTTACGTATCCCTGAGGATGTCTTGAGCCACCAGTGTATCAGATGTCACAAAGCTGATGACTTGGTGGGTAACATCTTCCTAACACTTTTTCTCCTCTCTTTTTCTTCTGTGATGGTTTCTAATGCACCTTTCTTCCTTATTTCAGTTATCGCGGCGCATGGAGCTTGAGGTCAAGCTTATCGCGGCCTTGAACAAAAGGAATAACGAATTTTTGAAGGTCAAAGATCTTCAAGGATAGTATAAGCAAAAGTACGATCATAAGACCAAAGAGGCTAAGGTGTCTGAGGAGGAGTTATGTAAGTGCAGGATTGACCTGGTAGAGGCACAAGCAACGATCACCCAGCTTCTAAAGGATCAAAAGGCCTCTATCAAGAAGATAGCAGTGCTCGAGGCGGAGAATGATAAATCTTAGACTCTTATTGCTGAGAAAGAGGCTGCTTTGTCTGGCTTGGAATCTTTGAGAGTTATCGAATATTTTAAGAAGTCTATAACCTTCAAGACCATCATCCATGATTGCGTTCAGGAGGCTCGTGATCACATTTATGAAGTAGAGGTGAAGGCTTTGGAGTAGCAGTGTATCAACGAGGGATTCATCTGGGGCTTCTTGAAGGGAGTTCGCCTGGTACAGTGAAAGGCCAGAGTTGAAGTTGAAGGGTTGTCCCCCAACTAGGCTTCTGATGACTCCCTTAGATTCAGATGGTGATAAGATAGAGATTGAGCTGCAGAAGGCCTTTGCCCTTGAGGAGGATGATGAGATCGTAGATATTAAGTAGTGTTTTTTATTTTTCATTAGTTGTATCACTTTATCTTTCTTAGTGATTGTTATGTATTAGGTGTTTGCATTCATACGTGTTATCCTTTATGATTTAGTAAAGAGTTGTTGATGTTTTTATTCAGCTTAAGTGAATTTTATTTATGCCCGTTTAAGGTACTCAACTTGTTCGAGGCTGTTAGTCATAGCATTGAATATGCATTCTAACTTATGCGAAGGAAGTCGGATTGGATTCCCATGAGATCGAATATCTAGTGATTGAGATTCATACTTCTCAAATCAGGGATTTCAAAATCTAAGTGACACCCTTCAATAATGTTTAACCTTTCTAAGGTTGTTGGTTGTAGCATTATATAATGTTATTTAACATGTATGGAAGAGGTCGAATCGAATCTCCCTGAGACTGATCATCCAGTGATTGAGTTGCAGCAAAGAGTGCATATATCTCAAATCAAGGATATTTTAATTAAGTGACATCCACCTAGAATATTTTGACCTATCTGAGGTTATTAATCAAAGGATTACTTGATGCTTTTTAACCTGTGTGGAAGAGATCTGATCGAATCCTCCTGGAATTGATCGTCCAATGATTGAGTTGCAATAATGATTACGTATTACTCGAATCATAATTTAAAGATTGAGGTTCATAGCGTGTGTGAAATTATCATTGCGATCTTATTTGAAGAAGGCAATAATGCAATTAAATGAGGAAACAGAGTTTTACTGTATTAAACAATGTCTTACTTCCTTAATATAACTCAGGGATAAAGAAGTTATAAATGTCATTAACAACACAGGAGATAAATGACACTTAACACTGAAGACATACAACAAGTAGTGCTGTTGTCCTCTACTGATAGTATTTGAGGAGATTTTTTATATTCCAGCTCCGAGGGAGCATCTTTCCCTGGGCATTCTTCAACTTGAAAGTTCCGGGTTTCACCATGGCTGCCACCAAGTATGGACCCTCCCAGAGGGGGAAAAGTTTATTACATTGGGGGCCTTTTCCTGCCACCTCGACGCTGCGCAAAACTAGATCTCTAATAGATATATGTCGTGGTTTTATCCTTCGATTATAGTGACGAGCAATTCTTTTGTGATATGCAGCAACCTTGAGCATCGCCTCGTCTCTTGCCTCTGAAAGGAGATCTAGCTTATGTATAAGCTTCTCCTCATTGTTGTTGAAGTCTAAAGTTTGAACTCTAGGACTTGGGACTCCAACATTGATAGGAATAACAGCTTCTGTACCAAAACATATATTATACAGTGTTTCTCCTATCGGAGTTCTAGTCGTGGTATGATATGCCTGAGACATTTGGGAGTTCATCAGCCCATTACCCCCCAACCTTCTCCAACTGTATCTTCAATCTTTTCATTATAGTTCGATTTGTGACCTCTGTTTGTCCATTTATCTGAGGATGGACCACAACCGTGTGTACCAACTGAATGTGAAGATCTTTACAAAATATTATAAAGATATTTCCAGTGAACTGCATTCCATTATCGATGATAACTTTTGTGGGAATGCCAAAATGACATATTATATTCTTCCATAGGAACTGTTTGGCATTGGCTTCGGTGATCTTTGCTAGAGATTTTACTTTCACCCACTTTATAAAATAGTTTACAGCTAGGATGAAAAATTTTTATTGTCTGATGGCTATAGAGAAGGGTCCTATTATGTCAATCCCCCATTGGGCAAAAGGCCAGGGACTCTGTAATACTGAGATTTTTATGGTAGGTAAATGACTAACATTGACATGTAACTAATAATTGTTGCACTTTCGTATAAACTCTAGTGCATCCTACTTCATCGTCGGCCAATAAAACTCATGTCTCATGATTTTATGGGCTAATGTCCTTCCACCCAGATGTTCTCCACAGATGCCTGAATGTACTTCTCGGAGTGCATAATTTGCCTCTGAAGGAGGAAGGCACTTAAGGTAGGGTCTCGTGAAGGCTCGTTTATATAACTCCTCCATCAATAATAGTGAACTTTACTGCCTGCCTCCGAAGTCGTATTGCTATCATTGGGTCTTCGGGAAGAGCGCCATCTTGTAAGAAGGCTAAAATGGGATCTATCCAAGAAGCCTCATTTGTCTCATTTATTGATTGTATAACCCATGGGCCTTAAACACTTAGTAAGTTAATCTCCTCGATACACTTCCTTTTAAAAATGTCACTAGTTGCAGAAGTAGCCAGTTTGGAGAGAGAGTCTACTCGTGTATTCTATTCCCGAAGGATATAGATAATTTAATGCTTATTTATTTTGGTCAATAGGGATTTTGCTATTTGGCAGTATTGGGCCAGCAGTAAATTATGGGTATTAAATTCTAACTGAGAATCTGTGTCAACTATTAAGTTCTGTACTTCACAATTGATTGCCAGCCTCAATCCGACAAATAGGGCCTCATATTCAGCAATGTTATTTGTTGCCGGGAACTTCAATCCAAGTCCATACTCGAATATAGTTTGTTATGGGGAAATCAATAAGATTCCAGCTCTGGTACCAAAACTCCTAGAAGCTCCATCGACATATAGGGTCCAGCAGGAGGAAGAAGGAGATGTAGCCAGTGATTTTTCAGAGGCGTGGTTGGTATATTCGACCATAAAGTCGACAAGTGCTTGTGACTTGATGTCGGGTCTAGGCAGGAAATGGATGTCAAACTCTCTAAGCTCCACTAACCATTTGTCATGGGTTTTTGGAGAATACCTCTTAATGGTAGGTTTGTATAGACCCCGATTGTATGTGCTTGAAAATAAGGACGTAACTTTCTAGCTGAGAAAACTAACGCCAAGGCTATCTTATCTGTTACTGGGTAGCGTGCTTTTGTCTCAGAAAGTATCTAATTAATATAATAGACAGGGTGTTGAATAATATCATCTACCTAGACCAAGATCGAACTTATAGTCTGGGAGGAGACGGTCATATACATGTATAATATTTCCCCTGGAACTGGCTTTGAGAGTAGTGGAGGTGAGGCTAGATAAGTTCGGAGATGCTCGAAGCCTCCTAGCATTCGTTATTTCATTGAAATACTAAGCTATGAGCACCTCTGAGGATTTTAAAGAATGGTAAATATTTGTCTCCTGAGCGAGCCAGGAAACAAGAGAGTGCCGCAATCCTTCCATTTAATCTCTGGACTTCCTTGATATTTCTCGGGGGCACTATGTCCCTTAAAACATTGATCTTCTCAGGATTAGCCTCAATCCCTCGGTGGATAATCATGAACCCTAGAAATTTTCTTGAGGTAACTCTGAATGCACATTTAGAGGGTTGAGATGCATGTTGTAAGATCAAAGGAGGCAGAAGCATTGTTCCAAGTCAGAGATATGCTGGGATTTTTTAAGGCTTTTTACTAGCATATCGTCCACATATACTTTTATAGTGCACCCAATAAAATTTTTGAAAACCTTATTCATAAGGCATTGGTATGTTGCTCCAATGTTCTTGAGCCCGAATGGCATCATTAGATAGCAGTATAACCCCTTGTCTGTTTGAAAAGTTAGTGCCTCCTCATCAGTAGGATCCATCTGTATTTGATTGTATCCATAGTAGGCATCCATGAAGCTCAGCACCTGATGTCCGGAGGTGGCATCGATAAACTGCTCAATACGGGGAAGCAGAAAATTATCCTTGAGGCAGGCTTTGTTGAGATCCGTATAATATACGCACATTTTCCAGGCTCCACTTGCCTTTCAAATCATGACAATATTTGTCAACCAAGTGGGGTAGTGCACTTCTCTTATAAATATGGCTTCTACAAGCTTATCAACCTCCTACTTAATTACATGCTGACGATCTGGTGCAAAGTTTCGTTTCTTTTGGATTACCAGCTTGTACGTCGAGTTGACCTTGAGGGAGTGCATGATTACTTTAGGGTTGATTCCGGGCATATCGATTGGACTCCATGCACATATATCTTGGTTTGTACGTAAAAAAATTTTATATTTTTTTTTCTCTTCATCGGAGAGAAGCGATCTGATCGCACCATTCTTGAAGGGTGCTCATCTGATAGAGAGACACATGCAAGGACTTCTAAGGGGAAGCCCTCTGAGGAATATCCTCGCTCTGAAGATCAAAATCTTTGATGCTTAAGGTAACTGATGGGCGTGGTTGAGCCTGCCGAAGATAACAAGATTGTACTAATTACTGGTCTCCTCGAACTATATCAATCCCTGTTGGGGTGAGAAATTTCTATTTGAGGTGAGGGATTGAGGCAACAATCCCAAAGATTGACTAGAGCGGCCTTCCAAAGATAGCATTGTACGCCAATTCTGATTTTACTACAATAAACTGAAAGGAGTGTATAACCTATCGGGGAAATTCTCCAAGTATAACTGAAAGGCTGATTGTACATTCCACTCACACATGTCGATTGATAAATTCATACAGTGGACCTACAATAGGCTAGGGCTTCTCTCTAGTGAGGCCCATGCTAAGGAAAGTGGATTAAAATAGGACATCCATTGAGCTCTCATTGTCGACCAAGATTCGCTTTATATTATAGCATGGGTCCCCAACCCCCGCACAGATTACTAGTGGGTCTTGATGAGGGATTTTTATCCCCTCCAAATCAGAATCATCGAAAGTAATGGAGCAATCGATGCGGGACTTCTTTGGTGTTGACTCCTTGCTGACTGTAACCAAAACTTGACTAGGTAATGATGGACCCCTGCAATGGTTTCAATTTCACCAATCATTTGATGATTATTCGTCAATTACCTGTGATGTTGATTTTGCCCCTCAGTCGGACCACCCTCATCCCGAGCCGGTGGATTCTGGATGAATTATCGAAGATATCCTTATCAGATTAGCCTCTCAATTTCTTCCTTGAGTTGCTTGCACGCTTCAGTAGTATGTCCACGACTACGGTGGAAGTGGCAGTATTGCTCCTAATTTCTCACATTGGGTTTCAAAGGGTTCGATCACTTCACATTTTTCTGGTCTCGGATGGCCATCAATACATTTGCTCGAGATGTGTTAAGTGGCGTGTACTCCTTTTCTTGACGAGGCTCTCATCGCGGCTGTGAGGGGCGAGGGGGAAAATTAGAATTCTCCTGCTTCTTTTGTTGCGAGAAAGGGTTCTCCGTCTCTGATGAGCTTTTACGCTTCTCGGCTGTTTGCTCAAATTTCTTTCTATGAGCGTTAATGGCTTCATCGGTGGAGATTTGTGCCTCTATGTAATGAATCATATCAGCGTATGAATGGATCGTGTCTCACATGAGTGCTAAGTAGAAGGGGCCAGGATGAAGCCCTCCGAGAAAAACTCTTCTAAGTAATTCGAGATCCACCCCTAGAATTTATCGGGCCTCAATAAAAAATCTTTAAAAGTATTCCTTGAGGAACTCGCTTTCATTCTGGCGAATTCCTGAGAGATGGGAAGAATCTTTAACCATTCTCCGGTTGGCGACAAATTGTTTGACGAATAATTTGGCTAATTTGATAAATATTGGAATGGTTCTAATTGGAAGTGAATAGAACCATATTCGAGCTTGCCCTTTTAGGGTGGCAAAAAAAACCTGACAAAGGAGCGCGTCTGAGGCTCACTGGATATATATGATGGTTCTGTAGTGATCGATGTACTCGTACGAGTTAAATGTCCCATCATAGGAATCGATGCTTGGTAGCTTAAATCCTATCAGAATGGGGTGTTGAAGGATGGCTTCAGTCAGGGGTGATGACTCCTTAAAGTCCCACTAACGAAGGGATTGTCTTGTGCCCCCTAGGGGGAACTCTTCTCGGACTAACCTTCGTAGCTCATGCCGTAGGGTGTTGCGAGGAAGTTCAGCAACGTTCTGTCAGGCTAAGATTTTGGGGACGTCCAGGGGAATGCGAGATTGTTGACCTGCACGTGAAGGATATGTAGAGCTTGCTATGTCAGCAGGTTCATTGTCTTGATGTGCCGAAGGATTCATCATTGGCGAAGGAAGAGGAATCTCGACATGAAGATGTTCTGGTAGAACATCTCCGATCCATGGTGGATCTCAAGGGAGAAGCATCTCCTCCTGGGGTGCTAGTGCTGATTGTCGGGTCTCTCACAGAAGTTGAAGGATTTCATTCTAAGACTCCTCCATCTTTCAGATATGATCTTCCAGGGACGGCCTTGAGGTTCCTTCTCTAATAAGGTTTCACCCACTAGGGTGAAAAGAGGCAGATGTCTGGCATCCTTGGTTCATGGAATGATTCCTGGGTTGTTGTGAGTTAGAGCGGGAGGCTCCTAAGATGCGATGACCACGCCTGTTAGCCATCGAATTAGTGCTTAGGATAGTGGGATTGGAGGTTCCCACAGACGGTGCCAAACTATTGCGTGCTAGAATATACGCGGCGATAGAGTTAGAATCCTACATCTTAGCTTTGCATGGATATCCAGCTCACACACAGAGAATACAAGATTTTTTACATGAAAAATCCTGTAAAGGGAAAAATCATGGGGCCTAGCTCAGTTGAAGATGATTCTACTAAAATTTGAGTAGGTTACAGTGGGCTTACTCGTCCTTGAGGGCGATCAGATTACAAATGACAACCGTATGGTTGTAGTCTAGTACTCAATGGGGATGAAAATCCAACATCACTTGGAAGTTCGGGCAGTAGTTGGTGGTCCGGTGGAAGTCCTAACTTTAGTCGGTGATCTGGTGGAATTCTGACATCAGGGGGTGGTCCGACGAAACTCAAGGAGTCAAGCGGTGATCCGGCGGAGCTCAAGACGTTAGGTGGTGGTCCGGCGTAGCTTAGGGCATCAATCGGTGGTCCAGCGGAACTCAGGACGTCAGGTGGTGGTCCGGTGGAACTCAGGACGTCAGGTGGTGATCCGGCGGAACTTAGGGAGTCAAGCATTGGTCCGACGAAGCTCAAGACGTCAGGTGGTGGTCCGACGGAGCTCAGGACATCAAGTGGTGGTCCAGCGAAACTCAGGACGTCAGGTGGTGGTCCGGTGGAACTCAGGACGTCAGGTGGTGGTCTGGTGTAACTCAGGGCATCAAACGGTGGTCCGGCGAAACTTTGGGCAGTGGTCGAGGAGACAAAAAGGCAAGAGCGATCTCCGATCTCTCTCTTGATTCCATAGGCTTAGGGATCCTTTTTCAAGAGGAGAGGGGGCTCTATTTATAGATTTCTGAGAGTGGCATGACTTGTAAATAGGTGGAAGATCAAGAGTAAATGGAGAGTAGTTTGGATGGACGGCCGATGTTGAATCTCTTGATCATGAACCATTTGATGGATATTTGAAGGTCTTAATGATGTCGGAATTCCGTGATCTTGGTCTCGTCGGATTCGTCTCGTCGAGCCACTCAATTCGATTATAAGCATGTCATGTTTGGAAACCGTTTGGCAATCTAAATTGTGGTTCGAACCCTCCAACAGCGCTTCGGGCCCTTGATTTGAACCCATTTAGGCTTGGATTGAGTCAAATTTGGTGTCATTGGGTTCGTATTTCCAAGACATTCAGTTCAACTGTAAGTTTGCTGAAATCGAAGTTCAAATGGTCCCAATTTTAATTTCAAAAGTTTCCAACTTAATTTTGTCTCAAGATTCGTGCCCGATCATAATAATTTAAACTTGATTGTCTCAAGATTCATGCCCGATCATGATAATTTTTTGATGACTTATCAGTGGTCATATCAAGAGACCATCATGCAAGAAAGGTCAAACAATGAGATTCTAAAAAAATTATTTTTTCCAATTTTGAAATAAAATAAATTATATTTTGATGCTCAATTCTAAAAATAAAAAGTATATTTTGATCTTTATGTAAGATATTGATTGAGAGAATCTTTTGATCACTTGACCCTTTCATCAGAAAAAAGAATATATCAAATTTTGTACTTTCTCTTGACTCGAGCACAGAGGAAGCTACATCAGCACTCAGACCAAAGGCAAACTGAGGAAAACAAACAAAAAAATCAAATCTATCAAACTGTTATCACTCTCCATCCTGTCTTGCACAAGAGATCTGATCTCTATCTCTCTATAGCAAGGTTAGCCTAACAACTTAGAAAAAAAAATGGAAATGTACAAGATATACAAAATACTACTTATGCAACAGCCCCATTTGTGTTCTGGTGCAGGTGAAGAAGCTATTATAATATATTATTCATTGCTTGGGCCTTTGATTTCCAGCATAGCTCAATGTCTTGAGCTATTCTTGAAGCGTCAATGGAAGCACCGAGCAAGCCTTTCTTTGTAAAACCAACTGCATAGAGCCCTCTCTCTCCCTTCCATCCATTGGGGAAGGGCCTCCTAGGCAAACCATCCTTCTCTGAGAAGAAATCTTTCTCCTGCTATCAATAAGTTCTTTTCTTAATTAAGCAATAAGAAATGTATAAATTAAATTTACTATGTTATATAGACTTGACTTTGCAGCATTAATATATAGTCAATAAAGAAGCCTCTTGATATAAAGTTAGTGGGTTTAAGGGACAGGCAGAAAAAAACAGGAGAACATTTATAATATATATATTATAAAGCTTTTATGTACTCATATATCTAAAATTTAAATCTTTATATTTATTTAAATATTAATTTAATATTTAAATCATATTAAAATATATACATGAAAATATATATTTTACTTCAAATATGTTAAAATTAGTTATATATTTTATATTATTTAAAGAATTAAGCGTTATATAAGTAATTAATATAAAAATTGAAGTACTTTATATGTAAATAGATAAGAAATTTGTGATGTATATGTAAATGTCTAATAAACAATTATAAAAAGAGCCTATTGAAAACAGTAAAAAAAATAGATTTTTGATGATTATGGCATAAAATTAGTTTAAAAAATAGTATATAAAATTAATTACATTTGTAATTTGTTTTTTTATAAAGCAAATACACAACCTAGCTATTAAAAAATTTTATTAAAAAAAAAAACGTATATACGAGCAATTACCTTTAACCAAGATGGCACATTACTTCTGTACCCAGTTGCTAAGATCAAAGCATCAAAATCTTCTGATCTACCATCAACAAACTCAGCCCCTTCAGCTGTGAATCTTTTGACTGCAGGAAAAACCTGTAACACAATTCAATACAAATCAAAACTAAAAATTAGGATTATAATTTTACAAATTGATTGGTGAAACATAGTCAGTCAACTTGTACAATTTTTAAAAACAAACCTTAACGTCTCCTGACTTGATCTTAGCTAGCGTGCCAACATCAAGAACAGGTGTCTTTCCTGACATGCCCTTGAGCTCAAGAGGCCCCAGCTTGGGTCGCCGGAGCCCTAGCCGGGCCGTGTTCCCGAGCATCAGGCGGGCGATGAATAGTAACAGACGATCCACTATTTGTACAGGTAGCCACTTGAGCAACCACATTGATAAACCAAAAGTAGAGTGGCCAAGCATCTCCCTGGGCAGTATGTGAACCTGTCATTAATGTAAGTTCTATACTTATTAACCATCAAACGAGATCAAAAGGGGTAGAAGGATATATACATAGCAAAAGAGATCAAATATTTTTATTGAAACGAAAGCTAATACTCAATGTGAATGTTTCAGAATTTTGTAAAATCTTGTAAATTTATTTACGTAGACGCTTATCTTACATGAAATAAAAATATTACATATATGACATGTGGTCCATTAAAAGTAAATATATAAGCTTTTTTCTATTGCCCCAGTGGGGGGTTTGATGAGGAAATGCTGAGCAAATTTTTTGTCTTAATAAAAAAAGACAAGATTGTCTTGGTATTTGTTATTTGAGTTTCCCCAATGTGATTGCTTGTACCCCTTTTGTGCACAGGCTTTGGAGAAAGAATACAGTGCCCTCAAATTCCCACCCAAAAAAAAGAAAGAATACAGTGTCAGTACTGCAACAAGAGCAGAAAAGAGAAGATAGCAATAGCTAGCGAGAGAGACAGAGAGAGATGCGAGCTTCGGCGTGCGGTTGAATCCCAAGAAAGACAGATGAGAGAGTTTTCATTGAGAATCTGCCTTTCTTCGCATGCCAGATTTTTTTTCTTAATGAGTACTTGCAACAAAAATGTAATATAAAAGAAGAAGAAAAATTATAACAGAATACTCTATACAAAATATATATATATATATTAAAAGAAATCTTAATCACAAAGTTTTCACAATAATTAGACAGAACCTTCTTACTGACTCTTTTTTATCTACTGATCCTTCAGATTTCAAAGTGATGCATGTTTAAGCTTTAGGGCAAGGGCAAGGGCAAGGGCAAGGCAAAAGTACCACACGTGCGTTTTTATCTAAGCTTAGTTCTAATAAACTCATTAGAATAATTTATAATTTATGATTTTAGATATAGTGATATCCACTTCTAATAATAAATTTATAGACATATTCGATATCTTCTTAGCTAAATCAACGGAAATATTTTAAAATTCAAATCTAAACTAGATAAGAAGATGAACGAATAGCAAGGAAATAACAAAAATTTAAGAGGAAACCCTAATTTTAGCCGTTAGGATTAAGAGAAGAAAAACCCACCGCGTCTCTCACCACAATCCCTGGCCGGGCTCCATTGTTGCAGAGATCAAGACAAACCTCCATTCCAGAATTTCCACAGCCAACAACAAGCACCTTCTTCCCGTTATAAACCTCCCCGCTTCTGTACTTGCTTGTGTGCACTGCCGTCCCCTTGAACTCCGTCGTCATTCCTGCGATATCCGGCACCACCTCCTCTGCATTCTCCCCGGTCGCTGCCACCACCCATCTCGAAACATACTCTCTTCTCTTCCCCATCCCCTCTGTTCTCACCCTCCAAAACTGCAAAAGAAATATGATTACTATTAATGTGATGATTAATCAAGTTAAGCTGGGCAATTTTTCGTTACTTCGTTTTTTAAATCATTGACACATGTTTATTTGGTTATAATTTTTTACTATTTTTTAAAATTTATTGTAAGATTTATTTTAAAAAATAATAATGATTTTATTTTCATTATCACACTCCAACAAATCTAATCACAATAAATTATTTCTCATCAGTTAAATCTTAAAAAAAAAAAAAAGCCAAATAGAATCAATAAAGCTCTAAAAAACTTCCTCCCCAAACACGGATCCTAAATGAATTCACAACACTATCTTACTCCTCGGATGTCATACTCTGCGTTCACCACCGCCTCCCCAAACACCGGCTGGATTTTGAAATTTGCGGCGTAGGACTGAAGGTGTGAAACGAACTGCTCCTTCGTTGGGTAAGTCGGAAACTCTGCTGGGAAAGGCATGAGCGGAAGCTCGCAGAAGCTCTTAGGAAGATGAAGCCGAAGTCGGTCGTACGACTTCAGCTGCCATAGCGAAGCAATACAGTGGCTTCTCTCTATAACTAGACTCGGTATTCCTTTGGCCTTCAGACAGGCAGCGACGGCGAGACCCGAGGGGCCTGCTCCTACTATTATAGGGCCAGAAACCCATACTGTTGATCCCGTCGGGTCGTGGGCTCGCTTGCCTTCCATCTCTCTGCAGCAAGTCATGGAAGGAGGGTGATAGAGAAATAGGTAAAAAGCTGTATATCGCTTGAAAGGGGGTTTACTTGGGACTGTCGATTATGAGAGGAGCAGAGAAGAGCGGAGGATATATCTGCTTCATTAACGGAGTTTAGGGTTTTAAGGGATTATCCCTTGGGGAGAGGAGGAAATGGGGGTATTTATATTGATTGGTGATATAGTTTGTGAAGGTTAGTTAGTATAATTATCGGTTGAATTGATATTTTACGTGTCAATTTTTTTGGGGCTGTGTTGCTTTGTGAGATGGATGGGCCGTTTGAAATTGTATTTTATTGTTTTATTTAGCGTAAGCTTTCAACCAATATGTCAAGGTAAGGTGTGTTTAATGGGTATTTCATTTGTCAACTTATGATTATTAAGGTGGCCCAGTTATAAGTGATGCTTTATTATTTAAACAGTTTGTGAATAGTATATCAGGTGATCTTCTCATTTATGATTGCTTATAGTCCAAATGAATATTTGTATAAGAGAAATCTAATGAGTCTAAAATCACTCAATTATGAGATTATTAAGGCACCTGAAATGCTAAAAGAATGGTCTATGTTTAATGGAATTCATACGAGTTATTTGATTTAGTGTTTTGGAATTTTGGCTAAAATTACCAAAATATTGCTCAAGAAAATAGATATATCCTCATAAATGATCCCTCCTGAATCTCTATAGATTATATTTTAAGATATTTGTGTCCCATATTTATAATAAAAAGTCTTTGTCATAAACATATGGTTAAGGCTGACATCCTTAATTATGATGTATATGACCTTGCCTTACTGCATCGCTCAAAACTTTGTAGGAAACATTTTAGTATAGGTTCTTGAAAGTGCCCTTAGGATGCCTATGGACTACCTCTTCCTCAATATTGCCTACTCATGTCCACTAGATTCATATGTTCTCTCTCTCTCTCTCTCTCTCTCTCTCTCTCTCTCTCTCTTTTAAGCACCAGGGGACGTAAAGAATAAAAAAAGATTCATCATATGAACATTTATGATGTAATCTTTATATTCATTATATCACATCATCATGATTATTGTACCTGGTTGTTTGAGTCAATAAAATTACAAAGTAATCTCTCCATCCTCCTATTACTTCACCCCTCTCATGCAATCATGTTCTCGCCCTAACAGCTGATTCTACAAAGAGCAAAATATGACAAATTACCACCATCCAAGATGTCACATTCTTATAACCATCGCATTCTCATAAAGACCCATTATTGCCTCCACATATCATAAACACCCACATATGTATATAAATTGCTCAAGGCATTATGGGGAGGGGAGCGCAGGGTGGGGCGGGGGGAAGATCTTAGCGTATATAATACTCTTAATAGTGTGATGTAATAATCAACTTCACATTAATTCAATCTCACAAGAAAGCTCTGTTAACTCTTTTTTAATCATTTCTTTTTTGCTTAAGTCAACTCTCTAACCTTGATAAGAGAGTAACACCTCAAAGATTCACTTCTCAGAATAGGCTCACATATTTTTAATTTACGTAAAATTTAGAAAAGTTGTAAATATTACATAAATTTACTAGGCCTAGATCGAAATAATTTGCATGTCAACTCTAAATCAATCATTTTTTACTCAACTTGAATAAAACTAGAAAATAAAAGATTTCAATTTCCAAAATCTACATTATTTCAATATGTGACTAAGTATTAAATTTTAATTATGCTGTTTTTAAAACAGTGACAAAATTAATGCTTTAATCACACATTTTTATCTTATACCTATAATTTTTAAGGAAATATAACTATTAATATTAAATAAGAATAATTAAAAATCACTTAAAAATAAGAAAAAAATAGATTTTAAATATTTTTTAAATGAATTAACTCACACGCTAATGAGTCGAGTCAAAATTGACTCAAAATTGACTTGTTAACTCCTTTGACCCATTAATCATTTATCAAATTGAGCCTAAGTCAACTTATTACACCCCTAATAAGGGATTGTAGAGACGTAGAAGGTAATAAGAAGCTGCAGATAAATACAAAATAAATCAGAGATAGAGTGCAGAGTGAAGAAAGGCATGGGGCTCAAAAATCGAGTCTCATCTCTCAGTAGAAGCAGCTCTGCAACAGCCGTAGCTGGTAAATTGAGCCTACTTAGCCGTCCTGACGCCCTCTAAGAGACAAAGAAAAAATAATATTAAATTTATATTAATCATTAAATAATAAAAAATACAAATAGAATAAAAAAATTTGATAGAAAGATAATGAGTTGATTTTATTTGACATGTCTACTTTATATAAAAAAATTATATAAAATTATTTTATGAATTACAGTTTTTATTTTTATTTAAAAAATGAGAAAAATTTGTATTTTTCTTTCAATATTTTTTTAATTGTAAAAAACTACTGCCAGTCAGTCCAATTTACATTTCAGCCCTTACCATCCCTCTCCCACTTTATTTATAATAATTTACTTAGTATTAGATTCAATAATTTTGAATTGAAAGTTCATTCAAAAAGTTTTTATTTCTACCCATCAATTAATTATCATATTTTAATTCTATTGATCTTTAAATCTATTTTTTATATGTATTATTCTAACTATAGCTCTATTATAATTAGTTTTACTTTTTTTATAATTTTTCACATATTTAATTATCATTTTTATTTTTATTACGCTCAATTTCTCCATCATCGAATTTACTGGATAGAATTCATAAAGTTATCTTTATCCCTTTCCTTTTTTCTTAGTAGATAGTGCTCTAAAATAAGTTCATTTTAACCAACTGATTAAGCTAATTTAGAAGTTATATCTAAATTTCTATTTTTTTTTAATAATAGATCCAAGATATAAATTTAAGTCTATCATATCTTAGCAAATTTAAATATATTAGGTCTATTAAAAGTTTGTTCATAGCTCAATTTGAAGCGATGCATACATATAGGGAATTTAAATATATGTTGGGAATATAACATTTCTAATCTGATCAAGCACGAGTTTCAACAATAGTTTTGGATCTCGAAGTACTAATGAATCAATAACTTCTACAAATTATATCATGTAATTAATAAAATCTAATTTTGACAAATCTGCATTAAAAAATGTGTGCTTCATTGCAACAATTCCAATGATGATAAGATCATCAAATTTCGTGCATATTTTGGCATCAATCTAGTCGAACTAATTTGAAATATGGCAAGTCAAATCAACCCAATGGTAGGGGTGAGGGTGACCAACCCCATCCTTTTTTTGGCCATGTCACACAAATTAGACAAATGAACTACAAACACTACTATCACCACTCCATCCCCTCTCCCTACTCTCTTCATGATATATGATATATCATTTTATAATCTAAGATTATAATGAGCTTTGCTCATTTTCATTTAGATTTGGACTTCTTAGAGTTCTCACAATCTTGATTGGCCACCTATTCATGAGCTATTTAGAATATTAGATTATTATTAAGAAAATGAATATTTTGTATAATGCTCTATCTCTTGTTTTTCTATTGGCGCTAAATTTGATTTCTAATAAGATCTAGAGTTCACTCATCCTCTACACACCATTTATTCATTAGCCATTTATGGAGTTGAACTATTAAGGTGTCAAGAGCTCACGCAACCTCCCTCTACACACCATTTATTCATTAGCCATTATATGGAGTTGGATTTCTATCAACGTGACAAATATTTTAACACAAAATGACAATCCATTTTCAAACTTTGTTGAAGTTATTTTTACTTAATAAGATTGTTAGAATTTCAAAGTATCAACTTCATTAGACTCATGACCTTGAGAGCTTCAAAATAGTACTTCTCATTTACAATTCAGAGATCTCCCTAGAATGATCATTATCAAATCCTCGATAAGCTATTGCCATCAGCTTCAATTGAGAGCCTTGGTTAGATCATTATTGTGGGTGCACCAAAAAATCTAGGGGAAAGATAGTCTTATCACCTTTTAATAGTGGGATGGAACAATCTAGACCATGTGATTGTCAGAAAAAATTTATAGATTTTTATAAAAAGGGGTTACAATACCCCTCCTCCTAAAATATATAAATAAGCTCTAACTATACACATTGGTTAAATTCTCATTTAGGATAGGTTGAGTCGCAACCTTTGTAAATTAAGTATTAATCCTTAAAGCCTTAAGCGGTGTTTTCCCCTTGAGTTGATTGATTACACCTCATACTAGATGATCTTAGATCATATTGAAATATAGGTATGATATGGAATCTCTTTCAATATTTAGTCAATCTTAAAATATATATGTTAAACTTGGACTTGTTAGATCCTGATTGGAGTTGAAAGTTATAAAATTTACATAAACTTAGTGAAACCCTCAATTAGCTTTAAAATATGTAGGTAGACTAGATTGAACTTTAATTTACGTTTTAACATATATAATATATTGGACCAAAATTACTTCATTCCCCAGCTAGTCTTGAAAGTCCTATATTATGCTTGGTCCTAGCGAAACCCTAATCAATCTTAAAATGTTATGGATGCATCCCATATGGTATTGGTACCAATACTAAGTAAGTGAAATTTAACTAGACCTGTAGAAAAACTTAGAAGGCTTAAATGGATCCAAATCCTAGTTGATTCAGCTAGATTAAAGCCTTAATCATTATGTCCTCCCTCAATTGACTTTTTTAGTTTTAATAGTCTTATACATGACCTCTAAACCTTGGAATTTTACCGAAATCCTAGATTAGACTCATTTGGTTTGGCTTTGAAACCAAGCCTAACCCACTTAAAGACTTAGTCTAAGTAGTTAAAACCACAGGGTTAATTAACTCGAACCAAGACTTGAGTTGAAGTTAAGTGTTTTAATATACTAAGGTAACCAAACATTAAAACCAAAACTCAAATCAAACTTAAACCAACCTAAGCCTTAAAGAGGACCCTATTCCAACTAATCTAATTAAACCCTAGCTAACTAATCTCATTTGAATTAACCAAGACTCTTCTTAAGACCTAATTAAATCTTAAGTAGCTAAGTTAACCTAATCTTGGCTAGACTAATCCAAGACTTAACCTAATTGACCTATTGATTCAAATTAGCTTAATCAGTCCAATCAAAAATCTAAATGATTGAGCCACTAGCTTTTTAGGATCTAACCCGATCCATGGGTGGCTAATTTGTCCCAATTTATAGTGGTTTAACTCAAATTAGCCAAACAACTAAATTGGTTTAATTAGATTAAATTGATTTTTTTTTTCTAAAAACTTATTTGTTAAACTATTGGATATGCTTTGTTTTAGACTTCTAAGTGGCTAACTAAATGCTTTTAATTAATTAGACCTATTTTTTCCTAATCTATGAAACTAAGTGCATAAACTTTAATAAGCCAAGCCTTTATAGCCCATCCCAGCCATTGAAGCCCCTAGTTTGAATGTTCCTTTGAGCTTAAACCTAACCCAAGTTATGGATCCTTTAACATATTAAAATAGCCAACTATACACTTCTCATGGATCAAGGCAAATGCAAACTTGATTTGCATCCCTTCTTAATTTTTTTGACCTTTTAATAAAGTTGCATTAGTCCCTAATCAGCCCTTACCCCAACTTGAGCTCAACCCTACAAATAATCTCATTCCATGAACATCTACCCACAAAAGCTTAATCATCTAAACAATATTACACACCCATTTTAATAATCTCCATGCTTCCAATAACTCTATAGGGACTTTTCCAAATGATAGTATTTAAGAACCAAGATAAAACGATAGTACAATCATACTTGATCTGCCTCAAGTAACTTTTCCAATTAATCTTAGACCTAATTGGGGGGAAGCCACTTTAAATCAGAAGCCCGTCTTGTAGTTTGATCAAGAGAACACATCAAGCCATGGCTATAGAAATTAAGGCTAACATATTGTAGAGCTCATTGAGCTCATCAATTTAGAATCTTAGATAACAAGAGAAGGCACAAAAAATAGATGGCCCAAATAATGTCACTAGATTACCATGTTGCATGCCTATTTATTAGGTAATTGAATTTCCAAGTTTTATTATATGCCTATTTTATTTAAAATTCGTAAAAAATTATAAATTCAAAATAGATATATACAAAATAAACTGCAAGAAAATTAAATGCTATTTTTTAGAAAAATAAATCACATCTTCAGAAAATATAAATTTTTTCTAATTTCTATTATGTTTATACCTTAAGAAATTAATTAAAAGTTTTAATTTTCTTGGAAAGTTAAGAAAATATATTCCAAGAGCATTAACATTTTATTTTAATTGAAACTTTATAATTTTGGAAGATTAGGAAATCAGTTTAATATTTTCTAAAACTCATGGTATGCATTTCATGTACGAAAATATTAAATTTTAAATAATTACGAAGCACTTCTTAAAAATCATTTCATGCATTTTGATTATAGTGCATATCATTGCAGGTGAATAACAAGTCAAATATGCAATATCATATTCACAACATATGACTAAAATAAAATAAAATCCATCCCATTATATATATATATATATATATATATATATATATATATATATATATATATATATATATATATATATAACTTCGTCAAAAAATTATCTTGATTGGGCACGAATCTTAAGGCAAAATTCATTTGAAAACTTCAAAAATTAAAATTGGGACCATCCGAACTCCGATTTTGGCAAACTTATAGTCGAACTGAACGTCTCGGAAATACGAACCCAACGACACCAATTTCAACTCAATCCGAGCCCAAATGGGTCAAAATCAAGGGTCTGAAGCGCTGTTGGAAGGTTCAAACCATAATTTGGATTACCAAACGGTCTTCAAACATGACGTGCTTATAGTCGAATCGAGCGTCTCGACGAGACAAATCAAACGAGTCCAAGATCACCAAAATTCGATATCTCTAAGACCTTCAAATGTCCAGCAAACGGTCCACGATCAAGGGATTTAACATCTACCGTCCATTCAAACCACTCCCTAATCACCCTTGATCTTCCTCCTATTTAAGGGCCATGCTACTCTCAAAAATCTATAAATAGAGCTCCCTCTCATCTTGAAAATGTACACCTAATCCTAAGGAGAAAAGAGAGAGATCGGAGATCGCTCTTTCCTCCTTGCTCCTCCTCGACCACAACCGGAGTTCCGCCGGACCACCGCCCGACGCCCTGAGCTCCTCTGGACCACCATCTGAAGTCCTCAGCTCCGTCGGACCACCGCGTGACACCTTGAGCTCTGCCAGACCACCACCTGACGTCCTCAACTCCGCCGGACCACCACCTGACGCCCTGAGCTCCGCCGGACCACCACCTAACGTCCTTAACTCCGTCGGACCACCGTCTGACGCCCTGAGCTCCGTCAGACCACCACCTGACGTCCTCAACTCCACCGGACCACCGCCTGACGCCCTGAGCTCCGCCGGACCACCACCTGACGTCCTCAGCTCCGCCGGACCAATTTCGAGCCTGAAAAGGTCAAACCGGACCTTTGTAGAGCTAGGATATCTTCATTTTTTGCCATTGTATATCATATTTTCCATTGTAATCATAATTTTGTAGAGCTGGGATATCTTCATTTTTTTAATGAAGTAAAATTATTACTTTATTTATTATTAATTCCAAAAAAATAAAATAATCCATAAAATACTTAAATCTTGATTACTATTTCAATTTAAAATTTTGTTTGGAATTTAATAAGCCCATAAATTATTTTAAAAATTAATTTTCTTTAATTCTAAAAAATCAGAAAATTTAAATTAAATTTTATTAAGAAAATTTTCACTAGGCTAGACTTGAAAACACAAGTCCAAACACTTTTATTCACCATATTAAGGATTTGTTTGGGACAGCTTTCTGCTACTTTCTAATGCAAAAATTTATTGAATTAATAAATTTTGTACTAAAAAGCCGTTTTAAAAGACATTAAGAAAGCTGTTTCAAATAAAGTCCAAGCTAAGAAACATTTATATCACCTTCATTAAAGGGCAATAATATACGATGTTAAATTTGATAAATGCACCTGATTTTTACACACGAAACTCCACCATTATCCGCTCTGCACAAAATCTATGGTTCACAAAAAGACTGTGAAATTAGAGTTCTCTTGTACTTTGGGGATGACTAAATGAAAATCACCTAAAAATAAGCAATCAATCCCTAATATAACAATTGAAAATATAAAAAATGTAAAGCACTTAAATAAAACTTAAGAGATTGAGAGAGATGAGATGTGACCGAGCAAGAAGCTTCCAAAGGATGGATTCAATTGGATGAACACTTGATTTCATTCAAAAAAAGCCTTAAAATAATTTAGTATGAAAAGTGTCAATAATCATAAATCCATTAGGTCTTTCCCTTCAATATAATGTAGTATTTATAAACTAGGATCGGGAGCTCTTTTTGCGAAATGGATTGCGCGAGTGCGTCCGGATCGCCTAGATCTTTCAATCGCGCCCATTCGTGCTCGAATCGGACACTGTTTGACGCGTGTCGAGGAGAGAGAGTGAGATTAATATCATTATTTTATTATTATTATTATTATTATTTAAATAGAAAATGATAAAAAAATGCCTTCTCCTAATTAATTTAAAATTGAATAAATATAATGAGTTATGTTTATATTAGAATTTAAAATAAAATTAAATATATATTATCTTGATCAATCTAAAATTAAATAAATTATTTTTTTAGAATATATAATTTTGATTAATTAAAAGTTAAATACATATATCATAACTTAAATTCAAACTAAATAACAAAATATAAGATACACATACATATTTACATATATCGAATAAAACTATAAAATTAGTTAAGAGTAAGTTTAAATACATCTCAATTTGGCTCTTTCTTTTTATACATTTTCAGACTAGATAATTTCTCATCTAGTATCTAATGGCTGAGATAAAGCACGGAATGTAATATTTGATATGAGCCGTCTGATCAAGGGCTTCAAAGAGATGTTTTGTTTTGACAGGTTTTGGGTCAAGTGGCCGGTTCAACCTTGAGGCAAAAATCCCAGCCGCAAGCCTTCTCCCTACACTCTGTTCTCTCGAAGCCTCACCCGACCACAACAGCAGCTCTCTCCCGACTATCCTGCCGTCGTCCTTCCTCATGCTACAGTAGCCCCAGTCCACTGGCTCTCTCCATTGCCGAACCAACCGGTCGGACTGCAGCCTATCTGGATGCCACCTCTAGCCGTCAGTGCCAGATCATCTACCTCCAGCCGCTAGTCCTTAGCTCCTCTCTTGACTGACCTCGTCAACCTGATCTCGCCAATGGACCTGCTCCCATTCAGTCAACGGGAA
Source organism: Dendrobium chrysotoxum (assembly GCA_019925795.1). Classification (NCBI taxonomy): domain Eukaryota; kingdom Viridiplantae; phylum Streptophyta; class Magnoliopsida; order Asparagales; family Orchidaceae; genus Dendrobium; species Dendrobium chrysotoxum. The sequence continues at coordinate 15,996,571 of CM034314.1, read as the reverse complement.
GCTGCTCTTCCCCCCTACTTCGGCTACAACACTCCAAGCAAGCAAGGGGAAGCATAGCACTACAGGAAAAATAGTCATTATCGGCAGATAAAATCCGCTGGTAAAGTGAAAAATGCGCCGGAAAAAATAGGTTTCTGATGGATTTCCGACGGTAAAACGCGCGTCGGAAAAAAACTTCCGTCGTATTTTTTTCATCGTATTTTTTGCGCCAGAAATATTTCCGGCGGTCTTTCCGACGAACAACCGGTGGATATGTTTGACAACCCGACTCATTTTCTATCGTCGTGTTCCCGCGAATACTCCACCGAAATTACCGGCGGTTATTCCGTCGCAACAAAATCTATGCCGATTTGTACCGTCGGATATCACCGTGGAAATACCCATCGGAAGTTCCATCGCATATTCGGACGGCAATGTCGTTATATCGTATTTTCGGCACATATTCTGACGGATAATTCGTCAGAAACCTGCAGTAGAAATAAAAAAAAATATTCCTCACTTTGAAAAGTGATTTCCACATTTATACTTGCATACAAAAAAATACAACACAATATATATTGATAAATTCAATTCTGATCTACAACATCAACAGTTACACATAAACCAGAAGAACATCATCCAGATAACAAATAATTAAACATGTACACAATAAACATATATAAGAAGAGTGTCATCAACAAATATCTAAATATGTTCAAACACCAAATAGATAAACATGTCCAAAAACACATAAATACAGATGTTCACATCAGTAAAATAGATAAATAACGTCTACTTTGATTTAGTTTCATCCTCAGGTGATGTTGTACTCCTATCACTACTCATCTGCTCCCTTATCTTTTTCATTTCTTCTAACATTTTAACTTACTGCTGCTGTATCTGCATCTGCTGCTGCTGCATTTCCATCTTCCAACATTAGACACCACAAAGCATTGCAGGTCTCACCACCATCTTATAAAATTTTCCCTTAAGTTTGAGGGGTACTTTTCTATCACACAATAAGCCCGATGCATTCCTTCACTTCAACCATCCAACTTGGATTCTGCTGATAATATCCCCATCTATTTCACCATCACTCTGAACAATAGATTCAAAATATCTAAAACGTGTACTCTTATTAATGACTTGATCGCCCAAAGTCACAATCCCCTCACTAGGTCTATTATTACTAAAATTACACTCCATATATTCCGTTTTAGATCTACTTAAGCGAAAACTTTTAGACTCTAAGGTTTACCTCCACAATTCTAGTTTACATTCAACTCCCTCTCTAGTCTTATCAACAAGAAGAATATCATCAGCAAAAAGCATACACCAAGATACATCCTCTTGCAAATGTCTAGTGAGAGCATCTATGACTACATCAAAAAGATATGGGCTTAAGGCTGATCCTTGATGTAATCCAACCAAAATTGGGAAATACTTGGTCAAACAACCTTGTGTGTGAACACAAGTAATAACTCATGCATACATATCTTTAATGATTTGAATATAAGCGTTATTAACTCCTTTCTTTTCAAGAACTGTCCATAGCACTTCTCTTGGAACTTTATCATATGCTTTTTCTAAATCAATAAATATCATATGTAAATCCTCCTTATTCTCTCTATATTTCTCCATCAAACCTCTTAATAAATGTATGGCTTCCACAGTAGACCTACCCGGCATGAATCCAAATTGATTTTGAGAAATTGAAGGTAAACTTGAACAATGCGAAAGGGAGAAAGTTACCTACACAGCAAGCGAGCTCCCGGCCGTTTGGAATTTAACGTCGCCAAAAGAGCGAAGTCGAATAGCGTCAACAGAGCGAAGTTAAACAGTGTCAAGGAGCGAAGTCGAACTGCGTCGAAGGAGTGAAGTTGAACTTCGTCAAAGGAGCGCGAAGTGGAGCGAAGAATGCGAAAGGTAGAAAGTTACCTAACAGCAAGCGAGCTCGAGGGCAGGGGTGACGTCGAACAGCTGCGGAACGTCGTTAAAGAAGCGATGTTCAACGTCATCGAAGAAGCGAAGTCGATCTGTGTGGAATGCCCTGAAGTCGAGGGCAGGGGCCAATATATTGGAATTACCGACGTATTTTCTGGTGGAATATCCGCCGGCCCACTTACCGGCGCCCTATCCGCCGGTAATACTTCGTCGGGTTTTAATTAACCCGGCGGTAAATCCACCGGAATATCCGTTGGATATTACCGGCGGAATATGTGTCGGTATATTGATAACACCGGCGTAATCCCGGCGGTTTCTCCGCCGGAAAGTTACCGACGCTATTTCCGCTGGAACGTTTGCCGTAAATGGACCGGCGGATAATTCCGCCGGTAATGCCGTCGTTGTTTCCAGCGTAATTATTTCCGCCGAAAATTCCGCCGATATTTCTTGATTTTCCTATAGTGTAGAGATGTGACGGTGAAATAAGCATTTGTACGATTCACCCATTCAAAGCAAGAAGAGTTAATTTCGTTCATCGATTGAGAGTATGTTCTCATCCATTGTAACTTTTATGCATATAATAGCTATATATTAATTAGTAGAATGATTATTTAAAGCCCTCGAGTTATGTATATGTTTTCTTAATACAGTGAACTAGTTCAGCAAAGTAGGGAATAACATATTTTCTGCTTTCTTTCTTCTCGAAGCGAGTAAAAAAAATATAGTGTTTAGATTTGTTTTCTTTCTCTTTTCCACTCGATAATCAACAAAAGTCAATGAACCTGAATGTACGTTTCATCTAATAATCAAGTGTAGATATAATGAGCTTGTTTGATTTATGATTTTAGCCATATTCCATGTAATTTCTTCTTATGAAATGAGTTAAATAAAAAAAATGAGGAAGACTACAGTTTGTCATGTTTAATTTTATTTAAGGATTTCAATCATAATTATTTTGTATTTCCTTGAGAATGTTTTGTTTCACGGTCACAAAGTAGTCATTGGTGCTACATTCGGATCTCTGAGCATTGGTTCAATTCTTCTCTGCTGGATATACATTTCAGGAATATTTTAAAAAAATAGCAGTTTCTTTCTTTTCTTTTTGGAATATGTTGAATGCTACCAACTGACATAATTATATATACTGTGTACATCTATTTAGGTTAAGTTAGGATGTTAATAGTGAATCTTATTAATTTAAAATATTCTAGATGTATCACACAAAAAATAATTTCAAATCCAAAAAAAAGAAACTAAGAAATACTCAAATAAATAAATCAATATAATATGACCAATAACCTAACAAAATCATTAACTTTTTTGTTCTTTCTTCTTTAAGATTACTAAATACTCATTTATTTATAAATAACTATACTCTAAATAATTTATGTAAGATTATTAAGTTTAGTCTTAGGTCCATACTACTACAAATTTTAAAATTTATAATACATGTACGTGTCTCTAAATAAATTATTCATCTTTTTTAAACCATGGCATAGAATAATTTAATTGATAAAAATAGCCTAGATTAATCCTTAAAATTAGAATTACATATTCAGATTTAATTTTATATTCATAGCAATAAAAAAGGCAAGGAGAAAGAATATAAATATATATATTATAATTTAAAAATCCTTAACAATCAATATAAATTCAATATTATAATTTAATTTTAAATGTTTGGTCCTAATTTCATATTATAGCTTTAATATTATAGGTGCCCTATTATAATTTATTAAATGATCGTGGCATGATAATCTATTATCTATGATTTAATCTCTAATCTATTAGTCTTATACTTAATAATATATTTACATGTTTAACCTTTCTCTGACATTCAATAAATTGCAGTTAAAATTAGTGAGTGTTAAATATATACTCGTGCTCTAATATCGTACAATGGATTTGATCTTAATGAATTGTGGGCATGTATATTCCCTTTCTTATTACCCTACACTGTAATTGAGATGATTAAAAACCTCTTTGTCCAAACATAGGAAGATTAACGCAAGTTTAAGCTTTCTAATTTTACTCAAATCTATTTCTTTAAATTTATGTCATATTCTTAATAAGGATCGAATATATGAGTGCCGCGAACAATGCATTATCATTATCTTACGTTCAAGTGTATTTAAAGGATTTTCTAATTCAAGAGTGGAGGAAAGAAAAATGATTGAGTAAGATTAGTAACCGTTTGTAAGGCATCTTACGTTGCAATTTGTTTTGATTACCTACTTGTTACATCATCTACCTAGTCAAAAATTGGGTTCTATTGTAATTATATCATCTAGGTAATTAAAAAAAATTTAACCTTTTGCAAAGTTGTGAGTTGTATTTAACGCCTCCTCTCGAATGCTTAAATGATATATTTTTAAAATTGATTTGTTTAAAAGTGACTAGTTACACCCCTATGTTTACTCGCTTTAACATGAAGACTTTTGCATATTTATATATAGATTTAGCGATGAGTTATATGGTTATGTTTAGGGGGATATAGTTTCTATGTGCTTACTATTTATTATGCACTTGCTTTTGATATTTCGAACCATAATTTCGGGTCATCATAGATTATTATTGGGTATATTTTATTTGTTGACTTTGTAAATCCGACACGTTAAGTATATCTTTGTAGTCAATAAAAATTGTCTTGATTGAGCACTCTACCTCCAGCCTTTCTAAGTAATGATTTTAATATGAGTATTCTCAAATCAATTCATAACGTTCTATGCATGCATCATTATATATGTCCATCTCAACATACACATAACGTCGCATGTTATCATTACTTGCTTATGTCATTTACTTACGCATGTTCTCTTCCTATGTACTTGAGATAATTGAAAAAAATTACGAATCTTAGTTACCTTAAATTAGTTCTTGCTTAGTTGTATTTCTCTCTGGATGGTGCCTACTCTCATTGCTCTTTTCCTCTCTTTGCTTTTGCTTGCGAGGGACTTTTGGGAAAACAAAGGACAAGGAGCTATCGGAGCTAATCAGATGAAGGAGCATGGACAATGGATACGAGCATCAGTCTCCCCCATTCGTTCCGGTGGGGGTTCTACGGGCGGAACCGCCGGGTCATAGCCCCCGGTGTAGTGAGTTCTCTTTAAACTTAGAAAGTCCCTTAGGAAGCCTTGTGGTTGTACGCTTCCCCACCTTAGGTCCTTGTAGCAACTTCAATATTTCTTATTAGGATACTTTTATTTATTTTAGATCTCTAAACCTGTTTACACCTACGTGTATGTCTAAGGGGTTAGAAACAGATTCCTTTTCATCCCATAACATTAGTGACACCTAAGGATAAAAATTAATGATTGAGTCTTAAAAAATATAGACTTGGGATGCATGCTCCCTTAGGATAAAAGAACTAAACATAGAAAATGTAGTGATATTCTACCTTAGAATTAGTGTGTCATTAGCTTGAAATTGATTGACCATAAGCAATAACCAATTAGTAATTAAAGGACCCCTTAACAAAACAATAACAATTTGAATAAGAAGGCATGAAAATACTCAACTTTTGTTAACTAAATCATTAGTAACAAACATAATCTTTAGAAGACAAATTTTAACATACACTTAAATTAAATCTAACTAATTAGTTATTCACCCTTTAATGAATCCAAACATGAGAGACAAGTGACAAAATCAAGAGAGCAAACTTAAACTAAAACATGTTAAGTAAAAGACTCCTAAAACCCAAACTTTGATTCATAGATCCCCTCTTCTAATTAATTACACATTTAGTCCAAAAATATCTCTAATGTTGAATGCAAATGAATTAGAACCTAACTAATCAAGTGAACTAAATAAGAGACTTATCAAGAATTTGATCATAACCTAAAAATTGTAGAAGATAATAACACCTAAAATCTAATCAAATCATAAGTTATCCTTTTAAAATCAACCTTTTAACCTGATAATAAATCACTTTATTTACCTTTCTTTTAGTTTTCAACAAACTAAAGTAACTCAACAAAATTGGTTACGACTGGGTAACCCAGGCCTACGAGGCTATTATGTTAGCCCTAAGGAGGGTGAAATAAACCTCACGGCCTCGGTGAGCAACAAAGGTAGTAATCAACCAAACACTAAAATAAAATTTCTAAAATCAATCTTAACTTACTAATACTTACACTTAAACTAAAGCCTCCCTCTAACTTTCAATAAATCAAGTTACAAATAACTTTAACAAAACCATCCTATATAGGATATACATAAAACCACACTGCCCACAGACACATAGATCTATTTGTTAGGACACGACTTCTAGCTTTAGGTTAGGCCGATGTTTTCTTCATTTCTGTCCCTATAATGTGGTGATTTGTATGAGACACGTGTGTTGGTTGTTTAGCTTACTTGTGTTAGCTTTTTTGTGATGATGATTTTATTTATTATATTATTTTTATGATGTGATGGGCGATAGATTACCTATAGGTTAGGAGCATTTTGATACTGACGATATTTTCTGCAAGTGGTCATGCTCGTGCAAAGCTAAAAGGGGGTTAAAAATAAATAAATAATAAATAACTGCTACATGTGCTTCAGCTACTTAGCCCTAAAATAAATAAGAGCATGGCCAGTGTGGCTGATTTGAGTACTTTTATTTCATATATAACTGCTTGGGATGTTGTGATTTTAATTGCTTAGGATAACCCTGCAGGAGAGTCTAGACTTTTCTTTTCAATTTTGATGTAATGTAGTTAAAGTAAAGAGTTGTGAAAATCTAAAATAAGGCATTTTTTAAGTATAAAGAGTCCAAAGAGAAAAGAAAGTCCTTTATAGGGAATTTCTTTTCATTTGTGCATCCTTTTGGAAGACACACTACAAGGAGCCTGAAGGAAAGAAGGCGATCTGTAGAAGAATCAAGGAAGGAAGATAAGATCAAGACAAAAAATGCCTTGTTTTAAGATTTGCGTCGTGCTATAGGATTAGAATCCAGGTTGTTGTCAGTGGAGCCTGGCCACCACTATTTTTCTGCACTCTGGGTTGTATATTGAACGGTACTTGTCGTGGACTTTGGACACTGCTCTTTTGATTTACGTGATGATTTGTTTACTCTGCTTGCGCATTAGAATTGCATGCTCTTTTTTAGGTTTCTTATTTTGCTTTACTTTGGGGTGGCTTGGACGGAGTTCCTACGTTAGACTCTTTAGGATGTTAAATTTTCTATAAAGCTAAAATTTATTTAAACAAAATAAAAAAATTAACATAGGATTAAAATCAATCAACTTTTTAAAATTAATGCATGACTCCTTTAAAGGGTCCCCTTTTAAAATGGTTGATAAATAAGCCATGTTCACTTAACAGTGACTACTGACTAGTCTTGATTGGCCCTACCCATATCATGCATAGCCTGGAGTCTAAGCATATAGATTTTCTTTTATAATATAGAGGGATAGTTAATTTTACATAAAGCATAGTACCACTCATGGTCGGGCCTAGTGCCCATTTCCCTTTCTGTGCCTCCCATTACTCTTGCATTTGCATAAGACTGGATATCATGGATTGAATACGTTAGGTGGAGTTTAGCTGGTACCCCTTTCCGAGCAGGGTGGTAAATCCAGGTCGGGGCTGCTTAGATCCCTAGTGAGGTTTAAGTTATAAGTCCCCTCTGTGTGGCTTTCATAACTTCTGAATTGTCATTTCTCATAGGATAGCGAATTCAACCTTTGATCTTTTAAACTCAAACTTTTAATCATACTTTTATGCATTTAAAAGATCTAATCATCATTAAAGATAAAGAAAAGAGCTTATCCTCTTCGGAATAGAATTTAGGAACCTTCTCTGTGCACCAAATTAAGAAGAGAATAATACAACGTCCTTAATCGATAGTTTTCTTAAGTTAAGGCTTAAGATGTAATTAACCCCGGGGACTTGCGTCCGTGGGAAACTGATCCCCACATCAAATAAACTCTATTCGAGCTGATGTATCGAATGGGAAAAATCTCGTGATATTTCGGGTCATATATATTATTATCCATCGAGGTGTGTAGGCGAAAGCCGCTATCCTTCATGGCTAATCGTATGTATGACTCCATCTGCTCTTCCATTGGCCTACTTGGGTAGAGTGTAAAGGCCTATGATCGTTTTGTCCTATGGGATAGTGCGATCGTACCCTTTGCATTCTGTTTCATACAAGTAGAATCCTTTCGGAGACCCACACTTTTTATTTCATTCTATAGAGCAACATTTATTTTTTGCTAGTTTATGGACTCTTTCGAATCTAAAATACTTTTGCTTGTCATTGGTGTTTTTACCTGCTTCTTGGAATTTTTTCCTTTCGTTTTCTTCAAAAACTCATATTTTTCTCTATTGTTCCCTTAGAAATATCATCGTCTTCACAACTCAATTTAGGCCGACTTAGGGTGCAAGAGAAACTTCATATCTCATAACTCGATCAACTTGAATTTCTTTTATTTAGGTTATTCACGTAAAAATAAGTCATACACACACACATCAGGGATTCCTGTACTCGGGTCTTCTCAAGGAGGTCATAGATACATCAATAATGTCTCAAAAATACCTCAGTGCAAACCAAAAAGAAAGTAGTGGTGGAATTAAAAAGGTGAATTAATTTTCTTCACCTTTAAGGAGTTCCCAAACAATAACCCTTAATTATATTATATTTAACAAATCATTAGCAATAGGCAAGCTAGACAAAGTTTCCCACGCCCTGGCTGATCTCATTTCTACATAAACAAACATTCTTTAAGCCGACAAATTTGTCCTTAAACCAAAATCTTCAGATATTATATTGTCAAAAGGAGTGTTCCAACCATGACCTCTTAGTTGACAAATCACTATGTCTTTTTTTAGGCATCATACACCATTAATATTCAGCAAACTCAATACTTATTAAGCAAATGCTCAATTCTACCATCTTCCTTAACTTTATAATAAGCCAATGCCTTCTCCATAGGCCTAACTTTGCACAAGCAACTGAGATTGTGCCCCTCTCTTCTTTTCACATCATTTCTTCCACTTCTAACATAGTTTTTAGCAAAAACTGAGGAAGAAGACAAAGACCAGAGCGCACCTAAATTCAATGTTTTAGCTTTATAAAAACAGTCATCCACAGATTGATCAGAGAGTTGTGTGGTTTCATGACTTGATGGCGGTTTTGCCTTATGGCAATATCATTTAAGATTCAAATGACCATTAAGAACTTTAATGGGACAGCTTTCTCCTTAAGTACTTTTTCCTCTAAAGTCTCAAATAAATATAGTTATATAGGTAACATATTCACGCTTGAGATCATATGAAGAAGGTGGGATTGCATGTGGACTGAAGTGAAGCATCTGGGAAGGCCTCTTGAATTAGAATAATGAATTTAATGGTGGAAAGGGAATTAATGTGTGATAACAAACATGCATGCTTGAATAAACAAACGGTAGAGCAAAAGAGAATTCTAGGAGTTATTATAGTTTAATTAATGTGGAATAACAATCATGCATGTTTGAATAAGGCTTCGTTTAGAACAATTTTAGACCATTGTTTTTTTTCCTGCTTTCAAGAGATTTTTTAACTAAAAAATAGCTTTACAAAGTAGTAAGAAAGCCGTCCCAAATGAAGCCTAAGTTTACTTTAAAACAAGTTGGTCAAGCCGTCCATTGTCATTTAGGATTTGTTTGGTAATTTATTATTTTTTTATTTGATATATTGGAAAGAGAAACATTTTATACTTGAGCCTAAGAAGGAATGGACAAGCCGAGCTTTAACTTGTTCTATGGGCTCGATTCGAGCTCGAGCTTGAGTTTGAGCTACTTTTTTTGATCGCTGAGTCCTCGAGCTTGAGTTTGATGTTACTCGAGCTCGACTTGACTTGTTTACACCCCTAAGAGTGAATGTACGCACAATCAGATATGAACGGCTTTTATGACTTCATATTCATGAAAATATATTTATACAATATAATACCACACATCACATAAGAATGCCTGGTGAGCAAATAGAACATTATTTCAAAGGGCTCATAGAAAGCAAATTGGCTTGTTTAGATCAAAGTCAATATGAAGTTTGAAGACAATAAACTTTTTTTTCTAGCTTAAAATGATATATTTCTTAAATATTTTATATGTTAATTTTATTTTATGTGAGAAGGACAAAGTAGTTCTTAACCCACGTGTTCATTGTTTCGTGGCTTTTTCGGGCTATAAAGCACTTTTAAACGAAATTTTCACCTTTATACAAAATGATTATAATTTTATATGTATTAGAAATATTATATTCCAAAAAAACTAACAAGAAATTCATCTCATATAATCATTTAAATATTAAATGTGATACGTCACAAAAAAAAACATTATGATCATGCACGAATCTTGAGGCAAAATCATTTTGGGATATCTGAACTCCAATTTCAGCAAACTTATAGTCGAACTGATCGTCTCAAAAATACGAACCCAACGACTTCAAATTCGACTCAGTCCAAGCTCCAATGGGTCCAAATCAAAGGCTCGAAGGGCTTTTGGAAGGTTCAAACTACAATTTGGATTATGAAACAGTTTCCAAACGTGACATGCTTATAGTCGAATCGAGCGGCTCGATGATACGAATCCAACAAGCCCAAGATCATCAAATTCCGATATCATTAAGACATTCAAATGTCTGATACGTTTTATGATTGGGGGAATCAATACGAGCCATCTGATGGAGCACTCCAAACCAACCCCAGATGTTCTGTATATTTACAGGATGTGCCACTCATGAAAATCTATAAATAGACCCCCACTCTCTACATGAGGGGGACCTTTGGCTAGATATTGGAGAGAGCTCTAAAGCTTCGCAGCCGGACTTCCACCCCACCGTCGACCGCCACCGGACTTTAGCCCGACCGCCGACTGTCGCCGGACTTCAGCCCGGCCATCGTATGAACATCTCCTAGCTGTCAAACTTCTACTCGGCCGTCGACCGCCGACGGACTTTCCACCCTGCCGCCGACTGACGACGGACTTCCACTTGGCCGCCGACCGCATCCGGATTTCAGCTTGACCGCTGTCAAACCACCGCCAGGCCTCCGATCGCCTCCGGACTTCAGCCTGACCTTCATTGGATCATCGCCGACTGCCTCCAGACTTCCACCTAACAGCCGAGTGTTGTCGGACTTCTGCCCGACCTTTGTCGAATCATTCCCCGTCAGCTATACTTCTACCTGGACGCCATCAGACTTTCGCCCGACCGTCGTCAGACCTTTGCCTAACTCTCTAAACTATTGTAATTTGACTGCCTCTAAGTCAAGGGATAGGTCAACATTTGTAATTCATTCAAATTTAGTGGAATCTTTTCACCTGAGCAAGGCCCCGTGGTTTTTCCCTCTTCGGGCTTTCCACGTAAAAAATCTTGTGTTCTCTGTGTGTGAGCTGGATATCCATGCCATGGTAAGATGTATGATTATAACTCTATCGCCGCGTATATTCTAGCCCGCAACAAAATGGATTAATAAAAATTAGGTTAAAATAAAAGTGGAAGAAATTCTTTCTTTTTATTAAAAAAAACAAAACAAAAGAAAATTTTGGTGAATTAGAATGGAAATCACAAAACGTTGAACTTCGTAACTTTAGAAGAAAGTTGATTGCGTATCTTTTATAGAAGGATCAAATTATGGCTTCATTTATAACGACTTTTTTTATTGCTTCTTCAAGCAAAGTATCAGTCCAAAAATTTTTATTTTTATACTAAAACTCTGTTTTAAGAAGCAATAAAAAAAGTCATCCCAAACGAAGCATGTAGTTTGGTAAAAAAAAAAAAGAAGAAAATTTTAGTCTCAATGAAAATTTTACAAAAGAATATAATAGAAAAAAATCAAAATGTAATTAAAAAAAAATAAGCTCCACTCAAAAGACATAGATAAAATAATCGATGAATCTAACTAAAATTTTTATGAAATGAGGAATCTTGTCATAATATTTCTTCTATCTTCTTATCTTGATGCTTTAAGGGAGGTTCCTTAAGAAAATATAAATAGCCTATTGGGAAATAGTATTTTGATTTAGTATTATTATATATGAAATTAAGAATAGGCTAAGTATTCAAGGAGCCAAGCACAAGAGAAATTCTTATTATAAACTCATGATCAGTACTGATATATGGAGGTCCACTAGATAGAAGCTGAGGAGTAGAAGACAGAATTATAACCAATGAAAAATTAGGTAGCTAATGGCATCCAAAAGGGGTTACTTGACAAAAGATCAATATAGGAGGAACCATTGTAGCAGAGGAGTCGCCAACAACACCACTCAATCAATGGGCACACCATGATAACAACATGGTGAGCCGAAATAGGGTTTGAGTGGAGAGAGGGGTCGAAGAAAAAAAGGATGAGCAGACATTGGAGTTGGTGGTAGATAAAAGAATTCATTGGGATATCATCTTTAGATCTTGTATTCTCATAAATAAACTATTACTCTTGTTGAAATCTAAACAACCAAATATTAAAAGGCTAGTTATAGTGATCATGTAATAAACAATAGCCAGAATGTTCTGAGCAATTGTTTAAGGAGGTAAAGGAGAGGGTAGAACTATATATGAGAAGAAATTTCCTTCACATAAAGTTGATTTAGTGGGGATGTAGGTGTTGAGACCCTCATTAATTGAAATAAGCAGTTGATTAGGCAACTCAAACAAAGTTGAGTAGTGGATCACCTTAGTTATGCTAATTTTAACACTACGAAAAATCGCTCGTTATCGAAGGAATTTTCCGACGGATTTGGATATTTCTAGCGAATTTCCGGTGGAATATTTTTCACCGACATAAATCACGTAGGAAAAATTTTCCGGCAAAAAAAAAAAAAAACAGCCTAAAAAATCATTTTAGTTAAATAAAAAAAATTGCCTGCGAACCCTTTCCGCAATTGCCTGACCTGCCTAGTTGCCCGGGAGCCCGCCTTGCCCGAACCGCCCGCAGTTTCCCGCCCCGCACCGCCAGCCCAACTCCCCCAATCGCATGCAAGCCCACCCTGCCTGCCTGTATAACGCCCGCGAGATTCGAACTCTACTCTTTGGGAAAGTCTTCAAACACCCAACCACTCCGCCGCAAAGAAAAATAGATTTTAATTGTTACTTTTTTATATTTAAACAAGAATTATACGAAAATTAAAATTAATAATCAATTTTAAAATGAAAATCAATAATTAATTAAAATAAAATATTAAAATTAATAATTAATTAAAATAAATTATTAAATTAATAATTAATTAAAATAAATTACTAAAATTACTAATTAATTAAAATAAAATTTTAAAATAAATAAAAATTTAAATAATATTATTAAATTTTTAATCATTTTAGTTAAATTAGGAAAATAGTTAATTCAAATTAGTTAATATCATTTTTAATCATTTTTATTAAATTATTTAAATAGTTAATTTTTAATCATTTTAGTTAAATTATTTAAAATCCGACAGAAAAGCCGTCAAAAATCCACCGGAAACAAATCCATTGGAAAAGCCGCCGAAAAATCTGTCAGAAATATTTCATCATATTCCGTCAGAAAACTGCCAGAAATCAGTTGGAAAATTCTGCTGTTAAGGAGTGATTTTCCTGTAGTGTAAGATAAAATACCTAATCAGAGGATATTGATCAGATGAACATGACACAGATAATAATGAAGCCATAATATTCATTGAGATCACTTGAGAGAGAATATCTGATCATAGGTATAACTACTCCAACAATGTTTGGGGATAGGAGCTTAGATTTGAAAAACAAAATTGAAGAGATCCATAGCAAGCCTTTGGACAGATATGGCCCAGCTAGCAAAGAAAACATAGTTACAATTATAGGTATAACTACAACAAAGAGAGGCTTGAAATTAATGGTTTTAGTATAAAAAGAATTTGTAAAGGGCAACCATATAAAAATAAAAAATAAAAAAGTAAAAAAAAAATTGTAAAGGTCAAAAGAGAAAGTCTCATTCTTTCATTAAAATAATTTTAAAAAAAACTAAATAAGGACTTAAGAGTAGTATGCAATTTTTTATAACTGATCATGTGGAGGGATGGACAAATTAATGCTTATTGTTGTTTTACATAGGAGACTCATAAACTCCTTTGGGTATATCCCCATGGTACTAGGCTAGGTCGACTTGATCTAAATTGAGCTCATTCAAATCGAAATTGATCAAATCTGAGTTAGATTAAGTCAACAAGCAAAACTAAACTAAGTTCAATCAATAAAAAATGCACATTGACATTAATGTGAATAAAATCTGATTAAATCTAAATATATCGAATCAATTCGACTGGACTCGACTCGAGTCTAATTTATGTTTGTTGGCTTTGATTAGCCCAAATCAACTCGTCTCTATTTAATTTAAATTAAGGCTTCGTTTAGGATGACTTTTTTACTGCTTCTTAAAGCAATTTTTTAGTGCAAAAATTTTAATTTTTGGACTAAAAATTTGCTTTAAGAATCAGTAAGAAAGCCGTCCTAAACGAAGCCTAACTCAATATTGATTAGCTTAAAATCGACTTGACTCGAGCCAATTTAAACCAAATTTAATCACAATAAGCTCCAATTTAGTTCGATTCGGCTCGACCCATCTAACCCATTTTAAAATTAAATCAACTCAAGCTAAATCAAATTAAATTAACTCCAATCAGTCTACCCAAATATAATTACAATCTAAATTAATCCGGATTGGATTCAGTCAATTCAAATTAAGTTTAAATTAAATCAATAGGTGGAGCCAAAGCCCTCTCCAACCTTTCCACTCGCCTCATGAAGCTTCCTGAATCAGGATTCTAATCATCCAACGGCTGAAATTTCATCCAAAAGAGCAAATGACAGCTGTACCCTCTATTGCCTCTAGGGTCTCAAGGGTAGTGGAGATGTGGGCTGAGCCGTTGGATCCAATTTTTTTGAGGGCCGGATGGTCTTTTGTTAGCTCCCACTTCCTCCAATGCTCGAAGACAGCATAGGCTCTCGAATCGGAGAAATTATTCTATGCGGATATCTGACGGGAGAATCGTCCGGTTATGCTTAGGTACCATGCGGTACCGAGCCGCTTGGTACCAAGCTCGATACGGGACGTGGCGCATTTCATTGGAGTCTGGATGCATGCCATCCGGACTCCACACAGCATAATTTTTCGTTGTCTAGATGAACTTGGAGTCTTTTCTGCTGTAATGTAGTAGAAGAAGCTTAGCATTTTGTTCTTTGGCAAGGATGCTATTTTAAATGTTTAGAGTATTTGGGGTTTTGATTTTCTTTTGTTGTATAGTTTGCTGACAATTTGCACTTCATTCTCCCTATTGCAAGGATTTAATTTGAGTAGGATTTCATAAATCATCTAAATCCGGATTTACAAAATACTAGGGGTGTTAAATCCTGAAAACTGCTTGGTAACATTCAATATAAATCTTGTGTGACTGTTTGACAATTCAATTCATGATTTAAGATGATTAAGAGATTTGACATTTATTTCTAGGATAATTAAAGGACAATAACGAAGTTCAAATAAAATATAACTAATATTAATAATATAATTGAAGCTAATTTAATTATCAAATAACTTAACTATTATATAATTATTATTTAGAATATTAATTAGCTAGTATTATTTAACTTAACTAATAATATAACTTATAGATATTAATTAGTTTATATATCTGATTATTATTATAAATATTAATAACTTAACTAATTATATAATTATTATTTGCACTTAGAATAGTTATCTAATTATTATTTAGAATATTAATTTTTAATTATTATTTATATTATTAATTATCTATAATTAATTAATTATTTATAATTTAATTTATATTAACTAAAGTACTTAGATTAATTCCTGACTAATTATCGTCTATGATTTGCTCCTTTCTTTCCATAGCTACGCCCTACGGTTTGCTTTTTCTCCTGTATTTCTTCGTTGCTATTCTTCTTCGGCTCCTTTGTCGTTGTTCAACTTCGCTCATTTGCCGGCATTCCCTTACCGTTGGATCGGAAGTTACGACATTTTGAACGGAAGAAACGACGGGAGCTCGCTCGCTGTGAAGGTAACTTTTTCCCTTTCGTGCGCTTCTTCGGCTAAATCCCATAAATCCGCCGAATCGAAGGATTTCGTAAATCCGGGATTTACCACGAAAAGAGAAATTTTTCGTCAACCGCAGCTTAGATTTACTGTGAGATTTGGTTTTGCATTTTTATCCATTTGGCTGGATTTAGCTCAAATCCGCCCCAAATCCGTTCTAAATCATGCATCCAAACAGCCCCTAACCTAGCCCGGATAATCGCCCGTCATCAACCCCGCTTCCTTCGTCGCATTGTTGATTGGCCAACCCGCGAGAATAACTTGCTGTTGTTGGTCCAACCTGGAAGCTTCAAAGCTAGAGTCGCGAAGGGGAAGATGGTTCGTGCTTACCGAATTAAGGTTTCGAAACCCAATGAAACGAAAGAGATCGGAGGAAGAGATTGGATCTGAAGCTGCAGATTACAGAGATCATAACTGAGAGGACGAGGGAAAACTGAGGATGTAATCGGAGACATGCCAAGGATCCCCGTCATGCCACCAACGGATGGGTCGAAGAAGCCTGGTGTGATATTCATTCTCGATAAGGCCCCGCTTGAGAACGGAAAAGTTGGTAACGTAAGTGGAAGCTTATCTTTTCAGTTGGTGTTTTGATTTCGTTTATGCTTTCTTGTTTTAGAATTTTTCATTTTTATCCATAACCATTTTCAAAGATGTGGAACTTACTTTACCCTAATTAACGGGTTCCATAAGGTCTACTATTTTGGGCTATTTATTCATGTTTTCTGTTGGCAGATGAACGCAAATTTTAGTTCGTTGGCAACTCCTGAATTAATGTTCTGGTGAATTGTGGAAAACATAGATAGAAGAAAACAAATTTAAGGAAGAGGATTATCAAAGTTGATTTTTCATTGCTCCTTTCTCAAGCAGATTATATTATAATACTGTAATTTGGTACAATGATTTGCAAATTAAAACTAATTCTACCATCATTTGGCAAGTGCCCCATTCTAAAATATCCATAAAACAACTTGTCCAATGGTTTAAGGTAGGGGTGTAAGTGAGCCAAGCGGGCTTGCGAGCCGGCTCGAGCTCGACTCGTTAAATACCTCGCGAGCCGAGCATATCGTGCCACGAGCTCGAGCTCGAGCTCAAACTCAAGCTTGTTTGTCAAACGAGCTCGAGTTAGATCTCAATGAGGCTCAGCTCGTGAGCTCGCTAGTCGGCTCGTCATTAATTAATTATTTAATAAAATATTTATATATTAAAGACAGAACGCAGCAGAAAGCGGGGCGCGAACAAAAGACAGAATGCGGGCGAGAATTCTGAAAGGCTGGGCAGGAATTCCAATTTTCAACATTATGCCTTGGCTGCAATTTTGAATGGTTGGGCGAGAAGCGGGATGCGGGCTCGCATAGGAATTGGCGAATGACGAGGGCTCATGTGCGGATTGGCGAACGATGGTGGGCTCGCTCGCGTACGGATTGGGGAACGACGGTGGACTTGCGTCGCAATGCTGAAGGCGAACGATGATGGGTTCACATGCGGAATGTGAATGACGTGTCGCTGGGCTCGCGTGTGGACTGCGGGACGTGAACGAAGCAGGCTTTATACGGAACACGAACGACGGTGTGCTCACGTGCGGACTTCAGAACGTGAATGATGCGGGCTCACATGCAGAACGCAAACACAGCGGTACTCGAATCGTGGAATCGAGCAGCTCGACGAGCCATTTGCAGTGCGATGAGTCGAGCTTGAGCTCGTTTTTTGAGTATGACTCGAGTTTGAGCTCAGGATTTGGCTTGCGAGTCGAGCTCGAGTTTGGCCTGACTTGAGCTCGACTCAACTTATTTACATACCTACTTTTAAAACCCCAAGCCCTTGTCTCCCCCCATACGTTGAAATACCCTCTCTTAAAAATTTAAACACTTCAATGCCCCGAGATAGATTCGGTAGGATTTAAAGTTGTCGATTTTGTTGTTTGGTAGCATTTAAGTTAAAATTTGTTTGGGACTACTTTCTTAGTATTTTTTAAAGCGACAAGTGTGCAAGGGCCGCTGTATTGGCACCCGAATGCAGTGTTAAATAGGCAAAAGTTCCCACATCAAGGATGGATATGGGCAAAGAAGCTTGTCCATGAAACTAAATTTTGGATAAAGAACTTAGAATATAGGTTCCCTTACCGGAAAATTAATGGAATTAATAGATATTATGATTCATAGGAAGATAAATATTCTGTACATTCAGGAAACTAAATGGGTTGGAGAGAAGGCTAAGGAGATTAATAGTTTAGGATTTAAACTATGGTATTCGGGTAAAAGTTGTACTAGAAATGATGTAGGTGTGATTATAGATAAGAGTTTGAAGGGTAATATTATAAAAATTAATAGAATTGAAGATAGAATTATAGCTTTAAAGATTGTTGTTGATGTTAAGATTATTAATATTATAAGTGTTTATGCTCCTTAAGTAGGTTTGGATATGGGTTCAAAATTTAAATTTTAGAATGACTTAGAAGAATTAATACAAAAGATACCTCTTGAACAAAGAGCTTTTATTGGAGGAGATTTAAATGGACATGATGGTAGAGGTAGATGATTTTAAAAGCATTCATGGTGGCCATGAGTTTGGAACGACAAATGAAAGTGGTAAGACCATATTAGATTTTTCTTTAGCTTATAATTTTTTAATTGTTAAAACCTTTTTTAAGAAAAGAAATGAGCATCTCATCACTTCTAAAAACGAATATAGTAAAACTTAAATTGATTATTTTCTTATAAAAAAATTAGATCGTTTATATTACAACAACAACAAAATCAAGCCTTTATCCCACTACGTGGGGTCGGCTACATGAATCCTTTTTCTCCATTGTGTCCTATTAAAAGTCAAATTCTCGTTTAAATCTAATAAAGAAAGATCATTTCTAATATTTTCTAACCAAGTCTTTTTAGGTCTACCTCTACCTTTCTTAACATAAGTCAAATCTAAGACCTCTACTTTCCTAACCGGGTCATCGGGAGGCCGCCGTTTTACGTGACCAAACCATATAAGGCGACTCTCTCTAATCTTATCTTCCACTGGAGCTACTCCAACCTTTTCACGAATATGCTCATTTCGTATCCTATCTCTAAGGGTAAAGCCACTCATCCACCTGAGCATCCTCATCTCTGCAACACTTAACTTAGAATTATGCTTCTCTTTTAATGGCCAACATTCAGCACCATAAAGCATTGCAGGTCTCACCACCATCTTATAGAATTTTCCCTTAAGTTTGAGGGGTACTTTTCTATCACACAATAAGCCCGATGCATTCCTCCACTTCAACCATCCAACTTGGATTCTGCTGATAATATCCCCATCTATATCACCATCACTCTGAACAATAGATCCAAGATATCTAAAACGTGTACTCTTATTAATGACTTGATCGGCCAAAGTCACAATGCCCTCACTAGGTCTATTATTACTAAAATTACACTCCATATATTCCGTTTTAGATCTACTCAAGCGAAAACCTTTAGACTCTAAGGTTGACCTCCACAATTCTAGTTTACCTTCAACTCCCTCTCTAGTCTTATCAACAAGAAGAATATCATCAGCAAAAAGCATACACCAAGGTACATCCTCTTGCAATTGTCTAGATCGTTTATATTACAAAGATTGTAAAATTATTCCAAGTGAAAATTTATGTACCCAACATCGATTATTAGTTTTGGACTTTAAGATAAAGAGGCAGAAAATAAAAAGTAAAGTAAAACGATATTCTAGGATTAGATGGGGGCATTTAAAGAATATTAACAAAAATATTTTTGAGAGTAAGATTTTAGATCTTAAGATTTTGTTTATGCATGAAGATGCTAATGTTTTGTCGGAAAAAGTGGCTAGTGATATTAAGAATATTGCAAAAGATGTGCTTAGAGTATCAAAGGAAAAAAATTCTAATAGTAAAAATAGTTGGTGGTGGAATTTAAATGTGCAAGAAAAGATAAAAAATAAGAAGATTTGTTATAAAAATTAGTTTAGATGTAAAAATTCTGATAATTGGGAAAGATATAAGGAGATACGTAAGGAATCTAAGAAAGCAATATGCGATGCAAAGATCTTAACTATTAATAATTTATATAATATATTATATACTAAGGAGAGAGAAAGATATATGTATAAGTTAGCCAAATAAAGAGATAGGAGTAGTAAGAATTTAGTACAAGTGAAGTTATTAAGGATAAAGATCAAAAAGTACTTTTTTTAGAAGATGATATTCAAAGGTGGATGAGATATTTTGATAAATTTTTTAATGAAGAATGTGAAAATACGATTGACTTTAGTGACCTTAGCACCCTAAATGAAAATAAAGATTTCTATTTTTATCGGCGTATTAGTAAAATCGAAGTTAGAGAGGCTTTAAAGAAAATGAAGTGTGGATTACATCAAGGACGGGCCTTAAGCCCATATCTTTTTGCTTTAGTCATTGATGTTCTCACTAGACATTTGCAAGAAGATGTACCTTGGTGTATGCTTTTTGCTAATGATATTCTTCTTGTTGATAAGACTAGAGAGGGAGTTGAAGGTAAACTTGAATTAAGGAGGTCAACCTTAGAGTCTAAAGGTTTTTGCTTGAGTAGATCTAAAACTGAATATATGGAGTGTAATTTTAGTAGTAATAGACCTAGTGAGGGGATTGTGACTTTGGGCAATCAAGTCATTAATAAGAGTACATGTTTTAGATATCTTGGATCTATTGTTTAGAGTGATGGTGAAATAGATGAGGATATTATCAGTAGAATTCAAGTTGGATGGTTGAAGTGGAGGAATGCATCGGGCTTATTGTGTGATAGAAAAGTCCCCCTCAAACTTAAGGGAAAATTCTATAAGATGGTGGTGAGACCTGCAATGCTTTATGGTGTCGAATGTTGGCCATTTAAAGAGAAGCATAATTCTAAGTTAAGTGTTGCAGAGATGAGGATGCTCAGGTGGATGAGTGGCTTTACCCTTAGAGATAGGATACGAAATAAGCATATACGTGAAAAGGTTGGAGTAGCTCCAGTGGAAGATAAGATTAGAGAGAGTCGCCTTAGATGTTTTGGTCACATTAAACGACGACCTTCCGATGACCTGGTTAGGAAAGTAGAGGTATTAGATTTGACTTATGTTAAGAAAGGTAGAGGTAGACCTAAAAAGACTTGGTTAGAAAATATTAGAAATGATATTTCTTTATTAGATTTAAACGAGAATTTGACTTTTAACAGGACACAATGGAGAAAAAGGAGGCTTGATGTAGCCGACCCCACGTAGTGGGTCAAAGGCTTGATGTTGTTGTTTTGTTGTACTAAAAAATAGCTTAAAAAAATACAAGCCTTCCTACAAAACAGCCCTTAACAACGCATCTGAGTTGGAAAAATTGCTTAGTGTGATTTTGTGAGTCATAAACCCTAACCTAGCCCGGGCAATCGCCTTCGCGTCATCAACCCCGCTACTTTCGCCGCTTCGTTGCTTGGCCAACCCACGAGAATAACTTGTTGTTGTTGGTCCAACTTGGAAACGTCGAAGCTAGAGTCGTGAAGGGGAAGATGGTTCGTGCTTATCGAATTAAGGTTCCGAAGCCCATGAAATGGAAGAGATCGGAGGAAGAGATTGTGTCCGAAGATGCAGATTACAGAGATCATGACAAAGAGGATGAGGAAAAAACTGGGGATGTGATCAGAGACATGCCAGGGATCCCTGCATGCCCCCAATGGATGGGTCGAAGAAGCTTGGTGTGATATTCATTATCGATAAGGCCCCGCTTGAGATCGAAAAAGTTGGTAATGTAACTGGAAGTTTATCCTTTCAGTTGATGTTTTGATTTCATTTATATTTTCTTATTTGAAAAATTTTCATTCTTATTCGTAACCAATTTCAAAGATTTTGAACTTACTTTACCCTGATTAATGGGTTTCATAAGGTCTACTATCTTGGGCTGTTTCTTCATATTTTCTGTTGGTAAACGTAAATTTTAGTTTTTTGACAACTCCTGGATTACTGTTCTGGCGAATTGTGGAAAACAGTGATAGAAGAAAAGAAATTTGAGGAAGAGGATTATCAAAGGTTATTTTTCCTTGCTCCTTTCTCTAGGTAGATTATATCGTAATATTGTAATTTGGTACTAGGATTTGCAAATTAAAACTGATTCTACCATCATTTGACAAGTTCCCCATTCTACGGTATCCATAAAAACAACCCATCCAATGGTTTAAGGTAGGGGTGTTAGTGAGTCGAGCCGACTCTCGAGCCAGTTTTAGCTCGACTCGTTAAAAAGCTCACGAGCCGAGTTTATCGAGCCACGAGCTCGAACTCGAACTCAAACTTAAGCTCATTTATTAAACGAGCTCGAGTATGAGCTCAATGAGGCTCGGCTCGTGAGTTTGCGAGCCGACTCGTCATTAATTAATTATTTAATAAAATATTTATATATTAAAGATGGAACACGACGGGAAGCGGGACGCGAATGAAAAATGGAACGCGGGTGGGAATTACGAATGGCTGGGCGGGAATTCCAATATCTAACACCATGTCTTGGCGGGAATTCCAAATGGCTGAGCGAGAAGTGGGACGCAGACTCGCGTGCTGATTGGCAAACAACGAGGGCTCACGTGCGGATTGGCGAACGATGGTGGGCTCGCTCGCATGCGGATTGGTGATCGATAGTTGGCTCGCGTCGCACTGCAAAAGGCGAATGGCGGTGGGTTCGCGTGCAGAATGCAAATGGGCTCGAGTGCGGGCTATGGGATGCGAACGACATGAGCTTTATACGGAATACACATGACGGTGTGCTCGCGTGCAGCTATGGAATGCGAACGATGCGGGCTCACATACAGAACGCGAATGACGACAGTACTTGAATCGCGAAATCAACAGTAGCCATTTGCAGTACGACGAGTCGAGCTCGAGCTTTCCTTTTGAGCTCGACTTGAGTTCGAGCTCGGGATTTGGCACGTGAGTCGAGCTCGAGTTTGGCGTGACTCGAGCTCGACTCGACTAGTTTACACGCCTACTTTTAAAACCCCAAGCCCTTGTCCCATTTCCCTGTCCCCGCCGAAATACCCTCTCCTAAAAGTTTAAACACTTGAATGCCCCGAGTTAGATTCAGTAGTATTTAAAGTTGTCAATTTTGTTGTTTGGCAACATTTAAGTTAAAATTTTGTTTGAAACGACTTTCTTACTACTTCTTAAAAGTAGCTTTATAATATAAAATTTTAAATTTTCCTACTAAAAAATAGTTTTAAAGAAAAGCCAACCCTTCCTACAAAACAACCCTTAATGATCCATCTGAGTCGGAAAAATTGATTAGAGTGATTTTGTGAGTCATAAACCCTAACCCAGCTCAGACAATTGCCTTCACGTCATCAACCCTGCTTCCTTAGCCGCATCGTTGCTTGGCCAACCCGCGAGAATAACTTGTGTTGTTGGTCCAACTTGGAAGAGTCAAAGCTAGAGTCGCGAATGGGAAGATGGTTTGTGCTTAAAGAATTAAGGTTCTGAAGTCCATTAAATGGAAGAGATTGGGTCCGAAGCTGCAGATTACAGAGATCATGATAGAGAGGACGAGGGAAAAACTGAGGATGTGATTAGAGACATGCCGAAGATCTGCGTCATGCCCCAAACAGGTGGGTCGAAGAAGCCTTGTGTGATATTCATTCTCGATAAGGCCTTGCCTGAGATCGAAAAATTTGGTAACATAAGTGGAAGTTTATCCTTTCAGCTGGTGTTTTGATTTCATTTATATTTTCTTGTTTGAGAATTTTTCATTTTATCCATAACCAATTTCAAAGATGTGGAACTTACTTTACCCTGATTAACGGGTTCCATAAGGCCTACTGTCTTAGGCTGTTTGTTCATGTTTTTTGTTGGCAGATGAACCCAAATTTTAGTTCGTTGGCAACTCCTAGATTACTGTTCTGATGAATTGTGGAAAACAAAGATAGAAGAAAAGAAATGTGAGGAAGAGGATTATCAAAGTTGATTTTTCATTGCTCCTTTCTCTAGCAGATTACATCATAATATTGTAATATGGTACTATGATTTGCAAATTAAAACTGATTCTACCATTATTTGACAAGTGCCCCATTCTAAAATATCCCAAAAATAACCCATCCAATGGTTTAAGGTAGGGGTGTAAGTGAGCCGAGCCGGCTCCCAGCTCGAGCTCAACTCGTTAAAAAGTTTGCGAGTCGAGCTTATCGAGCCATCAGCACGAGCTCGAATTCGAGCTCAATGAGGCTCGGCTGGTGAGCTCACGAGTTGGCTTGTTATTAATTAATTATTTAATAAAATATTTATATATTAAAGATGGAATGTCGCGGGAAGCGGGAAGCGAACGAAAGACAGAACGCGGGTGGGAATTCTAAATGGCTGGGCGGGAATTCCAATTTCCAACACTATGTCTTGGCGGGAAGTCCGAATGGCTAGGCAAGAAGCGGGATACGGGCTCGCGTGCGGATTGGCGAACGACGAGGGCTCATGTGAGGATTGACGAACGATGATGGGCTCACTCGCGTGCGGATTGACGAATGATGGTTGGCTCGCGTCGCACTATGGAAGGCGAACGTTGGTGGGTTCGCATGCGGAATGTGAATGACTCTTCGTTGGGCTTACGTGCGGATTGTGGGATGTGAACGATGCAGGCTCTATGCGGAATGCAAACGACTGTGTGCTCGCGTGTGGACTGTAGAACATGAACGACGTGGCCTCACATTTGAAACATGAATGATGATGGTACTCGAATCATGGAATTGAGCGGCTCGACGAGCCATTTACAGTACGATGAGTCGAGCTCGAGCTCAACTCAAGTTCGAGCTCGGGATTTTGCTCGCGAGTCGAGCTCGCGATTTGGCTCGCGAATCGAGCTCGACTCGACTTGTTTACACTCCTAGTTTAAGGACACCTCTTGCAGAATTTTAAGTAGACTCATGTATTTTTCACACCATCCACACCCTTTACTATCCTACTTCCAACTAGTAATCCTTTAGCCATGCTGGTGTTCTACATTCACACTGTGGTTGAGCTCTAGCAGCTGTTTCTTGGGGTTCAGGAATGACGACATTTGTTTCAATTTCTTGTGCTTTTGAAAAACCAACCTTGTCTTCAAGTTTGGCAGTAAGTATAATGGTGGCCAGCTCATCAACTGCAACGCAGTTGGCTTCTTCTGGTGTCATGCCTGCCCATTAGACTAGGTATTCCCACTTTATGCTGTAACTTATATAAATCTTATGGGAATATAAGATAAAGGCATGATACACTAAGGTGTGATTTTCTCAGCTTTTAGGTGGTAAGGGAGCATGCTACAGATTGGTGCTCTAGTAAAATTCTTTGAGTAGAACTATGTGAAAAATTGGGTGAAACCAGGACTCCTGTGGTAGCTCTAGTTTGAAAGAGATGACCCTAATATGTTCTTCAATATGGTTGCTTCAAAGTAATGATGACATAGGCTAAAGTATTGGCTGCCGCAAGCGAACAACTGACGATATAGTTAGAGTTTACAACAACAACAACAACAACAACATCAACCTCAACTTTTTGCCCTACTATATGAGGTCATCGGCTACACGAATCCTTTTTCTCAATTGTGTCCTATCAAGAGTCAAATTATAAAGGTTGTGAAAAAAGATCCGGACAACAAATCAGAAGGAGATGTTCACGATTTGACCGATTCGACTGATCGAACTGGGGTCAAACTGGGGTTGAACCGGATGACGTAATAAATAATAATATTATTAATAATTAATAAAATTAACATAATAATCAGTGGCGGAGCCAAGATTTTTTATCTGCGGGGGCACAAATTTCTGATTTTAAAAGTACCGTCAAGCTTTTTCATTTGAACTTGAAATTGACATTATAGTTTTAATTTTTTTTATTATAGTTGTTAATTATAAGAAGATAAATTTTATAATAATTAAAAAAACTTATTGTCATGCTCATCTAAATTAATTTCAACACAAATTTATTTAGACTATATATTATCATACTCCTCATCTATTTCAACTACTCTTCACAATAATTTTAAGAAGTCTAATAAAAGTCATTAAAAAAATTAATAGTGAACTTCACAATTAGAGAGAGATAAAGTGAAAAATAATAAAAAATATTTAAAATAGTCTCACCCCTCATGGGGTGAGAGAGAGAGAGAGAGAGGAAGCGGGAGAGCTAGGGGCTAGTGGAGGAGGTTGACAACCATAAAAAATAAAATGATAAAGAAATAGAGAGAGAGTAGAGCGAAGATAGCTAGAAGAGAGATGGAAAGAGAAAGGGTGGGAGCAAGGAGCAGGGGGGACGTACCGGCTACGGGAAAAAGAAAAAAAAAACAGCTGAGTGGAGGTGGAAAATAGGGAAAATATATAAAAAGATTTTTTTTTTGAGGGGGGTCACATGCCCCCACAGCGCTCCCCCCCCCCCCCCCCCCCCCCCCTCCCTAAATCCGCCCATGATAATAATGATGGCAATTTAATCTTAAGAACTTCATAATTCTAAAAATTTTAGAACTAAAAAATAAATAAAATTATACATATATAATATATTATATAATTTAAAAGTTAAATATAAACAATTATTATATTTATATTATATATTTAAATATAAATATAAATATAAATATCTCCAATGTTTGATTTTAATTCATATTTAATAGAAATTTAGTTTATATATAAATATGTAAATTTAATATAAATAAATGCTAATTTATGTTATATATTTAGGTATAATTTACACCTATAAATTATATATAAATTTCATATTATAAAATTATATTTATAAAGTCATACTACATTATTTATTTTAGATGTTTCATTTTTCTTATTATCATTTAATTTTATATTTAGAGAGAAGTTTTAGAATTTTAAAAATTATAAATAATTATTTTTTATTTGAATAATTATAAATACACAAATAATTATAAATTTAAAAACTTTAAAAATTATTATAATCTTTTTTTGTTTGAATCTTCTATACAAAATTTTCTCAAAAAATTCTCATGGAAGCATCCACCATGCACACATTGTAGAAACTACTAGTTATTTAGTCCCACATCACTTGTGAGATTTGTATTGTATTATTTATATACATTTTCTTGTATCCATAGTTTAAGAGCCCACATGGGGTGATGAAATCATGTGGGTATGATTAACTAGTGTTTAATACATAACAATTTAAATTTTTGGGAATTATATTATTAAATAAAATATATTATATTTAAATTAATTTAATATTTAATAAAAATATTTTATTTTAAATTATTTTAATATATTATGAATTGAACCGAACGTTTCTTAAGAACTGGGATCGGTTCAACAGTTGGCCGGTTTGAACCGTCGATTGTTTGAACCGGTTCTCACTAGTTTTTCATGAGGATTGAACCAACCATAGGATCGGTTCATGGTTTAATCAGTCGTACCGGCTAGTTCGGTCCGGTTTTCAAAACCATGCAAATTTTCATTAAAATCTATTAAAGAAAAGTCATTTCTATTACTTTCTAACCAAGTCTTTTTAGGTCTACCTCCATCCTTCATAACATAGGCCAGACTTAATACATCTACTCTCCTAATTAGCTCATCGGAAGGCCGACATTTTATGCTACCAAACCATCTAAGTCGACTCTCTCTAATCTTATCTGTCACTAAAGTTTAACAAGTATAAAGTCACCAACCTTAACTTCCGAGTTGCCTCTTGTCAGCTTGTTGTTTCTTAAAGATGCAATTACGATTGGAGATAGTTGTGCTTGAGATGTCATGAACTTTACAAATGTCAGTTACGAAAATGGATGCAATGATTGCAACAAGGCGATAAAATGGGCATATTTTCTTAGTCAATTGACTTCAATAAAAAATAACTGTGCTGGAGCAGAAATGGAAGATACTATAAGTCAACTTCATCTCGGTGTGATCTTTTTCTGACGCTGGGACTAATTCAGAGTAAGGTCTATGTATTCTGCCAATCCCTTGGAATTTGTTCGGC
Organism: Dendrobium chrysotoxum; assembly: GCA_019925795.1. Taxonomy (NCBI): domain Eukaryota; kingdom Viridiplantae; phylum Streptophyta; class Magnoliopsida; order Asparagales; family Orchidaceae; genus Dendrobium; species Dendrobium chrysotoxum. The sequence continues at coordinate 15,968,691 of CM034314.1, read as the reverse complement.
TAGTGATTAGTATAAATATTTGCTGTAATTTGTTTGATTATGTTGAGAATAGATAATTAAAATGCAAGTTTAAGCTTGCACATTTTTTGTTTCCTGAATTTGCTCGTTTAGTTTATTTGATGATGATTATGATTTTTGTTTGTTTGTAAAGTCCGCAAATGCCGTACTGATGCTTAATCAGGTGGCTTCTTGACATGGCTGCAGGAAAACCCATGAAATTATTGGAAGCATGTAGGTATTCAAAGTAATTGATTAGTTTATAGGTAATTTATGGTGAGAAAATTTGAATGCAAGTTTGAGCTTTGTATAAATTTTGGATCTGTGATTTGCTCAATTACCTGATTCTGATGATGATTGTGTTGGTGTTTGTGCCAATTAGTTATGTTAATTGTGTACTCATTTGGAGATTTTTTAATCATATAAGGATAGCTTGCTGTCTTGCTGGTATAATGAAAGATATGTTTCTCTGTGGAAGCTTTTTTCCTATCCTTATTCCAAGATTTGGAAAATGCTGAGGGGTTTTTTTTTTGATACTTTTAAAAATTTGGTGTATTTCAATATTCATTCTGATAATAATCTTTCTCTGATTTGGGATCCTTGGATAAATGGCAAATCACTTTATGAGATTTATTATGGCTTTTTTCCTGCTTTGAAATATCATTCTAATCTTAAAGTTAAAGATGTGATTACTTGAGGCAGATGGGATTTTCCTTATAACTGGCTTAATATTATTTCTGCTACTCTCTCTCAATTTAACATTCCGGGTGATTATCAGGCTTTTTTGAGCTTTGTAAAAGATGGTAAACCAAATTTCACATATTTTTTTGATATTCAGTATTCTGAGAATCTTAAAGTGAGCTGGAATAAATTTATTTGGCATAAAAAGTTTGCTCTGAGCACTCTGTTTTTTTCCTTGATGGTTTTGGTAGGAGGATTAAAAACACCAGATGTTTTATTTAGTAGGAATATTGATCTTAATCCTACTTGTCAACTTTGCTATGAGGCTAGAGAAACTACTCACCATTTATTTTATGAATGCCCTTCAAGTTTTCATATTATTAGGAGAGTTATCCTAGCTCTTGATTCTTTTCTGTTGAAATTGAATCTGTTTCAAGTTATGGATTTTATTTATGAGTTGGAATTGAATCTCTAGTCTCAGAGAAGCATTATTTCTGTTTGTTAATTGTTTGGTTTATCACATTTGGAAAGAATGTAATAATAGAAGATTTGGAAACATCTTTAGATGCAGAGAGAGTTTTTCAACATATCCTATATGCCACTAAGCACAAAATCTTGATTTGGAAAAATCATGAAGATATTCTCAGCTATTTTAAAGGGTTATCTATATAGTCACTGGACAAGGATAAAGCTCTTATACTCCTAGGGGTTTTGCACATTCTTGGAAGGTCATTTCTATTTTTGCAACTGGATGTGTTTATGTGGCATTGGCTTGCTTTTCGTGAAGAATATTTTGCAATTTGGAAGAATTCTTGGGCAGCTTAGTCCAGTTTGTACATTCTTATATTTTTGTTCTTTTTCATATATGTCAATTGTTTTATGTTTTTTTTTTCTGGTTATTTATGTAGCTTTGTTTCTATTCATGTATTTGATTTGCTGAAGAACTTTTTATGCTTCCTTCACCAGAGTTTTGTTTCTTTCATGTATCTGTTTTGGTATAAATGAAATCAGGCTATGCCCTCATTTATATATATATATATATATATATATATATATATATATAAAGTTCGCAAAATTAATTAGTGATTGATGATTAATTGGGTTGATTTAAGATCATTAAATCTATTAGTATTTAATTTTGATACTCAATCTTATAATAATTGATAAAAAGAATTTGTTAATAAATAATTTATTTAGAACAATTATTACTTATATAGTTTTTTTAATTAAATAATAATTTTAATATGATTATTAAATAATGATAATTAAGATTTTAAGTTAATCAATTTATAAATTACTATGATAATAGACAAGTAACTGTATATTTAGACTAATTATAATAGGTGGTGGTGTTTCGCGCACATATCCATCTAATCAAATACATAATTTGGCATAAATATTTGAATTAGAAACTATTAGAATTGGCTTTAGAACTATCTAAACTCTATTTATAGTAAACTTACCTTAAAATAGGCATCTCGACAAGAGAAATCTAAAAAGCATAAGATTGCCTAATTCTAAAGTCATTAAGAGAGTTACATTCTCAGAATATAGTATTTGGTCAAGGGGATCAACCTAAATTGTTCAATTAAATGTTTTGATTTATGGTCAAAATAATCACAATGTTCCTTTTCATAAATATATAAAAAGATCATAGTTCCTCACACCTAGGGAGGCGGTGATGGTGATTGATTTGTGTGTGTGTGTGGGGGGGGGTTCAATTGAAGCCCATGCCCAACTAGTGTGGGAGAAAAAAAGAGAATGACACAAGATTGACGAGAGAGAACTCAATATGTGTTGCATGGGAAAAATGACAAGCAAAAAAGATTTAAAAAAATTAAATGTGAAAGTTGAGCAAAGGGGAGAGAAGAGGTTAGCGAGTGAGAAGTATGATAGAGTTGAAGCCTTAGACGATGCTATAGTAAACATCAGGAACTAACATAATAGTAGCACCCTAGGGCTCGATACATGAGCAAGTGCATAATGTGTGAGGCAGGAAGGGTACAATTAAATAACAAGTGTGATCTGAGATGTGCGGGATGGGAAGAAATTAAAAACATGAGCGTTCTGAGACGGCAAGAGCCTCCTCTCCCTTTTCTCCTAAAGCACACAAGCATCAGGAGTGTTGGGGCGAGCGACAGATGAGAATGGGGGTTAGCCTTAAACAAATTTTGGACACTCCTAAATATTACTTAGAATAGATGTTTGGGATTTATTTTATTTTATTTTATTTTCTTAGGTCTTATTAGATATGTAAATAGGAAATTATATTTTTCTTTATGTGGATTGATCTTAATTGATGTACAACAAAAGTTAGAATTTTTCGAAGGGGATATGACATAATTTTTAAGATGTTTGTATTTGGCCCATGAATTTCAAGGTTTAAAATCATAATTTTGATGAAACAAAAACTATATGTATGAATGTTTTAATGTGTTAATTAAGTATTTCATGTGCATCAAGACCATGATAGTTGATTTCAACACATTGCACTAGTTATATAGTGTGCACACCTACCAGATGACTCAAGTGGCCATGGAATAACCTCAGAAAGATCAAGATAAATGCAATGGCCCTCTACACATATGGTTTAAGGCCTTACAAGTTATATTGTGTCTTAGTGGTCCCTAAGTTATTATATGCAAGTTTTCATAATTAGCCCACAAACAACCCAATAGACTATCTTAAGTTAATCATAAAAAAAAATTGCCCATACAGTGCAATGGTGCTAGGATTCGTGGACCCATGGTGCTGGGCACTGAATCATATTTTTAAAATTTTTAATATTAAATATCCTTCACTACCTCAACACCATCCTATACCCACTTCATTTCATCTAGCTTGCCGTGGAAGAAAGGAGAGGAAAGGAAGAGATGGGAGGAGAGAGAGAGAGAGAGAGAGAGAGAGAGAGAGAGAAGTAATCATGGCAGGTAACTTGAATCCTATTCCTATTTTTGATTATTTTGATTTCTTAGATTTTATTTCTCTTAAAATTGATAACAATGCATTTTCTCTTGATTTATCAAATTTTTACAGTATAACTTTTATATATGATAGACATGATTTTTTATGGGTATTTTGATTATAATATTATGAATTTTAATGGGTGAATTAATAGTTATGATTTTCTGAAGTTAATGAATAGTGTATAAATTTTTTTATGTTTCACAGATTATTGCATTTCATACATGATATTGAATTGCATAGAGAAAATGATACGACTGATACATAATGAATGTAATATTTGCATGTAAGCAATGAAGGTTGATTGTGAACACTATAATTAATATAGGGTTGGCCGACATACTTTTCTTAAAAATAAAGGTTTGTGGTGTAAACATGGATGTTAGCCTATAATTGATTGACTGATTATGCTGCCGAGTAGAAAGTTTTGACTCTTTATTGATTTATTAAAAGCAACTTGTTAAAGTAATTGATTGAAGTAAATAATAAAAAGATGTGATTGATTGAATAATGATAGATTGTTTGATAGATGTTCATGACAAGGACCGATGAAAATACCACATTAAGGATGGATGTTCTGCCTTGCTATTTCATAATTATATTCATATTTGCATTTACATGATAGCACATATAGGATTGATAGAAGTATTCAGACTGATGTAGCCTGGCATAACATTTGATAAGTATACTGATAGACATGGATAGACATGCAGGTATATATCATATTGATAAATATATAGATATAGCATATTGATATGACATACTGACAAATATCTATACATGACATAACAGTTGATAGAAGCATATAGTAGAACCGGTACTTATTTCATTGTACAACACATGCTATTGATTTATAGATTTTTTATTGATTTCTTATAAATCAATAGACTTCTTCTGCTTATTGGGATACTTTTAGTTTACTAATCATATTGGTTTTTACTATTGATTGATATTAATTGTATAGATTGTTTACCGTTCATGCTGATATTTTACTGATTGATATTGATTGAAACTAGTACATATTCACTCTTTTGCCTTGCATTGAATGCAGTGGTAGGCTCTGGTAATCTATTAGGTTTTGTAAGCTCATTGTGTGGTTTTTATTTATTTTAGTTCTGGGAAGGGGTCATGACCCTGTAGAGCGGGATTGATTAGTGTTTTTCAAGTTTTATTTTGTTTCTCTATTTTAGTTTATTCCTTTGTAGTCATGAGCTTTAAAAGGATAGATTGATATTTGATGTGATCTCCTAGTTATTATAAATCAAAATTTAAAAGAATGAATATAGAAAGGTTTTGATGTATATAATTTATAGTTGCTTTTGCTGGATTTTTTTCTATTATTGAATATTTAGTAGTTCTGACAAATTAATTAAGAAATAAAATAGATAATTCTTTCAAATTTAGATTTTGGGGTGTTACATAACACTACCAATTTAGCGTCACAGCGTTGTAGGCCCAACTATCCACTATAGTTGTTGTGATATCAAGCATAATATGTCCACTATAGAGCACACAAATTTAATGAAGAGTATCATCACCACGATAATTTTTAGGAACCCATCACGTCATCTATAGAGCGCACACATTTATTATTGCAGTGTGGAACGCACATCCTCATCATCTCATCTACCACAACTAAAGGACCTAGAGATGTCAGTTAAGCTGCATCCACTTATGAATTTCATTCTCATATCTAACCAGGACATCATCACCATTAATTACTTACCTATCTCACTGTATTGTGTCACATAATGGATCATGTCCAAAGTTTTAAACCTAACTTTCATATATAAATTGACATGCTCAATACCCATTCCTTTTCCATTAAGGCATCACACAATCTATTTGACACCACCACTATAGCATCAGTAGATATCATCATTAAAAGCCTACACATCATCATATTAAACTCACTTTAGTGATCGTAGGCTTCATTTGGGACAACATTCTTATTGCTTTGCATTTCAACCTACAATTATAATTTTTGTTTGGTCACTATTTTTTAATTGTTTTAAACAATTTTTTGTGCTAGGAAGCTGCTTTCTACAACAACTTTCAGAAAAATTGCTTTCTCCACAGCACCTTTACAAACATCATTATAAAAAGTTGTAGCCGTCCCAAAAGGACCCATATTCTCATTCGACGAATCACCTTTCCACTTTACCTCAAACATCCAACATACCATCAAGGTTTGTCTTTATTGATTACTCCCCAATATCTATTAAAGCTTCTGCATCACACCTATCGTAGAAGACCCAGTTGTTTCCATTCTTTTTCCCTTTTTCTCTATAATTTCACCTTGAGTGTAATATGTTACATACTATATATGATTATCTCGCTCATTTTTAAATGATCTTAAAACTCAAGAAATTAATTATGAAAATATATAATGGATAACTCAATTAAGAATATTGACTAAATTAAATAAAGTTGAGCTTTTTAGAATTGATGTTCTAATTGGCTAATTAGATCTAACTAATTGAAGAAAATTAATTAGCCTTAGTTTTAGGTAAACATTTGCACTCCACTTTAGGTACTTCAACATTAGTTCTTGTTCAAAAATGTCAAAGAGAAGATCTTTGCACTTGAAAATTTGTTCATCATTATTTGTGTATTTGTTCATGGACCTTGATTGGAGTGCCACTGAGTTGAGCCAGCTCATTATATGGCTCATGAGCCAAGCTTGAAGAGCCGATGAGCTAATGTGCCAAGCAACCCAAACTTGATGAGCTAATAAGCTAAGTTTAAGTAGTTTTCAACTTAGATCTTCGACATTTGAATCCACACATTTAAACAATTATTAAACAAATTATATTTCAAAACATTAAAATTCAAATGTTAAATTATAAAGTTATTAAAAAATCTTGAAAATCCTGATAGGAAACACTTGTAGATCTCAAGTATTTCCTATCAATCTTCGAAAAACAGTGAGAATTCTCCACAAAAATCCTGACAAAACCACGAAAACAGTAAATAATTTGTATTATTTGATGAAAGGGAAACAGAAAATTGCAAGATACAATTGATCCTCTATTCGAGAGGAGGATCGATCTCTCCCAAATCTCTAGATGCTGCTAGAGCCCAAAAGAAAACCCAAATCTAAGAGATCTTAAATTTTAGCCAAATTCTAGATGCCCTAACACTAGGAAAATAAACTATTTAATGCATACAATTCAAAATGAAATCTCTAAATAGTCCCTACATTCAAAATTTTCTCCCAAATCCCTCAAAAATCTTTCCTAAACAGCTATGCGGTGCCTGGGCCTGCGTTCGACGCGTACAAGAGGCGGAGAAGTTTCACCTTTGTTAGTGTGAGCCGGTCTCGTATGGACCGGCTGGACCGGTCCAATGGACTAGTCTAACAATACTCCTCTTTCAAAGACCCACATTGTCCTCAAGGTGGAAGGATGGGACGCTGTTGATAGCTTTTTTCAGCTGCTCTGTTAGTGGCCATGCTATCGTCCACTGTAACCAAGCTAGAGCTTTCCCCTCTAGATATAACCATGCAACCGTAAACTTCTCCTCCTCATTCACCATTCACCATGAAATACATCTCCATTCGGTACACCCACCTATAGGCATCCTCCCTTTCAAATACTGGCATCCTCAACTTCCTCACCCTAGGATCGCTCTATTACCCCAATAGCTTCTTCCTCCTATAGTATAGCGGTTGTCGTGATCCCTCCATATTTTCCCCATGTACCGAGGGTGGGAATCCCTCCTTCCTTCCCTTCGCCTCACATGACTCGATCCCCATGGTTCGGCCTGTCCCCCTCCTTTGGTCGTACACTTCCCTTTGCCCAAAAGACCTCCCATAAGAGTCGGCCACCCCACCACCTTCACCACGAAATGCCGTTTTTGCTGTCCCCCCATCCGATAACCCTATTCTGCCCCTTATCGGAGCCCTCAGAGGTGGCTCTTGACCCCCTCCTCCGATGAGTGGCTCCTCTTGCCCAAAATGCCTCTCATAGTGGTTGGCCCCCCTACCGCCTCCACCAAAAGATTTCATTTTTGTTTTCCCCTCATCTAGAAATCCTGATCCACCCTTTATTGAAGTCACATGAGGTGGCTCTTTATGAAAGAAACTCCCCTCGTCAAACTCCTCTTGTCTGATCTCCTTTCCTTTCGATTCGCCTAAGGAAATCTCTGTCAAATCTTGGTTAGGGTTAGCCATCAGAATCACTCTTGAAGTTTTTGTTTACATCTCCAAGAGCCTTCTTAACATCTCCTCCATGATCTCCACATCATTTTCCCTCCTACGAAATTCAGAATTCATTGTTCTTTCCACTGGCCCCTTTGTCTTCGATACCGTCGTTTGAATTTGATTTTCTAAGAGCTTCTTCATCATTGCATGAAGATCGAAAACCTTGTCTTCCACGGATGAAATTCGGTCATCTATCATTGCTTTTATTCGACTTATCTCTCCTTCAAGTCTCTCTTCCAGCGCATCCACTTTCTTGGCCGCCATCAATCCCTGGCTTTTTGTAGATACAAAAATATGGATTTCAACCTTAAAAAACAGCAATTTCCCCTTTCACCGACCTAAAAACAGTCGTTGAAATTCACACAAAACAGCCCACCAACAGTCCCAAGATTTGCTCCCAATTTGATAGGAAACACTTGTAGATCTCAAGTATTTCCTATCAATCTTCGGAAAACAACGAGAATTCTCCACAAAAATCCGTACAAAACCACGAAAATAGTAATTAATTTGTATTATTTGATGAAAGGGAAACAGAAAATAGCAAGATACAATTGATCCTCTATTCGAGAGGAGGATCGATCTCTCCCAAATCTCTAAACGCCGCTAGAGCCCAAAAGAAAACCTAAATCTAAGAGATCTCAAATTTCAGCCAAATTCTAGATGCCCTAACCTAGGAAAACAAACTATTTAATGCATACAATTCAAAAGGAAATCTCTAAGCAGTCCCTACATTCAAATTTTTCTTCAAAACAACAACAACAACAACAACAACATCAAGCCTTTATCCCACTACGTGGGGTCGGCTACATGAATCATTTTTCTCCATTGTGTCTTGTTAAAAGTCAAATTCTCGTTTAAATCTAATAGAGAAAGATCATTTTTAATATTTTCTAACCAAGTCTTTTTAGGTCTACCTCTACCTTTCTTAACATAAGTCAAATCTAAGACCTCTACTTTCCTAACCGGGTCATCGGGAGGCCGCCGTTTTATGTGACCAAACCATCTAAGGCGACTCTCTCTAATCTTATCTTCCACTGGAGCTACTCCAACCTTTTCACGAATATGCTCATTTCGTATCCTATCTCTAAGGGTAAAGCCACTCATCCACCTGAGCATCCTCATCTCTGCAACACTCAAATTTTTCTTCAAAATCCCTCAAAAATCTTTCCTAAACAGCTATGCGGTGCCTGGGCGTGCGTTCAACGCGTACATGAGGCGGAGAAGTTCCGCCTCTGTTATACAGGACCGGCTGGATCGGTCTAACAAATCCTTGTTCCCATCTTGCTCCCAATTTTTCATTTCTTCTCTATGTCGTTCATGTGGTTCATTGTTGCAATTCTTTGGATTTTTATTTTTCTTTTCTTAGCTTAAATTTGGGCTCAGTTAATTAGTCTAGTTCAAGCTTAAGTTGGAGGCAACTCAAGCTTGAGTCGACTTGTCTAGAGCTGCCACTTACATATTTTGCTAGAGCAGCTCAATTCTGTCCTAGCCAAAATGAGTAGGTTGGATTCAATGTATATTTGCATATCCAGGCAGATCTCATAGAAGAAAAACAAAACCAAGCTAACCAAAATTCAAATGATTTTAGTAGTTTTTCTTGAAAGGAAAATTTCGATACCTGTAACTTAATACAAGTTGAAATTTTTTTTTGATTTTGTGATATGTCCAGCGAAGTTAAATTTGATCACTGAATTGCTAATGATAGTTGTCTTGTGGGGGTTGCAGATATCAATTGTTAACAGGATAATATTTAGCAGCAGGAGAATTACTTTTGATGTACACTACCAAAAGATATTGCTCTCACTTCAGTGTTAACTGACAAACTTCTTCAAACTTCTGTCAAAGGACTTGAATGGAAAGAACTATATATTGCCAAATATAATTTAGATTTCTTATCTATGTTTATAGTTCTGAGAGAGTATAGAATTCCTTAATGGCTATTCAACAACACATTGGAGCAAACTACTGTCAAAGCAAGCCAAATATCAGCTTTTGGTTATTTTTTGTCATTTGGTGTGATTGCTCACTTCCTGTTTGGCCACTTCTGTTTGACATTCCTGTATTCTATTTCATCTAAATCTTCTTAACTATCTTTAAGCAGGTCTATTTAAGCCTCCATTTTTTGATAATTTTTTTTGTATTGATTAAAAAACCCTGATACTGTTAGTTTATTTCTGCTGAATACAATAGCCAGAATATTGATATATCAATTTAATTGGTTAATATTAGCTGTTGCATAGTGTGCAATTGCATATTTACTAGTTACTGTGGTCCTTAATAGTGCTTTGTGTGCAATGGACCACTTGCTTCAGACATAGTAGTTTCTTAGTGGAAGGTCTATGAATCTAGAGCAATCAAAATTTTTGTGGGCTCTGGATGGCTGGAAAGCTGTACTGAATCTTCCTTGCATTGCACATGGAAGCTGTTGTGGAGATCATCTTGCAATATATCTTCTTCATTAATTCAGAGCAATTGACGATTGAAAAGAGAAGTTTATCCTTTGGTACGTGTTTTAATGTGTTAAATAGAAACTCGATAGTAAAAGAAAAAAACTTTCATATTATACATAACTCTAAAAGAATTTACTCCCAATTTAAGAAAGTGAATTTCGGCACTGTTCCATATTATTGCAACAATCAAAAGTTTATACTGATCATCTAAGCTGGATGGTGAGCATAACTTAGGCTTTGTTTGAGATAACTTTTTTATTGCTTCTTAAAGCAACTTTTTAGTGCAAAAAATTTATTTTTTATACTAGAAAGCAGCTTTAAAAAGCAGTAAGAAAGCCGTCTCAAACGAATCTCTTACATTACAGGGTGTTGATGTAGCCTTGTAGGTCCTTGTTGTCCTTGAGCCATCCCAAAGCAATTGTCTAGGCTATGCCAATTGTCTATTCCGTGTGGTAGAGAAAAGATTAAGGTGCTTTTCATCACCTTTACCTTTTAGATCATTACTCTATTATTGGGCAAGCATGATCAGTTAGTTGGTCATTTCTCTTAATTTAATAATGAATGTCACCATTGTAATTCTTTATCACTGGTATAAACATGATTGTAGTCTTCTGTTCTTATACGTTAAGCTAAAAAGACGTAGGATGACATGCATTGATGTTTTTTGGGTGAATTTTGAATGATTATTGCATTAAAGGCCATGCCTATAATCATTTGATCGGTATTCGGATTTGATTTTGTTTTTGCAGTTGATGATCTTGATATTTAAGCGAGCTGAGTTGTCCGTTTTTTTTTTTTTTTTTTTTTTTTGCGATGTTCGACTTCAGCTTAAACAAAAACTGGATCAACTTGAACTAAAATCATTCTTGAATAAACTCCTTATAATTTCCTTAAATTGTTATCATTGTATCATTAACATTGTTCTAATTATTTGGGGTAGGTATTGTGAATTCTCCTCCAGTCATTTCTATGGGAGTTGTCATGAACCATAAGGACTTGATCTATTCAGGCTGCTTAGCTCAATCCAGCTGGACAACACGCGACTTGACCAATCTTTGATGAGCTCACTAGAAACCCACTCGCCAAGGTGTAGTGGTCGAGCAATGGGTGAGACCTGTTACGCGCAGGGCTTGGTACTCACATGTTGATCCACAAGTCTAACACCAAGGTTTCGTCTCCACACCAAAATATTAATGCCCAAAGCCCAATGAGGCAAAAGTGTTAGCACCACTAGCTTTGTACCCAAATGTTGATGCGTACGGGTTGGCACATATTAGAAAGCTGCATGAAGTGTTGCAGGGCTTTGCTTTTGGGGGTAGCGAAGCTGAGAAGCGCCAGAGAGTGGCGCCTTGTTGCCATAACTCTGTTATACAGTAACTCTGGAATTGTATACGACACAACGACGTTAGGTCACTTGGGCACCATGACATCATGAAATCAGTTTATATATATATATATTCTCCACTCAGCCGACCCTCCCTACCTCACTCTCTTAATTGGCTTGCCATGGAAGGAAAGGAAAAAGAGAAGGAAAGGAGGAGAGAGGAAAGAGAAAATTGGATTTTAGTCGCCGGTTTGTTTTGCGCTTTTACAAAAATTGCTCAGATCATTGTAGGTGACTGCTATCCTATTTCTATTTTCAAAGATTTTGCTTTCAACTGTTTGATTTTTCCCAATTGATTTTATTGCATTTTCTCCAGATTCAGTAAACTTTTACCACATAATTTTTTTTGTATATCATAATACTTATTATTCTTGACATTTTTATTGGTTGATTTTATAATTTCATCGTTTAAAATTATATTTATTGCACTTGGTACAAATTGCACGGAATAGTGATGTTGGCATTTTAATTCGATTATATTATTAATGCAAGCATTGCGAATGAATATGAGCATGTGATAGGTAATAACTAGTTTTATTACTTTTATAATATTGTAGTAATAATATGTGTGAAGATAAGTAATGGCTGGTGATTTACTGATGTTGACTGGAGGCTAATTTATACCTGTATAAGATGGTGGGCTGAGAGACTTTTTTTTAAATACTATGATTTTGTATTATTCTCTATTGATTCACATGATTTACTTATTGAGAGTTATAATGAGTTAATTATTATGCTAACGGGCAAAAAGTGACGACTCTATTTACTGAGCCAACTGTTACTGATTATTAGAAAAATACCACGTAAGCTAGAACTCCTTAGTTATTTAGTATGATTTCTTGTTTATGATTTACTATACTGTTTCACTGCTACTGATATATTGTTACTATCGATCCATTATTACTGTATTGATTTACTGTTATTGAGCATGTGATTCCTATTATTGAGCATGTAATATAAGTTGTTGATTGACACTAATATTGATATAATTGAACATCATGTGTACTCTCTTATATGATTATTGGATAGCACTGTACTATATTGCTATGGATTTTGACAATTTTTCTGAGTAATTCTGCTTTACTAGTTTATGCGATCTCTTTAATATTTAGATAGTATTGCTATGGCGTATGATTTAAGAATGATGGTTTACTGTTTTATTGCTTCGACATCCGTACTGTACTATTTTATAGGATTTAATGTTATTATATGTTATTTATTATTTCTGCATAGATTCATGATCATATTGACTACTACATTATGAATTAATATATTTCATGCATACTATTTTTCCGTGCTTTGAGTTCAGTTGTAGAATTTTAGTAATCTGTTAGACTTTTTAGCTCATTATATATAGTTTAAATAATTTCAGATTAGGGAAGAGGATTGAGAGTGTGAGATTGATCAGTTACAGGATTACTCAGATTTTTTCAGTTGTTTTTGTCTTTTAGTTATTCTTTTGTAGTCAGGAGTGGATGATCATTATGATGTAATATGACTCTTGACTATTGTATATAATAATTATTAGAGAAATGAATACAAATGTATATTGATGTTTTGATCAAAGATTAGCTTTTGCTGATATTTCATTTTGTTAAAAGAAATTAGATAATTTTGATTGTTACTATAAAAATTATTAAAGATACAATTTTTTTTTCAATTTAGATTCAAGGGCGTGACATTTTATCCAAACAATGTAGTTGTATGATAAGTATCCATAAGAAAATCAAAAATCTTACACAAAAATATAACATGAAACTTTATCTTATGAAATTTTAATTATTCAAGTACATAAATACGACTAGGCTTTACAACCGAGTATAATAACACTAAAACTTAACATCTTGATCATTGGCCAACAACTATCCAAGCCCATCATGAACCTATACAAATGATTTCCTCACTCCTCGCTTGCCTTTCACTTTGTTGACCCATCACTTTGTGGACTGGATATGTTATTATTTATTTTTATTTTTTTATTGTAAGCAATCAGACATTTGTCTTGGTTCTTATATCTTCAGAAGGAAAAATTATTAGGTGCGGACACCGGACGTAGCTCTACGTCCGGACTCCACTAGAATAGCGCCACGTAGCGACCCGAAGACCCGGCGACCCGTTTCGCCGAGAAGTTCAAATGATGCACGTGCGGTATTGCTGAAGAATTACTCCGGTATTACTCGGTATTACCAAAGAATTACTCGGTATTACCTATGAATTACCTAGGTATTACTCGGTATTATCTAGGAATTACTAGGTATTACCGAAGAATTACTCGGTATTACCTAGGTATTACTCGGTATTACCTAAGAATTACTCAGTATTACCAAAAATTACTCGGTATTACCAAAAATTACTCGGTATTACTTGGTATTACCGAAAAAATACTCGGTATTACCTAGGAATTAGTCAAAAAGGGCAGTTTTTTTAATTTTTTGCGTCCAATCCGGGTCGGGTCGTCAGGCCAAGCAGAAGTTGTCATAACACGTGCTAAATACGTGGCGCCGTTCTAGTGGAGTCCGGACGTAGAGCTACATCCGGTGTCCGCACCTAATAATTTTTCAACGAAGGGGGAGATTATTACATGCACAAAATGCATAGAGTTACATGCTCTAAACTATAATATATTTTGATATTTCTCAATTTTATTATGTATTATTGTGCATTATATAGTAATACACTATAATGCCCTGCAATATGTAAGCTAAATGCATAGTGCTCTCGCATGTTGGTCGCACATATTGAGTTTTTCTAGTGAAAATAATAATAATAAATGATCGAATAAGATTACTACTTATATTGAACATAAAATTCTTCTATTTATACAAGGGTAAGTACTATTATTTTTACACCAAATTTTCTTAGATTCATCTAATAATTTTTTTTACTTCTTTTATAGCCATTATACACTATTAATTAATACACCTTGAAGCACATATTCTTCATGAAAAATGCTTGCAACTTGCATTAAAAAAGCAAAAATATTTTGGTGGTTTGAGCATTAGCTTTGAGTGGTAGAATCAAAGGGCTTGAATGAACTGAATCAGATGGCTTCTAACAAATCAATACTATTAGCTACAAATATGTGGTCCAAATTAATGATTCAAGTTACTAGTTGAAAGAAAAGAAGATGAAGCAAGTGAGAATGCAGCTATGGCCATTCCTGTTGCCCTTTTTATGTGGTTCAATGATTCCTATGCCCCACTCTTTTGGCTATGAAATCTTCTTTCCATAGAAGATAAGAAGAAAAAAAAAGTTTGGATTATGAGAGGATCTTTGGTGTGGCTATTGCTGTTGCTACTGCTGGTGTTGGGTGCCTATTCCAACTTTTTGCTTGAAATCCACTCAGTGGATTGGAAGGTGGTGAACTTTTATGAAGAATAATGTATTATTTGTTATTCACTTATGTTCTCCTCTCATAATTGGAACAGTTCTTCCTTTCATTCAGTTTTTTTTATAATATTTTATTGTTCTTCTTAAAATAAAATCATATATGAATGTTTTCATGAAATGAGCTGATGATTATGAACTCATGAAGAAGATGCAGAAGAAGTGTTGATCCTTTTACTGCACACTTTCATAGCAATTTCTTGTGGGATTCATTATTATTAGTAGATTTGCACCCACTGTTGCTTAGCTAGGTTGGTGGGCGAGTATCGTTGGGAACCCCTCAACTCGTGCTCGATTCCCCTCGAGCGGCGGTGACTCTTAAGTGGGGTCCAAAAAGGCTATTTGTCTGTGAGACTAATTTAGTCTCAGTGTATTATGTTGCTCCAATTTAGCCTCTCAACTATACAAAATTGATCTAAAATAATCCCTCATATTATAATTGTGATATAAAATTAATCCCAACTTAATCCAAAAGAGATCATTTTGAATCAATTTTATATAATCGAGTAATTAAATTGTAGCAATGTTATCTTTTATAATTAAATTTGTTATATATAAATGATTGGGGGATTATTTTAAAGTTTACTTCTATAATATTTTTTTTTCCAGAATTCTCTTTACTTTTTAAAGAATGCGACCTGGTTTTCTCTTGATTTGGTCCTTAACATATGTTAATATATTTCTTTGGAATTAATTTCTTATGCAAAAGCCATCTGCTTCAGGCCATTTGTTGTCAAATCACTATCAACAGTGAAGTCTGATATCAAACCTTAATCCAGTCAAATTAATAAGCTATTACAGTAAATATAATTCTCTCTTTTTTTTTTAAAACATTGTGATTTCATTAGAGACGGCTTTTGAGTACAAAATTTTTAATTTTTATATAAAAAACCCCTTTAAGAAGCAACAAAAAAAGCCATCCCAAACAAAACATATATCTCTTCCTACTAAGGCTTCGTTTGGTGCGGCTTTCTTGCTGCTTCTTAAAACAACTTTTTAGTATAAAAAATTTAATTTTTATACTAAAAAATCATTTTGATAAGCAGTAAAAAAGCCATCCCAAACGAGGCCTAATTCTAGTCAGCAACAATAACATATTCTATATTGAAGGGAAAAGTCTGAAATCATTTTGCTCAGCTGCTACAGCATAAAATCAAGAGACAAGACAAGCTTAAACAAATTTCAACCTTCTCATGATTTTTGTATGTTTTTGTAATGATGCAGTAAATGCCAAAACATGAGAGTTTAGAGAAACAAAATCATTAAAGACTTCAGGATTTTTTTTTTTTTCAGATTTTATGTTTTAAATTTGGCAAACAGAAATGAATAAATTTGTAATGACTATGGTTGCTTACCTTTTTTTTAACAGAATAAGTAGAATTATTTAGTACTGGAAAGTATTTCAGAAAGCTCTTTGTTGTGAAATTGGAGTGTGATGGGATTAGCACAAGAAGCTGGAATTGAGTTGGAGCATGTTATGACTTGTGCAAGCTTTTTGGTTAATCAACGTGTTATTAAATTTTAATTTGAATAAACTATTGATCTTTCTATTATGTTGGATTCAAATTTTTGTAGAGAAAATAGATTGAATTCTACTGCTGAATTTTTCTTTTTGATTTTGCTCTGAGGTTTCATTTGGGATAGCTTTCTTACTGTTTTAAAGCATTTTTTTAATAAAAAAAATTCTTGAACTAGAAATTTTTGTATTAAAAAATTGCTTTAGAACGCAGTAAGAAAGTTGTCCCAAACGAAGCCTAAGTCAGCTTATTTTGGCCCAAATAGTTCGATGTACTAGGACATAAGCCCTCAAATCTATTTAATCTATTTCTCAATATATTTTGTTTATGTTTCCTTGGCATAATGCCAATAATTGACTTTCTAGCGGCCAGCACTATCATTGCGACTTATGAATATATCTCATCGGTCGCTTGTTTCTTGGAAGTCCACCTTTAGATGACATCTCTTTGACAATATGACCGACTATGCTAATTTTATAGTTTTCTTAAAATGGACTACTCGCTTGCTTGCCATAGTATCTTGTATCCACGAATATAAGGGATTTTCTCTTATTAAGCGTATTTTTATAAAAAAGTATATTTTGAAGGATATTTTCCTGAATAAAAATATAAGAAGAATGTTTGTCTAAATATATATATTATGAGGATCCAAATTTTAGAAGCGATGATTTTTCACACAAATGATTCATATAAAAATACTATTCTTTAGAATAAATATTAAAATATTTAAAAAGATATTTTAAAGTAAATTTAATTTAGAAATTTACACAAATGATGCATATGAAAATCTCTAACTTCAAAATATTTTGGTTAGATACTCTAATAACTCTATAAAACCTCTACAAATGATGAAGAAGCCGTCGCCCGTCGATATGCTCACAGGGTCTCATCACAGCCGTCCGTTTCCTTTTGTTCAACCCGACCGCGCATCAAAGCGCACGTGATTCGCACGTGATTCGCGGCCGGCCGAACCGCACCCGGGCGGACCCCGGGCCCCTCAACTTTCCCATTCTCTGCAGCGCTGCCGCTGCCACGGCCGTCCGCTTGTTCCCCCTCATACCTAACGGCACCCGAACAGGTACTCCAAAGCATACCCCACCCCGACGCACATAAAACCCACGGGTGAAAACTTGGGCGAGAGCGGGAGTACGGATAATAACTCCATAATCTTTTTTCTCGGATGCCGAGAGGACAAAAGAGCCAACGCGTGGAAGTGGGCGGAGACGACTTTTCGAAAAGAGAAAAAAAAATTAATACAACGCTCCCTCACATTTCTCACTCCTTTGACATTTAACAATGTCAAGCGGAAAGACAATGGCGGTTTTTAGTTTTGAAAAACCAGAGGCGGTTTCCGTGCAGCATTGCCGACCAACATGTGAAATGTCCATCTTATCCCCGCACGGATAAAACTCAACCCCTCTCTTCTTCCCTCCTTCCCCCCCTAAGGTCAGCGCCGCGTTTTCCCATCTCCAAATTCCGCCATTAAAATACCTGTTGGAGCTCGCGAAAAGGCGATATCTTTCTTTATTTTTAGCTCTCACGGACTGATGTTCGCGATGGAGAAGAACGATGACGGCTGGGATCTGTTTGCGGTGGTTCGGAGCTGCCGCGCTGCTTCACAGCCGCCGCAGCCGCTCCCGCCTGCAAAGCCGGCTGAGGCGTCGTCAACGAGCTTTTACAATGAGGTCGAGGAGTTCTGCAAGCCCTTTTTCTCTATGGTTCAGCAGACAAAGCCAAAGCCGTCGACTTTGTCCTGCTCTTCTTCCCTCGCCCGAGCAGCGGCGCGGGCGGCGCCGAGGCGGCCGGTCTCCCAGACGATTTACCGCTCGAAGAAAAGGTAAAGTTCGCTTTCATTCTCCCTTTTTAAAGATTTCTCGGTGGAAAGGTTGCTCATTTGGTTAGATCACGCCGGAGAATTCTCAGGAGGAATCAGCAGAAGCGAGTGGTCTGCCAAGTCCCTGCCGACGGGCTCGCCGCCGACATGTGGGCGTGGAGAAAGTACGGACAGAAGCCCATTAAGGGCTCGCCTTATCCTCGGTAATCTTATATCTTTAAATCTTTTACTTTGTTTCAGAAAATAAAAACAGAGGAAAGCTAAATTTTTTGGGTAATCGAACAGGGGATATTATAGATGTAGCAGCTCAAAGGGATGCTTAGCTCGGAAGCAGGTAGAGCGAAGCCGTACAGATCCAGCGATGTTTGTGATAACTTACACCGGAGATCACAACCACTCGCTTCCGACTCACCGGAACTCGCTCGCCGGCAGTACACGGCAGAAATTTTCGTCGGCGGCTGCCGTCGGAGAAGAGGGGAGTCGGCCGGTGTGCTTGCCGAGCACACCGTTAAAGAAAGAGGAGAGCGGAGAGGAAGAAGAGGAGGAAGAAGAAGAGGAAGACGACGACGAAGGAATATTGTTGGTGGAAGACATGGAAGTGGTGGGGGAGGATGAGGTACTTTTTATGGGCTTGGAGAAGTTGCAAGACTCGCCGGTGGCGGCCGCCGTGACGGCCGGAGCAGTTTCCGAGTTCTTCGGCGGTGAAAGCTGCTGCTTTGAGGATAGCTTCTTCCTCCATTCGTGGTCGGAGGACAGCAGTAGCGGCGGCGCTACGGCTGCCGCCGGTGGATGTAATACTTGAAAAAGTTGTTTGGTAATCTCGAGCTTTCCGGAAAGCTTGTCCATGGCTTCTTAAGAATGAAAAAATGCTCTCATCTAATTTTGAAGAGCTCGAAAATCATTGAAGCCATTAATTGTGTGTTTTTTTAGATTAGGGCTAGTTTTGGGGAAGAAGGTGGCTTGGAAAAAAACACCAAGAATTTCGGTTACAGAATGGAAAATTATGTAATTCTTGTTTTGTATGTATTGTAATTTTTTAAAAAAAATTTATTGTGGATTGTGTATGGAAGCTAGAAGTAGAACTTATGATACATGTGAGTTTATTAATTTATAAAATTAATTAGGTTGTATTAGGGCTTGGATGACTTTTGTTTCTTATTTTTGTTTTTATTTTTAACTATTATTATTGTTTAGTATGTATTTTTTTAATTATTGTTTTTTAATTTTTTAAAATAAATATAAGTACTTTTAAAAACAATTTAAGGTTTTAGTCGTCATCATCCTGTCAATTACCCGTCAGTAATCATCTAGTCGAAAACATAAATATAATTATTTTATATGTTAAAATATAAATTAAATTAACAAATAAAAGTGATTCTAAATAAGCCCTTAAAGCTTGGCTTTATTTTTATATATATATATATTTTTTTTTTGTGGGGACTTTTGTACATATCTCAAAAACTCTATATATATTTATATTTTTAAGGCTAAATATTTAATTTAATTATATAATGCCATAATTTTTAAATCACATTAAAAATATCATTAATATTACTTTATTTAAAATGAAATAAATATTTGTAGGACTTAGATACATAACACGTAAAATTTTAAGATTGATCTATTCAACACAAGCATTAATGAGTATGTTATGTAGCACTCCTTTAACCCTATAATGGGTCTCACTGACACGTTGTCTAACCCATCGATACCCTTACTTGCAAGCTCTCTTAAGCTTCATTGGATCTTGCTGTCGTTATGCTTCTTGATGCCTTCTCGCATTGCTTCGACCCAAGACATCAATATCTTCATTTATGAGCTGTTGTGTGAGATAGAGGGAGATGTGAACACAAAATTAGGTCAATTATAATTCACCTTTGGCTCATCGATTCAAATCACTTGACTTGAATTTGAACACGATCAATTAGTTCAATTAGACTCATACACGACATTGTTTAAGTTGTACCTGATTAGACCTAGACCTAGCACGTACTCATGAGTAGTTTTAACGAAAGCCAAGAAAATATAATTTTTGTTATTACGATGCTCACTAATATTACTTATTGTATTCAACCACTACTCTAATCTCTTCTTGCTTTTATTTTTAGTATTATATGTACAAGTATAAACGGGTCAAGTTTGAGTGAGCCAGAAGTTCATTCATATCTAACTCACTTAAATTTATATTTACTCGATATCATCTCATGTTTGAAATTATTTGTGAAAATCTTATTCGTTCGATCTGTTTTACTACGATTATACTAATATTTGGCTCAAATGAATTAAAAATCTTGAACCTAACTAAGCCATCCCAAACGAAGCCTAAATAAGATTTATCTTACAATAGATACAATGTAGTGCAATCTAACAGCTTTAATATATGTAGATTATGTGGTTGATGCAATAGAGTATAATCATGATAATTATAACACAAGAGATTATAAAAAAATAGATATAATAGAGCTTATTCCAACAACAATAACACATAGGCCAATCTAACAACTATAGTGATATAGAGAGCATTTCAGTAAAAAAAGAGGACTAAAAGTCATTTCTAACGGTACCATTCTATATATTTGCACCTATTTTGCTCCAAAAACATATATTGATAGAAATCAATAAAATATATTATAATATCATTTTGATTGATTAATTTAAGAATGTGTACTTAAATACAGTTTTTTATAATTCTTGAAAATTAACAAAGCACTTCCTCCAAATGTCAACAATTAAGCAAAATGCTAATTTAGTATCATTAATCTATTCAAAATTTGAAATTGACCTTTTAATTATCTTCCAATCATGAATAAACTTATTTAAATTTGTCCATTAAGTACAATAAAAATTATTGAATACAATAGACTATATATTTTATGGAGAGAATATATTGCTATTTCTATGTCATATTCTTTCCAACTTGAGAAAGAATGTATAACTCCTATTGGAGAGCTTTTTATAACACCAAATGTCATCATTAAAAGAGTAATTAATTAAATTAAACTAACATGAGTGTTATTTACCTTTGAATCTAATTATTTTACTATTAATTACAATTATTATTAAAGGCCACCAAGACTATAGAGGAAAAAAATATGTAAAGCACTCAACACACTAGTAGCTTAATCAATATTCAAATTAGAAGTATATGTGTATGAGAGAGAGTTAAGCACTTGGCATTTTCACATTCATATATGTTTAATTATACAAAATGAGATTAAGGTTTTGTTTGTGACAACTTTCTTATTGCTTTCTAAATCAGCTTTTTAGTATAGAAATTTTTTTGAACTTGAAATTTTTGTACTAAAAAAATACTTTAGAAAGCAATGAGAAAGCTATCCCAAACTAAATCTAAATTTAATAATCTCATGCAATTATAATAGTTTATGATGGGGAGTGAGTAAACATAATAATTTAAAGATAAATAATTAAGGAAAGTCTACCATCATTTTTTGAAATTAAAGAGCTAACAAGCTTTATGATAGATCAGACATACAACCAAACATAACATAGGCATAATCAACATACAAATAAGAACATTGCATTTTCATGAAAAAAATTCTTCAAATTAGATGAAAGAGACATAACAAACTTTAGCCCAGTTTAGACATTGTAATATATGATAGTATGTTTATAAGATTTGTAATCTAGAAGAGTTTTAGGAGATTACATGTCAACCGCACACAATAATTAGATATGGACCATTCAAGTTACTCTGAAAGATTAGGAATTATGCATCATGCTAGTTGGCATTTTTTGCCTACATCAATACTTTGTGGTGAATGTGAAAAATCCCAGATCATTCAAGCCTTTGATGTTGGATGATGAGATGGAATGATGGATGAATTTATACTCCCTTGCATATAGGATCAATTACAAGACCAACAATTGGCGAAGTGAACTACGATGACCTATCATGACATTAGGGGGCAAACGAGTCGAGTCAAGCTCGAGTCAGGCCTAACTCGAGCTCGACTCGCGAGCCAAATTTCGAGCTCGAGCTCGAGTTGAGCTCAAAAGGTGAGCTCGAGCTAGGCTTGTGCCATTGAAAACGGGCTCGTCGAGTGGCTCGATTCCACTATTCGAGCTCTCCGTTTGCATCTGTGCTTGCCTTCCCCGTCTAAGCCTGCCTTCCACATTTGAGCCCGTCGTCCGCATTTGAGCCCCCCGTTCACGTCCGTGCTTGCCCCACAATTCTACCTTTTTGAAGTCCAAGCCTGCATCCCGATTCTGCCTTCCGCAATTCCACGGTTCCGATTTTGCACTCGAGCCGCTCAACGAGTAATCGAGCCGAACATCCTTAGAATCAAACTCGAGCTTTATAATCCAACGAGCTCGAAACTTGATAAGTTCGACTCAATAAGAAGGGGCACGTAGCTTCCAAAGAAAAAAAAAAGGATATATCTGGGAGTGAGGAAAATCTTTATTCCTTACCTTCAAATTGATTCATAGTAGTGAATTGCATCCTGCAGGGTGCATTTATGATCGGGAGATCCATTTTATTGCCAAGAAGATATAAGAGGAATTTTGAGAGGCTTGGTGTGTCATCAAGAGAAATTTATAAAAGCCATGAAGGCATGGTGAGGCCAAGAGGATCTCAAAAACGATCTTAGGAAGACTCTAACCTAAGAGCCAAGTAACACCATGATGGGGGAGATTGTTATCGAGCACTCACAATATCTGCTTGACTTCAGTTGTCCATATATAAAATCAGCATCAAAATTGATGTCAACTCCTTATAACCTTCACAACGGTAATCATGGTTTCCTATAACAAACTTTCCTACCATTTGTATTAGATTTAACAGTAAATTCTTTGTATGCCCACTCAGAATTTCTAAGCTCTCCTGAGTCCTTCAATACTCAATAAGTTTAAACATATTAATTATTAATTTTAATAATTATAATTAAATTCCTAAAAAACATCATAACAAAAAGTGTTTTACAATTATTTCTAAATAAATTAAAAAAAATCAGACTTCAACTAAAATTTTATCAGAGTAACAAAACTTCAAAGCTCTAAAAACAAGATTTTATCAAAGAGAATTACAAAAAAATATAAGGAGAGATTATTACGTGCGGCGTCCGAACCGTCCGTAGGCCAATCCGGAAGCACTACATCAGCCAAATGCACCGGGCTCCGGATGACATGGCACGTCCGGATTCGCCTCCGGACGAATCCGTACGCCGCACGTAATAATTTTCCAAATATAAGACAGTTTGGACCATTCTGAAACAGAGTAGCTGTGCTCCACAAAATTATGAAGCATCCTAAAAAAAGGCTTATGTAGATTCCCATCTTATATAAGACATAAAGAGTAATTCTACAGCTCCCTAAAAAAGTTCACATAAAAATTAAAACAAGGATCCATTTTGAATATGTGGTCTGATAAAATTGGAAAAGAGTGCAACACAATTGTTGTTTATGTATAATTTTTGAGCAACTGAAACTTTACCTAATATATAAAAAAAAAATCTAAATAGAACAAATGTAGCAAGTCTGGTCAAGGCTGACAAAGTTAATATGCTAAGTCTGGTGAAGAAAGTCTTTATTCTTATTGTAGACTCCACAGATGTTAACAGGAACTAAAATAAAAGAACACACACATACATAAAGGGGATCCCCAGAATGCATTTCATGAGATAGTAGCATCTTTTATTTTTATTCATCTTCTAATTTTGGATCAAAGAGCAGAATATTTTGATATGTTTGTTTTAAAATTAATTATCATTTTATTAGTCGTATTCTTATATAATTATGACAACTCGCATCATCATTATTTCAGTTAATTTATGACATCCGTGTCTAATACATAATGCCATTTATTTATTTATTCTACTCAGGCATGTCAAATACATAATTGACATGTGTCGAACACTGCATATTTTGACATTATAAGGTATCGGTACATCATAGCCTAACAACAACGTGGTATAACCTATTGCTAATTGGTTAAAGCCTCATTTAACTTCTTTTCTTTCCAAAAAAAAGTTTGGCAAAGTATATTTTTAAATTATGCAAAATATATGGGACAAAAAAACTTTTTAATCTATGCAAAAGGGATCCCCACCTCCATTTTTATGAACTTCGATGATCTTGTGACATCAAAAAAATAGTACCCACCCAGTAAAGCTTAAGACCCATAAAAGTGTTGATGTGAAACATAAATGAGGTAGGAATTGCATAGAAATTAATAAAAGTGATTTAGGATCTGCAAATTATTAAATAATGCTTCACAAAGAGGAATTCTACGAATTACTTGATTTTGATTTCGAAATAGCAAATAGTTACAATATAGAGTAGCAAAATATGTAAGATAATTCAAACTTATGCAACACTTACGGCGGTAACATAGAATACACCTCCTAATAATTAGAAAATTCGTCTGTGAGTTCCCCTCACTTTCGCTCGTTGAAGTGGACTTAGCGAAAGAAGATCTTAAGCAATAACACTGATGCCACTAGTAAACAGAGAGCAACCGAGGGTATTGGTCAACAGAAAGTTACCCAGATTCGAAGGAGTCGGTGGACGGTGAACAATTAACCACTGGTTGGAGGAGAAGCGTTGATCGATGGCGGTGGATAGCTGAAAGAGAACTCTGTTCACGTAGTCTTCCATGGATTCGTCGAGCTCCAAATCAAGGTCAAAGAAGGATGACCGTAGAATGTCGACGAAGCCTTCTTGATCGTAGACGAGGCCGGAATCAAACTCTGGATCCGCCATCCATGGGCAAAGGAGCTTCCTCTCCTAGGGATCCTTGAAGGTCGGCGGATTGTGAAGGAGGAAGGGAGGGGTGGAGCCGGCGGTTTGGAGGATTCAAGTAGAGGAGAGGAAGGCTAGGGTTAGAGAGAGCTTAGGAATTAACTGGAGAGAGGATTAGGAAAGGGGAGGGGCTGGCCATAGGAAGAAGGGGAGAATTGTGTCTACATTCGATGTATGTAGACTCAGGCTTTAATTGCTAATTGGATACTTAAATCTGAATTAATTTCAGATTTAAGTGATTGGAGGGAGTTTCCTAAATTAAATATATAGATTTGGAATGAATTTAAAATTTAAATTAATTTGAATTCAAATAAAGAAACCTGCCAAATCAATATTTGGGTGAATTAGGAAAGTATTCAGGAGGAAATTGGAATTGGAAAATTAGGGTTTGGAAGTTGGGTGGCCGACGGCTAGGAGAGGAGATGGGGAGGAGGCCGGCAGTTGGGGAGGGTGGCAGTGGGTTTTGGGGTTGGGTGGGGCGGCTGGTTGGGGAACTTGGGCCGTGGTTATGAAGAGGGGAGGCCGGTGGTGGTTGGAGTGGAGGGGTGCTTGAAATCGGTGACTACGAGGGGAAGAGAATGGCCAACAGCTGAATAGGGGGGAAGAGGAAGATAAACCACGAGCCTTGGACTCTTCCAAGACTAACGAGCAGTGCTATCACCCTCACCTAGAGTTCTCTTCTTCTCTCAAAGCTCACGACATTGAAGAAGACAAAAGCTGAAATTTTTCATTCAAATCATCATTATCCCAATACAAAGTCTAAGGCCTCTATATATAGGCCTCCACAAAGAAGAAACTTAAAGACAAAAATACCCTTCGGACTACAACTCACTAAGCTCCCTCATAGGGGTACAATGGTCAAACTAAAACAAATAATAATAATACTAATACAATAATATGAAATAACTCATAAATAGATGCTCCTGATCGTGGCCGTCGATCTGCGATGTCTCTTGTGATAGACGCGCTGGAATCTCCTACTGATGTCCTCATCATTCTCCCCGGGTGAGAGAAAGTTCGACCCGTCGAGTAACTGTCCCGGGAGCTCTCTTACAACTCTAGAAGATCAAGGTCCAATCTCTGCAACTCCTCACGATCAATCCATATGTTCTCCGCCTCTGGTTTACCTGCCCATTGAACCAAATACATTTGGCGTCCACCATCTTTAGTGGAAATGATTTCATCAATAATTATTGCCTCAATCTTCTCCGCAACAAGGGAGGAATTTTTGGGAGTGGAGGTAGGCTCGGGATCTCACTAGGTGGGGTCACACAAGGCTCAATATTTAGTGGATTATTGAGATTAAACTCTGGTCCCTCAAAGGCTACAAGATTTTCGATGTTAAAAGTAGGATTCATGTTAAAGCCTTTAGGAAGGTCTAACACATAAGCGTTGCTATTTATTTTTAAAATTATTTTAAATGGTCATGCGCTTCTAGAATGTAACTTTTTAACGGTTCCTTGCGGAAACCGCTCTGGTCGAATCCGAACCATTACGTAATCTCTAACTTCGAATTCTTTGAATCGACTCTTGAGATCCACGTTAATTTTATAGTTTGCATTGCTTTGTTCAATTCTTTTTTTAATTTCTTTATGCAATTCCTAAAGATGAGATGCAAATGCAAATGTAGACTCAAACACTCTAATCTTAGGACTCATAGGGATCAAATCTATAGGCTATCTAGGTTGATACCCATAAATAATTTCAACAAGACTTAAACCCGTGGTTTGATTAACAGAGTTGTTGTAGGCAAATTCAGCTATTGGAAGTTTAGAGTCCCAGTCCGGGATATTTTCTCCTACCAAAGTCCTTAGCAGATTTCCTAGACTCCTATTAACAACTTCAGTTTGTCCATTTGTTTGGGGGTGAAAGGTGGTAGAAAATTGAAGTTTGGTCCCCATTTTGAGCCATAAAATTTTTCAGAAATAACTAGCGAACTTAATATCTCGGTCTGACAAAATGATTTTAGACAAGTCGTGGAACCTAACAATTTCATCGAAATACAGTTTGGCGATCCTAGAGGCATTAAAAGTTTTGGAGCACGGAAGGAAATGAGCCATTTTAGAGAATCAGTCCACTGCCACACACACAGAGTCATGCTTTCTAACAGTCTTGGGTAACCCTAAAACAAAATCTATGCTAACATCCTGCCAAGGGCAGTTGAGTACAGGGAGGGGTGTGTAGAGTCCGGTGTTTTGTTTTTGTTGCTTAGCTAACTGACAAGTGTGAAATCTCTTTACTAGTTGACTAACATCGCGCTTAAGACTAGGACAAAAAAATCTAAGCTCGACCGCGGCGATGGTTTTAGTTTGTCCAAAGTGTCCAGCTAAACCTCCCGCGTGTAATTCCCAAATGAGGAATTCTCTAAGCGAGGTGTTGGGGATGCAGAGTTTTTGGGACTTAAATAGATATCCGTCTTCCACAAAGAAATCGTCAATTATGCATTCCCTTCCATTTGTCTCCAGGACAGATTCTAATCTAGTGATAGCCACTCTTGAGGTCAATCTTAGAAAATAGGGTGGCTCCGGTCATCATATATAACATATCATCTAGACGAGGAATAGGGAAATGATACTTGACCGTGATTTTGTTGATAACGCAACTATCAACACACATTCTCCACGAACCATCCTTTTTGAGGGTCAGGAGGGCGGGGATATCACACGGACTTAGGCTTTCCTTAATAAAATAACGTTGCAGTAACTCATTTACCTGTCTTTTAAGTTCAGCATGCTCCGTAGGATTCATGCGATAATGTGGTACGTTGGGCAGGGAAGCTCCAAGTACTAAGTCGATGACATGTTGGATGTCCCTTAGAGGTGGGAGTTGGTTGGGTAAATCTTCTGGGACAATGTCAGCAAAGATTTCAAGGAGAGGTTTAACCTCTTATGGGATAGGTTCTTCCAGATCCGCACTCACTTTCCGAGCTACTAAGGCATATAAGGGTGATCCTAACCCTAGTTCAGTGTCCAGGTCTTTGGCGGTCAACAGATTTAGGCTGTGTTGGGTTTAAGGGGAGTGGGTTTGTTCCTCCTTGGTAGACTTAGGTTGGGAGGGTAAGAGCTTAATCTTCTTACCATTGTGCTCAAACACGCAAGTGTTTGATCTCCCATAAATATGGACGTCGTTATCGAAAAGCCAAGGGCGGCCAAGGATGATTTGACCAACATCCATGGTTAAAACATCGCCCATATCTTTTCCTTGTATCCCACAAACTCAATGGGGATAAGACTCCTTCTTTCACTTCCAAGGCGGTCGAGTTGATCCAAGCGACCTTGTAGGGATTCAGGTGCGGAGTTGTTTTCAGGTGAAGCTTAGAAATCATAGCAGACGAAACAACGTTAATGAAGCTTCCACTATCGATGATAACCTTACAGTTCTTATCACTGATTTTGGTGAAAGTATGAAAGATGGAAGCTCTATGCCAATCGTCACTCAGTTTAGGTTGTGACAAAGCACACATAACAACTTGCAGGTCTAAGTGATCCATCTTCTGTAGGCAGTGGATCGCGGCAGTGTCTTCTTCACAGAAAAAGTCCTCTTCGTCATCGATGTGATGAACTAGTTCGGTGTCAGGTTCATCCTCCTCATCGATAACTTCCTCGATTATGGTTACCTTATATGGGCTGGAACATTGAGAGGTAATGTGTCTATACCCATGACACCTAAAGCATTTGGTTCCCGCAGGGGTTTTGGGTGTCTCCCATTCAGGGGTTTTACTCTTATAGTCAAGGCGGGGTTGGAATTGACCAACAGTGGGTCGAACAGTCATGGGACCATGTGGTTTGTTTTGAGGTTGGCTGGAGGAGGGTTTAAAAGGATTTGGACGGGAGTCTTGGCTCCTTGAGTGGGCATGGTTCCGAGATTCTTCTAAGTCTAGCACAAGACTATAAGTAGCCTCTAAGGTAGTAATTCCTCTAGTAAAGAGTTCATTTCGAAGGTCTTCCCTAAGTCCAACTCTAAACATGAAAAGAAGTTGGGCAGGGGTAGTGGTCTCCTCGCTACTACAGTGGATCATAAAATCATCAAAAGCAGATATGTAGTCCTTCACAGGTTTACTATCCTGGGTCAACATATTCCAACGATCTAAAAGTCTGGGGTAGTAAGAGGGAGGGAGATACTTTTGTTTAAGCTCCTGTTTCATTGTTCTCCAATCAGTAATGGGGTATTCTCCTCGAGTTTCTCGCATATGTTCAAGATTAGCCCAGTACTGACTAGCCCTACCAGTCAACTTCATTTCAGCAAATCTAACTTTTCTCGCCTCCGAAATGTTATACCACTTAAAATAGCTATCCATACCCTTAAGCCAATCTAGAAAAACTTGGGGGTCCAGGGTACTATCGAAGGAAGGGGCATCTATACGAATATTTTTAAGTAGTTGGGCATCATTATCACCCCAAGTAGGATCTACAGGTTCTCTACGAAGCCTAGGGTTGTTATGATGGTAAGGGTCTCGGGGTAGTATGTCCTCGGTTTGTCCTTCCTCAACATAAGGAGATGGTGGTCTAGAAGGAGTGTAAAGAGTATGATTTCCTATCCTTTCTATGTTATCTAGACGTTCTCCAGCTTGACGACGAAATTCAGCTAAGTCAACTTGGGTTTCTCTAATTTGCTAGGTCACGGTACCTAGCTAACCTACAATCCGATCTAACGTCCGCTGAATTTGTTCTGGATCCATTGACTCAAAAGGGTGACTAAGCTGAAACAACAGTACTATGAATATGTTAAACGAAATGTAAATGCACCCTAAATAATGTCTACTAAATGATATGGTGAAATTAAATGGAAGGAAATAAAATTAGTAAATAAATGTAAGCGATAATTCCTAGAATGATTCTAGCATGCAACCATGCTCTGATACTAAGATGATGTGAAATATAAATGAAGCAGAAATTGCATATAAATTAATAAAAGTGATTTATGCTCTGCAAATTATTAAATAATGCTTCACAAAGAGAAATTCTAGGAATTACTTGATTTTGATTTTGATAGCAAATAGTTACAATATAGAGTAACAAAATATGTAAGATAATTCAAACTTATGCAACACTTATGGCGGTAACATAAAATCCACCTCCTACCAATTAGAAAATTCGCTTGTGAGTTCCCATCACTTTCGCTCGTTGAACTGGACTTAGCGGAAGAAGATCTTAAGCAATAACACTGACGCCACTAGTAAATACAGAGCACCGAGGGTATTGGTCAACAAAAAGTTACCCGGATTCGAAGGAGTCGATGGACGGTGAACAATCAACCACTGGTTGGAGGAGAGGCGTTGATCGATGGCAGTGGACAGCTGAAAGAGAACTCTGTTCACGTAGTCTTCCACGGATTTGTCGAGCTCCAAATCAAGCTAAAAAAAGGATGACCGTAGAATTTCGACGAAGCCTTCTTGATCGTAGGCCGGAATCAAACTCTGGATCCGCCATCCATGGCCAAAGGTGCTTCCTCTCCTGAGGATCCTTGAAGGCCGGCGGCTTGTGAAGGAGGAAGGGAGGGGTGGAGCCGACGGTTTGGAGGGTTCAGGTAGAGGAGAGGAAGGCTAGGGTTAGGAGGGAGCTTAGGATCTTTTAGGTTAATTATCAAGGAAGATAATTAATCTAGAGAATTAATAGGAGTGGAGGGAAATTAGAATTCAAATTTTGAATCCCAAAATATAGGGCAAGGATAGGGGGGCCAACAGCTTAGGAGGGGTTTAATGGCCTTAATTAATGGGGAGAAAATTAATTGGGGAGAGGATTATGAAAGGGGAGGGGCCGACCATAGGAGAAAGGGAAGAATTGTGTCTACATTCGATGTATGTGGGCCCGGGCTTTAATTGTTAATTGGATACTTAAATCTGAATTAATTTCATATTTAAGTGATTGGAGGGAGTTTCCTAAATTAAATATATAGATTTGGAATGAATTTGAAATTCAAATTAATTTGAATTCAAATAAAGAAACCTGTCAAATCAATATTTGGGTGAATTAGAAAAGTATTCAAGAGGAAATTGGAATTGAAAAATTAGGGTTTGGAAGTTGGGTGGTCGGCGGCTAGGAGAGGAGATGGGGAGGCCGGCGGTTGGGGAGGGTGGTGGTGGGTTTTGGGGTTCGATGGGGCGGCTGGTTGGGGAACTTGGGCCGTGGTTATGAAGAGGGGAGGCCGATGGTGGTTGGAGTGGAGGGGTGCTTGAAACCGGTGGCTAGGAGGGGAAGGGAATGGCTGGCAGCTGAATAGGGGGGAAGAGGAAGATAAACCGCGAGCCTTGGATTGTTCCGAAGACTGACGGGTAGTGCTATCACCCTCACCTAGGGTTTTCTTTCTTCTCTCAAAGCTCACGACATTGAAGAAGACAAAAGCTAAAAATTTTCATTCAAATCATCATTATCCCAATACAAAGTCTAAGGCCTCTATATATAGGCCTCCACAAAGAAGAAACATAAAAGATAAAAATGCCCTACGGACTACAACTCACTAAGCTCCCTCATAGGGTTACAATGGTTAAATAACTCATAAATAGATGCTCCTGATCGTAGCCGTCGATCTGCGATGTCTACTGTGATAGACGCGTTGGAATCTCCTGCTGATGTCCTCATCAAGTGTACTTGTGTGAGGAGTGGAAGGACTAAAGCTTAGCGAAGCATTGCAGCCAGGAAAACTGTTATACAGCTTTTGGCATGCTAATCATAAATAGTTTTCAAAGAGAAGTAAAACCTTTTTCACAGCAGGAGTAACAGCAATGGTAAAGGTCCTCTGGGACTTCTAGGTGACTCCTCATTATGTTCATTGCCTTCTTCAACCTGTAACCTGCAGTATAAGAGAAACAAATAAAGCTTATGCATAATAGTTACAACAAATGTGTGTGTGTGTGTCTCTCTCTATATATACTCATAAACACAAGAAATGTCTGTTTAGCTAGCTGTTCACATAGATCACTGCATTACTCAATAAACTTGAGTTGTGTCCTACAAATAGATGACCATCTTTCAAAGCAACATCGGATCATAAAGAGTCAAGCATGTTCTTCCCAAGGTCCATAAATATATGGAATCATTCAGCAGTTAAACTACCTCGACAGGAGTGCAGTGTTGTAGGATATTGAACGAACTATGCAGACACAAGGTAAAATCACCTTATTTCCCTTTCTTTGCAGTTATGGCCTGGTCATTCAAATGCAGTAAATCTCTAGTCCGACTTCAATTTCTTGTAAACCTTAGAAGATGAATTCTTGTTGTTATTGCTGCTGCTATTTGCTGCAGTTTTCCTTGGAATGCTACGCTGCATGATGCGGATTGGGATTCCGCCTAAATTGAAATCCTCTTTCAGGGATTTTATCAGAAACCTTATATCAGTGTCTGAAAGCTGGGCTTTCCCAGTCAGAAAAGCAACAAATGTTGGTGGCCGAGCTTTAACCTGAGTGAAATATTTGATTTTGGGCTGAGTAGCTTGATCTTTCCATGAATGCCTGCTCATAACCTGGTGATTTGCGTTTAGCAAAATGGAAAATGACACTTTGTTAGCAGAAAAGGCCTAAACACTTCATTTCCAGATAAATAAAAGAGGTGAAAAAAAAGCTGCAATAGGTAAAATATTATCATTTCTTTAAGGCATCATGCACCAGAGAAACATAAGCATGGGCGAGTATGTTCTATAAAAAGAAGCTAAAGATAAAGCATATTCTTTTTAAAAAAGAACATAAGAAGGAAAAATAATGGAGGATAAAGACCAGTATGCCCAAATGGGGAGAATAAGATTAGTGACAGTATGATCATGAATTTAGAAAAGAAAAAAAAGAAGAAACTCATGTTTTGTGTCAGTCTTTTTAAACATAGTTTGATTCCATGTTAAATTTTACCCTCTAGTTCATGTTTCTCATAGACACAAGTTCTCATGATTATTTACCCCTCTTGATGATAAGAGAGAATTTTTATTAAGATTAGTCGATAGGAGCTACAATATAAAGCAGGATTTGTAGGGATTTCAACATATATATATATATATTAAACATAATAATTTTTTATAGTTATTTAATATGTAATTATAATTATAATATTTAATTTTAATGAATTTTCTTCTGTTCTTGTTGTTCATTTTTTTAAAGAAAATAAATTTGGTTAATTAAACAAGAAAATATCTTTATTATACATTAAAAAAATTATTTTTTTTCCATGCAATTATAATGGTTTTTACTTAAAAAACAAATCATTCGCGCATCTAAATCTACTTATCATTCACATGTGTTGAATTTCACGCTTGTTGCTCAGACGTGAAGGCAAACATTCAGTTTACTCTTACAAATTTTCATTTCTCATGCATGTTAATTTCGCTTGCATCTTTGCAAATTTTCATGGCTTGTGTGAATTTTTGTCCTTATCTGCCATGTGTGTAAATTTTACATATTTCTCAGGTGCGTTGACCCAGACAATTTTGGGGTACATTTTGAGTATTTTTGACACTCTAGATGTGCCAATATAGCTTGTTTTGTGAGAAGCTACATTTGAGTGAGTTTTTATATGTTCGAGGCATTTGACCCTAGACTTTTAACATCATATATGACTTTATCATGCTTAGCTATAATAGCTCATCGGGCCAACAAAAACTAATAACAATCTAAGGCTTTGATTGTACTTTGTACCTTTTGACATATCTGACCTCTTCTCTTATATTTTCATTTTATAGGCAATGTTTGAATGGAGGAGACCCACATAAATGTCACGTAGCGACCCCATTGAAGAAGCAATTTGGTCCATCATATATAGGCATGATCCTCAAGGGTTACTAAGATTGATGGCAGGCTCGAGCAACATGAGAATATGCTTCTAGCCTGTGAGCTTGATCTCTCAATTTATAGAGAGCCAGCAGAGTAATTGACTATCATCAAATTAAAATATGGAGAATTCAACCTACTTGAGAGCATTGTCGATTAAGTGAGCTATGGGATGTGCAATATCTTGGAACTAGTTGACGATATTATGGAGTAAAATAGACATTTAAATTATTTAGCCATTGCTAACTACAATCTAGTTCACTAGAATGATCTCAGGAGATCTCAAGGTATGCCTTAGCACATTTTTAATGCAATTTTGAAAAAGGCATAAGCCTCAAAAATTAAGGTTTAAGTAATTTTAATATTTTAATTTATAAATTTATACATATAATTAGACCCTTTTAGTACACTAGAATCAAACAAAACATGAGAACGAACTCAAATCTCAATTGCGCGTTGTAGGACCCTCACACCCACACTCGATCCAGATGCATTGTCATCGTTGCTGCACTTCCGTCGCTTCTTTTGCAACGCCTCTCCTCTTATTATTGGAAATTCATTTCCTTATTTTTAAGTATGAGCTGAAGAGAAGTCAATGAACTATAATATTGATTCTGATGGAGACCCTCAAAGTGATAAGAATAAGGGGACTTTTAAGTTTATTTCTTTCAATTCATCCATCGTAACAACCTACCCATCATCCTTATATTCCTTAGATGTAGGTTCGACTTCTATGTCTTGATCACTTGGAGGATTAACTTCATAAAAATGTTCACTTTCATCTTCAGCTTTGATCTCTTCTTCTGTTATTGCATAATAGATCCTCCTTCAATGATGTTTATGCCGAACATATACAAATCATTTAGGGGCATGACTATCACTTCTTTGTAATATA
Organism: Dendrobium chrysotoxum; assembly: GCA_019925795.1. NCBI lineage: Eukaryota > Viridiplantae > Streptophyta > Magnoliopsida > Asparagales > Orchidaceae > Dendrobium > Dendrobium chrysotoxum. Next base: position 15,933,870 of record CM034314.1, on the reverse strand, counting down.
TTGATGTGAAACAAGTAAGATGCAAAGGAAATTGCTATTAGGAAATTAAGAACATGGAAGAACTTTGCTTTGTCATTGATAAACTTATTACATGCTCAAGTTGGATTTTAGAAATCTTTAGTGAAGAGATTAAATAATAGCAATTAGCAACAATTTGAGACTACAAGTCTTGCAAAATTAATAACCAAAATTAAAGTAAATGCAATGGCACATTAACAAAGCACAACGTTTAAAGTTTAGAAAATGTCACCTAGAGATCCCTCACTCAAACTCTTGAAGGTGGGAATTAGCGGAAGAACGTTGCAAGCAAACTTAGGGATGCCACTAGGAGACACGTTTATTGCGTAAGGTATTAGTCGCCGGAGAGGTGATCGGAGTAGGAGAAGTGGTTGGATGGTTGATGATGTACCAACGTCCCGGGAGGATGTGCTCTTCAGTTGAGAGGGCTAATCGGAACAAGATGCGGTTCACGTCTTCTTCCACGGAGTTGTCAAAGTCCGGAACGGGACCAAAGAACGGCGAACGTAGGATGTCGATTCTTCCTTGATCGTCTTCAACGAATCCGTGATCAACGTTCGGATCGGCCATTCATACTTGCCTTGATGTGAGGGAGAAGGCAAGTACAAGGAGGAAGAGGGGCCGGCGGCTTCGTGGTCCTTGAGGGAGGAGGGCGGCTAGGGTTGGTGCAAGAGGAAGGAGAAGGGGGCGGCTAGAGAGAGGGAAGAGTTAGGAAATTTCAGCAATCTGAAATTAATTCAGATTTGAGGTAATTTGGAGGGAAGGGGGGAATTAATTTGAATTACAAATTAATCCAAAAGGGGATGAGAGGGGGCGGTTAAGGGAGGTAATTGGGGCTAATTTAGTGGAGTCTTGGTTTTAATTTGGGAGAGAGAATCCCCATGGGAGGGGGCCGGCCATATGAGGAGGAGAGAGGAGGGGTGTTTAATTATGTGGGGCCCTCTCAATTAATCTAAGATTTGAAATAAAATCTGGAATTAAATTTCAGATTTTAATAAAAGGAAGTTTCCTAATTTAAGTGCAAGTATTTGGCAATATTTTGAACTTCAAATTGGAATTGAATTTCAATTATGAAGATTGCCTAAAATCTTGGGTTTATTTTAGGAAAGGTATTAATGTCTCTTGGGAAATTTGAATTTCAAACTTTAATCCCAAGAGAAGGTGGAAAGGGGAGGCCGGCGGGTAGGGGTGGGAGGCCGTGGGATGGGGAGGGGAGAGGAGGGGTGGTGACGGTGGTCTTGGGCGGTCCAAGGAGGCGGCGGCAAGGGCAAGTGGGGGAGGGGGAAAATCAATTGAGAAAATAAGAGAGAGCTTAAGAAATTAACGAAGCTACCAACCTTAAGTATGCCTTCCTCAAGAACTCACAAAGAGACCTTGGAAGTTGGAAACTCACAAAGAGATTCCTCCTTTACCATGAACTCACTAAGAGAGCAAGAAGATAGGTGGAAAATTTCATTCAAATATTCCTTAACCAAATACAATGCATGGAGACCTTTATATATAGGCCTCAAGACTAGAAAAATAAAATAAAAGACATATATGCCCTCGGGGCTATAATAGAGACTCACTCCCTCTAAGGATAAACTGGAAAAACTGAAAATACATAAATAAACAAAATGCAAAATACATCAAAAGTAAAGACTACAAATCGTGGCCGTCAATCTACGTCTCCGTCGATGGTACATGTGTTGAAATCTTGGGTTGATGTCCTCATCATATATGCACTCTTCTGACTACATATTTTTAAAAAATATTGAGTTTGTCATTTAGTAATCCCAATGCGAACTCCTTGCCTACACATCATTCTTCATTAAAAATATCATATTTTTGTTATCTCAACTTTAATTAACTAAACATAACATATTTCCTTTTATAATTATTTAGTACAACAACAACAACAAGCCTTTATCCCACTTCGTGGGATCTGCTACATGAATCCTTTTTCCCGGTTAAGAGTCAAATTCTCATTTAGATCTAATAAAGAAAGGTCATTTCTAATATTTTATAACCAAGTTTTTTTAGATCTACCTCTACCTTTCTTAACATAGGTTAAATCTAATATATCTACTCTCCTAACTGGGTCATCAGAAGGCTGCCGTTTTATGTGACTAAACCATCTAAAGCAACTCTCTCTAATCTTATCTACCACTGGAGCTACTCCAACCTTTTCACGTAAATGCTCATTTCGTATCCTGTCTCTAAGAGTAAAGCCACTCATCCACCTGAGCATCCTCATCTTTGCAACACTTAACTTAATATTATGCTTCTCTTTTAATGGCCAACATTCTGCACCATAAAGCATTGCAGGTCTAACCACCATCTTATAGAATTTTTCTTTAAGTTTGAGTGGTACTTTTCTATCACACAACAAGCCCGATGCATTCATCCACTTCATCCATCCAACTTGAATTCTACTAATAATATCCCCATCTATTTCACTATCACTTTGAATAATAGACCCAAGATATCTAAAACGTATACTCTTATTAATGACTTAATCGCTCAAAGTCACAAACCCCCCACTAGATCTATAACTACTAAAATTACACTCCATGCATTCGGTTTTAGATATACTCAAACGAAAACCTTTAGACTCTAAGGTTGACCTCCATAATTCAAGTTTACCTTCAACTCCCTCATTAGTTTTATCAACAAGAAGAATATCATCAGCAAAAAGCATACACCATGGAACATCCTCTTGCAAATCTCTAGTAAGAACATCCATGACTAAAGCAAAAAGATATGGCCTTAAGGCTGATCCTTGATGTAATCCAACTGAAGTTGAAAAATACTTGGTCAAACCACCTTGTGATTGAACACAAGTAACAACTCCAGCATATATATCCCTAATGACTTGAGAATAAGCATTATTAATCCCTTTCTTTTTTAGAACTCTCCCTAGCGCTTCTCTTAGAATTTTATCATATGCTTTCTCTAAATCAATAAATATCATATGCAGATCTTCCTTTTTCTCTTTGTACTTCTCCATCAAACCTCTCAATAAATGTATGGCTTCCATAATAGACCTACCCGGCATGAATCCAAATTATATTTGAGAAACATTAGTATCACGTCATAACCTATGCTCCTTAACTCTCTCCCATAGTTTTAAAGTATGACACATCAACTTAATTCCTCTATAATTTGCACAATCTTGTGCATCACATTTATTATTAAAAATAGAAATCAACACACTCATTCTCCACACATCTGGAATATTTTTAGTGTTCAAAATAATATTAAAAAGTTTAGTAAGCCAAGAAACTCCTTCCTCTCCTAAGCATTTCCACACCTATACTATCATCAGGTCCAATAGTTTTCCCACACTTAATTTTCTTTAAAGCCTATCTAACTTCAGTTTTAGTAATACGCTGATAAAAATAAAAATTTCTATTTTTATTTAGAGTGTTAAGGTCACAAAAGTCAATCGTATTTTCACAATCTTCATTGAAAAGCTTAGCAAAGTATCTCATCCACCTTTATTGAACATCCACTTCTAAAAAAAGTACTTTTTGATCTTCATCCTTAATATAGTTCACTTAAACTAAATCCTTACTACTCCTATCTCTTTGTTTGGCTAGCTTATACATATATCTTTCGCCCTCTTGAGTATCTAATTTATTATATAAATCATTAAAAGCTAAAGCCTTTGCATCGCAGAATGCTTTCATAGACTCCTTACGAGCAACTTTACATCTTTCCCAATTTTCAGAATTTTTACATCTAGACCAATTTTTTATAACATAACTTCTTATTTTTAATTTTTTCTTGTACATATTGATTCCACCACCAACTATTTTTACTATTAGAAGTTTCTTTTGATACTCCAACATATTCTTTGCAACATTCTTAATATTACAAGCTACTATTTCCCATATAACATTAGCTTCCTCATGCACCGAGAAAATCTTAAGATCGTGAATCTTACTATCAGATTTTTTTGTTAGAGTTCTTCAAATGCCACCATCTAATCATATAACAATAATACACTATATTTTTCATACTTTACCCCTTCATCTTAAAGTCCAAAACTAATAAGCGGTATTGGTACATAGACTTTCACTCGGAATAACTTTACAATCTCTACAATCTAAATAATATATTTTTCTTACAAGAAAATAATCAATCTGAGTTTTATCATATCATTTCTTATAAGTGATGAGATGCTCATCTATTTTCTTAAATAAGGTATTAACAATAACAAAATCATAAAATGAAGCAAAATCTAATATAGTCTTACTGCCTTTATTAGTCGCTCCAAAAATACATAGCCACCATGAATGCTTTTAAAATCTTCTACCACTCTACCAACATATCCATTTAAATCTTCCCCAATAAAAACTCTTTCTTCAAGAGGTATCTTTTGTATTAATTCTTCTAAGTTATTCTAAAATTTTAATTTTGACTACATATCCAAACCTACTTGAGGAACATAAGCACTTATAATATTAATAATCTTATCATCAATAATAATCTTCAAAGCTATAATTCTATCTCCAATTCTATCAATTTTTACAACATTATCTTTCAAACTCTTATATAAAATCACACATACACCATTTCTAGTATGACTCCTACCAGAATACCAAAGTTTAAACCCTAAACTATCAATCTTCTTGGCATTCTCTCCCACCCATTTAATTTTCTAAATGCATAGAATATTTATCTTCCTATGAATCATAATATCAATTAACTCCATTAATTTGCCAATAAGAGAACCTACATTCCACAATCCTAACCTAATTTTAGTTTTATGGACTAACTTATTTGCCCACATCTGTCCGTAATGTGGGAACCCTTGCCTATTTAACACTGTATCCGGGAACTAATGTAGCGGCTCTTGCACACTTCTCACTGTATTCAAGCCATATAACGCGTCGCTTTCAGGGAACGCCCTAGCATTAACACAATGTATTAATTTATACTTATTTAGTACATGGTTATAATTATAACAAAAAGTTCTAATTTGATTGAACTTTATTCTGTTTCTTTTTTTAATATAACAAAATAAATTAGGCTAATTGATACGATCAAGGCATTTTGAACTAGACCAATGCGATATTAAGTCTGTTATCCATCATTTTCATCGTGTTCAATCAAACTGGGTTGTGAAGTATGCATCGAGGTCAATAGCTCTTTGTATCAAATCTCAAATACAGAAGGGATGTCATGAGGGAAATACATCATGCGCAAAGTTTAAAGATTTGCAAACAAGAGAAATTTAAAAGCAACTATTTCAAGTATATATGAAGGGTAACATCACATAAAAAGAGTAATGTGAAATAAACTTATTGTCAGTATTATAAGGAAAAATTAAAAATATTGCATCAAAGCTTAAATATACATGTCATAATAATAACAGAATTTGCATAAAAATATATAAAATAATAATTTCTCAAATATAATTTAGGAGTATCAACTACACACTCAAAAATTATTGTTGCAACTAATTCAGAAGTAACTAAGACATGTAGCTGACCATCTTGAACAGCACTTTTGGTATGCATCAAGAGAAATTTAAAAGAAACTATTTCAAGTATATATTGAAGGGTAAAATCACATACAAAGACTAATGTGATATAAACTTATTGTCAGTACTACAAGGAAAAACAAAAAACATTGCATCAAAATTATGTTTGCATAAAAATATATAAAAATTTAATTTCTCAAATATAATTTAGGGCTATCAACTACCCACTAGAAAATTATGTTTACACGTGGAATTTACGAACAAAAATAACCAAGTCAAAAGTAACAAGAATATTAGCTAATATGATTTCGCATAAAAACTATACCTTTCTTAACCAACGATTAAGGCGTGCAGTTGACAATCTTGAGCACCACTTTTGGTACGCATCAACAACCTGGTGCATAACTTCTATTCGTCCCCTTCCTTCCCGTGCCGAAATAAATAAGACAGGAATTCCAGTAATCTGCACGTAGAAAATAAATCCGTCATGACAATAGACAACATTTCAATCTCATAAAAAGTCAAAATGTGATGGTTTAGTACATGCTTTTTGCATATTAGATATTTCTAATTTATGAGAAATCTATTGAAAGAATTTTAAAAAAAGTTGAGAAAATGTTTAGAAGATTGAGAACTTAGAATTGGTCAAAGAAAAACTAAGCATATGATATGCACTTTTAATTGTGTGATATTATTATCAATTAATATTATAAGAAAGCAAAGTTATACCGAAGTGAAATAGGTTCAAGTATTCCAAATTTATTTATTTAGATGAAAATATAACATTTAAAGTAAGCATTGGACAAATAGGCTAATAGTAGTGCTCCTTACCTCTAAAGTAGAAATTTGTGGTTAGTGATTCCTATGGGAAAAGGAGAAAAAAGATATAACATCTAAGTTATAATTAGGCGGTTAAAATGGAAAAGTACCTCCTAAATATTATGAGAAAATAATATATCATGGAGATTGTCCAGATCCAAGTGCTACAAAGCCAAAAAAAAAGGGTTGATAACTAAGTTTGTTTGGCAAAAAATGAGAATGTTAAGATAATGTTTGTAAAAACTATTAAGGATAAATTAAGGAAAGATAATATTAAATAAACGATTAAAGTGACATTTGCTAAAGATAAGGTCATTGAAAATAAATTTAGGTAGATTTGATATGACGAAGAAAGGTAAGAAATGCAACCATTATATGAATATATAAAATTAGTGTTGCAGGTTTAAGAAGAGGTAAGCATAAAATTACAGAGATAGAAGTTATTCAGAATGATTTGTAATGAATAAAGGGCTCACAAAGAATAAATGAAAAATATGAATTCATAAAAGCAAACTTAAAGAATTGGGATAAGACTAATGATGCTGATGAATATAAAGATATAATCTGTAATTCTTTAAATGTTAATAATTATACATTTAAATTTAATTCTAAGAATGGATATACGCATTTCTATTATTGCAATGGATTTTGCAATATATGATCCAAACCGACATTTGTGCGAGCTTTAGCATTATTCCTAAATTTCCTACTTTAATTTATTAAAAAAATGTAAATTGTTGGAAGCCGATTGTTGTTTTTCCTTAGAAATTGGAAAGGAATAAATTGCATTTGGCTCATACCATACAAGAAAACTAGCATCAGTCTTGACGGGCATCACTGGATGACAGGAATTGTTGGATGGCAGTTGCTGGCGAGCATCCCTGGATGGCAGGAATGGTTGGATGGTAGCAGAAATTACTGGATGGCAGCTGCGGTTTCAACATTTAGGGAAGCCAGCCAGCGATGGGTCATCTATTGGCTAATTTCTTAGGATTCTATGTATTGCATTTAGTATTTTTTCAAATTAGAATAACTTTCTTGCTAGGATGTGTTTATTTCATCCATATTTTTCATCTTTATAACCCACTGTATATAGAAGCCGAACTTTTGACAAAGAGAGCAATAAAGATTTCCATTGTTTTGGCTCCCTTCCCTCGTACTTCTTTCTAACATGGTATCAGAGCTAGTTTATGGCTACAAGAAATCTGACTTGGGTTGGCAGGCTTCCCTGGATGGCAGCTGCTGGTGGGCTTCCCTGGATGTCAAGAATTGTAGGATGGCAGCTACGGTTTCAACATATAAGGCAGCAGGTGGCGGGTTGTCTATTAGATAATTCCTTGGGATTCTATGTATTTCATTTAGTAGTTTTTCAAATTAGAACATGTTGTAATATGACTTTCTTGCTAGGATGCGTTAATTTTTCCCACGTTTTTCACCTTTGTAACCCATTATATAGAGGCCGAGTTTCAGAAAAAGAAAGCAATCAAATTTTTCGTTGTTTTGGCTCTCCTCACCTCTAGTCTGCTTCTTTATAACATAGTATCAGAGCCAATTTACTGCTAATCACTTTGAACAACAACTACAAGTGGAGAGAAGATAGACTCTTCCTTCTTACCAAATCACACCATCGATCCAAGAGTTTCCATAGAGCATTCACCACTTCAAATCACATCCAACAAACTCAATGGGAATAACTTTTTCCAACAATATCACTTTATTCAAATGGCGACTCTAGGAAGGGGAAGATTAGGTGCCTGAGTGGTATCATTTGTCAACCTGAAGCAGGCAATCCTTACCAACATGGGATACCAATAATGCCTTGCTCCCTAGCTTAACAATTATGAAAGAACACAATGAATCCATGTACTTGGTCCACAACATCATCCCAAATTACATTTTTTTTAAAATCCTACCCTATAAAAACCATTGAGCACCTTAATCATCCCAAATTTGATAATATTGAGATGATCTAATCTCCTATTTCTCAATATCCATCTAACTAACATACCCAACACAATCCTCATCATTCCACTGAACTTTCGAAGGAGAATCTTCAAAGAATTAGAACTCCTCTACCTTACAAAGTTTTTCATGAATTTTACCTAGACTTCAAAAATTCACAATCATCTTCCATGAGATATTACTAAAAATAAGACATTGCTCTAAGAAAAAAATACTTACATATACTCAACATTCTATAACAATTGTTGTCAGATATGATCACCTATCCTATTCAATGAAAACTCTGGTTTCCAGCTTAACATAAATTATAATCCCAAAGACTATATATAAGGTTTTTAATAAACCAAACTGATCGAAAGCTATCAAAGATGAAATAAGGACTTCTGAACAAAAAAATGAAACATGGAAAGACGTTCAAAGACCCAATGATGCAACTTCGATCGGGTGTAAATGGGTATTTACCTTCAAATATTATTCAAATGGATCCACCAAGATATCGAGCATGATTATGATGCAAAAAGGCTTAACAAACCTTATGAGATTGACTACTCCGATACCTTTGTTGATGCTGTTAAACTTAACACTATTTGGATCTTTCTCTCAATGGCTTATGATAATTTGTAACCTCATTGATGATTTTCACAATTTATTAGGATTTACTTACTCAAATGTCGCTCTGATGTTCTTATTATATTTCACAAATTTAATGAAAAAAATAAAAGTTCAATTTTTTGCCTTAGCAAAAATGTTACATTTTTTTTATCAAGAACTGATAATGCTTTAAAATTCACGCAATCATAGTTATGCACCTTCGATTTTTTCAATGGTATTATTCATGCTCACATACCTCTATTAATAGAATAGTGGTGTGTTGAAACAATAAAAAAAAGCCACTTCCTTGCTATTGCCAGGTTATTGATCTTTCACATGAATGTTCTTTATAAATTCTAGGTATGATATCTTGAACAAGTGCCATCTCATCAATCAAACACCCTCTTCACCTCCATCCCCACTCTTTTATCCTGATCAAATTATTTTTCCTCTTACATGAGTCTTTGGTTGTACCTCTTCTATTCATATGTTTCTCTCACAAGATGTCACGACCCGGCCCGATAAGCTCATATAAACGAGGCGAGAACGAAAGTCGGACGGTAGACTAAAATATCCAATATCTAAATCTATCATCATAATATTTGAAAGAGCCACTAAAGCATCAAATTCGAAAACACATAAACATAAAATCATTACGACTTACTTAGTTACCTTTCTTCCGGCGCACCTCTCCTACGGTACACGTTTCCACCCCTTCTACTCATTAGATTACCTTAAATTTTACCTAAAATAAAAGTTAGAGCAAAAACAATAAGCCAAAGCTTACCGAGTAACACATGTCTCTAAACTACAGTAATTCAAGGCAGGAGAAGTAATATGCTATATGTCACTTTCATAAACGTATCATAAATTTTATTTTCTATAAACACATCATTTAAACATGTGCATAACTCATAAATCCATAACATTTCATATTCAGTTTACATTCATCATATCAGTATTCGTAACTTTCTCATTTAATATATAGTACAACCATCACAGGAGCCACCGTCTAAATTGGTACCAATGAAGGTACCCCTTTTTCCATTTCCATTTCCTTTAACGTGCACGAGTACGGCGTCCTCAGCTAGTACCATAAGGGGGTGAGCTCCATCATTTCAACATGCACATGCAGTCATTCAATATATCAATCATATCATATTCATATATCATAATACTATGCTTTATCACATGCTTTATGCAATAATATAGTGAATCACATCATATATGAATGATGAAACATTGAAATAATTGAAATGTAGTAACATAAATAACTTGCAATAACAATCAAATGAAAATTTAAAACGATATAATTACCGTAACTTAGAAATATGTTTACTCACCTTGAAATTGGGAAATGATTTTCTTCACTAGAACTCGTCCTTCGAGGTCACAAAAATTAACACCTATAAGAAAATAATTTAATATTCATAAGCTAAGGCTAATAAATCTCAAACCTAATTCTTCTTCTCCTATAAAATTACCATAGGCTCTCTCTTTCTTTCTCTCTCTCTCTAATTTCAATAACTAAAAACATGTTAATTTTAAATTTTGTCTAAATCCATAACTCATCCAAATTAAACCTTCACCAAAACTTAAATTAATTTAAAATGATTTCTATTTTCGGTTTTTTTAAAAACCATATTTTTGGAAATTATATTTTCATTAATTCCATCATATAAGCATGCCGAAATTTCCCTTTCACCTAATTAATAATTAGGTTAATATATTTTCGGATTATTTTAAATTAAAAATTAGAAAAAATAATATTTTATGAAAAACTTTAATTTCTACCCTTAAAAACTTCCCTAAGATCACTAGAAATAATATTCATTAAGAAATTGCCATAGAAATAAAAATTTGTAAAACCCTAATTTTTAGAAACTCACTATAATTTGGAGAAAATTTCAATTTCATGGTTCAAATACCTTCCTAAACCTTCCCTATCATTTTCTAAACAAAACTTCAATTTTTGAAAAATCCTAGAAATCTTCTCTTCCAAAAATCTAAAGAATGAGAAGAATTTTCTTAAATTAAAACATACCTTAATCTTCCCCTTGCCTTCCTCTACAATTTCCCTCAAAATCGGCCGCCGGAAACCGCCGCTGGAGCCATGCCCGAAGTCCTCCCATCGCCCCTTGAGTCCACCTCCTGCGTTTCCTTCGATTTCGGCCTAACAAAATAATGGGGACCGAATTTCATTCGGTCCCCTTAAGAGGGATGGGGGTTATTTTTATTTCATAAAGTCTTAATTGCCCTCACTTGAATATACCCTGCTTTAATAGTTATTAGGGGTAGTTTGGGTATTATGAGACTTATATTAATTTTAACTTCAAAATTAAGCAAAATTGACTATATGTTCTTTATATCAAATTGCTCGGAATTTTGCGTAGAATTTTATAAAATTTATTCCGTCGAAATCCGTTAACTTTGAAATTTCACTTTAATCTCGTCGCAGCGCATCGAAATGCATGCGACACCTACAATCGTCGATTTCAGGTTTTACAATTCTCTCCTAATAAAAATTTTGCCCTCGAAATTTACATACAACTCTTAGTTACACAATCAAGCATCTTCCATTTCATTTAACATGAACATCAACATTGAAATAGAATAAACTAAACATCTGACATAATAACAAGATAACCTACTAAATCAAAATGTCTGATATAATATAACAAGATAACATACTAAAATCAAAATATCTGATAAAACATAACAAGTCACTAAATTAGCTAATAAAGTCAGCTCAACTATCCTTGTCAACATCTATGGATTCATTGGGTTCCTACTGAGTCAAAGTGTAAACCCGTTGTCGAACATTCTGCCTGAATTGATTTTGAACTGAATCTACAACTGATGGTTCTAACATCCTTTGTTTGCCAAGATTCCTCTGTGAAGGCGCTTCATTTAATGTCATCTCTCTAGAAGTCATTTGTCCCAATGTATGATAATATTTTGCAATGTGTCCAGGCTGACGACACCAATAGCAAGTGTTGGAACCCATCAGACACACCCTTATGTAATCTGCCACACTTAGCACAAGGTTCCATGACTTCACTGACATTTGCGTTACTGACTCCACTAGGACTAAACTTGGGCTTCTTCCCATTGGATCCTTCAATATGATTGCTTTGGCTATCTTCTTCAACACTCTTCCTTTTATATTGATCCCTTCTCTTCTGAGTGGCTTGCAAGTTCGATTCAATCCTCTTAGCCCTTTCCACCAAAGTAGGACAGTCTTCAATTCCAAAAAGGATCAGAGGCTGTCTGATAATGTCCTTCAATCCATGCAGAAAGCGGTGACACTTCTCTTCAGCATTTGGTATCAGGTGAGGGGCATATCTGGACAGCATTGTGAATTCTGTCTTAAACTGTGCAATAAAACAATCTCCATGAACCAATCTATTAAATTTGTCTTGCATTTATCTCCTGGATGACATGGGTACATACCAATCTCTGCATACATTCACAAACTCTTCCCAGGAGACCTGACTGCTGGATCGCGCCCTCCAAAAGTCTCTTGCAACTGACTCCGCCACCACCTTTCTGCCTCACCATCAAAGTCATAAGCAGTGAGAGTAACCTTCCTGTTCTCAGGGCAAGACATGTCCTCCAAAATTTTCTCTATTCTCATCATCCAATCCTCTGCCTCTATAGGTCCACCACTTGAGAACAACGAAGGCTTCATGTCTTGAAACAATTTTAAGATCTTATCCATAGAACTACTCCCACTGCTACTAGCCTGAGACTGGGAGTTCTTGATCATCTGAGTCATCGCTGCTATCATTTGCGTAAAAGATTCCATAGTAGCGTTGATGCTACTATTCGAAGGCTCTACTACGGCTGATAGCTCCCTCCTAATTTCTCCCGTATTGCCATCAGTAGCATCAAGTTCAAGATCCATGGCCCTGAAATATAACGCGATGAAATAAATTAAGTAGTCTATAACACACACATCCTATACCTTCTCTAACCTATAGAATCATCCTATTGTCTCTTTCATATTGATCAGTATGTTAAAACATTCTCTCTGATACCACTTTTGTCACGACCCGGCCCGATAAGTTCGTATAAACGAGGCGGGAACGAAAGTCAGACGGTAGACTAAAATATCCAATATCTAAATCTATCACCATAACATTTGAAAGAGTCACTCAAGCATCAAATTCGAAAACATATAAACATAAAATCATTACGACTCATTTAGTTACCTTTCTTTCAGCACGCCTCTCCTACGGTATACGTTTTCACCCTTTCTACTCATTAGATTACCTTAAATTTTACCTGAAATAAAAGTTAGAGCAACAACAATAAATCAAAGCTTAACGAATAATACATGCCTCTAAACTACAATAATTCAATGTAGGAGAAGTAATATTCTAGATGTCACTTTCATAAACGTATCATAAATTTTATTTCCTATAAACATATCATTTAAACATGTGCATAACTCATAAATCTATAACATTTCATATTCAGTTTACATTCATCATATCAGTATTTGTAACTTTCTCATTTCATATATAGTACAACCATCACAGGAGCCACCGACTAAATCGGTACCAATGAAGGTACCCCTTTTTCCATTTCCATTTCCTTTAACGAGTACGAGTACGGCATCCCCAGCCAGTACCATAAGTGGGTGAGCTCCATCATTTCAACATGCACATGCAGTCATTCAATATATCAATCATATCATATTCATATATCATAATACTATGTTCTATCACATGCTTTATGCAGTAATATAGTGAATCACATCATATGCGAACGATGAAACATTGAAACAATTGAAATGTAGTAACATAAATAGATTGCAATAACAATCAAATGAAAATTTGAAATGATACAATTACCGTAACTTAGAAACATGTTTACTCACCTTGAAATTGGGAAATGATTTTCTTCACTAGAACTCTTCCTTCGAGGTCACAAAAATTAACACCTATAAGAAAATAATTTAATATTCATAAGCTAAGGCTAATAAATCTCAAACCTAATTCTTCTTCTCCTATAAAATTACCATTGGCTCTCTCTTTCTTTCTCTCTAATTTCAATAACTAAAAACATGTTAATTTTAAATTTTGTCTAAATCCATAACTCATCCAAATTAAACCTTCATCAAAACCTAAATTAATTTAAAATGATTTCTATTTTCGGTTTTATTTAAAAACCATATTTTTAGAAATTATATTTTCATTAATTCCATCATATAAGCATGCCGAAATTTCCCTTTCACCTAATTAATAATTAGGTTAATATATTTTCGGATTATTTTAAATTAAAAATTAGAAAAAATAATATTTTATGAAAAATTTTAATTTCTACCCTTAAAAACTTCCCTAAAATCACTAGAAATAATATTCATTAAGAAATTTTCATAGAAATCAAAAATTTGCAAAACCTTAATTTTTAGAAACTTACTATAATTTGGAGAAAACTTCAATTTCATGATTCAAATCCCTTCCTAAACATTCCCTATCGTTTTCTAAACAAATCGTCAATTTTTGAAAAACCCTAGAAATCTTCTCTTCCAAAAATCTAGAGAATGAGAGGGATTTTCTTAAATTAAAACATATCTTAACATTCCCCTTGCCTTCCTTTACAATTTCCCTCAAAATCGGTCGCCGGAAACCGCCACTGGAGCCATGCCCGAAGTCCTCCCATCGCCCCTTGAGTCCACCTCCTGCGTTTCCTTCGGTTTCGGCCTAACGAAATAATGCGGATTGAATTTCATTCGGTCCCCTTAAGAGGGATGGGGGTTATTTTTATTTCATAAAGTCTTAATTGCCCTCACTTGAATATACCCCGCTTGAATAGTTATTAGGGGTAGTTTGGGTATTATGAGACTTATATTAATTTTAACTTCAAAATTAAGCAAAATTAACAATATGTTCTTTGTATCAAATTGTTCGGAATTTTGTGTAGAGTTTTATAAAATTTATTCCGTCGAAATCCGTTAACTTTGAAATTTCACTTAAATCTCGTCGCAGCGCATCGAAATGCGTGCGAGGCCTACTATCGTCAATTTTGGGTTTTACACAAGATAAATTCTTTTATCAGCTAATAGATATATATTCTCTAACATGAGATAGAATATTGGCGTTATTAAAATGATTGAAGAATTTTTAGTATTTGAAGGTGATTACATTAATGAGATGCATTTTTGAAAACCTCATAATTGAGAGTATTATTCTATTTTATTTGTTTTCTTATTGTACTCACTATATGCCTATTTAAAGGTCCAATACTTCAATTAATAATACAAAAAATTTTCACCTCTCAAAACAATCTCCTTACAATTGTAGAGTTGAATTACAACAGTCCACATTTTCTTGCATCATTAAGTTTATCCAAAGACAGGTGAGCCCTCAAAAAGACCAGCATGTTGGAATCCTCATAAACTTCATCTTTCAGCTTCTATCAGCTCAAATGAAAAATACCAAATTATGTTTCTCAACCTCAACATGATTCTCAAAATGTAACCTCAACTCTTCTGATGGGCTTGGCTCTATATGTTAAATCTTTGCTAACCATTCCTGTTATAACCAAATTTTACTTATTTCAATGTAAAAGCTATGCAGTTCAATTCATTTTCACTCTTAAATTTTCCATCACTAGCAGTGAAGACAATAGAAACTTCACCCGCCATACTACAAAGCTGAAATGTCCAGGCCTGTTATCTTCCCCATTGGCTGAACATTTCTAAAAGTAAATTATGTTTAGCATATTTATCTTATTTTTTTCAGATTGTTGCATATGGTGTTCTCATACTCCGTACTCTTCCAATATTATGGTCATCTTTTGTCAAACTTGCACAAAATGTACTTCTGAAATAGCTGATAGCAGTAGAAGTGCTAAAACTAGGTGTCAGCTGGGTAGGCTCTCTTTTTGCGGGAACCTCAAACCTCTCTGTATGACGTAACTTCACTTTCTGAATGATACTTTTTACTCTCTTCTCCCTAACTTTTACACTATTTTCCCTCAAAATTAAAAAAAAAGTAATTGCATAATGTCAGCTCTACAGATACATTTATTAGTTTACTCATTTAGCAATATATCAAAAGAGTCAAGAATACATTTAAAAAGTAACAGATAGCATTTCTACTCAAACCATCAGTTAAATATCTACTAAGCCACTACTCTAGCTATGATAACGTCCCGAGTTGGCATCATAGGAAACCATAAAAAGTAATTGCAATCATTAAATCATATTGCAGCATGATACGGTTCTTCCTAAACCGCCCAAACCGGCCCCGTCTGGGCCGGTTCACGTATACAGGAGGCGGAATAAGCCACCTCCTTCCGTGGGGATTGAGGGGCCCACTTTGGGCGAGATTTAGAGAGAGGGAAAGGGGGCGGACAGCAATTAGAGAGATCCTTTTGAATTTGATTTATTCTAGGAAAGTTTTTATTGGCTTTCTATTAGGAAGTATGTATTTAAAGGAAGAGGGAGGCTGGGGTTGGGGGGATTATTTTTTGTTTCTCTTGGAGTTCTCGTTGGTGTCTTGGGCTCTAGACTTCTTATCTAGAGATTGAGAGAGAATGATCCTCCTCTCGAATTGAGAATCAATTGTACCTTCGTTTCGTTCTTGCTTCGCTTGACTTCTATAAAATTATCTATTGATTTTGATTGCTTCCACCCAAATTCCTCTATTTTTTCTCGCTGTTTTTATCGATTATTGTTAGGTTTTCTAGCGAACTCAAGTATTCCCGTTAGGGTTACTTGCCAACTCAAGTAATTCCTATCAAATTGGTATCAGAGCATTATTCCTAGACCCTTGTGGGCTGAATTTTACAGAAATTCAACGGCGAATTTTGGATCGGAAAAAGAAAGCTTGCTGAGTTTTGGATCTAATAACCAAAATTTTCTTATGGTGGCCAAGAAAGTTGACGCGTTGGAAGAACGATTTGAAGGAGAGATGAGACAAATAAAAGCCACGGTGGAAGATCGAATCTCCTCTGTAGAAGACAAGGTCTCGTTTGTGGAAGACAAAGTTTTCGATCTTCATTTGATGGTGAAGAAGTTGGAAAATCAAATCCAAACGGCGGCATCAGACGCAAAGGGACTAATGGGAAGAACTACGAATTCTGATTTTCGTAGAAGGGAAAACAATGTAGAAATCATTGAGGAGAAAGGGGGAAGGTATGTAGAGAGACATGAGCATAGGGATCAAGGAGTAAAGGGTGCTGGTTGGGAGAGAAAGGAGGGGCATTATGGTAGAATAGGTGCTGATTTTGAAGAAAGGAGGGAAGAAAGTGAAGGGGGGTTTGAAGATGAACATGTAATGGTAGATCGGGAGACGTGGGGAGAGCAAAGCACTTGGGAGAGGAGAATTTATAAAGGAATACAGGGAAACAGGGGAGAGACAAAGATGAGGAAGCTGGAGGGCATTCAAAGACTGCTTATTGGAATGCTTCCAAACCGATGGGGGAGGTGACTTCTATGAGCAGTTTTTCGGACTGGTGCAGAACGGATCCGTGGCAGACTACCAGGAGCAGTTCGAGCACCAAGCCAGTCGGCTGGAGCGATTATCAGAATCTACTTTGGAAGGAAATTTCATGAAGGGACTCAAGGCAGATATCAAAGCAGCGGTGAAAGTCATGATGCCTCGTGACTTGGGAGAAGCCATGAAATTAGCCCAACTGGTAGAGAATCAGAAGAATCTAGAAAGGGAGCCAGGACCAGCAGTTCAGGAGGCACGTACCGGATGACGACCACTCACTTAGCACCCAAGGGTCCTACAGCAGGAGGGGTTTGCAAAACCCCCAGCGAGAAGACAATTGGGGGAGGAAATGGGGGCAATTTCAAGAGGCTAACGGATAAGGAGATGCATGAGAAGAGGGCTAAGAGGTTATGTTTCAGGTGTGATGAGAGGTACACTCCAGGGCATAAGTGTAGGGACCGAACTCTTCAGGTTCTCATCGTCTGTGATGACGAGGAAACTGAAGAGGGAGGCGAAGGAGGGTTAGAGGAGGAAGAGGAGGAGAAGCTGCACCTAGATCTGGCAGAGGTTTCCCTGAATTCTGTGGTAGGATTCACTATGAATTATACCATGAAGGTGAAGGGGGAGATAGAGGGCACGGAGGTGGTGGTTCTGATTGATAGTGGGGCTACCCACAATTTTCTTTCCACTCAAGTCATCGACCAACTGGGATTAAAATTGGTGGACACTAGTTGTTATGGGGTGATGATGGGCATTGGGAAGGTGGAGAAAGGCCCGGGGATCTGTAGAGGAGTGATGTTGACCATCAAGGGCATTCAGGTGAGGGAGGACTTTCTCCCACTTGAGCTAAGGAGTACGGATGTCATCCTGGGGATGAAATGGCTACAGACCTTGGGGGACACCAAGATTAATTGGGGAGCCCTCACGATGGAGCTAATGGCGGATGGAAGGAAGGTGATGATCAAGGGAGATGCAAAGTTGTCCAAATCCATGGTGTCTCTCAAAACCATGGTGAGGAATATCAAAGAAGTAGGAGAAGGCTATTTGGTGGAGCTGCACAAGTTGGAGGGAGTAAGATTTAAGGAGAGGAGATACCCCTCTTCATACAGCCACTGATACGGACTGGGGGCAATACTCATGCAGAATCGTCGACCCATTGCCTACTTCAGCCAGGTGTTGATAGCCAGAGCCAGGCTGAAATCAATTTATGAGAGGGAGTTGATGGCCATTGTCTTAGCCATCCAGAAGTGGCGACTCTACCTACTAGGAAGGCACTTCATTGCCAGAACCGACCAGATGAGCCTGAAGTACTTGTTGGAGCAGCATATGGTGACTGAGGAGCATCAGAGGTGGTTGTCCAAATTGCTGGGATACGATTTTGAAATCCAGTACAGACCAGGAGTGGAGAACAAGGCAGCTGATGCCTTATCCAGATGTATAGGGGAGTTGCAAATGGCGGCAGTATCGGTTCCTTTGATGTTAGATTGGGAGGCCATCAGGGAAAAGAGTAATAGGGATGAGGAGTGGGAAAGATCAGAATAGATTTATTGAGGGAAGGGGGTAGCCACCAAGGGTACTCATTGGAGGGGGACAAACTGCTATATCAGGGGAGGTTTGTGATGCCCCGGACCTCAATCACATTCCAAACTTACTCCAGGAGTTTCATGGGAGAGCTATGGGGGGTCATTCAAGGGTACAGAAGACATACAGAAGGTTAGCCTCGGAGCTGTACTGGAAGAGGATGCACAGAGATGTAGAGGAGATGGTGGCCAGGTGTGAGGTCTGTTAGAGGAACAAATACATGGCTATGTCGCCAGGAGGACTGCTACAGCCGTTAGCTTTATCGGGAAGAGTATGGGAGGAGATATCCATGGACTTCACAGATGGGATGCCTCGATTAGAAGGTTTCACGGTGATTTTAGTGGTGTGGACAGATTGAGCAAGTATGCTCATTTCATTCCCCTCCGACATCCATACACCGCGGTGATAGTGGCTTCAGCTTTCATCAGAGAGGTGGTCAGATTGCATGGAATACTAAAGGCGATAGTATCAGATAAAGATAAGGTGTTCCTCAGCCATTTTTGGAGAGAGTTGTTTAGATTATAGGGGACAGTTTTGAAGAGGAGCACCGCCTACCACCCATAGACGGATGGCCAAACAGAAGTGGTCAACAAGAGCTTGGAGACCTACCTGAGATGCTTTGTGTCGGAGACACCCAAGCTATGGGCCAAGTTGCAATCATGGGCTGAGTACTGGTACAACACCTCTTATCATTCGGCTTCTCAAATGACACCATTCAAGGTGTTGTACAGAAGGGATCCTCCTCACTTGGTGCACTTTGGGAGTAGCAGTACTCCAGTTTCTTTAGTTGAGTACTTGGAGGAGAGGGATTGAGTGTTAGAGGAGTTTAAAAGACATCTGCTAAGGGCACAACAGATTATGAAGAAACAGGCTGATGGGCATAGGAAGGACATCCAGTTCGAAGCAGGGGAGAGGGTGTTCTTGAAGCTCCAACCATACAGACAAAAGATAGTCGCCAACAGGAGAAATGAGAAATTGCTCCAAGGTACTTTGGACCTTATGAAGTATTGGAGAAGATTGGAGCGGTAGCATATCGGCTGAAACTACCACCAACGGCGACAATGCATCCGATTTTTCATATATCTTGAGGATAAGGTGGTTCTTTAGGAAGGGGATATTGATACGGTTCTTCCTGAACCGCCCAAACTGGTTTAGCCTGGGCCGGTTCTCGTAAACAGAAGGCAAACTAAGCCGCCTCCTTCCGTGGGGATTGAGGGGCCCACTTTGAGAGGGATTTAGAGAGAGGGAAAGGGGGCGGACAACAATTAGAGAGATCCTTTTGAATTTGATTTATTCTAAGAAAGTTTTTATTGGCTTTGTATTAGGAAGTATGTATTTAAAGGAAGAGGGAGGCTAGGGTTAGGGGGATTATTTTTTGTTTCTCTTGGAGTTCTCGTTAGTGTCTTGGGCTCTAGACTTCTTGTCTAGAGATTGGGAGAGAATGATCCTCCTCTCGAATTGAGGGTCAATTGTATCTTTGTTTCGTTCTTGCTTCGCTTGACTTCTATAAAATTATCTACTGATTTTGATTGCTTCCACCTAAATTCCTCTATTTTTCTTGCTATTTTTACCTATTATTGTTAGGTTTACTTGAGAACTCAAGTATTCCTATTAGGGTTACTTGCGAACTCAAGTACTTCCTATCACAACACTATTTCAAACTCATTAAAAAGAAAAGACGTGTAATCTATACATACCTGCACCATTATATCATTGTACAGTAATGGTATCATTTATTAAGTACTGCTCGATAGCCAACATGAAATTGATGTATAACAGGCTGACAATGATTACAACCAAGTAAAAGTTTCACCATCATCATTAAGATTGTTTCTATAAAACGAATGCCAATTTGATGCCACACAAGTCTTTCATCCTTTAAGATCAAGCAAATCATCAACTAGATGAAAACCTACATTAACTATCATCCCCATAATCTCATTCATGTGACCTGTTAAATTTAGAGAATTGGAGATGGAAAAGGCTTCATTTTATTATACAAAACTATCCTTATTTATAGATCTATATAAGATATCTTAATAAAGAAATAAATAACTATAGAATCATGCATAATTGCCTTAATATAATTCTTTCTAAATCAACCACTTAAATATAGAAGGAGAACAGCATGATCCAGGTGAGCCTCCCATGGATCCCAATGCTGGTCGTGGGATCAAGGGCCAAGGGACGACTGAGATTTAACAGCTTGATTCAGGTGAGCCTCTCATTGATTCCCATGCTGCCCGTGGTATCAAGGACCAAGCGACAGTTGAGATTTTAGCACTCCCCCTCAAGCTAGGGAATACAGATCTGTCATTCCCAGCTTCATAATTAATCTAAAAAAAGTAGAGTTATCAAGTCTCTTAGTGCACCATAGGGTCATTAATTTGTTCAAAACTGTGGGAGAAATTAGCTTCAGACATTGCGGTGGCCAAGAGTAGCAATAAAGGCTATATAAGTAAGGTAGCAATAAAGACTACATTGGTTATAGATAGGATAACAATCACAACGGAAGGCCGACAATATAGGCACGACAGTAGGAAAACATCTATTTTTTAGGGTCGCAGCAAGCTTCAAGGACAACAACAAAAAAATGTGTCTCAAGCAACTCAACACTTGGCATGCAAATATCCTCCCATTCAATCGAGCCAACCTTAAGCCCAATATAAATCAGTCATCTGAATACACTTTAACACTCCTATTCGATTGACCCTGTACAAGCGTACGTAAGGCCTCTAATCCCTCTGGTCTGAAAGCAAGAAGGAGTGTAGGTCTTGCACTCTTGCTTGCCCCGACCATTAGCTCTTTCAATACGCACACAAGAGGAGGTCCTGCACTTGACTTCTCTTGCTTCTGCTCGATCGACATTGCACGCAAGAGCCCTCCCGCTCAATCTCTCCTCGATCTTGGATGCATGAAGGAAGTAGAAGAACCAATATTACTTAGAATTTCGGCAATGAAGGCCGGTGGAAAGACCAGTATTCCTCATAATTACGACAATGAAACCAAGTAGTGGGAACCCTCAGAATTCCGACAATAAAGGCCGGTGGTGGAACATATATTCCTCATAATTCCGACAATGAAGGCCTGTTGTGGGAACCTGCATTCCTCAGAATTCCGACAATGAATGTGCGTGGTGGGAACTTGTTTTCCTCAGAATTCCAGCAATGACGGCCGGTGGTGGGGACCTGTATTCCTAAGAATTTCAGAAATGAAGGCCGGTGATGAGAATCTGTATTCATCAGAATTTCGACAATGAAAGCCGGTGGTGGGAATTTAGCTCTAATAACATGTTGAATTTAGAAAATTAGAGAGAAAAAAATGCTTCATTTTATTATACAAAACTATCTCTATTTATAGATCTATACAAAATATCTTAATAAATAAATAAATAACTACATAATCATGCATAATTGCCTTAATATAATTCTTCATAAATCAGTCACCTAAATATAAAAGAAGAACAACGCGATCCAGGTGAGCCTCCCATGGATCCCCATGCTGGCCATGGGATCCAGGGCCAAGGCACGGCTAAGATTAACAGCATGATCCAGGTGAGCCTCCCATGGATTCCCATGCTGTCTGTGGTATAAGGGCCAAGGGACGGTTAGAATTTTAACATGACCAAGAAAAGAGGATTATCCTAAAGAAAACCTATGCAAGTGAGAAAAAATCATCTTAATGAATATATATATATATATATAAACAACCCTCAAAAGCAAATAATGAACACATAAAAGTTAGATTTTGATTTAGAAGATTAGATTTTTTTTCCAGACCAAAAATGGTGCGAGCAAAAATGAAAAGGCCTTCTCTATTCAAATCTATAACATCAAATAGTTAAGATGCTATTAACCTCCATATTCACTCCACTATGCAACTCGATTCGTAACAAAGAAATTGTCAGACAACAAACGCAACATTGCGCAAGTTCGATTTGAAATGCATCACATAAACCCAAAATCATCCAATCACCAGTCTTTTTTGCAAAACAAACTACACCGATGCGCCTGCAAGTTCAAAATTACCAAGTGTCCAAGCCATCAATTCGATGGAATCCAATTAAGACAATGAGCAATGGACACATTATCGAGGGAGTCTTGTTTAAAATGAATCAACTAAATAAAAAAACACTTAATCGTCGCTCATTTCACATAATACTACACTGATATATCATCAACAACGAAATTACAAAAAAAAACCTCCCTGAATCAATTTGATCAATCTCAAATAAAATGATGAACAATGGAGGCGAGATCACACAAATCTGATATGAAATATTTTGACAACAACCAAAATCATATAATCATAGCTAATTTCGAATAATTGATTACACCAACTTGTTTGAAACGTCAAAATTACCTAAATAAGACACCCATATTACCTTGGTCACCTTACAAGAAAAAGACGATCAAAAAATTTAACACACTAGGCAATGGAACAAAATTTTGGACACATGAAAAGCAAGAAATTATGTGAGAACATCAATGCAAATTTAAATTTTACTTATGAAAAATAGTAAGAAAAATATAGTAAAAAAATCAATCACTCAATCTTGTCCCCATCGAATCCTCTTTATCCCTTTGAATCTCTGCAAATTCCATATTTTTCTAGCCACAAATCCAATCACCCTGTCATATCCATCATCCAGCATGCCCAACAAAAAAAAATCAAAACCTCGGCTCTTTTGCATTCATTTCTGCCAGATTCCAAAATAACACAACTCTATCTTCCCCTACTTGGTCTCCTCTCCACGTTGAATTCTCTTTTCTAATCTACACATTGTTGGTCCTATAGCTCTCCTCCCTCGCCAGCACAATCAATCTCAATCACCCACTCGAGCCATCCACAAAGGTCCATGGCTAAATTCTTTTCTTCTTGGTTCACATTTTTACGAAGTCCCCATTGCTTCCCCCAATCGATCTCGCAATCATCAAATGGCTTCACTCTTCTCTGGATCCTAGGGGTGTCATCAAATAATGACACGGCCTGATAACTTGACCCGAACCCGACCCAAAAAATTCAAGTTCGGGGTTGACCTTTTTAGCAAACGGGTCGGGTTCGGGTTTCAATTTTCGACCAGTTTTAAAAGCTGGCTCGTGTCCGGGTCAACCCGATAACTCGAAACCAACCAGGATATGACCCGCGTCCCAAGCACCCCACGCTCGCACCGTGCCCGCTAGTCCTTGCCCACACCACGTCACATTCACGGCTCGCCTGCGGTTCGGCCTACCTTGTTGCCGACCTCCGTGCTCAACCCCTCGCTCTCGCTGGCAGCCTTGCACCCGCTCTTGCGTCGCGCTCGCACCCATGTCCACTAGCCCGCTCGTAGCCTTGCCCTTACCCGTTTGCAGTCAACCCCACGCAGCCATATTCGCCCCTACGGCCCGAACTCGACGCACGCCTGCTTTGCACTCACCCCGGTAAATGTGTCAGGTCGGGTCGACCTAGATTTGGGGCAGGTCGGGTCCGGTTCATATTGGATCATTTGAGAGTAGGTCAATTTCGGGTTAGACCTGAACCCGCCTTGAAAATCCATTTGACAATATCCTGAGGAAAGATTCTACCATGGGGAAATGAAAGCATAAGAAGGTTAATAAGTTCGGTAGTAGGAACCCTTATAATGAAGGTTTTTATAGATTTTCTTGAGAAAACCCTCTATCAAGAGATGTAGGGAATTAATTCACAGAAGTTCCCACATAAAAAGGATTACCTAGATGATCTTTATAAACAAAGGGTGGAGCTGAGACATTTTCCTTTCGGGTGAAGATTAATCAACTTCTCAGTCTCAGATCGATGAGTGAAATAGGCAGGCTGGTCGTGCGCAAACGAAGTCGCGGGAGGGTTGGAAAGCTAGGGATCGAGCCAGAAGACAAAACAGCGATAGCTTTCTTGCGTGTGTGAGTTCGAATGTGAGCCAGCAACGGCTACTGCTGTGTGAGGAAGTTTTGTGGTGAGTGGGGGTTGTTAGATCGTGTGTGAATGGGGTAGTGGGAGTCGGGCCGACGATTTGTTTATTTATATTTCTTTTTCTTTTTCAACAATGTTGAAGACCATGCAAATGCCACAAAAAGCATGCAAAAGCATCATGTTAGTGTTGACCTTTGTATAATATCCAAACAAAGAAACAAAAAAGAAAGTTTAAAGCTCTTACCAGTGTGCAAGTCCCGCCGAAAGCCTACGTCGAATCCGCAAACTCGCAAGAAATCCCGCTGATTCGGCGCCGCTTGCATCACTTCCCGCAAATCTCGCGAGCCGCCTCGGTCGATCGTACCCAACTCTCGTCATTAAATACACGAGGAAATGAGACTCCCTTCCACACGACACCTCCAGTCTCTCGCTTTTGGCTCCCCATCTCCGATCCCGACTCCCCTTCTTTCTCCCGTTCGCTGCTTCTTCGGCCGAGACAGAGAGAGAAGATTTCTCTAACCTAGCCAAAGTCCTCCGACCTAGCTCTCGCCAGGCTCTGCCTCCCTCGACGACGTTTCCTTCCTGTCGATTCGGAAGTTACGACATTTCGATCGGTAGAAGCGACGGGAGCTCACCGCTGTGAGAGTAACTTCCCCCCTGTTTCGGCGCTTCTTCGGCTTCTCGTTGCTGTTCTACTTCGCCCTTTGACGGCTTCCCTTGCCGACGGATCGGAAGTTACGACATTTTTGATTGAAAGCAACGGTGGGAGCTCGCGGCTGTGAAGGTAACTTTCTACTTTCACGCGCTTCTTTCGGCCGAATCCCATAAATCTGCCGAATTTGTAAAGAGGGAGGTAGGGGATTTAATTCACAGTGAGATGTAATTGTTCCCTAATCCCTATTCAGCTCAAATCTTGCATTTTTTTTAATCCCGACGAGATTTAGCTAAATCCCATTCAAATCCTGCATTAAACTATTTAAATTGATTATAATTAGTTAAATTTAATTATAATTAAGTATTTTTAATTATAACTAATTATAATTAATTATAAATTATGTATAATTAATAAAATATAATTAATTATGTTTAATTATAATTAATTATTATTAATCAATAATTAGTCATGATTAATTAAGTTTGATTATGAGTAATTACTTTTAATTATAATTAATTATTAATTAATCATATACTAATTATAATTAATTAAACCTAATTCTAATTAATTATTTTTAATTATTTTTAATTATAATTAATTGTAATTAATTAGTTTGATTATAATTGATTTTTAAAAAAAATGCAAAAGAGAGAAAGTCTCTTCCTCCTTGTGCCTCGATCCACGTGCCAACCTCGACGCTTGCAAAGGTATAATTTTCTAACTCAGATTCTCGCTCTCGAAGTTCGCGGCGGACCGGAAAACCGCCTATACACGCTTTCATAAGCGTGGTGGGATGGGACCCCGGTGCGGCGCCGACAACGAGGCGGATAATCACCTCAAAATCCTATCCTCGGCGTTCGTGTCGAGTCGGCAAACCGTCTATACACGCTTTCTTAAGCGTGGTGGGAAGGGAACCCGGTGCGACACCTGCGGCGAGGCGGGTAGGCCCTATACACGCTTTTCTTAGCGTGGTGGGGACAATTTTAAGTACCCGTATGCGGCTCTGTACCTGCGGGGAAACAAATACTTTTCTTTTTCAGGTACGTCGAAGACCCATACACGCTTTCTTAAGCGTGGTGAGGGATTGAAAACTTTATACGGCCACAGTGTCCTCGAAAGAGGGCATCTACCATACACGCTTTCTTAAGCGTGGTGGGAAAGGCCTAGTTTTCCGTTATTTCCCCTAAACGGGGGAGATGCCGGAATGCTGCCGAAATTTCGGGTGATCATATGACTGGACTTGGACCTATTCGAACTCAAATGAACCTAATTTCAATCTGAACTCAAACTTAAATTTGGATAGAACTTGAACTCAATATAATTTGAATTCAGATGAGCAACAACAAGGAACTTCAGTCGGACTTAAATAAATTGAACAGGAGACTTGAACATCGAACTACAAGGGACTCTGATTGAATTGAGTTTAGACTCATGCTTTTGCAGACATTGAACTTGAACCATACAATATCAAGTGAGATTTGAAATGAACTATGCTCAATTTGAATTGAATGATCCATAAAGATTCGAGTTGGATGATGACACAAGAAATTCGAATGAACTATAAAAGATTTGGACAAATTTCATAAAACCAATCCCATGAAAACATGAAGCCTAAACCAAGCATGAAGGAGCTCGATATCATGCTTAAAATGAAGATATGAGTAGTGAGATAACAACTCCCAACTAAGTGCAAGAGAAGTATACGCGAAACTTGTGTTGGATGAAGAGCTTACAAATATCCCTCACTCAAGAATGATAATGAAAATTCATGCAATCAATTCATTTGAGATAATTGCTATGATTACGAGCACGAATGAAGAATGCAATGACATGCTTATGAGTAAAAGATATAAGATATGTGACGAATGGGATAGTGTTCCAATCCATATGCTTACAATCAAGAGTATGCAGTTTGCAAATGAATTGTTAAGATCCTCCATGCCAATCAAATATGCAAGCAACGGGGCTTATGTTGAACAAAACTTTAATGACACATATTTTATGGCAAGCTAAAGCAAGTAGAGATTACAAACCAAGGAAGAGCAATGATGTTTGCAATAATATACTTATGAACAAAGTATGCTGCAACTATGATGAATCCCTGGTATAGATGAGTAATTATACGTTGTGTCATTTACAAGCAAGAATGAAGAGTTACAGTACATATGAACACATAAACAAAAGTGGAAGATTTGTTGGGCATACAATGGTTCATCTATGATTGATGGAAAGTGACATGTAGTTGATGTTTGGGTGCTTTCACGGTCAACGACATCAAAACCACAAGTGGATACACACAACTTACCTACAAACGATGGTATCCCCTACAAACAAAGGAATTCAACATACGATGAATTACTGACCACAGTCAATTCGAGATAGCATGAAATAACTGCACTTTGCATACAATTGAGGTTTCCTAATTGTGGACAAATACATTGACTTGTTTGCATATGGTAAAGATTGGGTATACTGTAGGTGGAACGAGCCTCCTATGTATAAAGATACATATTCAACATCAGCTAATTTACAAATAAATACACTACTCTACCTGCGAGTTCTTGCAGTAAGGATCTCACAACATCCTCGTAGTCGACATCAAGATACAAATAAGTACACTGATATGCATACAACCAAGAGCAAAAGATCTGCAATACATACAGTCTCTCTACGAATATGGATGTATGTTCAATATGCCATCTATGGATAGATACATAAAGACTCCAGTAAGTGCAGTATCCTGAGGTCAATCCAAATCTATGAATGAAAACATCTACCTGCCTACCAGCAACAGTTGTGGAGATCGTATAACGCCACGCCACCGGATCCGCAACTTTCATGCAAGCGGACAGAAGGCGTGTACAAATATTCCAAGAATACCCCCGCACGTGTGCACTTTAATTTGTATATACATAGGTACACTAAAAGAGGAAAATATAATCTTAAACCCGCATGGGCCCCGGCGAGCGTGTTATTGGTACACACGTGACGCCTAGGGATGCTGCGCGGGTCAATAAATTTGAACCCGATCCTCCTAAAACAAGCAGATAGGAGTAGACAAGGTTCAATAAATAATTATAAAATGCCCCCAAACACCTGCATGGGCCCCGGCGAGCGTGTTATTGGTACACACGTGACGTCTAGGGATGTTGCGCGGGTTAATAAGTGAATTCAAGTTCGAGCCCGATCCTCCTATACAGGTAGATAGGAGTCGACACGGCTCGAACCATTAAATAAATATGCAGTCGTGAGATCGACTGAGATATTTATTTTATACATTCATATTAGACCTTCAAGGTCTATAATCAAGTGAATTCACTTACAAAAGGCTCAAAGCCTACGAAACTCGATCCTCTATCGACCAGTAGATAGAGTCGACAGGGTCCAATCAATAAAATATAAATGACCCCATACACAACAATGATGGCCGCGTTGAATGCAGATCTCAACCGGAGGGGTTAATTTCAAATATTTCAAAATGCCCTCAAACCTTCACAAAATTCAAAATATTTTCAAAGGACCCTAAAGCGACACCCCGATGATGGCCGCGTTGATTAAAGATCTCAACCGGAGGGGTCCATCCGCAAACACTTTCAAATACCACCCAAACTCCCACAAAATCCAAAAATCCAAAAAAAAAACTCCAAAATATTTAAAATTTAAATAAACACCATTCAATTACATAAAGCAAACTCATCCACCCTCCGCAACAGTTTACCGAGGTGGATAAATATGAAAACTACTTCAGCTCACATAGAGCTAATGCCTGGTCGAGAATATCACTAGGATCCATTCTCAAACAATCTCTTGCCAGCAAGGACTTGGTACGAGTCCTCTAACCGGCAGTTTCGCCGCCAAATGGCACTGCAGGATAAACGGTTATGACTCGGGGCCCTCTGAACCAGGTGGTCGCCGCCAAATGGCACCATTATATTATGGTTATGGCCAGAGCCCGTATGCTCCCCAATGGCATCAAATCCTTGAGATATGAATCAATAGGATATGATCGATAGGACACAAAGCCCTCTGTTAGCTAAGGTGGATTCAAATTTGTCCCCTTAGACAAATATTCACCCCAGGTCTACAAGGTACCCTTGGACGAAGCAACCCATGGCTGCCGACAAGGATCCTTCTGTCAGGTTGGGTCGACTACCTCCTCTGACTAAGTAGACCAGGGATCACGATGGCCCGGGACGACGGAACCATGGGATCTTGATCGAGTCTATCATCCATTCCCCCACCATCCGCTTTAAGTGCAAAATGGTGAAAATTTCTATTTTAAATATCAAATCCCTCAATTTTCCAATACCCTAAATCCATTACTGCTACTATATGCCAGATGCATGTATCCTTATGTATCTGATCGACGACTAGCCTTAATCGAAAGTTCTCTCTCGTTACCGGGAGGGGTAATTAACTATAGGGGCTTGCGCCTATAGGAAACCAGAACTCAGATTATACAGTCCTCGCAAAATGAGGGCGAAATCTCTGGGTAGTGTCTTATCTACTATCTCATCTGCCTTCCAAAATTTACCTCGGAACTTAGTTCGTTAAAACTCCCCCCCGAAGAAAGCACAAAAGCGGGCGGAGGCCGAGGCCGAATTTTCGGAGCCCACAGTTAGAACATTGAAAAATGTGCAAGCACAAAGTACAAATTTACCAAAAAGCGTGCATGTGCACTCTGCGAATGCACCGAAAATAAAAAGGTGCATTGAAAGGTGTGCAAGTACATTATGCAAATGCATTGAATAGTGTGCAGGTGCGCCATGTAGGCTCATTTAAAAACACAAGTGCATCATGAAATATGTAGTACACTCTACAAATTCATTGAAAGGCATGCAAGACTTATCAAATCATTAAAAAAATTTTACTCATATGTTCTCTGATAAATATGCTAATATCTACACCGGATAATTAGAATGTTGCGTGAACCAAAAAAATGAAGGGAACTTAAATTTCTTCAACTCCGAAAAGCATGTAATTGCTTTGTAAAGCCTAGAAGTATTTTAAAATTCGCAAAACATCTTTCAAAATCAAACTTATTCTAACATGCTCCGACAAACGTGCTAAATTTTCAAGTGTAAATCTAAAAATGTTGCATGAATTGAAAACAAGTTGAATCTAAATTCTCTCGCTTTGAAAGACATGCAATTGCTCGAAAGGTCTACAAGCATTTTAAAATTCGCAAACCATTTTCAAACTCAAACTTCTTTGCCTGGCTCTAACGAACGTGTTAAATGCTCGAACATGACATTTAAAAATGTTGCACATATCGAAATAAGTTGACATCAAGTTTACACCTTTTCAAGAATCATTCGATTGTTTTCAAAAAGCGGCAATCATTTTAAAACTTCACAAATCCTCTTTTAGAACTAAATTTATCACAAACTCGCACGATGCTCTTGAGAAGACCACCTTACCTATAAGGTAGAGTTATAAGTCCTACAAATCCAATCCTCTACATATGAGGTAAACCAGACAAGGTTTGTAATGTAGCAAATATCCAAATGGATTCAACTATAGCAAACTAGATAACATTTATCGCTAAATACTAAATGTTTATTAATGTGCTAATGCTATTTAAGTAACTACCAATAATGAATTACTCAAAGCATTTGTTACGGCTACAGGCCAGGGGAGGCAGGACCGGTCGGCCCAATAGGCGGTGGAGGGGGCGGAACCTGAAACCAAATCTAGGGAGATTTCGACCTCTCTTGTGGAACTCCACAAAGCAATAAATTATTATGTTAGTAGAGTAATTAAGGAGGGAAAGATCACCTATTTTAATTCAAATAGGAGAGAGAAATCAATAAGGAAAGAAGGCTGGTTTGAGGTTTGATTTGAAGGGGATTAATTAGGAGATGTTTCCTAATTAAAAATGGTAGATTTAGGGGCTGATTGAGGGGTTGAATTGGAGGAGATTAATTAGGACATATTTCCTAATTAAAGAGGACAGATTTGGGGGCTAAATTAGAGGAGATTAATTTGGAGATATTTCCTAATTGAAGAGTGCTAATTTAGGGGCTGATTTGAGAGTGAATTGGGGGAGGGCAGTTTTGAAATTTATTATTTATTGTTTGCTATAAGTAATAGGATTTATGTTATATTTTGTATGGAGAATTTGATGTGAGAGTTACTGCGGTTTTCTTTTTGTGAGGGGTCCTAGCGGCGTCTAGGGTTTGCGAGAGTAGGTCCTCTTCGAGAGGACCATTGTATCTTGTTTGTTCTTATTTGGTTTTCTGTCAATATAAATCTATTTTTATGTTTAATTTCTTGGAGTTTGTTGCTATTTTTGATATCAAGGCACATCAAATTGGTATCAGAGCGAGGTTTTTGGAGAGATGGCAGCAAAAAAATAGATGTGTTGAAAGGCAAAATGGAGCAATCCAAATCCGACATGGAGGAAAAGTTTTTAACTATGGAGAATCGGATGGAGAGCCCATTTGGAGGGATAGAAGAGGTGTTAAGGAAACTCATGAATATGCAATCCAAAACTCCACCGGTGGTTCCAATTACTGACCCTAACCAAGATTTGATTGGGATTCCCTTGGCCAAATCTAAGGGAAAAGAGATCGGACGGAAGGGATTCAACGAGGAGAGTTTTTTCCATCAAGAGCCTCCTCCTAGGGCTCCAATAAAGGGTGGATCAGGATTTCCAGAAGAGGAAACATGAATGAGGAAATTGTGTGGTGGAGGTGGTGGAGTGGCCGACCATTATGGGAGGTATTTTGGTCAAGGGGAATGGCCGAACGGAGATGGAGGGGGTCAAGCTGAACCATGGGATCGTGTCATGCAAGAACGGATGCAAGAAAGGTGGGAGTCCCACCCTCGATACATAGGGAAAACATGGAGGGATCACGACAAACGTTACACTGGAGGAGGAGGAAGCTATTAGAGTGGTAGTGATTCTAGGGTGAGGAAGTTGAAGATACCAGTATTTAAAGGAAAGGATGCCTATGGGTGGGTGTACCAGGGGAAGATGTATTTCATGGTGAATGGGATGAATGAGCAGGAGAAGTTTACCGTTGCAGGATTATATTTGCAGGGGAAAGCTCTAGCTTGGTTCCAATGGACGATAACATGGCCACTAACTGAGCAGCTGAAGAAAGCCATAAAGAGCATATCTTCCTTCCACCTTGAGGACAAGCTACATCTTTGGGGAGGGAAGTATAGTTACGGCTGAAACCCAAAGGAGGTTGGACTGGCCGGCCCAGTAGGTGGCGGAGGGGGCGGAACCCGAAACCAACTCCAGGTAGATTTTAGTCTCACTTGTGGGGCCCAACAAAGCAATAAATTATTATGTTAGGAGAGTAATTAAGGAGGGAAAGATCTATTTTAATTCAAATAGGAGAGAGAGAAATCAATAAGGAAAGAGGGCTGATTTGGGGTCTGATTTGAAGGGGATTAATTAGGAGATGTTTCCTAATTAAAATGGCAAATTTGGGGGCTAATTTCAGGGCTGAATTGGAGGAGATTAATTAGGAGATATTTCCTAATTAAAGAGGGCTGATTTGGGGGCTGAATTGGAGGAGATTAATTTGAAGATATTTCTTAATTGAAGAGGGCTCATTTGGGGGCTGATTTAGGGGCTGATTTGAGAGAATTCGGGGAGGGCTATTTTGAAATTTATTAGTTATTGTTTGCTACAAGTAGTAGGATTTATGTTAAGTTTAGTATTCAGAATTTGATTTGAGAGTCATGTAGGTTTCTTTTTGTGAGGGATCCTAGCGGCATCTAGGTTTTGGGAGAGAAGGTCCTCCTCTCAAAAGAGGACCATTGTATCATGTTTGTTCATATTTGATTTTCTATCAAGTAAAATCTATTTTTGTATTGAACCTCTTGGAATTTGTTGTTGTCTGATAACCAGGCGCATCAGCATTCCTAATATATTATTTGGAATTCAATAATATCAACATAAGTGTTAATAAAAGTTCTAACAAAATTACTTGGCCAAATATTATTCTTGCAATGTTATACATCAAAATGAGGTTATCATAAAAAAATGAATATTAACTCTATGCATTATAGTTTCTTTATTGTTTTTAAATAATAAGACGAAATTAGATGCTATTGTATGACTTCACTGATTTATCCAGCTTTTTCAAAACATTAAATTCTTAATTAAAAAATGGAAGAGAAAAGTATCCAAATGTTTTTCATATTTTGCTTTCTTTTAAAAATTTAAGCACTAATAAATGCAACAACAATAACAAACCTTTATCCCACTACACGAGGTCGGCTCATGAATCTTTTTTCTCCATTGTATCCCAACAAGAGTCAACTTCTCATTTAAATTTACTAAAAAAATATCATTTTTAATATTTTTTAACCAAGTTTTTTTAGGTCTACCTCTACCTTTTTTAACATACATCTACCCTCCTAACAGGGTCACCAGAAGACCGACATTTTATGTGATCAAGCCATCTATGGTGACTCTCTCTAGTTTTATCTTCCACTGGAGCTACTCCAACTTTTTCACGTATATAGCATTAATAAATGCGATTTTTTAAAAAAGAGAAGGAAAAAAAAAACAACGACAACAATAATGTGCAATATACCCATATTTCTCATCGTTGCACACTTGCATTGTTTGTAGAAGGGCAGGAAGCACCACATGGAGCCTAGCATGAGTGAGAGGGCCACTAATTTAATAATTAAAACCAACTAAACTCCAACATTAAATATAATTCTGAATTAGGAGACCCTGAATTAGGAGACCCGGCATCCGAGAGCTAAGTTGGGGAAAAAATTCCTTCTCAAAGCACAAGTTTAAACTTATTCCATTGCGAAAGATGTAAAATCATAGTTATATACACATAGCCTAAAAATAATCCACTGCTCATCATCATAACTCCCTTGATCTTTGTAACACCCCATAATACCCCTTAATAATATTATAAAGTATCACACACATAAACATAAGTTTTGCATATGATACCTTTAATCAGATCAAAATGTTTATATATAAAACATTAAACAGTTCATCTATACAACATTTAACAATTACCTCTAATACATAAACGGAAGCTTCTAAAATTTCAATTATATTAAACTAATATTTACAGAGCTACTACAATTCCAAAGTAATACATCACTGAATTTTCTACATATCTCAAATGTAGACTCACAAACAGAGACAAACATTAACATATAAAATTGAAATACTTGCAACTTAGTCTGCAGCGACCTTTTCTTTTCTTTTTCCTGTAATAATAGCTAGTAAGAAATATACTAGTAAGCTATCAGGCTCAATAAACTTTGCAAATTAATTAACAGTTAAAATACAATAATTGTAATAAATCAAAACATTAAAATCATCATTGAAATAACTTACTCTTACTTGTAAAATATCGTAAAATCATAATTAACATTAGTCTTTACTTCTTCTGAAGTTTATATTGAATATTAATTTTAGTCTATAAAAGATTTGATTACACTTTCATAACAATATTCAATGAAGCTCAGGTAAACAAGTCATTATCGTCATTGAATTACATAGAGGTCCCTTTTGCCTCTTTAGGGGTCCCTTTTGCCCTACCTACTACGTAGGTATCATGTTCTCTAGGGTCCTTTTTATCCCACTTACAATGTAGTCTCATGCATGGGAATCCTTTTGTCCCACCTACACTTGTAAGTTATCATCATTTATAGTCAAACTTTACTTTAAGTTGATATTCAATACACTTCCCATATTCAAAGTTTATAATTACATTGTTGCATGCTTTCATAATAATTTCTGTTGTAATCTGTATACAAAGAATATGCATACCATATATAAAAAAATTGACCTTCTTCCAAAACATTATTAATTAGAAAAACATTTAGATGAACATACAAAGAGTTTAGTTATGATTGTCTTATAAATTTCTAAGTAATAATAAGAGTTTTAAAGAAGTGTATACCAATTGTAATTTTAGGATTCATCAGATTTATGCAAAGAAGTTTTGAGATAGTTTATCAAAGGAGAAGGTTACGTGGTGTAGAACTGGAAGAGACAGTTTGCCAAAGAGGTAAGTAATGCAAAATAAATTTTTAAAGGCAATGTTTGTTAATTTATACTTGTATACTGGTAATTGACTGAATTAAAGGAATATATATATTACAAGTTATTTATTTTGATTAAGGATGTTTTTCTCCAAGTTTTCAAGTATGAATAACTTCTTACATAATTTCAACATGTGAGTTCAAAATAAGGTTTTGTATGTTCATCTAAATGTTTTCCTAATTGATAATATTTTGGAATAAGGTCAATTTTCTTACATATGGTATGCATATTCTTTGTATACAGATTACAATAGAAATTATTATGAAAGCACGCAACAATGTAATTATGAACTCTGAATATGGGAAGTGTAGTGAATATCAACTTAAAGTAAATTTTGGCTATAAATGATATATAACTTACAAGTGTAGGTGGGACAAAAGGGTTCTCATGTATGAAACTATATTGTAAGTGAGGCAAAAGGGACCCCAAAGAATATAATGCCTATATAGCAGGCAGGGCAAAAGGGACTCCTAAAAAGGTAAAAGGAACATCTATGTAATTCAATGGCAATAATGACAGGTTTACCTAAGCTCCATTGAATATTGTTATGAAAGTGTAGTCAAATCTTTTACAAACTAAAATTGATATTCAGTATAAACTTCAGAAGAAGTAAAGACTAATGTTAATTATGATTTTATGATGTTTTACAAGTAAGAGTAAGTTATTTCAATGATGATTTTAATATTTTGATTTATTATAATTATTGTATTTTAACTGTTAATTAATTTGCAAAGGTTATTGAGCTTCATAGCTCACTAGTATATTTCTTACTAGCTGTTGTTATAAGAAATAGAAAAGAAAAGGTCGCTGCAGATTAAGTTGCAAGTATTTTAATTTTATATGTTAATGTTTGTCTTTATTTGTGAGTCTACATTTGAGGTATGTAGACAGTTCAATGATATATTACTTTGGAATTGTAGTGGCTCTGTAAATATTGGTTTAACGTAATTAGAATTTTAGAAGCTTCCGTTTATGTATTAGAGGTAACTGTTAAATGTTGTATAGATGAACTGTTGAATGTTTTATATAAACATTTGGATTTAATTAAAGGTATCATATGCAAAACTTATGTTTATGTGTGAAACTCTATAATACTGTTAAGGGGTATTATGGGGTGTTACAATCTTATTCCAATTACTTGGAGTTGGCTTTATTAACTCTCATTCTCCATTAATTTCTATGAAGTGTACCGCAAGCTGTAAACTATATTTTTTGAAAATATTTTTGCATGATTTTTTAGCTATGTTAGCTTTAATCTATTCCTTCTCCTTTTAATACTTTCATTTACCAAAACTTCATATCGTTCATCTTCTATTATGTGTTGTACATGTTCTGACCAAAAAACAAACAAATTATAGAGCTATGCAAATGAAAGAACTGTAAAAACTCAAAAGAATATTAGAGCAGAATAGTATTTACAAAATATGTACGATAAACAAAAAAAGATAATCAAATAGCAAAACAGCAAAAGGTAGACAAGCAGTAAGTTAACCTCTAAACAAGTATGAACATATCGTGCTACGAGTACAAAAGCAGATATAACTAGCCATATAACTTCAACAAACGAATTCCATGCCTAAGAACTACATACCTGAGGAATTACAGTCTGGATCTCTTCAGGTACAACTTTAAGAACCTTCTCATACAACATAGAATTTTGTTTCCCTCTCAGAAGATCCATCTTGTTCACTATCACAACCAGAGCACGACCCTCTTCAACTGCTTGACGAGCTATAATCACTTCATCATGTTTCATACTGCTCTTTTTTCTCGCAATCTACATTTGTATATCACACGATAAAATTGCCATAACTATACGTAAAGATACATCATGCTAAAACAAAGAAATATTATAATTATAGGAAGAGATATATCACGCCAGAGATTTTTTATTTATAAACAGAAAATGATGAAAACTAAAAGGACAATGAGAGGCTAAAGTATAAGAACAAACTTGGTAACCTCCACAGCATGCAAAATTAGATTGAGTTAACATGCAAGCTATTTTTAGAGGCCAATATTTATGTTATATTGGATCGCCGTTTGATATAGTTGATACAACTAAAGTGAATGCTGATGTCTATTTAGCAGAGGGGTGCTCTAAGTCAAGATATCCTTTTGAGCTGGCAGGATGATGCGGAGAAGAGAATAAGATTTAGCTAAGAGATGAGGTAAGAGCAAAAGAGAAGAGATGCAAAGAAAGCGATTGAACAAAATATAATTTCAACATTCAGTATTCATTTAATGATTCTGATGGTCTCATTGTACCTTTTATATAGAGAAGGATCTTCAATACATACTAGACTTATAAGGCAATAAATAATGTATCATTGTTACATAATTAAAATATGTACAAACCTAAACAGACACATGGCAAGATTGAATTGGAGAAGAATCAAATGATCATGATTAACTTCAAAATTCACCCAAGTCAAAAAAAACTCTTCTCTGAAGAGTTGGAAGGTTGCGGCTAAGGCGAAATGAAGGCAGAACTAGCTCGTGCATGGCTCTATAATCAATAGGAAAACATGCATATATTTCTCGAAGAATGAGGCAATCATCCAGAGATTTTGGTAGGAGATCACGTAAAACTCTTTCCTTGGTTTAGCCCACTACGACAAGCACTTGTGTTTGTTTGTTTGTTTTGTTTTGTTTTTTTGGTTTTTTGTTTTTGTTGCAAATCGAAGCTCATATGCATATGCATTGAGATTGTCTTCAGACTTACGAGCATATATTATAGTCCGATTAAGAGTTTTCTCTCCGAACCATCATACATACAATCAAGCAAACGGACATATGATCCTTGGATCGCAAGGATGATTAGTTTAGCAAGTCTCTAATATTAATTAAATTTGTGGAACAATTGGATGACAACATAGTAAGATTTGTTGGAGTTATTCGATGTCCAAGTTAATATTTTGACAATTTTCATAGTAAAAGTTTTGGCATTTTACTATTTTGGTAATTTTGTGCATGTCATTATGATTATATCTTATTTACATCATGTATTTTATAATCCCACAAAATCATGCTCTAGGTTCAATTGTGTTTGGCAGGTGTTTGGCAGGTGGAGTAGTCAAGTAGGTAGAAGAACCAGAGAGAGTCAGGACAAGTATATGTATCCAATGAAATATTGTTTGGTATCAATACCACTACAAGAAATACAAGTACGTTGCTCAATATATCAATATCTCTTCTTACAACAGTATCTTTCAGTACATTAGGTATAGTATCATCAAGAACCCACCAAGAGACTAACACAGATGCACCATCAACTGTCATTGCCCTTCTCAGGCATGCCTCGACACTTGCTACATGTAAGCACGTTGGGGGACCAAGTAACCCCACCCTCCTTACTATATAATATTTTAAAAGAAAGACTCCTACCATTCTTTTTCTTTACTCCCACCCAAACCATGCCTCCCTCTCTCTTTATGGTGCTCTCACCTCCACACAAATACTTCTCAACACTGAGCAAGATACAAGGGAGACATACAGGCTCCTCATGAAGTTTATGTTGTAGTACGTGGAGAACTAGCATAAAACATACATACATGTTTTTCTTGGTGTCGTGGGTACAAAATGCATTCATTTAGGTGATTTGTGCACCACCCATACAAGTATTTCATGATGGAATGGAGACACATTTTGGTTGTGGTATCCCATACACTGTCGATAAGCTCTTCTAGGTATGGTGGGAATCTCAACACATTTTTTCAGAAACCCTGTATGGGGTGACATCAAAGTGATGCCGAAATCTACCTAAAATTTAACTTAAAAATTGAACACCAACGCTATCAAGATAAGTAATGCGATAAATTAAAATAACAGGGGCAAAGTACAAAAATAAGACAAAAATACTCATAATGTACAAAAAGTTGCATAACAAAGCAAATTAACATGCACAAACATTAGATAAATTCTATCGGCATGAATAAGAGTTTTCCATCAACAACCTGAGCACAACAAACTCAAAATTACACGAAAAAATGTGTGACTCCCTAATTCAAGGTGAAATTTCTCCCTTGCAAGAACAACTTCAATATAAACGTGAAATCAAATATAAAGAATATAATATTATTTTAAGTAATCATCAAAATATTGTAACACAGCACCGCCAAAAGGTCAAAATGTAAAATCTTGCATGCATTTTAATGAAAACACCACTGGAAGCACAATCATTAAAATTGGATCCATAACAGCATTAAAGTGATGAGCATCCTTTTTAATGGAAAAAGAACTCCAATCAAGTTGCACCAAAAATCATGTCACTTTACATAAGTGTAAACTCATTCTTTAGATCAAAATTCTCATTTTGTCGTATGCACATGTGCTCGAGTGAATCAAGAAGTTGAGAAACACTTATTATATTTTGATGACATTTTTGGAAAAAAGGGTAAGAGAAAACATCAAAAAAGGTAAGAAAGAAAGTTTGAAAAATGAGAAAAAAAAATCTAGAAGATGGTTTGAGCATTCTCAAACCTCACGTTCTTTTCGAGAAGTGACTCCGCCTTTCTAGATCAAAAAATATAAATAACCCTTCATACATTTCAAAAATTATGAAAAAATAACAAAAATGTTGAGAATGTGAAGTTTATCCAATGGTCAGATCTTCCACACACAAGGAGTGGAGTCAATAGGGCCCAAATCTCAATAAGCATACAAGTGCAAAATAATAAAAAATTTCTTACCCCCAATGTA
Organism: Dendrobium chrysotoxum; assembly: GCA_019925795.1. Taxonomy (NCBI): domain Eukaryota; kingdom Viridiplantae; phylum Streptophyta; class Magnoliopsida; order Asparagales; family Orchidaceae; genus Dendrobium; species Dendrobium chrysotoxum. The sequence continues at coordinate 15,893,668 of CM034314.1, read as the reverse complement.
GTAGGCATTTTCGATAATGAATTAGGAGTTAATAAGCCAAATGAATGTTTTCTTAAAATATTTGACAATGCATTTGCATAAGATCTTCAAGGATTTGTCAAGAAATTCATTCAACAAGAAAATAATACAAGCTGTCCTACCTATAAAGTAGGGTTGTATGTCTCAACTTTTGGGCCTTCATGAAATCTTTGGGATGTAAACCCCATCCCCCAATGCAATCCTAATTAGAAGTATATCTTGGAGAATTGAATTCAAATTAACACTGAATTTAGTCGTGCTCAACCCTATGCAAGCACACAAGCAAATTCATCAGCAGCCCTAGCATTGTCATCATGCAAGTGAACCACCCTGCCTATATGACATGATCGTAAGTCCTTTCCCTAGCTTTTAGGTTATAATCTTACTTTGGAGCAGTCACACCCCATTTTCACCCCCTAGAAGCCAATCACGAGCCATAGCAGAAGCAAACAGTATGGACAAAAATGATTCTCACTATACGCATCTTGTTTGAATTTGACAGGATAAGTGAAACTAGTATGAAACTAAAATTAACTATAAATGAGTTATTAGTCATATGTGATTACGTTAACATAAAATTAACTGTAAATTACTTGTTTTCATTTACTTATTTATTATTAATGTCATTGTGGGATCTGAAAATTCACGCCCCGGCCTCTCCACGGACCCCTTTCTTTCTTCTTTGGGTCATTGAGGAGAGTTTTAACGTTTTAAGTTCAGAGGCAAATTTTCAGAAGGCAGATTGGGTTTTGAATGAAACATTACCTAGAAATTTGCCCTCATTTTGAGGGGACTTCATAATCTGAGTTCAGGTTTCCTATAGGTGCAAGCCCCTATAGTTAATTACCCCCTCCAGGTAACAAGAGAGAACTCTCAATTAAGACAAGTCGTTAAACAGATACGTAGTATCCAACATATAGTAGCAACATGATTTGGTATTTACAAATTTAACATTTAAAATATAAGATTCACCGCCTTGCACTTAAAGCGGATGGCAGGGGAATGATGATGAACCCGATCAAGATCTCATGGTTATGTCGTCCCAGGTCATCATGATCCCTAGTCTACTTAGTCAGAGGATGTAGTCGACCCAACCTGACCGAATGATACTTGTCGGCAGTCATGGGTTGCTTCGTCCAAGGGTACCTTGTAGACCAGAGTTGAATATTTGTCTAAGAGGACAAATCTAAATCCACCTTAACTAACAGAGGATTTTGTGCCCTATCGATTATATCCTATTGATTCATATCTCAAGGATTTGAAGCCATTGGAGAACATGTAGGCTCTGACCATGACCATAATTTAGTTGAGTCATTTAGCAGCAAAACCACCAAATTTCAGAGCGTCCCGATCATAACTATTTACCGGTGGTGCCATTTAGTAGCAAAACTATCGATGTGGTGCCATTTGGCGGCGAAACCATTGGTTAGAGGACACGTGCCACGTCCTTACTAGCAAGAGATGGATTGAGAATGAATCCTAATGAAATTTTCAACCAGACATGAGCTCTTTGTGAGCTGAAGTGATTTTTAATTTGTCCACCCTGACAAACTATTGCGGAGGGTGGATGAGTATTTTATTGTAAGTGTTTGGTTATTTATTCTAATTCCAAATATTTTAAATTTTGATTTTTTTTTTTGGAATTTTAAATTTTTATGAGAATTTGGGAGCATTTCGAAGTATTTAGGGTCCCGTATGGTTGATATTTACATTCAACACGGCCATCATCAGGGTTTTCATGGGCAATTTCATTTTATTAGTTGAACCTTGTCTACTATGTCAACTTGCCGACAAAGGATCGGGTTCGTTGTCAGCTTTATACCTTTATTAGTAATTTTTTTGTGTTCAGGGCCTTGAAGGCCTAATATGAATATATAAAATGAATATTTCGGTCGACACCGTGACCGTATATTTATTTAACGATTCGAGCCGTGTCGACTCCTATCTACCTATATAAAAGGATGGGGCTCGATCTTATATTCATTTCTTGACCCGCGCAGCATCCTCAGACGCCATGTGTGTACCCATAACACGCTTGTCGGAGCCCAAGGGGGTAATCGTATTTTAATGCATGAGGTGTTTGTATAGTGGTCTTATGTATGCATTTGCATATGATCAACATGCGTACTCGCACACACACTTATACCTTCATCTGCATATTAATATACTTGTGTATGTATTTATGTATCTATATATATGCATGTATATTGCATGATGCACTTGTATAGTGATTGTATGTATACAGTGCAACTGGTGCACACGATACATTTGCGTGTTAAACATTTATGTGAAACATCTGTGCATTGATTCACTTATGCATTTAGATGTTATAACAAGCTTGAATCAAGTGTCTGTATTTTGCATGATGTGCTCATATACAATATAGCGGCTTAATGTACGATAACAGCACATGATGAATTTGAATGATTTGTGTATATGATACACGCATACATTATCTGTTTTGCTTACGTAACACATTTTCATGATGATTCAGCTTGCATGATGTATTTAAATTCCGTATGATGTAAATGCATATTGCAACATATATCTTGCATGCAGCGATGTATATGTATCTAGTACATTTATAAGTTAGGAGAGGATGCATGCACTATATCTACTCGTCCCTAACTACATGCATTTATGATGTGTTTGTGTCATATACTTGCATAGTGCATTTTGTATGTTGTAGCATGTATATACATAATGCATTTGCATGCTGATTGACGTATTTGTATAATGCACCCTGCATATTGCAAATGTGTACATGCTATGAACGTGTCAGCGCGTGTTTCGATGCATGAGGGCATTTTTGTAATAATCAACTGTGTAAATGTCTGACACTGGCAATCGCAAGGTTCCATTTAAAAGCCTGTAGATGCCTTTTGTCCGCTTGCATGAATGTTGCGGATCCGGTGGCGTGGCATTGCGCTGCAAGGTCATTTGCCGCTTTATGCAGGTAAACTGTCATGCACTAACGAATCTCCTGCAATTTCACATAAATGCTTGTTTTTATCATAATATTTATTGCTTTTGCATACAAGTAGTGTATTGTGCTATGCAAGCTTTGTTGAATTAATAATAGTTCAGCAATAAACGTTCAAGAGTCGCCAGCCGTCATATGTTGGTGCATTGCGTTCAGAGTTACCATCTACTACGATTTGCTACATTTTTTGATATATTTTTATAGATTTGCATGCATTGTTGTAGATATTGCTTGGTTCTCCTTCATGTTGTTGATTGGACTACTGAATCTATAACTAAGCTTCAACACAACGTGCTTTATTGGCTTATGGCCATAACGGTACAATAGTTTTCATGCAAGCCATGAAGTCCCCACGATTGCCTACCTCATATGTCAAAAAAAAAATAATTTAGAAACATATGGAATTTGGGGAATTGGAACAAAATACATGAGGCCGCACAGTGCCACTACTTAGGAATTAGTAGATTTAAATTTTTAATTAAATAATTTTATTTTTTAATTATTATTATATGTATTTTGACTTTTTAAAATTGAATACATTACCATCCTCCGCTTGTACGGAATCCATATGCTTGCTTGTATGTTGTTAGCATTGACTGTGCAGCATCGCTGCGTTCCTTGCATATCCTCCATACCTGCTCATGAGTGTATCACTGCACACCTCTGGCTACCATTCATGAATATTTCGTTATGTGCATCGTTGTTCGACATGCTAGCTTGCAAGGTTGATACAAATGTCACACATCAATCATTGTTGTTCATATATGATTTGCAGCATGTGTCAGAATATTTTTGTGCATTTATTTGCAATTTTTTTTATGTATGCATGTAGGAGCCATTATAGTATACATGTAATTGATTAAACATTATGTCTTTAATTTTGCCATTTTATAATTTTCATTTTTATGTTTGAACATCAGGTCTGGTTCCCTATTTAGTGGTTTCAGTTCTACTCCTTGCCAATTTTGTTCAAGTCCCCTATTGTTTCATTCGAGTTCAAGTCCAGGTCCACTGTTTAGTTCATATTTCAGCAGCCTCCCGACATCTCCTCCATTTAGGAGAAATTTCTGGAGTTGGGCCTTCCCTACCACGCTACAAGAGCACGTAGGATAGATGTCAAATGACATCATGGCCATAGTCTTCAATCCTACAATGCTACAAGAGTGCATAGGAGTCTTCGAGATACCTGTTTGAAAATAGGCACAATTTTTTCCTGTAAGCACTGAGGCACACACGGGTACTTAACATTGTCCTCATCATGCTACGAGAGCGCTTAGAGACCTACCCACCTCGCCGCAAGCGTCGCACCGGGTTCCTTCCCACTACGCAACGAGAGCGTGTAGGGTGGTCCCCCAGTGCGCTGCGAGCGCCGAAAGCGAGGTTTGGAGGCTTTAGGGTTTGGAGCCATTATACCTTTGCGTAAGAGTCGACAACGGTGATGGCGACGACGATTTAGAATTTGAGGACAACATAATCACAAAAATTCTCTTCATTTTTTCTCTTTATATATATATATATATATATATATATATATATATATATATATATATATATATATATATATATATATATATATATATATATATATATTACTTGGTATGTGAAGGGCTCTACTGAGACAGGTCCTAGGTGAGGGAAATCAGGGCTAGAGGCAGTCAGCTTTGGCATGAGGATCGTACTGCCTATTGTTTGAGGAGATCGGCTTGGATCTAGACTGTGTTCGGTCCCTGCTAACGAACAAGGAGGGGAGGTTCGAACGCTTTGCATGAGGAAATAGAGCGAATGGGAGTCAAGGGGTAAGTGTTGGCTTCGTGTGGGTTGGAAAGCTGGGTTCAATCGGATGGGAGTGAGACCAACGGGAGGTTGGACAGGGTTGTAGTCGTCGACTTCTACACATGGGAGAGATCGGGGAGGGAAGTAAGAAGGTCCAATCTGGATCTTCGACCAGACTGGTTGTGGTCGGCAAGGAAGGAAGGTGGGATCGATCCAGTGAGCAGGGTGCGGCATGGTTGATGGATCGAAGCGGGAGCCCGGTCGGCACAGTGATTATGTGGTGCGATCGGGTGAGGATCGTAAGGTTGGCTATGGATTTGGAGTGGCTGTTGCGTGTGTGAAAGTGAGGAGAAAGGCAGTGGAGTCGGAGTGCGGAGGCTTGGATTGCGAAACAAAGAATGAGGCGGCCGGGTTCGATTTCGACGGCAGAAGTGGAGTGGAGGGAGAAGAACGACTGCGAAGACCTGTGTGTGGCTCAACAAGTTGACGGGTGCGGATGAAGAGGATGGAGGAACGAATCGAGTGCTGGAGTCGGGATTCGTGAGTTGAATCGAACGAGGTTGAGAGCTGTAAGAGGTGAGTATCGGTGGGATTTCAAGTTGGGAGCAAAGGCAGCAGTTGGATGAGGTAGCTGGAGTTGGGATCGTGAAGTAGAGAACAGTCAAAAGTAAAAACGAGCGAACAGTTCGTCGACTTCATTTAACGACGAGGCCTCGTTGCTCGAGGAGGCAAGTTCAGCGATCGAGACTTCAGCTTCATCAAGACTTCTACGGGACTTCAGGGACTTGATCGGAGCCAGAGCATCAACGGTCCAAGGTAAGTTAATGCTGATTTGATGATCTTTTTTTATATTATTAATAATAATTATAGTAATTTTATTATTATTAAAATTATTATTATGAAAAACAATAAAAATCAAATGGGAATCCGAGCGCCTCGAAATTCATGCGTCAACGCCTTGATTTGCACTTGTTTCTCAAAAAATGTGCATTTTACCTCAGGATGCGCGCTAATTTCTTCACGTGATTTTCTTTAGGCAAAATCATAATCGATTTTGGGTATTGTCGACGTTCCCAATGCAACGACGCAGTCTGTTTTGTGATCGGAGTTCGTTTAGGTGATGTTGCGCGTCAATTTTGAGTGTCGGTCGTCTGTTTTGATTGCAAGGGATTCCCTCTTAGACGAATTCAATATTCTAATGGCAACAACACCATCTATTTGAAAATCGAAGGTCATTTGGCCCTTCAAGTGACACGTCGCGCCGACACACACGTCACTTAATTCGTCGATTTTGCCCTATTTTGCGTGTTTTTAGTGTGTGGGTCAACAAATGCCCCCCCCCCCCCCCCCCAAACAAATGTAACGTGTATCTAGAGCACGCCACATTTGTTGTGTTGCTATTGACCGCCGCTTGTAGCTTTTCTTTTGTTCATTCAGCCCCACTATATCTGCTCCTAACGCGTTTTCCTCTTCTTCTTACGCAGGAAATGTACCATTAGGAGAGACCAAACGATTTGCCTCCAGGTGAGCCTAGTGAGGCCGCCATCTAGGATGCCATTGATCGACAGGATCCTCAGAGCAATGCTGATGTCCAGGACATGCTCGAGCAACACGAGGACATGTTGCGAGAATGCGACGTCTTTCACGGCTTCTTTGCCCGCTCTCCTCTACTTCCAGAGTATTATACAGATTCAGTGGAGTTTGAGGATCCCAACAGGTGAGTGAGCAGAATCAGATTGAAGTGCGGGGAGTACAACCCGCTAGAGAGCATTTTTGCCTAGATCAGTTGTGGTATATATATGTCACATTTTGGAGCCTACAGCAGATACACTTGAGCCAGTAGAGTAGTCGAGGCTACTTAATCACCGTCAGTTATAGTCGTCGTCCCTAGAGCGGCCGCGGGATTCATCATTTGGGCAAATCTAGAGTCTTGTCTGTGGGTACATTCACTGGGCCAGATACGTACTGCAGGCCCACAAGCACACGCTGCAGGAGGCAGGGGTTTATGAGGCGATTTACGCCTCGCTGTTTGATTTTGGGCGCCTTCTTCTTGGACCCATGGTTTAGTGAAGTTCTGGGATGCTGGGAACAACACATGTTGGATTAGGCCATAAAAGCTGATAGTCACACTCTCAGACTTGCAGGAAGTGTCTGGGTTACCCGTCTTTGACCACCATTTTGAGGAATGTATTCCTCCTGATAAGCAGTTGTTTCGTAAAGTGCCTTCAGCATACGGCCACAGGAGAGGGAGCTTAGCTTTGTTAGATGTTTACCCAGCTCTCCTTAGGCACTATCGTCAAACGTACAAATCATCAGGCTTGTTAGCACGAGCTCGAGTTGGCATGCCTATGGACACCTAGGTCCGCAGCTTTCTTCAAGGAGACTACTGGTCTTTTGCTACGGCATCACTACATGATCCTGTTGGCTGTGGTTTGCAGCGTGGGGTTCCATAGTCAGAGGAGCCCGCTGAGCCATCATCTTTTGATGGTTACATTTCTCCTACACTACCAGGCATTAGCAAGGATATGTTTCTTGCAAGGTTTTTGGCCACTTGGTTGTGTACTTCTGTTCTCTCACTCAGGGTAGGGTTTGTGCGATGCAATATTCTGTTGGCAGTCAGCTAGCTCTCAGAGGGATAACACCTTTCTTTAACTCCAACTATATTTGCCCAAATATACAGAGCCTTGCGCATAGCTTCTGAGGCAACTTCTCTTAAGCTATAGAACCTGACCTTGCTATGGCATTACTTGTACGGCTAGATTCATCTACACATTCAGGGAGCCTTCCCTTGCCTAGAGTGTCCTGTATATGTTCTGATGTGACTACATTTGCTAAGGCATGGCACCGGTTCCAATTTTCATCTGGCTCTTCTGTCCAATAAGATAGGTGTCAGCAATACACGGTTGACCTAGATATTGTTGTCCTTTGTCCCTTCTTTGGAACAAAACGATCAGAGGTACGAACGCAGGGTGAGGGTGTTAAGAGTACCGAGCTCTCATAGACCTCGGAGGACTCCTTAGAGACCAGAGATGATAGAGGTACTTTTCTACTGATTTCCCTCTTTTCTTTCGTCAGTAGTTGATTTATTGATATTTCTCTGACCATTTGATTTTATGTACTTCTTTTATTCCTAACATAGGGACACATACTGAGGACTATACTACTGTTGAGGGTATCGAGCCTTTTGTCACCAGAGCATCAGATGTAACGCCTGAGCTACGTCATACAGAGGTACCACAACCCTCTCATAGGCATACAGGCTCTCAGCACACTAAAGCTTCTACGGACCTTGTGGCTAGCAATGCACTGCAGCATCCTTTCGACTCCTAAGGGGGCGTCGATGAGTCCTAGGATGTCCGTGGATGTGCGCTCTTCTTCCCGAGGCTTTGCAGAGAGTACATAGGGAGCTAAGATGTCGGACTTTACTGAATACGACACAATGGACCCTTCTACTGACTTCTCCTTTCCTGTGGACCCTTACGGGTAGTTTTGGCCTGGAGAGTAGTCAGGGGATGGCGCAACTTTGCCGGCGGAGGTTCTTGAGGTATCAGCGTATACACTGACGGTCTTGGAGTTAGTCCCTACAACTCCAGCGTCTTTTTCGTGGAGTTACCCTGCTGACTTGGCGAGCCCGCACCCCCCCCCCCCCCCTCCCCCTCTCAGGTATGTTTTTATTATATGTTGATTTAAAAATAGCCAAGGAGGGTCAGTTTGAAAACAATGTAAATGAAATAATCATTTCTTTCTTCGCTAATTTAGATAATAAGTGTAAGCAACCCCAGTTTCAAATGTGGTCTCTTAACCTGTTTATAAGCTTTACTACCAATTATTTTGTACTGGGGTGCAAACGAGTCGAGTCAAGCTCGAGCTAGGGGATGTTTGAGTCGAGCTCGACTGTCAAACACCGAGCTCGAGCTTGAACTCGAGTCGAGCTCAAAATCCGAGCTCGAGCTCGACTCGTCTCATGTCGAGCAGCTCGTCGAGCTCAGTCCCGAGCTCCGCTATAGAGCTCAGTCTTCGCATTCGTTGTTGTCCCGAGGTCCGTCGTCATCGAGTCGTCGTTGAGATCTGTTGTAGACCTCAGTCTCGAACTCCACTGTAGAGCTCAGTCCCGAGCTTGTCGTCGCATCCACCGTCGAGATCGGTCGTCTCGAGCTAGTTCGTCGTCGTCCTGAGGCTCCGCCGTCGAGATCTACCGTCCTGAGCTCGTCATCGCGTTCGCCGTCAAGATCCGTCGTTCCGAGCTCGTCTGTCATTGTCCCGAGGCTCCACCATTGAGATCCACTGTCCTGAGCTCATCATCGCGTCCGTCGTCGAGCTCGAAATCGTTCCGAGCTCATCTGTTGTCGTCCCAAGCTTGTCCACCATTTTGGATTTCCCGTCCAGTCACCTCCACGAGCTACTCGTCGAGCCGACGAGTCGAGTCCGATGCCTGTTCGAGCTCGATAAGCCATCGAGCTCGAAATCGTGCCTATTACCGAGTAGAGTCCGAGCTGGCTCGCAAGTCATCTTGACTCAGTTGAACCCCTATTTTGTACAAAATGCTAGTAATCTGCTCATAGATCATAATGTGAGATCAAAATATGATATTATAATGGAAAATCGATGAGTTTGTTTTCAGATTTCAAAATTCAAAATGTTTTTTGATACAAGCTAAAAATTTACAGCTGGTTATGAAGTTAATGTTCAAACTTTGAATTATCAAACTTAAAGTTTCTAATTAAGTATATCTGTTCTTGGTTTGCAAGACGGTTTAAAAACTTCTAATCAACTATTGTTGGAAGCGGTTAAATCGTCCCATGGGATAAAGCTCCTGCATTATTGAGGGAAAAGTTATGAAATGCAGTTAAAGTTATTTCACCCAACATTCTTGCTCAATGCCATTGAAAAGCCCTCAATATCATAAGCATTTAATTGTTGCATGCAGGCTATCAACAAAACTAAGTACACTGAATACCTATTATAAGCTTTCGTCAACAAACTTGGTGCATAACAACCCTTATGATTTTGAAGGGTTATTCATCAATGTAATAATTGCATTTTAGTAGCTTATATTTCAAATGTAATGGAGTGTGTGTGTGTGGGCATTTTAGCATCTTATATTTCAAATGTAATGTAGTGGGCGTGTTTATGTGGAAGGTTAGTAGCATGCTACTCTGCAAAGTTTGTATTGAGAAAAAAAAAAAAACAGGTGACCATACCTCCTCTCCATCAAGTACCAATGCTACAACGTGAGCCCTGACGAGGTTTTTTCTTGTCTGCACGATGCTCAAAGAAGAAGGGCCTTTTTCTTGTCCAGATCTATGCAACCAACCGGCTGTATCCACCTAAATTGTACAAAATTACCAAATAAAATCAGCCAAGCTAATAGCAAAAATTAACACACAAAGCATGATGACAGCAATGTAATCAGAAAATTCAAAGTGTTTATTATGGTTTCAATGGTAAGAACAAGGTTTTGAGACAGAACTCCAAGCATGAGACGTAGCAGTTCAACAAGACAAAGTCTCTATACCTAAAAATTTTCATATGCTCTTCTACGGGTCAGCAATGAAAGCATGTTACCCATTTATCATCACCAAAAAATATTCATAAATTCAGCAAGGTATTTCTGGTCTTCTAGGCTCCTAATAAAAAAGTGCAGCAGCATATGACACAACTACTTACACCCACACATGCTCATAATAGAAGGGCATAAAAATAACTATAGTTGCTAGCATCTGTGGACCAAATTAAATTCTCAACTCTTGAATGTGAACTAACACATTTTGTTCCAAATTGAATAAGAGGCAGGGAACATAAGCTAAATAATCCTAGTCAATTAGCAAACAATATTTCTTCCTCCAAATCTCCGTATATGAATGCATTTTTGACATCCAACTATTCCAGATGCAAGTTATAATTAGCTGCTAGTGAGAGCAGGATCCTCACGGTGTTCATTTTTGCCACAGGTGCAAAAGTTTTCTAGTAGTCAATCCCATACATCTGAGTGTACCCTTTCGCCATAAGTCTTGCCTTATACATTTTCAGTGTACCATTGTTGACCCCCACAACTCAAACCACGCATAAAAGGACAAAAATGATGAATCAAGTAGTGCGCGGGTTGGTCCGACACATCACTTGAAGGGTTAAATGACCTCTGATTGCCAAACGGACGGCGCCGTTGCGATCAGAACATCAAATTCTGCTAGGTCGAGACCCCTCGCAGTCAAATCAAATGAGATCGGTCAAAAGGGGCAATCGACACCCGAAATTAAAACGCAATGCTAATCAAATGATGTCCTTTCGCGAAACGGATTTCGCCATTGCGACCGGAATATCGCAAATACTTAAAAACTACATTTTCTATGTCCAATTTGGGTCATCCGAATTGGTGGCACGAATCCCGAGGCAACACGCTTATCGAGGAAAAGAGGCCTCGGCATTGCCCAAACGAAGTCCGATTGCAAAACGGACCTCGTCATTGCATTCAGAACATTAGAATACTCATGAACTACATTTTGGGTTATCCAGATTGGTGGCACGAATTTCGAGACAAAACACAAATGTTGCTCGGCGCTACCCAAATGACGTCGGATCGACAAACGGACTTCACCAGTGCGTCCGGATTGTCGTCAATACCCTAAATGCACTACTAATTTGTTCAATTAAGATGGTGCATGCAAATCGAGGTAATCCCCGTGTAAAAATACACAAATTTGTGCCCAAACAAAGTCCGATCGTGAAACGGATTTCTCCATTGCGATCGGAATATCGTAAATACTTAAAAACCACATTTTCTACGTTCAAATTGGATTATCCGGGGTTGGTAGCACGGATTTCGAGAAAAATTAGTCTCGTCGCTATCCAAATGATGTCTGTTCACGAAACGGATTTTTCCATTGCGATCAGAATATCGCAAATACTTGAAAACTACATTTCCTATGTTCAAATTGGATCATCCGGATTGGTGGCACGGATTTCGAGAAAATTTAGCCTCGGCGCTACCCAAATGACGTCTGATCGCGAAATGGACTGCGTCATTGCGACCAGAACATCGGCAATACCCTAAATCCACTATTATTTTGTCTAATTTGAATATTCGGCAAAATTCAACACTTTAAACGAGAAGAAATACACGCATATCGAGACAATTTTGGATTTATTAAGGGACTGCTAGCATTTTGAATTAATTTGTAGTGATATATCACTAAATTAGCCGCTGACTTATAAAAATTTTAATAAGATCAAATTGCCAAACAGAGGAAAAAGTCAAACTCAAATTAAATGCCAACCTCGTTCGTTCTTCTGTCTTTCTGTCGCACATGACCTCGAATAGACATATCTATCGCTAAAATAGAGCCGAACGAAATTATTTCGTTCTGCTGCTAGCTGTCTTCCAAGCAGACGATCTCTCCTCCTGTTCAAGACCTCACGTGTGATATCCGGTTTGGTTGGGCCGGTTCAACCGAACCGGCCAGCCCTTTTTCAGACGCCGCGACCCCACGCGGGGTTGTTACGAAGCATTCCGCGAACGGACGAAGGGGGCGAACGACCGAGCGTGCGAAGGAGGTTTTGGAAAAATCCTTTCGCCAAATTTAGCAATCCAACGCGTTGGGAGATAAGAATTGAAGACTCCTTTTCAATTCTACCGTTAAAGGAGTGCTAATTTTGGAGAAATTTCAACGGAAGAGAGAAACGATTTAGGGAAAGAGGGAAGAAGGTTTGTTGGAATTTCTTTCCAATTTTTCTTATAAATTTCGTCGATTTCTTAAATTAAAGCAAATGATACTTTCATAATAGGGAAAGGAAGGGATTGAAAGCAAAGAGAAAGAATTTTGGGAGAGGAAGAAGAAATTTAGGGTTTTGAGAAATTCCCAAAATTGTAAGTAAATTTCGAGCATGAGTAAATTTCTATCTTGAAATTTTATGAGTTAACTTTTATTGTTTGATTTTAGAGATTTGGAAAAGAGAAGATCGAAAGCTTCAGGAGTCTGATTTCACAAACAAAATTCTTGAAAGAAAAATTAAGTGGGTATTTATAAAATTTTCTTTATGTCATTTTCTTTCCAGAAGTATGAATATAAAAGTTATGTTTTACATTTTAGAAACTATTGTTTGAAATAAACAAATGATTTTACAAGCATGAGTATGTCAAAGAAGATGTATATGTATTTAAGAACGTATATAGATATATATGAATAAATAGAAAGAATATATGAATAAACAATACATGAAAGATTTGAAAAAGAAAGAAAATGGAAAAGGATATGCATGCAAATTTCAGGAGTCACCCCCGTATGGTACTGGCTGGGGAAGCAATGTACCCGTGCACGATAAAAATAAAAGGGAAAAGGTTATGACATAAGGAAAAGGAAATGGAAATGGATGTACCTCTGGTACATTTTGACGGTGCTCCTGTATAAAAGAAATGGGAAAAGGAATAATAGTTAAAGATAAAAGCTATAAGGAATAATGATAAAGTCTATATGAAGAAAGAAACAAAATAAAGAAAGGACTTATATTTTTATGCCAAATGAGATGAAGAAATGCAATAATAGTAACGTTAATATGTAATGTCTTTTATGCATGAAAATTCGTTTAACTGATACCCACTGAGTTTACTTAGTGAACTCAAACAATGAATTTAAATGTTTCAAGTAAGTCTTCAGAATTAGAAAATGGGAGAAAGAGAAGAGTTCGTCTATAGAAGACGACGTGCATCTGAAAACAGGTAAATTGTGATCTGAAATAGATGTGAAAGTATTTAAAGAATTTTAGTTAGTGGCTCTTCCGCTGATTAAGGAGATTTACTGTTTTATGTTCTTATACTTATGAATTGTTTAGATCCTACCGTCTAACCTTAGTTCCCGCCTCGTTAATTCGAGTATCCGGGCCGGATCGTGACAAAAGTGGTATCAAAGCCAAATTTAGATATGAATTGTATTGGAAGAGCCATTAGGATGATTTTAATGACTTAAAGATTTAATGTGAAATGAATATTTTATTGAAGCAGGAATCAAAATGATTCTGAAGAAGAGAGGGAAGTAGAAAGGTCAGTACCTAATGTAAATGTTAATCCTGATGCACTAACACAAATGATGACAGCTATGGCTCAAATAATTCAAGACTCAAGGAATCAACCATCAGGAAGTAACAGTGGTGGTGGAATACCTATGGATAAGTATCTCAAATTATTCCAAGATATGAGACCACCACTATTCAAGGGAGTTGAGGGACCAATTGAAACTGAAAATTGGTTACTGAGAATTGAAAAGATTTTAGAAAGAATGTTTTGTCCAGAGGAGAGGAAAGTCTCCTTGGCAGTTTTTGCTCTTGATGGAGAAGCAGAAAGGTGGTGGAGAGGTCAGCATAAAAGTAAAACTGGAGGGATTCAAGACATGCAAATCAAGTGGGATGAGTTTACAAAATTGTTTAGAGATTGGTTCGTACCTCCTTCTGTAAGGAGGCAAATGCAGGATAAGTTTGTGAGACTGGTGCAGGGAGATAAGTCAGTTATGCAATATGAATCTGAATTTACAACATTATCCAGATATGCCCCTCACTTAATTCATACTGTAGAAGAACAGTGTAATCGATTTTTAGCAGGATTGAAGGATGCAATTAGACAGCCTCTTATTCCATTTAGAATTGAAGATTATAAAGTGCTGGTGGAAAGGGCTAGAAGAATAGAAATGGACCTGCTAAACACTCAAAGGAGACGTAATTTTCAGAAAATGAAGAGTGGTGAGGTTATGGGAGCTTCACAGGATTTTCATAGCAGCAAATCTCTTTCACAAACTGGAAAGTTTAATTGGAAGAAATCAAAGTCTAGTAGCAGTGATAGTTCAAGTGTAAATAGTTGCAGCAAGTGTGGAAGACAATATAAAGGAGAATGTTTATCAGGTACAAATACTTGCTTCTGGTGCCATCAACCAGGTCACATAACCAAGAATTGTCCTACTTTGGGGCAAAGACCAGCAGGAGAGTCAAGGATGAATACTGGATCTCAGAAGAATGTTGGAAGACCAAGAACAGTAGAATCAGCTGCTTCTACTCCAGGATCAAGTCAAAGCCGACAGAATACTCTGCCTAGAGTATATGCATTGACTCAGAAGGATGCTAAGGAATCACCTGAAGTGATTACAGGTGATAGAAATGAAAAATGAATAAATGTGTATTATGAAAGTATTGTTCAAGGAATAATGTATGTTTATGTTATTTTTTATGTAACTTTTATAGGTATGATCATGATGCAAGGAAAGTCTGTACAAATTCTTTTTGATACGGGAGCTTCACACTCCTTCATTTCAGAGGAATTTGTTAAAACAGTTGGACTGAATGTTTATGAGACAAATGTAATTTTGGAAGTTTTAATGCCAAATGGATCTATTATGAATGTAAATGGTGTATGTCAAGTGACTTTCAAAATAAATGAAAGAGAGTTTGAAGCAACAGTAAATGTTCTGCCATTGCAAGAATTTGATATGATATTGGGGATGGATTGGTTATCAAAACACTTTGTGATTATTGATTGCAACAAAAAAATTATAAAGTTTAATTTGCCTGGGGAAAGAGAGTTGAAATTTTACGGAGAGAGAGGAGTTTCATCAATGATCATCACTTATATGAAAGCATGTAAATTTGTATCCAAGGGATGTCAGTGTTTTCTTGCTCAAGTAAAGGATACAAATAAGGAAGTTAAAGAATTGAAAGATATACCTGTAATCAACGAATATCCAGAGGTATTTTTGGATGATTTGCCAGGATTACCACCAGAAAGGGAGATAGATTTCACTATTGAGTTGATACCAGGTTCAGAACCAGTGGCAAGGGCACCTTACAGAATGGCAGTTAAAGAGTTGCAGGAGCTGAAAAGTCAGTTACAGGAATTGCTAGATAAGGGATTTATCAGGCCAAGTTCCTCACCATGGGGAGCTCCAGTGCTGTTTGTAAAGAAGAAAGATGGGAGCTTCAGAATGTGCATAAATTACAGAGAATTGAATAAGCTTACTGTTAAGAATAAATATCCATTGCCTAGAATTGATGATCTTTTTGATCAACTGGAGGGAGCTACAGTTTTCTCTAAAATTGATTTGAGATCTGGATACCATCAGCTACGGATCAAGGAAGAAGATTGTTGACCCGCATACTGTAGACAGCAAACAAACAAAAAAAAAATCCTACATACCTGCCTAGCGCCGGAATTCGCACGAAGAAGCCTCTTCTCACGCAATTTGTCTCCCACGATCGTCGTAAAGACTCCCGCGATCTCCGCTCTTCGCACGACCTAGCGCCGCCTCTCGCACGACTCCCGTATACCCGATGTCACATTCCCCACGATCCCCCTTGGCATTAAAAAGAGACCGAAGCCTCTGCTCTTCGGTTTTACTGGACTCACGACAAAATCTCCCCCTCTCGCAGCTTCTTCGGCTCCCAGTTGTTGTTCGACTTCGCCTCTCCCGACGACGCTCCCTTCCTGTCGATCGGAAGTTACAACATTACGATCGGGAGCAACAACAGAGCTCGCCTGCTGTGAAGGTTGCACGAGTCGCTTCTCCGGCTCCTCCCAGCTGTTCGACTTCGCCTCTCCCGACGACGGTCCTTTCCTGTGTGAATCGGAAGTTACGACATTACGATCGGAAGCAACGACAGAAGCTCGCTAGCTGTGAAGGCAACTTTCTTCCTTGTGTGCGCTTCTTCCCAGCCGTCCGACTTCGACTCCTCCAGCGACGTTCTCTTCCAGTTGGATCGAAGGATTAGGGCGTTTGATCGGAAGCAACCGAGGGAGCTCACTGACTGTAACGGTAACTTTCCTCCTTCCGCGTGCTTATTCGGCCAAATCCTGTAAATCCGATTGCCAAACAGTCTCTTAAGGCAAGCAAAAAGAGGGAAACAGAGAACTTATTCCTCTGTGAGCGTTTGAATTCCCTAATCCTACTCAAATCAAATCTAAATTCTACTTAATTATCATTATTTATATTAATTATGAAATAATTTTAATTTATTATAATTATTTAATATTAATAGAATTAATTATTAATAATATTAATTAATCATGTTTAATTAATCTTAATTAATTTCTATTAATAATTAATTAATTACTTTTAATTTTTTTAATTAATTATAATTAATATAAATTAATTATAATTAATTTTTTAATTAATAATAATTAATTTTTTATTAATAGTAATTAATTATTTTTAATTAATTATGATTACTTCGTTAATAATAATTAATGATCTTAATTATTATTAATTATAATAATTTTTATTAATTATAATTAGTTATAATAAATGGTAAAGAAATGTACTCCCCTCTTGCCTCCACGAACCGACACTGTCGCCGACGACACACGCAAGGTAAGTCCCAAATCCTGTCCTCGACGCGCTTGATGCGCTGGTGGACCTCCTATACGCGCTCTTGTAGCACGGTGGGGGGGAATCCAGTGCAATAGGTACAACGAGGCAGGTAAGCCCTATACACGCTCTTGTAGCGTGGTGGGGATAGTCCTCGACCCCGACCTCGACATCAGCACTGTCAGCCCCGCACAGGTATAATCTCTGAACTCAGATTCCTGTTCTCGTTGTTTGCGGCGGACCGGAGAACCACCTATATGCGCTCTTGTAGCACGGTAGGAGGAAACCCGGTGCGGTGCCTACGACGAGGAGGGGAATCACCCAAAATCCCATTTTCGGTATTTGCGGCGGACCGGAGAACCACCTATACGCGCTCTTGTAGCACGGTAGGAGGAAACCCGGTGCGGTGCCTATGACGAGGAGGGGAATCACCCAAAATCCCATTTTCGGTGTTTGCGGCGGACCGGAGAACCACCTATACGCGCTCTTGTAGCACGGTAGGAGGAAACCCGGTGCGGTGCCTACGATGAGGAGGGGAATCACCCAAAATCCCATTTTCGGTGTTTGCGGCGGACCGGAGAACCACCTATACGCGCTCTTGTAGCACGGTAGGAGGAAACCCGGTGCGGTGCTTACGACGAGGAGGGGAATCACCCAAAATCCCATTTTCGGTGTTTGCGGCGGACCGGAGAACCACCTATACGCGCTCTTGTAGCACGGTAGGAGGGAGCCCGGTGCGAGGCATACGACGAGGTGGGTAAGCTCTATACACGCTCTTGTAGCGTGGTAGGGAAAAACCACTGGTGCTCTCGTACTGTTACTGTTAAAGACCCCATACACGCTCTTGTAGCGTGGTGGGATGAAAGATGTACGGCCGCGGTGTCTAAAGACACCTACCATACACGCTCTTGTAGCGTGGTGGGAAGGCCCAGCTCCCTACATTTCCCCCAAACGGGGGATATGCCGGGATGCTGCCGAAATTTACACTGAAGCACACATGACCTGGACAACAAAGAATATCTAACTTGAGCAACAATACAAAAGACCAGTACTCGAATAGAAGTGCATAGAACTCGAACAATTAGACGACTGAATCCGAGCTGAACAAACAAGGGACTTGAACTGAACTACAGGGAACAGAACCCCAAGTGCTAAAATGTGCAATAATAATCAAAATGCAAAAGATAAGTGATAAATTTGTTTATTTGAACAAACACCAAGTTAACAGCAGGAGACTCGTGGTGGATTTTCAAATGTGATTGACTTAAACATCAGTCAACTATGAAATATACAAGTACTACCCACCTGGAGCAATTAAAGACCGATCATGCAAACAAATAGTGCCTGTTGATTGAAAAAGGCAACACTGGCAATTGATAACGGAGGACCTGTCACTGCAAATAAGTACAATCAAGACCACCTGAGATTGGTGACAGGTGGATACAGTGCAGGAACAATGGCTCTTCTGCGAATACTTCTGAGAGATCGTATTAAACACGACCAGTCCCTATACATAAGCATAATCAATTTGTGGATAACAACAGCGGGTACATTGTGATCGTGAAAAGCCCCTGTGGGCACAAATGTATACAAGGGCATATGGCGAGTACGAATACCAATTGACCCCTCAGGCAGAATCGACCAGCAAGAGGGACATCTCCTGCAAGAATGGAAGAGATGTTTGAGCAAATTCGAACTAAACTTCCTGGTGTTTCAAAGTTTCTTCTTTGCCTTTTGTTTGAGAGAAGATATCTCCAACATCGATAAGCCTTGAAAATACGAATAATCTTTGAAGTCTGGCGTTAATATACCATGCACACTAATAGTGTTATAATACCGCCTTCGCCGATGCTATTCAACCAAGAAGTACAAATACTCACCGATCCCTCAGGCAGAATCGACCAGCAAGAGGGACATCTCCTGCAAGAATGGAAGAGATGTTTGAGCAAATTCGAACTAAACTTCCTGGTGTTTCAAAGTTCCTTCTTTGCCTTTTGTCCAAGAGAAAACATCTCTGATATTAATAGGCCTTGGAAGTGCGAATAATCTTCAAAGCTTGGCGTTGCAATACGACGTACCATGCTTACCGAGGGTGCTGCCGTACCGTCCCCACCGATGAGGCTCAACCAAAGAATGCAAGCATAATTTCGGATAAAACCCTCCCAAGAGAAGGGCACCTCACATAAGAACGGAGGAGATGGTCGAGCAAATTCGAACTAAACTTCCTGGGGATCGGTAGTAAGACCCATGGGTCACTAAAACACGGCATCAGACCACCGGATCTGTAACCCTCGTACAAACAAATATGGGGCACCGGCAAAACTCGAAATAAGGCTTCACTGACCTAGTAAATTGCCTAACCAGCCGGACACCCCTCTACGCAGCATGCAAATATTCTAAAATATCCCTTATACGTGTATTATAATAGGCGTGATGGGTTATGAATGTATATCATCCTGCATTACATATAAGCGCATCGTATGTGCAAATCTAAGAGCTTATATACGTGCATTTTAAGAGTATTCCCACATATGTTTACAGATACAGAGGGTTTCACTCTAGTGTGTAATCTGACACTGTTATTGCACTCCAAATCCTCCTGCTGTATAAGCAGAGGGTTTCACTCTAGTGTGTCCTCTGACACTGTTATTGCATTCCAAATCCTCCTGCTGTATAAGCAGAGGGTTTCACTCTAGTGTGTCCTCTGACACTGTTATTGCACTCCAAATCCTCCTGCTGTATAAGCAGAGGGTTTCACTCTAGTGTGTCCTCTGACACTATTATTGCATTCCAAATCCTCCTGCTGTATAAGCAGAGGGTTTCACTCTAGTGTGTCCTCTGACACTGTTATTGCATTCCAAATCCTCCTGCTGTATAAGCAGAGGGTTTCACTCTAGTGTGCCATTCGACACTATAATTGTATTTCAAAAAAAAAATCATGCATGCATATGAATGTATCATGTGTAATGCACCCATCGGCGTGACACCCGCATGGGCCCGGCGAGCGTGTTATTGGTACACACGTGACGTCTAGGGATGCTGCGCGGGTCAACAAGTGAATTCAGGTTCGAGCCCGATCCTTCTATTCAGGTAAATAGGAGTTGACACGGCTCGAACTATCAAATAAATATGCGGTCGCGAGATCGACCGGGATATTTATTTTACATTCATATTAGGCCTTCAAGGCCTATAATCAAGAGAATTTAATAACAAGGGCATAAAGCCTACTAAACCCGATCCTTTGTCAATCATTAGGCAGAGTCGACAAGGTTCAAAACATAAAAATATGAATGACCCCACACCCCGATGATGGCCGTGTTGAATAAAAATATCAACCGGAGGGGTCCATTTCAAATATCTCAAAGTACCACCCAAATTCCCTACAAAATCCAATCTTCTGAAAAATCCCAAAATCCAAAAATCTTTCCAACTCCAAATATTTAAAAAATGAAATTCAATCATCAACCACTTGAAGCAAAATCCATCCAGTTTGCCGGGGTGGACAAGTTAAAATTTACTTCAGCTCGCAAAAAGCTAATGCCTGGTCGAAAATATCACTAAGATCCATTCTCAAACAATCTCCTGCCAGCAAGGACGTGGTACGAGTCCCCTAACCGGCAGTTTCGCCGCCAAATGGCACTGCAGGATAAACGGTTATGACTCGGGGCCCTCTGAACCAGGTGGTCGCCGCCAAATGGCACCATTATATTATGGTTATGGCCAGAGCCCGTATGCTCCCCAATGGCATCAAATCCTTGAGATATGAATCAATAGGATATGATCGATAGGGCACAAAGCCCTCTGTTAGCTAAGGTGGATTCAAATTTGTCCCCTTAGATAAACACTCACCCCAGGTCTACAAGGTACCCTTGGACGAAGCAACCCATGGCTGCCGACAAGGATCCTTCTGTCAGGTTGGGTCGACTACCTCCTCTGACTAAGTAGACCAGGGACCACGATGGCCCGGGACGACGGAACCATGGGATCTTGATCGGGTCCATCATCCATTCCCCCACCATCCGCTTTAAGTGCAAGATGGTGAAGTTTCTATTTTAAATATTAAACCCTTCCAGTCCTTTTAACATTCCCAACCTATTGCTGCTACTATATGCCAGATCCACGTATCTATACGTATCTGATCGACGACTAGCCTTAATCGAAAGTTCTCTCTCGTTATCGGAAGGGGTAATTAACTATAGGGGCTTGCGCCTATAGGAAACCAGAACTCAGATTATAAAGTCCTCGCAAAATGAGGGCGAAATCTCTGGGTAGTGTCTTATCTACTATCTCATCTACCTTCCAAAATTTACCCCGGAACTTAGTTCGTTAAAACTCCCCCCGAAGAAAGCACAAAAGCGGGCGGAGTCCGGGGCCAAATTTTCGGAGCCCACAAAGATATAGCAAAGACAGCTTTCAAAACCAGATGTGGCCACTATGAGTTTGTGGCAATGCCATTTGGAGTAACAAATGCACCAGCTGTATTTATGGATTTAATGAACAGAATTTTTAAGCCATTCTTGGACATATTTGTAATTGTGTTCATTGATGATATGTTGATCTATTCAAGAGATAAAGAGAGCCATTCTAGTCATTTACAGGCAGTGTTGCAGACATTAAAGGAGAATAAGTTGTATGCAAAATTTTCAAAATGTGAATTTTGGTTGAACAGTGTAAATTTCCTTGGACATGTGATTAGTGGAGAAGGAATTTCAGTGGATCAGAATAAAGTTCAAGCCATTTCTGATTGGCCAAGGCCAACTACAGTTTCAGAGGTGAGGAGTTTTCTGGGCCTTGCTGGTTATTACAGGAGATTCGTGGAGGGATTTTCTCAAATTGTAATGCCATTGTCCCGATTAACCCAGAAAGCAGTGAAATTTGATTGGAGTGTTCAATGTGGTGAAGCTTTCCAGAAATTAAAGAATTGTTTAATGACTGCCCCAATTTTGACAATTCCATCAGGTTCAGAAAGATTCCAAATTTTCTGTGATGCTTCCTTAAGGGGACTTGGATGTGTACTGATGCAACATGGTAGAGTAGTGGCCTATGCTTCAAGGCAACTGAAAATTCATGAAAGGAACTACCCCACTCATGATTTAGAATTGGCAGCTGTAGTTTTTGCACTTAAAATCTGGAGACATTACTTATATGGGGTTAGATGCGAAGTGTTCACAGATCATAAGAGCCTCAAATATATTTTCAATCAGAAAGAACTGAATCTGAGACAAAGAAGGTGGCTAGAGCTCATAAAGGATTATGACCTGGACATACAGTATCATCCTGGGAAGGCAAATGTGGTTGCAGATGCACTTAGCAGAAAAGCTCTTGGGAATGCAAGTTGGTTAATTACCCAGCAGGAACAATTAATCAAAGATATGGAAAGATTAGAACTTTCAGTGGTCAATCAGAAAAATACAAAAGATATGATGTTGAACCAGTTGATGATCTAATCTACTTTGAAAAATAGAGTGCTCAATTCATTGTCTCAAGATGAAAATTTTCAAGAGATCATAAATAAAGTACAAGCAGGACAGTTAGGGAGCTTTGAAATTGATAGAGAAGGCTTATTAAAGTATAAGGGCAGAATCTGTATTCCAAAAGTTGGAAGCTTAAGAGAAGAGATATTACATGAAGCTCATCTTTCCATTTATGAAATTCACCCAGGCAGTACAAAGATGTATCAGGAACTGAGAGGATTATTTTGGTGGCCAGAATTAAAGAGGAATGTTGCAGAATTTGTAGCAAAATGTGTTTCCTGTCAAATGATTAAAGCAGAACATCAAAAGCCAAGTGGTCAACTACAACCTTTACCAATACCTGAGTGGAAATGGGAAGTCATTGCAATGGACTTTGTGATTGGATTACCCAGGTCGAGACAGAGTCGAGATGCAATATGGGTTGTTATTGACAGATTAACAAAGTCAGCTCATTTCTTACCCATCAGGCAAACAGATTCAGTAGAGAAGTTGGCAAAATTATATGTTGATGAAATTGTGAGATTGCATGGAATTCCAAAATCTATAGTTTCAGACAGAGATGCTCGTTTCACTTCTAAATTGTGGAAGAAAATTCAGGAAGCTTTGGGCACACGACTAACTTTCAGCACAGCATTTCATCCTCAGACAGATGGGCAATCAGAGAGGACAATTCAGACTTTGGAGGATTTAATGCGACTATGTGTATTAGATTTTGGTGGAAATTGGGAGATTCACATACCGTTGATTGAATTTGCATATAATAACAGTTTCCAATCTAGTATTGGAATGGCACCATACGAGGCTCTTTATGGTAGAAAATGCAGAACACCCTTGAGTTGGATAGAAACTGGTGAAAGAAAGGTAATTGGAATTGAATTGGTAGATGAGGCTACTAGAAAAATCAGATTGATCAGAGACAGACTAAAGGCAGTTCAAGACAGGCAACAGAAGTATTATGATGCAAAGCACAGGCCAGTTGAGTTTGAAGTGGAAAATTTTGTTTTCTTAAAAGTTAGCCCAATGAAAGGTGTGCAAAGATTTGGAAAGACAGGAAAATTGAGTCCAAGGTTTATAGGTCCTTTTGAAATCACAGAGAGGATTGGAAATATGGCTTACAGATTGGATTTATCAGGGTATTTGCAAGGAATTCATAATGTGTTTCATATATCAGTACTCCGGAAGTATGTTTCAGATGAATCCAAGAGAATACAGTCCAAATCAATTGACTTACAACCTGATTTGAAATATGTTGAGGAACCTGAAAGGATATTGGAATATGATGTGAAACAGTTGAGGAATAGAGCAATACCTTTTGTGAAAGTCTTATGGAAAAATGGATCAGAAAGAGATGCCACTTGGGAAAAGGAAGCTGAAATGAGAAGTCAATATCCTTATCTTTTTAACTAAGGTATGTTTCTTTACTTGATTTAATTTCGAGGACGAAATTTTTATAAGAGAGGGAGATTGTGATATCCGGTTTGGCTGGGCCGGTTCAACCGAACCGGCCAGCCCTATTTCAGACGCCGCGACCCCACGCGGGGTCGTTACGAAGCATTCCGCGAACGGACGAAGGGGGCGGACGACCGAGCGTGCGAAGGAGGTTTTGGAAAAATCCTTTCGCCAAATTTAGCAATCCAACGCGTTGGGAGATAAGAATTGAAGACTCCTTTTCAATTCTACCGTTAAAGGAGTGCTAATTTTGGAGAAATTTCAACGGAAGAGAGAAACAATTTAGGGAAAGAGGGAAGAAGGTTTGTTGGAATTTCTTTCCAATTTTTCTTATAAATTTCGTCGATTTCTTAAATTAAAGCAAATGATACTTTCATAATAGGGAAAGGAAGGGATTGAAAGCAAAGAGAAAGAATTTTGGGAGAGGAAGAAGAAATTTAGGGTTTTGAGAAATTCCCAAAATTGTAAGTAAATTTCGAGCATGAGTAAATTTCTATCTTGAAATTTTATGAGTTAACTTTTATTGTTTGATTTTAGAGATTTGGAAAAGAGAAGATCGAAAGCTTCAGGAGTCTGATTTCACAAACAAAATTCTTGAAAGAAAAATTAAGTGGGTATTTATAAAATTTTCTTTATGTCATTTTCTTTCCAGAAGTATGAATATAAAAGTTATGTTTTACATTTTAGAAACTATTGTTTGAAATAAACAAATGATTTTACAAGCATGAGTATGTCAAAAAAGATGTATATGTATTTAAGAACGTATATAGATATATATGAATAAATAGAAAGAATATATGAATGAACAATACATGAAAGATTTGAAAAAGAAAGAAAATGGAAAAGGATATGCATGCAAATTTCAGGAGTCACCCCCGTATGGTACTGGCTGGGGAAGCAATGTACCCGTGCACGATAAAAATAAAAGAAAAAAGGTTATGACATAAGGAAAAGGAAATGGAAATGGATGTACCTCTGGTACATTTTGACGGTGCTCCTGTATAAAAGAAATGGGAAAAGGAATAATAGTTAAAGATAAAAGCTATAAGGAATAATGATAAAGTCTATATGAAGAAAGAAACAAAATAAAGAAAGGACTTATATTTTTATGCCAAATGAGATGAAGAAATGCAATAATAGTAACGTTAATATGTAATGCTTTTATGCATGAAAATTCGTTTAACTGATACCCACTGAGTTTACTTAGTGAACTCAAACAATGAAT
This sequence comes from Dendrobium chrysotoxum, assembly GCA_019925795.1. Classification (NCBI taxonomy): domain Eukaryota; kingdom Viridiplantae; phylum Streptophyta; class Magnoliopsida; order Asparagales; family Orchidaceae; genus Dendrobium; species Dendrobium chrysotoxum. Next base: position 15,868,408 of record CM034314.1, on the reverse strand, counting down.
TTAAATATTTCAGGTAAGTCTTCAGAATTAGAAAATGGGAGAAAGAGAAGAGTTCGTCTATAGAAGACGACGTGCATCTGAAAACAGGTAAATTGTGATCTGAAATAGATGTGAAAGTATTTAAAAAATTTTAGTTTGGCTCTTCCGCTGATTAAGGAGATTTACTGTTTTATGTTCTTATACTTATGAATTGTTTAGATCCTACCGTCTGACCTTAGTTCCCGCCTCGTTAATTCGAGTATCCGGGCCGGGTCGTGACATCACGCCAGCTCCAGTTATTTCCTAGGGGCTGATGGCATAACCGCTAGTCCAAGTCCTCCTCTGTTCCCAGTAGCATCTTAAGAGCTCTGCATTTTCTTACTTGCTGAATGGAAGTTCCGGCATCTTTGCTGTGGTCGAAGGAGCAATATGTCTAGATGAACGTCCCCCAACTTATCATCTATCTTCTAATGCTTTAGCTCTTCAAAAACAAATGGCAAAGCATAGTTTTCTCTGGGATTCTAGGCAATCAACAGCAGATTTCTGTCCGTCAAAACCCACTATTTCGTTCTCCATCTACACGCCTAACCCCACTGCCTGAACCGAAGTCATCTCCCGTCTGTCCACTTACAACGTTGAAGCCCTTGAGGTTAATGTGGTATTGCTGGAATTGGGCCAGATCTGTCCATTTGCAATACTTTGATGGCTGCATTGGCCCGTGGAAAACTTTGGAAAGCAAGCAGAGAAGTTACTTGCTGAGATGAAGGATCTCATTTGTAAACCAAATGAACTTACTTGTTGTTCTTTGCTGCATGCGTATGCCAATGCGAAGGAGCTTGAGGAGGTCAAAGGGGCTCGTGCAGCACTGTGTCTGTAATTGAAGAAGGAGAGAAATGCGGCTGCCAGTGCTGCAGATGAGGCCATGGCAATGATATTGCGGCTTCAGAAGGAGAAAGCTAAGATAGGCATGGAGGCCCGTCAATATCGGCAAATGGTTGAGGAGAAATCTGCTTATGATGAGGAAGAAATGGAGATTCTCAAAGAGATTATAGTGAGGCAGGAGACGGAGAAGCATGTTCTTGAGAATGAAGTCGAGAGGTATAAGCAAATGATGAATTCTGGTGGCAGAGTTGAGCTGGAGCTTGATAATGAGACCTTTTAAAGACAAATTGGATACTTTGGTTGATCCCTCAAGATGATCCCATGCTGATGTTGAAACAAATTTATAAATCAGTTGGAGGAAAAGAAGACGGAAATGATTTTGGAGTGGAATCATCACCAATTATGAATACAAGTATAGCTGGCTCAAATCAAGGAGGAAATCATACTGGCAACATGTACCAACCCATCGTCTTCAAATATCCTAAATACTACATCTGTAGATGATTCAGTTGTATGTAGCTTGAATGCACCTTTTGAAGCTGAATACCATAAAGATATTACAGACTTTGCTATCAAAGATGAAGGCAAGAGGGGTACCGCAATTGATACCATAGTTTCTGTTGAAGGTCCATATGCATAATGGGAAGTGATGATACTGATCAGAGATGCAGAGAATCTTCTCAACACGAAATTGAACCAAGCATCCTTAATGTTCATGTATAGTTTGAGGATAGCAACCAAAATGTCATTGCTTCAGAAGAAGAAATATGCAAAAAAAAAAGAGGGAGAAAAGAATTTTGTAAAAATAACAGAGAAAGAAAACTCGTCTCGGCGCTTGCAGCACGGCGAACGACCACCATACACGCTTTTCTCTAGCGTGGTGGGAGGGAATTCGTTGCGATGCTTGCGACGAGTCGCGTAATCTCCTTCCTGCCCTCGACGTGTGCGTCGAGCCGGAAAACCGCCCATACACGCTTTTCTCTAGCGTGGTGGGAAGGGAACCCGGTGCGACGCATACGACGAGGCGGGTAAACCCTGTACACGTTTTTCTCTAGCGTGGCGGGGACGAATATAAGTACCCGTAGGCGCTTCAGCACCTATGGGGAAAGAACTGCTTTTCTTTGAAACAGGTGCCCGAGGACCCATACACGCCTTTCTCTGGCGTGGTGGGATTGAAGACTTTACGGCCGCGGTGTCATCCGACACCTACCGTACACGCTTTTCTCTAGCGTGACGGGAGGCCCAGTTTCCTGTAGTTTCCCCTAAACGGGGGAGACGCCGGGAGGCTGCCGAAATTATGTCTGAAATTGTAGAGGACTTGAACAATATTTGGACAGCAGGGGACTGGATTTTGGACAACAGGGAACTTAAACTCGAGCTTAAATTTGAACGAAACTCAGACGATTAACAAAGATTTTTTGAACTTAAATGGTTTAAACTTGAATTTGAACAAAATGCAAAATGACACAGAATTCAAATGATAAAGGACTTAAACAAATTTGTGCATAACTTGATTTGAACAATCATGCAAAATTTGAACTCAAATAAACTGCAATGTACTCAAATTTGACAGTGGAGTAGATTTGATTTGAACTGAACTCGAACATGAATTTGACAAGAACCACATGGAGCATAACTTGTGATTGCAAGGAAAATTGAGCATTAACAATTTGCAATCATACAAATGGTAAATGGGGGTTTAAAGAACTCAAATGAATATCAATAGGCATCTGCAAACAATGATGTATGATGACTAAAGTTTCTATACATTACTCATAAGCAATGATCAACATGAACTTACTACACATACGATGGTTCACTTACAAGCAACCGCATAAAGCTTATGGTTGTTCTTGGATGATTGTAAATGATAATGGGAATTATTGAACCTCCAACACTTGAACCATTGCAAGCAAATACATCAAGCGATAGAGGAGCTCCAATGTACATAATGATCTATCCATGAACGGTGAGCGGTGCAGTGATATGATCATGAGTAAGGTTTTGAGATCTAAACATCTCTGCAAAATATGGAGGATATACAACAAGTATAATGACCTTCCTACGCTCAACAATCAACCAGCTTGTGGGTGACGGCACTAATCCACTTGCAACCAACAATAGTGGACAAATTGTGAACATAATAATTTCCTTTCAATCAATGTCAATGGGCATTACGAATGTAGCAGTGTCTACATCATCAACAACAATTCAACATACAAGTAAACACACTTGAACTTGCAAGCAACGAAATTAAAGTTGGTAGTTATCTTCACATCAGTCGTGTAAGGAGACTTCTTACGTATACAACTCCCTGCAGTCGAGATCAACACACAAGAAGATGAATATAGTGAACCTGCATGCAATTGAGGATGCCTGCAGGAAGCTTGCAAGCGGTCACTCCTAATACATATAACGATCTATCTACAAGTGGCGCAGTAATACGCTTACAAATGGTGATAGCATATAAACTGTGAATGTAACGACCCTTTTTCAGCCAATGCCAACTTGCAAGTGAGTTCATCAGATACTTGCAAGTGAGAAGAGACGACACATGTTGGATATGATAGATTCCTACAACAACTCCTACACGACCAAGTACACCAACCTATCAGTGAACAGAATAATGTCCTATGAACACATGCAAAGCGCCTACAAGGTGTAGCAAAAGGCAGTGAATGCAAGTATCTACGAGCAAATGATTACAATACGGCGTCACGCCACCGGATCTGCAACCTGTATACAAGTAGACAGAAGGCGTGTGCGAGCTTCTAAATAGAACGATGTATCCAAATAAAGGTCTTCCACACAACTGAGCAGCATCAAATATTATAAAATACCCCCGCACGTGCACTGTAATTTGTATACACATAGGTACACATAAGGGGATATATTATAAACCCGCATGGGCCCCGACGAGCGTGTTATTGGTACACACGTGACGTCTAGGGATGATGTGCGGGTCAATAAATTTGAACCCAATCCTCCTAAGCAGGTAAATAGGAGTTGACAAGGTTCATCAAATAATTATAAAATGCCCCCAAAAACCCGCATGGGCCCCGGCGAGCGTGTTATTGGTACACACGTGACGTCTAGGCATGCTACGCGGGTCAACAAATAAACCTGAGTTCGAGCCCGATCCCCTAATACGAGTGGATAGGAGTCGACATGGCTCAAACTATACAACAAATATTCAGTCATGATGATGACTGAAATATTTGTTTTATAGTTCATATTAGGCCTTCAAAGCCTCTAACAAAAGAAATTCATTCACAAATGAATAAAGCCTACGAAATTTATAAACCCGATCCTCTATCGATAACCCGATAGAGTCGACAAGGTTTAACCCATAAATACAAATGACCCCATTCTATCCCGATGATGGCCCTGTTGAATGCAAATCTCAACCGGAAGGGTCCACACAGATCATTTCAAAATACCACCCAAACTCTCACAAAATCCAAAACTCCATGAAATTTCCCAAGATCTCAAAATTCTAAGATATTTAAAATTGAAATCCACCATTCAATCACTTAAAGCATAATACATCCACCCTCCGCAACAGTTTACCGAGGTGGACAAATATAAAATTTACTTCAGCTCACATGCCTAGTCGAAAATATCACTAGGATCCATTCTCAAACAATCTCCTGTCAGCAAGGACGTGGTACGAGTCCTCTAACCGGCAGTTTCGCCGCCAAATGGCACTGCAGGATAAACGGTTATGACTCAGGGCCCTCTGAACCAGGTGGTCGCCGCCAAATGGCACCATTATATTATGGTTATGGCCAGAGCCCGTATGCTCCCCAATGGCATCAAATCCTTGAGATATGAATCAATAGAATATGATCGATAGGGCACAAAATCCTCTGTTAGCTAAGGTGGATTCAAATTTGTCCCCTTAGGCAAATACCCATCCCAGGTCTACAAGGTCCCCTTGGACGAAGCAACCCATGGTTGCCGACAAGGATCCTTCTGTCAGGTTGGGTCGACTACTTCCTCTGACTAAGTAGACCAGGGACCACGATGGCCCGGGACGACGGAACCATGGGATCTTGATCGGGTCCATCATCCATTCCCCCACCATCCGTTTTAAGTCTGAGATGGTGAAATTTCTATTTTAAATATCAACCCTTCAAATTTCCTATACCCAGTCCATGCTGCTACTATAAGCCAGATGCACGTATCCCTTACGTATATGATTGACGACTAGCCTTAATCGAAAGTTCTCTCTTTATCGAGAGGGTAATTAACTATAGGGGCTTACGCCTATAGGAAACCAGAACTCAAATCATAAAGTTCTCGCAAAATGAGGGCGAAATCTCTGGGTAGTGTCTAATCTACAATACTCATCTGCCTTCCAAAATTTACCCCAGAACTTAATCCGTTAAAACTCGCCCCAAAGAAAGCAAAAGCGGGCGGAGGCCGGGGACGAATTTTTGGAGCCCACAACCATCAGCTTTGTATTTCACAGAGAATGCCAATTTGCAGCCAACTTGTTTTTTTCCCTACTGGTAGGTCAGTGATCTCCCATATATTGTTCTTTTTTAGGTCATGCATTTCATGCACTTTTCTAATTTTCATCAGATAAAGCTTCAAAAATATCATTAGGAATATGAATATCATTTAGTGTAACCAGGAAATTTTTGTGTGAAGGTGAGAAGTTATGAAAGGATACAAAGTTGGTTATGGGGTAAAATGGAAGTTTTTTTTTTTGTGAACTTGTATTTACCTCCATTTCAGGAGAGTTCAGATTCTTGGATATGCTCTGGAGCATAATTCGGATTTGTACGCCTTGAATTCACTTTCCCAGATCTCGTATTATCCATAATAGCTTTGTCCTCAGTTTCCCTGGCTTTGATTTCATGTTTAGGTGGATTGGTTTGAGGTGGAGCTGAAAGGTCAAGAGAGGCAAGCTCACTTTCCTCATCTTCCTCAGTTTTAGTCTCCCCCTAAAGATGAGGTTTGGTAAAACAAGATTTTTGTTCATAAAAAATAACGTCAACAGATACAAGAGTTTTCTTGGTAGAGGGATAATAATACTTGTAACCTTTTTGGGTGGATGAATATCCCACGAAGATACATTTGAGTAGGGGTGTAAGTGAGCCGAGCCGGCTCGGCTCATGAGCCGACTCAAACTCGACTCGTTAACGAGCTCGCGTGTCAAGTTTATTGAGCTTCGAGCTCAAGCTCGTATAATAAACGAGCTTGAGTTCGAGCTCAACTCAACTCGACTCAAAAACTTATCAAGCTACTCGATCAAATATATTTATATATATTATATTATAATATTATTAATTTTAAAATATTTAAAAGCTTATTATATCTTCTACGGAAAAAAACCCTACGTCTCTACCCGACTAGCCCGCCTCACGCATCTTTTATTATTCTTCTTTGCCTCCTCACGCCCTAGCCGCATCGTACCCTCCCTCTCTCCTGCTTCTTCAATTCATTTCCGCGGCTTCTTTGGGGCAGAAACTCGCCTCTCTGTTCGCACTTCGCATAGCCCAGCTCACAACCGAAGCACCTCCTGTCTCTCTTCTCCCTTGCACGACCGAACAAGTCAAAGCCCACGCCCTAGCGCCCCAAATCCTCCGTCGTCCTCCCATCCGAGTCGAGACAGAGCCGCGCGACTGCAGTCAACTCCAAGTAATTTCTTCACTTTCTTATTTTTCTCCTTTCTTTTACTAGTTTCATTTTCCTCCTTTCCCTTCTTCTCTTCACTCTTCCTCCTCTTCTTTCTTTAGTTCTTCTCCTTCCTTCTTCTTTCTATATTGATTTCTCAAATGATTTGATCTTTCTTGGCTATTAAATTTTCTGATGTATGGAATATGTTACAAGTTCCTTTATATTTTGCTCATTGTATGTGATCCTGATAGTTGTCAATGTATGAAATGTAAGCTTGGATCATTATGGTAGATAGTTTCACAAAACACACTTACAGAGAATGTTGAAATCCCCCCAATTTACAACCACATTTTTTAGTCATTCTTCATGTGTTAATTTAAGGAGTAGTTAGATTTGTTTGGAGTCATTAAAACATCTTTGCAGTATTCCAATTTGCTCTTGATTTAATAGGGATGGTCTTGGTTTCTTATGTATATTTGGATGTATATTAATTCTTTGATTCTCTTGGTTCTTTGATTAGTTCTTTGTTCTTAATGCAAGCAAGAAATTAGGAAGACCCTAATTTTTGCAAGCATACAAAAATAAAAAATTTAGGTCTCTACAACACTTTAGAGATCTAAAAAAAGGAAATACACAACCACATAAAAGAGACTTTCCATAACATAAACATATATCTCTCACAATTTAAACATAATATAAAAAAACACCTAAACTTGCTTTTCAATTCATTTGAGAAGAAAGATACAAGTGGTGTCGAACTTGCGGAGAGACGAAGGAGATAAGAAGCCTAGACGAAGAGAGTAGAAGCTCGCAAGCTTTCCTAGAAGAGGAGAAGGAGAATGGAACAAGCTCGCAAGCTTTTCTAACAAAAACCCTCAGGTTTTTAGCTTCCAAAAATTACATCATAATCTCCTTAATCTGTTACAAAACATCACATATTTATAAAAGAAAAGGGGCCAGCCAAATAGCCTCCAAAAAAGCCAATCAGGATAAGGTAAATGGAAGGCCAAAAATCAGTCCAAAAATAGCACCCCAGCAGTCACAAAATCAGTCCAGAAACAGCGCCCCAACAGGACACATAAACCGGGTAAAGGCAGCCACGGGATAGGCAACCAGGGGAGAAACCGAAGGGGCAGCACAGGAAACCGGGACAGCAGCCAGGGGACCACATGGGGGAGAGGAAGAGGCAGCCACGGGAACAGGAAAAACATCCACGGGAATAGGAACAGGCAGCCAAGGGGAAGAGGAACAAGCAACCAAGGGGAGGAAGCACCAAATAAATAATCTTTTTGTTTTGACCCCCCCCCCTGCATGCATCAGTTCTTTGGATGTATATTTGGATTTTCAATTCTCATGCTATTATCATTTTTTTAGAATGTCAACACCAGTATGGAAGGGGATAATGTTGAGCTTATAAATACTGAGACTGGAAGACTTGATGATCATCTTCACTCTTATGTTGGTAGTCAACCTATGAATGAGAATAATACACATAATGATGACAATGAGATTGACGAAGAGGTTGAAAAGTGAACTAATGAAAATAAAGAGAATGATATTGAAGAAGCTGATGATATTATAGGAAGAAATAAAAGGAAAAAAAAAGATCCAAAGTTTGGGATGAGTTTAAGGAAGTTATTCTTCATGTTGGGCAAGGAAGGGAGAATGTGTGCATTGTAAAAAATAACTACTTATTGGAGTTACTGGTGCAACTACACAATTTAAAAGATATTTGGACCATTGTGCTGCTAAGATTCCTGCCTTAAAAAAGCAGAAAATCTTACATTTCCAACCAACAGATATAGAAAACTCATTTTCTCAGAGCAGTCAAGATGGTGGAAGGTTAACCACCTTTAAATATGATCATCAAAAAGTTAGCAGATGATAGCACATTACATACTAATTAATGAGAAATCATTTCGATTGTTGAAGAATTTGGATTCAATTTAATTTTGAAGTCTATGTCAACTTTTTTTGTGAAGTGCTCACGGGCAATAGCACACAATGATGTGATGCAAGTGCATGAAAGAGAGAAAAAAACTAAAAATGCTTTAAAAAGCATTAACAAAATTAGTTTTACTACAGATTTATGGAAGTCAAAAAATCAGAGAATTTCGTATATGGCAGTCAGCTCCTTACATTGATTCACAATGGAAATTACAGAAACGAGTATTAAGTTTTTTGCATTTGCCACCACCACATACAAATACCAAAATTGTTAATACCTTCTACAAGGCACTTTGTGAATGGGGTGGAGAATAAAGTATTTACTATATCAGTTGATAATGCATCGAACAATGATAGGGCAATAAAGCTTTTAAAAATTAGTTTTAGGATGAAGAACAAATTATTCTTTGAAGAAAGGTTGTTTCTTGTCCGTTGTTGTGCTCACATACTAAACCTAATGGTTAAGGATGGCATAAAAAGTGTTTGAGTATATTATTGATAAGATTAGAGACACTGTGAGTTTTGTTAATGCATCTGAAGCAAGGTTAGTCAGATTTTCTGAGGTTGTCCAGCAATTACAATTACCTACTAGAAAGCAAGTAATGGATTGCCCAACTTATTGGAACTCAACTTACTCATGTTAACAGTGGCATTACGGTTAAGGTAAGCCTTTTTTCATATAACGAAAGAGAAGTGGCATATGTTGCATGTCCAACAGAGGATGAGTGGGATAAAATTGAAAAGTTTGTGATATTTTAGTATTTTTCAACGAAGGAACTAATATCATTTCAGGAACAGATTACCCTATAGCAAATTTATTTCTTTCACAAACATGTACTATAAAGAAGGTGTTGGATGATGGGGCAATTTCAAAAAATTATTTTATTATGGAGATGATCAAGAAGATGAAAGATAAATTTCATAAATATTGGGGCGAATGTAATCTCCTCATGGTTTTTGGTGCAGTGATCGATCCAAGAATGAAGTTTATTGTAATTGAGTTTGTCTACCCTATGATATATCCTAGAGATGAAAGCATGAGGAATGTGCAGCATGTAAGAAGTTTACTCTACGAAATTTATGAGGAATATGTTACAAGTTCAGAAGCCGAAATAGATGGTGATAGTGGTATTACAGGAGGGAGTTCAAGGAGCACAAACAGTTCATTGCAAAGTGTCAATCATCTATCTAACTCTAAAAAATATAGTGGTTGGCATGATTTCACCTCATATGTTTCATCCAAAACAAGCACAAAACTTCTAAAATCAGATTTAGACAACTATATGGTAGATGGATTAGAACTTTGTAGTGAAGGGCAGAAGTTTGATGTGATAGCATGGTGAAAAAACAATCAAGCCAAATATCACATACTTTCGAGAATGGCAGTTAACATTTTATTCATCCCTATTAGTACAGTAGCTTCAGAGTCCACTTTTAGTGCTGGGGAAAGAGTTGTTGATACATATCAATCAAAATTAGGGGTTGATACTATGCAAGCTCTTCTAAGTGGCTCCAACTGGGTTCGCTGCCACTATGTCCTGAAGGGAAAGGTTAAGGTAATAATACAAACAAGATAGAACACATTTGTTTGGTATCCCAAACAACTTACATATGAACATTCAATTATCTTTGCTTTTGTAGGAGGAAGAAGAGGATGAAGAGATGGAGATTGTCTTACCAATTACATGAGAAAATCTGAGGTCAGAAATATATTCTCCTTTGTTTTAATTACAATCCAAATATGGTTCTACTTTCCATCCAATTTTTATTACAAAACATACCCAAAGTTTCTTTGTAATTACAACTGACTTGTTTTTCTCTGTCAAAGTAGTTTCATTGGGTTTTTTATAGATCAATGTGCAAACTGTTGTAATTATGCTATGGCCACATCTTTAATTTCATGAAGATTATCTTAAACTTGTTATTTAATTTTGGAACTGTTAAACTTGATGAACACCTTTTGTTCTTTTGTTTTCTTGTTTGTGCTCAAACGGCATTGTAGCGACAACATTACTCTTGGATGTTGTTCAGTTTGAGGACTGTTTGGTTGGATTAATATCTTTCTATGCCAGGTTTTGCGACATCACAATTGAAAATAAAACCTGCTATTAGTAGTAGGACTTCTATAACCTTTGTAAGTGCCCCTTCTCTCTCCTGTCTTTTGAAATTAGGATTGTTTCTTTCATTCGTTCTTTATGCCTGAGAAATGCTTTCATTTGTTTGCTGCATTTTGAGTGGGTTGGCATAACAAATTTTAGCACTTTTTTGTAGCTTTCATTTGTTTGCTGCACTTTTTTGTGGTTTTTGAGAATGGGAACTATGAGTGACTAAGATCTTTTGGAAGGTCATCATCTCAGGATGGAAACTTGTTGCAATATTAATCGGTTTTAAAGCATTTTTATTTTCTTATGGTTGGGCAGCATGCAATTTGATGCTATAGGTTGTAATACTTAAGAGTTTTCTTTGTTAAAATTTTTTATATTAATATTTAGAGTTTGCTCTAAGTCTAAGTTTCAATTGCATAATTCTTCAAAAATATCCAATGCAATAAATTTTCTAAAAGAATATTGTAGCTGTTGTTCTTCAAATGCATTTTCCATTTGATTAGTTCATTAGTTGTATCATGAGTTTTGACCCCTTTTCTAAAATAATTATTATTTTGCTTTCATCTTAATTTTTCAGGTTTGCATCATATTAATTGGTACTAGAGACTAGAGAAGAGAGATGGAAGAGTTTGAAGAATACGGAATATCAGACAGACAAGGAATAAATAGTTCCATCTTTTATTGAGTTTTCACTTATGCTCTATCATGAAACTTCTTAATGGGTTGTATAATTCCAATTACTTTTTTTACAATGATGTGATGATATACAATTTGGTATAATTGATATGAATGCTTCAAGTTTTTATAGTATTTAACTGCATAAAAATTGCACTTGATATTGATAAAATTTTTAAATAAAATTTTTTAAAGAGAGATGATTGCTCACAATATATTGATTTCTTCTACAACTTAAATTTTTTTTAAAGAACTTAAAAGTTGAAGTTGTGTACATTTTATGACTAGTTAAGTTATTTTTCATAATTGAAAATAAATTTTAATTAAGTGTTAGAAAAAATTACAAAAAAAAGAAAATTTTGGTTTACAAGTAAAGAATCAAGCCAATTAAACGAACCGAGTTCGAGCTTTTCAAACGAGCTCTATCTCGAGCTCGAGCTTTCGAGTCGAGCTCGAGCTTGGCATTTTCTAAACGAGCTCGAGCTCGAGTTCGAGCTAATTAAGGGTTCAACGAGCCAGGCTTGATAAGGCAGATACTCGACTCGACTCGTTTACACAACTACATTTGAGTGCTCTTGGATCTAATTTTCCTCTATTTGGACTGTGATTGGGAACATAGGCAGTGCACCAAAGATTTTGGGTGTGAGGTTGTTATGGCTTTGAAATTTAGGGTAATAAAAGAATAGAATACCCCTTGGTGTTTTTAGTCCCAAGGTTATTGAATGTAGTTAATTTATGAGATATGCGGCGGTCAGAAGAGCTTCCCCACAGTAGGATTTGGGTGCATTATAGTGGAATAGAAGTGCACGGGTGGAGGCAAGAAGATGACCATTTTTTCTTTCTATAACAACGTTTTGTTGTGGGTATGAATGCAAAAAGACTCATGAATTATACCTTCCTTTTGAAAGTAAGAGAATAGAGTTTGGTTAAAATAATCTTTGGCATTGTCAGAACGAAATATTCTTATTTTTACCCCGAATTAATTCTAGATCATTGTGTGAAAAATGGGAAGGATAGTGCTCACATCAGATTTATTTTTAAGGACAAATATCCAAGAGACTCAAGTACAGTCATCAATGAATGATATAAACTATCGGGCCCCTGAGATGATACAAACTATCGAAATTTCACTATGAATAAGGTAGAAAGGGATATGACATCTCTCAATTTTGTTTGAAAAAGAAACTCATTTAGACTTGGCTAACTCATAAGTTTCACAATGAAAAGATTTAGTTTCCAACTTGTAAAAAAGTTTTAAGTATATATTTTTTAAGACATCAAAAGATGGATGCCCTAATATAAAATGATGAAGCCAAATAGTAGATTTTTTATTAAATAAGAATAACATATAATAGCCATTATTGATAATGGTGGATTTGTTCAGCTCTTCCAAATAGTACAGTCCATCTCTCTCCTTAGTAAGTCCAATCTTCTTCCCCGATCCCTGGTCCTGAAATAAGCAACAAGTAGGGTTAAATAGGACTTAAAAATTATGATCACTGATAAGTTTTTGTATAAAGATTAGATTTATGGATAATTGAGGCATATGAAGCATATTTTTCAGAGTGAGGGAGGGAGATAAGGGTATGTCTCCTTGGCCTGCTATTGTGGTAAGAGAATCATCAGCAGTGATGATTTTCTTATTACTCGGGCAAAGAGTATAGTTGATGAAGTGGGTAGTAGAGTATGTCATGTGATCTGTGGCTCCGGAGTCAATGATCCTTACTCCTTTCAAATAATTTCTAGATGCACTTAATCCAATGGATATAGAAAATTTAACTAAAAGTGCAAGAGAAAAAGATGCAGATGATTTTTCAAGTGATACCAAGAGTTGTTTTAGCTTATCAATATCTTCTTTGTTGAGCTCTCTAAAACTAGATGGTGCTTTTGGGTTTGGTTGGCTTGTTGTAGTGTTAGCTTATGATGTTCCCTTTTGTCTACTTCTTTGATTCCACTCATTACTTGAGGGCTTTTCGTGAAACTTCCAGCATGTCTCCTTTGTGTGTCTTGATTTCTTGTAATAACTACACCAAAGAGAGTCTTTGTCTTGAGGTTTTGAGAAATCCTTCTCTTTTCCTTCCATAACGCCTCTTTGGCTAACACCATTGTTGAACCTTCAGCATCTTTGGTTCCAGCATTATGCCTCGTCGGCTTTCCTCAGCACGAATGAGAAAAATGATCTCATTTAGTGAGGGTGTCTCCTCTTTGCCAAGGATCTGAACTCTAACTTAGTCAAACTTTGTATTTAATCCTGCAAGAAAGGCATACACTATATCTTTCTCAATAAAACTTTTTAGGATAGTCGTATCTTCTGAACACTTGGTCTCTATGCATCTGTAGTGATCAAGTTCTTGCAACAAGCTTTGAAGAAGAGTGGCATATTCAGTCACAATCTTGCTTTCTTGTTTTGTGCTTCCTACTTTGACTTTAATTTCAAATATTTGTGCAGCATCCTAAGCTTTTGGGAAGGTTTGCCTGGCGGCATCCTGTATATCTTTTGCAGTAAATAAGAACATGAAAGTATTGCTAATTTCAGAAGTCATGGAATTTCACAATCATGACATAATCATGGAGTCTGCTTCATCCCATGCCCAAAAATTAGGATCTTCTTTTGGTCCTACCTTAAGAAGGTGATTCATCTTTCCTTTTCCTTTCAAATAGGTCTTCACAAATTAAGGCCACTTCAAATAATTCTTCCCATTTAAGCAATAGGAAGGTTGCATATTTTGGAGATCTCCTCTTCCTTGATGCACCATAGAGTCCTAGGGGTGTCAATATTTGACACGACCCCGAAAACCCAACCCGAACCTGACCAAAAAATTCTGGGTTAGGGTCAACCCGTTTGGCAAACGGGTCGGGTTCGGGTTCCAGGATTCGACCAGTTTAAAAAATCAGGTCCGGTCCGGGTCAACCTGCTAACCCAAAGTTGACTCGGACTGACCCGTCATGCAAGCCCTAACTACACGTCTCCGCGAGTCCAATCCTGCAAGCCCACCCATTCCGCACAAGCGCACAGAAAGTCCGGTCGCGCAGCCCTCACTGTACGTCCCCGTGTTCCACCCGCAAGCGTTAAGCACCAACCAGCCCCGCGCGAGTCCGATCGCACCGTCGCCCTCGCCGCATCCCGCTCGCCGCGAGTCCAACCGGCGCGACTGCACGTCCCGCCAGCCTTCGCCCGCGAGTTTGGCCTGCGCGACATGCTCGTCCGGCGTCCCTCCTCCTCTCGCGAGTCCAACCCGCACGTTCCGCCTCTGCCTCCACCTACGACTTGCTCGACATGTGAATGTGCGATTCCTGCCTGGCCTCGGGTAATCTGTGTCGGGTCGGGTTGACCAAGGTTTTTGGCAGGTTGGGTCTGGGTTGTATTTTATGACCCATTTGCAAAAATGGGTCGGGTTCAGGCCGGGTCAAATAGTAGCGAGTTGATATCGGGTTCGACCTGAACCCGACCTGTAACCCGATTTTTATACCCCTATAGAGTACTCCATTTGGTCAAAGCTTTGGGAGAAATTTGCTTCAAACATTGCGGTGGCAAAAGGCAATGATGAAGGCTATATCAAGCAGGGCAGCAATAAAGGCTGCGTTGATTATAGACAGGATAACAACAACAAGGGAAGGCCGACAATGAAGGCACGGCAGTACAAAAAATTCAGAATTCCGGCAACGGTAATGAAGACTCTGAGACCATGTTAATTTTAGAGAATTGGAGAGGGAAAAGGCTTAATTTTATTGCACAAACTTGTCCCTATTTATAGATCTAGACAAGATATCTTAATAAAGAAACAAATAATTACAGAATAATGCATAATTTCTCTAATATAATCCTTCCTAAATCAGCCATCTAAATATGGAAGGAGATCAGGGTGATCCAGGTGAGCCTCCCACAAATTTTCATCTTAGCCATGGGATCAAAATGTCAAGGGGCAGCTAGGATTTAATAGGTGAGCCTCCCACGGATTCCCATCCTAGCTGTGGGATCAAAATGCCAAAGGACAGCTAGAATTTAACACACAACACAAACAAGAGTTTTGTTAAACAACCATTTAGTTACATTTGGGGTCCCTTCTCTTTGCAAAGAGTCACAATAATCCACCAAATCCATATCTCAACACTGCTCTAAGATACTTAGTTGGGGCAATTTATTAAACGCATGTGATGTGTAACACCCATAGTACCCCTTATCAGTATTGTAGAGCGTTACACACATAACATAATATTTTCCGTCATCTATCATATGATACTTTTCATTATTGGATTGGAATCTTATCTAAAACATGCAATAATATTTCATATACTACATTAACAAAAGCATCTAATAATTCCAAATTTTCATTAAATATATAATTACTAAGCTACTAAAAAATCTCAAAATAATACATTACTGAACTGTCTACATACCTCAAATGTAGACTCACAAACAAAGATAAACACTAGCATAAAGATAACATAACTTGCAAATTAATCTGCAACAATCTTTTCCTTTCATTTTCCTATAACAACAGCTAGTAAGAAATATACTGGTGAGCTATAAGGCTCAATAAGTTATGCAATTTAAATAGCATTTAACTTGCATGATTATAAAATTCATAACATTGAAAGCATAAATAAAAGTTAAACAAACATGAGAGAACATAATAAAATCTCATTTGACATTAATCTTTACTTTTCTAAAATCTATATTGAATATCAATTTTACTCATTAAATGATTTGGCTACTCTTTCATAAACATATTCAATGGAGCCCAGGTAAACATGGCATTAGCGCCATTGAATTATATAGAGGTCCATTTTTTCTCTTTAGGGGTCCAATTTGCCCCACCTGCTATACAGGTCTCATTACTTTGGAGTCTTTTTTGCCCCACCTGCTATGCAGGTCTCTTTACTTTGGGGTCCCTTTTGCTCCACTTACAAGGAAGTTTCATGTTGGGAACCCTTTTGTCCCAACTACACTTATAAGTCATACATCATCTGTAGCCAAACTTTACTTTAAATTGATATTCAATATTCTTTATATAATCATAGCTCATACTTGTTTCGTTGCATGCTTCCATAATCATTTCTGTTATAACTTGTATACCATTAATATGCATGAAATATGCAAGGAAACTAATATCTTTTCAAAACATTATCAACTAGGAAACCATTTAGATGAGCATACAAAACCTTCCTTTGAACTTACTTGCTCAAATTATATAAGCAGTTATTCATATTTAAAAACTTGGAGAAGAACATCCTTAATTAAAATAAATAACTTGCAATGCATATTTTCCTTTAATTCAGTCAAATACAAGTATACATGTATAGAATTTACCACAATTGCCTTTTAAAATTTAAATTGCATACATACCTCCTTGCCGAGATATCTCCTCCAATTCTCTGCTTCGCACTCTTCTACGATTGTAAGTAACCTTTAACTTCTTCTTTCCTCAATTTCTCTAGTATTCTCCTTTAATTGGAATTCTTTACTAAAATTCTTGTTTTCAACTCCTACCAAACTTTATTAGTTGTTGCTAACTATACAGCCGAGCACTTCTACAATTCCTCATTTCACTTCTTCCCCATTTTCTCTTTTATCTTCATTCATATAAAAATTCTGAATTTGTTCCTTTGAACAATGAGTGCCAAATTTCCACTATTCTGAATTCCTCTTGTGCTGAATATTGCAACAAGGAAATCCTGCTATATGCCAAAATCCTCCTAAGCACTAACCCGATCCTTCCCCCATACAGATCACTGTGCCGAACTTCCCCATACAGATCACTGTGCCGATTTCTTCTTCAAATCAATGCTAAGTCCCTCTCCAAGCCCGTATCTGCCTCCTCCCTTCCTATTTATTGCTTGCGAATTCCAAAACAGAAGGAGAACTTGATGAGAGGCACAACACAATTAACTACCTTTTTTTTCACTTTGCTTACCACCACCAAATACACCCAATTAATGTGGTTTCATGCGTGAAATTCAACTGAATTAAAGGGCCCACAAACAATAACTGCTACTTTACCATAACTGCTACTTTACCATTCAATGCAAGCATCTGTTCGTATAAGGATATTAGGAAATACTTAATTTTCATTTAATAATTGCTATTTTTAATTTAACAGTAATTAATTATTAGAATAAGAAAATAATTTTCTTAAATAAAATTTTTAGATTTATTACTTGGATTTTGGATCTTACATGATGCACTACCAAACTCATGCCCTGCTTTCTATAGAGCCATCCTCAGAGACATCATCCACATTGATCTCCTCATCAAAGATGATATAACCCTTGTTTGCTCCTTCACCCACTCCCACATCAATGCCATTTCAATACTAGCAATGAACTTAGCACCTCTATCAACTAAGCATCGAAGTATCATAAGGTTGTTTTCCATATTTCTCAGTTTGCAAAACCACCATATCAATTTTATTCTCTTCCTATCCCTCTGCGAGTGAGAGAAAATCAACAATAATATGTAACTTAAACCCCCTTCTACAAAATTCCTTAGCAACCAACCACAACTAATGCAATTTGCCCCCATCTATGCATCACCTCCAGACGCCACTCCTTCCTGACGCTTTTGAAAATTCTCCCTCGTGTGAGATAAGCTAATGGTTAGACCGCATTTTGGAGCTATCACCCCACTAGACATTTGCAGAAGATCGTAGATCTGAAGAAGAGTAAATTGGAAGGAGGGATTCTCAATTTTAAAATCCCATAAAATATATAGAGGATCTTGAAATTGGGGAATGGGTAACGAGAGAATATGAAATCAAATTTCATCATTTGGATGCGATATTAGCCATGTACATATCATTTTGGTTTGGAGAAGCGACAGGAAACATAAACAGAATAGTACAAGTCATTTGGCAAACACATTTAATCCCGTAAAAAACACCCAGTATTGGAAAGTTCTATTCAAAAGAGACCTTTCAAGCCAGACAAGCGCACACACTCTTACAATTCTCTCAAAAAGGTCAAAAACTTAGGCCATGTCTTCTCTCACCAAAGCACTCTTCAGTAACAATGCCAAACACATCTTCAAGTTCTCAACTCTGACAACCTATTCGAAAAACCAGTTTATCCACATAGCAACTCACAAAGCCATCCAACAATCCTAGAATCCTCAGACTTCTAGACAATATTGTCCATTAATCATTATTATGCCTCACCACCAATGATAATTTTCAAGTAAAGATTATAACGAATATCATCCAGAACATGTCATCCTAGCATGAAGAAAACCTCACGCCTATCACTCGGCACATGGCAACCACCTACTGACACATGGAGTCCATCCTCCATACCTGATGCCCATGCTCTACTCAACTTAGCTCATGATTTGAAAAGGATTCTGGCCATTTAAGTAGGTTCTTTGATTCATGAAGAATCTTTTTTCCTGTAACTCTGCTCATCAAGCTCCAAAAAAACTTTTGTACCTCTCCATTTCACCCTCAGACCATTGTAATAATTGCTTCTTCTTCTTCTTTTTCATACAAGACTGTAATCCATTGACCATAAAATTACAAGGGGATAGATCTCATAGTGTGCATATGCAACTTTGTCAAATAACTCTAAATCTTATGTGTTTGAATGACTATCTTTTCCACTTGCACTCATTTGTTTATCACATCTCACTCCCCAAAAGCTCTAGTCAAACACTTTCCTCTCATCCCTCTAAACTGTCACTATTTGGTCAAGTAGGCAGGATAAATTCACAGCATCTTATTGTAATAGGCAAACTCATAAATCAAAAGAACTATATAATTTCAATTAACAAGTTTTGGATGTTTCTGCAACAACTTTATTGACATTTACATCATCAACTGTTAATAGAACTATTTGGATGATGAGAAAAGGTACCATCAAGAAGGTCTACAAGAGCTCTAAGAGAAACAGTCATAGCATTATCAATACTACAAAGTAATAAAACAGTGATAGGCAGAGTAAAGTAAACATTAGCATAAGTTTGAGTTGTTTACACCGCAACAGAATCAAGGCAGAACAATGCTACTGTACAATTTGCAATTTCAACTAAACATCCATTCAATAGCTAAAGTTTTAGAAGTAAGGCCCATCAGTAATATCTCGTGTTCTATTATTACCTATAGCCTTCTAAAGAGATGGAAAAGGTGCAAATGCCCTCAATGAATAAGATGCCAACAACTATCACTCCTTACATTTACCTAAAAGCATCAATACTACATAAGTTCATTGAATCGCTAACTACTGACTGAGGCAAAAATAAGTTTCTTATAAAGCCATTGAAAAAGGATAAAAGGTTGTACAGAAGAAAAAGAATGTCTTAATAATTGTGCAGATATACGAATGCACAAGACTTGTTTACCAAATATATAGTGCGGTCTTCAAATTGAAACTTGGCTCTAATTGAATCCCTTGTCAAGCCAGACTCTGGCCCAACCAGAACTCTTTCTTCTTGAAGCAAAGTATTCAACAGGGTAGACTTTCCAACATTAGGACGTCCCACAATTGCCAATTGTAGTGGTACCTTGCTCTCTGAATGCTCACCGACTTCAACTAAGGCATTTTCTTCACATTTCATATCTGTAAAACATCTTTAGCCCAATGAACTTTTTAAATTTTATATGTGCAGTAACCCAGAGAGGATTGAAAAAAAAAATTTACAAAGAGAGTTCAAATTTTGTAAACTAGTTAGTGTCACTTCTAAAAACTAGAGCCTAGCTCAAATTAAAGTACCAAAAGAATGGCAATGTATCAATGAATGTTTGCTACAGCATATCTATGTAAATCAATAGACTTGTTTGGTTTGTAAGGAGAATTGGCACAAGAAATTAAAAAGATCCCTTTCAAGGGAAACTCTAACTGTGACACATTGAGAAAAATGATTATGTTGTCCACCTCTATATTAAATGCTTGTGATTGTTAACTATTACTAATGCTTAGATAAAAGAGGTTAGCATCTCCAACTTGTTGATCATTTAATAAAATGATCCACAAGGTTCTCCTAATAGTCGGTTTGCCTATTTCAACCAATTCCATGTGTATACCAAGGAGGATGCACCAAAAGAGGCTAGCCTAATCCTAATTAGGTTAAGCCAATCAAGATATCGACAACATGAAAAATCTAAATGGGTTCACCAAGTAGCCATTAGGCAAATCAACCTGGGTAAACCTAATCCACCCAGATGTCGCTACCCTAAGTTGTATAAAACAATCAAGGCTATTTGCAATGACCTGCATGGGAGCACAAGTTACACAAAAAGCAGTAAAGGAGGCATAAAATCCTATTTTCTTTCTCATACTGTCAAGACCCGGCCCGGACACTCGAATTAAAGAGCCGAGAATAAACAGTCAGACGTTTATAATATTTCTTCAAATAAAAAAAGAATAATTTATCAAATATATTCCAAAGAAAAACTGAAGTGCCACTAACACAATTTCCATTGAACTAATAATAAAATCTTTCACAAACGTAATATTTATATAAACCATATATTACCTGTTTTCACTTGTACGTCATCTTTTGTAGACATATTCCTCTCCTCCTTCAATCATTTCTATTTATTAGGAGACTGTTGGCTCAAGAAAAATGGCACGAAATGCGTGAATCCCGCTTCGCAGCTGTAGGATTCCATTTCCCTTAAGTCAGATTAGAATTAACCAGATTTCCCCTGAGGGTAGTCAGGGTTTAATTAGATCTGGGGTCCTTACTTCCCATGAGCGCAAGCACTCATAGTTAATTACCTCTCTTAACACGTAAGAGAGAACTCTCGATTAAGGATGAATAAATTTTAGGTATTTTTTTAGTCTCAATTATGAGGCAAACGGAGATAAACCCGATCAAGATCCCATGGTTCCGTCGTCCCGGGTATACCGTAGGTCTCAGTCTACCAACACTACAATCATTGACCGTAATGTCCAGGGAATCTGATTAGCAGCCATGGGTTGCCTCCTCTCAGGGATCCCGAGTAGATTGAGGTGGTTAGGTTTGGGTTTTAATTATATTTGAGTTTTGGGGCTTACATCCATTAGAATGTCCAGAAGTTGATTTAATTTGAGAATTTATAACTTCATTTAGAAGTTACACAGAAAATTGAATTTGGATCAGGACTTACAACTTTCATAGAAAGTAGCCCGTAGATTTAATTTGGAGTGGGGCTTACTGCTCTATTTATGAGTTGCCCAGAGATGGGGCTTACGACCTAACTCTACAGCAAGGCTGCCCAGGGGTTTATACGTTTTGTAGAAAATCTTAGAAATTCCACATGCTTTCAACATTGGATCAGTATTATAATTACTGTAATTTAAAGCATTATTTAAAGATGACATTCTCTCTTAAAGCAAGAGATGTCTGCATGGTTAGAATTGGGTAGGGACTTATGGCTTTCATTAGAAAGTAGCCCGAAGATTTTGGCTAGGTGGTCTTATGGCTCCTAAGAATTTGCCTAATGATAGGTCTTATGACCTAGCCCTGTAGGCTAAGTGGCCCGAGTTGTGGGTCTTACAGCCAAGCTCTATAGACTTGGATGCCCGAGTGAGGGGTCTAGGGTTGTGTTATTGCCTAAACATTTCCCTCAAAGATTGGACTTACGGCTTCTATTAGAAGTTGCCGGATGTTTTAATTTAGAGTTAGGGTTTAGGTTGATTTTTACCTAAAACTTTCTCCTAGGGTCGGGCTTACGTCTTTCCTATGAAAGCTGCCGGGTAGTGGGTCTTACAACCAAGTTCTTATAAACAAGGCTGCCCAAGAGTTTGGAGTTTTGGGATTTAGGATTCTTCACTTAGAAATTCCCTAACACGCGGATCTTACTGCTTCCCTTAGAAGTAGCCCAGGATTTTTTTGTTGTTTTGCTGGTTTAACATTAGACTGTAGTTTTGAAACTTGACAGCGGTTACTTTTACAACGTTTGGAAATTTGTTCTTGTATTTGTTTGGGTTGATTTGAGTTTGTGATTTTGACCTCTTGAGGCTTTGACACTTGCGTCAGTGTCTTAGTTGTTTTTGTGCTCGTAGTCTTTTCCCTACTACACTGTGACTTTACTAGTTTTCCAGTACTTAGCTTTTCTTGCTTCTCAGTACTTTTGTTTTACTAGTAGTTAGATTTATCACTATCCCGCATTTTAATGATTTCTATTTATGATGTACTAATATTTGTTTGTTTTGTGTGCAGATACGTGCTGATCCAGAGTTCGTAGCAAGTAATTACAGTAGCAAGAACCTGCAGCCCGAGGTGATGCAGTTGCAGGGATTAGAGCCTGCTAGGAGCTTTACCAAGAGTTAGGACTGGAGCCCACCAGGGGCAGGGTTTAGACTAGGATTTTTGGAGATTTTCTTTCAGTTTTGTGTTTTGGCTAGCTTTCTTAGGAGTTTGAGTTTTAGTGTGAGTTGTACAGAGTCCATTAGTGTGAACATTCCTTAAATTTCATTTGATTTAATTAATTTGATTTTTTGATTTTTTTTTTTTAAATTGCTCCAATTGCTCAATTAAATGCCCCCTTGAATTTTAAAAGTTCTCAGATTTAAAACTCTCAAAATTTGAAGCTCTCGTATTTTAAAAGAATTTCATTTGAAATGCTCTCGGATTTAAAATACTCTCATATTTTAAAAAGCTCATGGATTTGAAATATTCTCAAATTTAAAATGCTCACTGATTTTAAATTTACTTTTGAATTTTAAATTTGTTCTCGGATTTTTTTTTTTAATCAATCAATTAATTTAAGTTAATTTTGATTAATTAATTTTAATCAATTAATTATTTCAATTAATCAACTAATTAATTAAAATTCAAATAGAATCGTTTCTCCAAATATTTAAAAAAAGAGAATTTCAGTATTTTTCAGAAAATTTCGGCAGCCTCCCGGCGTCCCCTCCCCGGCGCCGGGAGGTAAGGGAGGGCACTTGCCCTAAATTCTTCCTACCCGGACCTAAGGTCAACGGCGTAGGGTCTTCGAATTAAAACCATCCCACCAGGATCTAAGATCGACTGTGTGAGGTCTTCAAATTTAAAACCATCCGCCCGGATCTAAGATCACGGCACGGGTCTTCAATTTCAAAACCATCCGCCTGGATCTAAGATCACAGCACGGGTCTTCACTTCCAAACCATCTCGGCCGGACCTAAGGTCAACGGCACGAGGTCTTCGACACATTCTTTTTTTTTTATATACAATAATAGATTATTATTATTTTTTTTAAATATTATAATATATATTATAACATAATATGTAATATTATATTATAATATATAATATATAACATAACAAAGAAAGGGAGAGAGGCATGGTTGGGTTCAGTTGGGTTTGGCTCGGATCTGTTCGGGCATGGGTTGGGTTCGACCAAGTTTCGGTAGTGGATTCGGCAAATGAGCGAAGTCGAACAGTAACGAAGAAGCTAAAGAAGCCACTCGTGCAATCTCTACCTCCTGCAAAGCAAACGAAGTTGAACAACAAAGGGGCCGAAGAACGACTCGTGCAATCTCTACACCGCTTGCGAAACAGGGAAGTCGGACAGCAACGAAGGTCCGAAAGAAGCGACTCGTGCGGTCTTTGTCTCCCGCGAAGCAACTAAGTCGGGCAGCAACGAAGGAGCCGAAGAGCGACTCGTGCAATCCCTTTGCCTCCTGCGAAGCAACGAGGCCGAATAGCAACGTTGAAAAGAGAAGATGAAGGGCAAAGCCTAGACGAAGTCGAACAGCAACAAGGAGTCGCAGGAGCGACTCGTGCGGTCTCTTCCACCCGCAAAGGAGCGAAGTCGGACGGCACCAAGGGAGCCGGAGAAGCGACTTGTGCGATCTTCGCACCTCTGGTTACAAGCAACGAAGCCGAACAGCACGGAGAAGTCGAAGGAGCGACCCGTGCGATCGCCGCACCTCTGGCGAAGCAACGAAGCCGAACAGCGACGTTGGCGTCGAAGGAGCAAGGCGAGCGTAAGTTTTTTTTTTTTTTTTCTTCTCCGAATTTCTTCCTTTTATCGCTTTGGATCGTCGGTAGGCGGTTATTGTGTCGAAGAGGTACGTCGTTTGGCGAAGTGGGACCGGCAGAGGCAGCGGGAAGATGTTTTGATTTCGATTTTTTTTTTTGTTCTGTTTCTTTTTTTTTTTCTTTTTTTTTTTTTTGTTAACAGAGACTTACCTGAAAGTTTAGTTTAATAGGTTGAGTTTACATGATAAACTCAGTCGGTAATCATGCTTGTTACAAAGAAATTTCATATACATAAAAAAAGAATATTTTCCTTTGGCTTTCTTTTTCTTTTGCACTTACATGCATGTATGTATGTATATATATATATATATAATTTCTACTATATTTTATCAACAGTTAGGTATACAAAATAAAATATACATGTTTCTTTATATTTCTTACACATAAATTAATTCTCATTATTTTTCATTTGTCCATTTCCATTATACATTTATTTCATTTTCATTTCCATTAGTACAGTAGCACCGACTTAATGTACCAATAAAGGTATAATCATTTCTATTTAACGTGCACAGGTATGTTGCTTCCACAGCCAGTATCATACGAGGGTGAACTCCTATAATTTGCATGCATATATCTTTTCCTTTTTCCAATTTATGCTCTCATTTATATTTTATAAATTATTTCATGTATTTCATTATTCCTTTCATATATCTTTATATGTATTTTAAATCATATATATATTCAACCATATATATATATATATATATATCCATACTATCATGCTATTTGATATATATTTCTTCTATCATATTCATTTAAATGTCGAATATCCATCATCACATATGCATTTGAATTAACATCACACATAATAACATCCAAATATAAGTAAAATAATTGTATAAAACATTACCTTTAAAATTTAAATGGAAATACAACAATAAAATTGCTATACACAACTATAATTACCCACTTTATTTTCCTTCAGGCTTCAGTTCCTTTCAAATCTTCGATCCTTGAAATAATCTTTCTTATTACAACCTAAATTCACATACAATCACATAAATTATTACTATATTTAACTTTCATTAATTTCACATAATTGTCCCCTTAAAGAAATCCTACCTCAATTTATTTCTTCTTGCCAAATCAAATTTCCACCATTTTGCTTTCTTCCTTTTTAAAATCATACATTATTACTTGTCATCCAAACAAATTATATATATTTGCTATTCTTCAAAATTTGAACAAAATATATGATTAAAATTACTTAAAAGGAAAAATTTCTGACACACAATCATTCTTTCTCTTTCAAGTTCTCTTCCTTCACCGTCGCAACCAAGTTTATGTCACTTGAATTCTTCATAACCACAATATTATTTTTTCTCCTTAGATTAGAGAAATAGTAATATAATTATTATATCTAAATTGAACAAATAAATCAGAAATTTAACACTTACTATTTCTTCCACCGTTAGAGAATGGAAAAACTCCAAAAATCTCAAATTCTTCTCTTTCTCTTTCGGCTTTTCTTCCTTTACCTTCAGAGAAAACATTCATTGATGTTTTAGACTATTTCATGAAAAGAATTATACAAAATTGAAAAGAAATCGATAACCAACCTCATTTCTTCTTCTTCCTCTCGTTCATTGCCTTTTCTCCTGAGTTTTGCTTCTTTTGCGATAATGAGCGAAGAGGAGGGAGTTATTCTTCGTGAGGAGTCGTTTATTTTCATTTCCAAACCAAACCTTTGCTCGAAATGCGATTCGGAACTCCCTAGCCACGGTTCGTCTCACGTTCGGCCCGCTTAGGTCGCGACTCCGTCTCTATTGTTCACACAGCTAATAGTTAGGGCTAGCCCATTCAATTGAACCGGTCAGGATAAACCGGTTATTACACATACCCTCATGTGGTTGTCTTATATGATTAAAAATGCAGTATTTTAATATTATGTAAGGTTTCCATCTAAAGCACTCAAAGTGGTTAAAATTATAATGCTTATTACTATTTTAAGGGGATTGTTGAGCAAAGAAAATAATATGGAGGGATAATTAGCTTGTTTGTTCGACAAAATCTATCATTATAGATGAAATAAAGTAATGCCCACAAATCATGCATAAAATTAGTTTAGAATTTAATTTTTAAGCATATATTTTAAATTCAAATAGAACTTTTTAGATTACTATGAAAGCTTATAAATAAATTTTAATTTATGTTTGATTTCTCGAAGGCACTTCAAAAGAAATTCCACAATTCTTCAAATCCACTCTCCCACTCTCTTATGGCCACACAAAGCATCCTCTCCCTTAAAAAAAAAATCAAAGGCTCTCTCTCTCTCTCTCTCTCTGTTCACGAATACCATCAATATCGACTGGAGGGGCAGCAATGAAGGCAATGATAAATACAGAAGTTGCGGTCAATAAAGTAGGGATCATCAAAACACCAAACCATCCAATGTAAAGACGGTTTTCAGTACTGGTAATCCAGTTGCAGCATCTCCGGGTCAGGCGCCGATGAGCACATTGAACTATCCATGTAGCTGAGAGCCCTCACAGCCCAGGCACAACGACGCAATTATCAGGGGCGCGCTCTACCACTGAGCTAATAGCCCGTCGTGTGGGCCTCCCTGGGGGAGCCTCGATCATTACCGAAAGGAAATTCTATTGCTATATCTTCCTTGTCTATGTATAAATGTATTTTCCTTAGAATATAAGATTAAGTAAGGTTTGTATTAGTGGCTTCATCATAGTCAAGATCTTGAATGTATGGGCTCTAATACTTAATGAGAGATATCATGATTGAAAGATCTCATTATATTTATACAATTCCATTATATGTTATGTGAAATCTATAAAACCCTTTGGGGGTTCGGTTCATATTTTCTTTTTTTTTAATCCTCTCATTTTATTCAAGTAATTGGTAATTGTTCATTCATAGAATAAATATGCTAATACACTATTTCACTTTGAAATTAGAAACTGAAGCTATTATTACTATTCTAAATGGAAATTCTTATTACTATCCCTATATATTTCATTCTTTACTATTTCATTTTTCATTGGTTAATTGCAATTAATATATTTAGAATTAGAATTAGATTTCATATCTTTTATTATTCTTTTTTATATTTGCGAAAAGAAAAAAAAAAGAGATCGTTGGAGCAATCCATATTCGTGATGCAACTGTTGTTACATTAGATCCCTCCAAGAGTTCTTTCCTTATGTTAATACGAGATATAAGGACCACTACTACAAGCAGTACTACACCTTTGATCGTGAAATATCGATTGCTTGTTGCACCCTGTGAATCACGTGAAAGAAGGATACTCCAAATTCGGGGGTCAAAGAGTTTCATAAAACGTTCTTTGTGGAAAAAAATGTGAGTGAAAGATCCCACTGAATCGAATTTGATCCATGAATCTAAGAAATAGTGAGAATTCTTGATCTCTCTCAATATCTCTCTCAATTCGAATATCCAGGATTTGAATTGATGTCGTTTCATTGATTCCTCCTAAAGATTTCATTTCAATTGGAATTTGGTTATTCACGATGTACGATGATCCCTGTTAAGCATCCATGGCTGAATGGTTAAAGCGCCCAACTCATAATTGGCAAATTCGTAGGTTCAATTCCTGCTGGATGCACGCCAATGGGAACATTCAATAAGTCTATTGGAATTGGCTCTGTATCAATGGAATCTCATCATCCATACATAGCGAATTGGTATGGTATATTCATACCATAACATATGAACAGTAAGAACTATAATTCTTATCGATACTGGAACTCATAGGAAGAAAATGGATTTATGGAACTCTCTCTCTCTCTCTCTCTCTCTCTCTCTCTCTCTCTCTCTCTCTCTCTCTCTCAATGAGGATTGGAATTTAATCCCAAGGGTAGGAAAGAAGAAGAGGAAGAAGAAAAGGAGGTGAAGATCACATAGAGGTATAATTATTTAATAGTTCAAACTATCAAATTCTAGCTTCCATCGAATCCTCTTTCTATCCCTTCTAGAAAACCTCTCACAATTCCATAAACCCTTACGTTGCTTGATCTTCGTGAACAACCTTGCACTATTTGAAAGTTGAAGATCTCTTATTCAAACGAAGAAACTCCACATGGCATTTACCTACATATATAACATATATCTAAAAAGCAAAACTACCAGATAACTGACCCAAATGTACATTAGTCAATTTTCAACTATACTGCTCTAATCATCCTTCAAACATGATCATTCCGTAGTTTAAAATTCATAATTTGTTTCATACATCAATCTAAATAACCTCAGTTATGTATGCTTAACTTAGCTATCGTAAAATTTATAGTTATTTCTTCATGATAACCTCTAATCGCACAATATTTGTAAGGCCATTTTAAAGACTCGTTCTTAACTTCATAAGATATATCGTATCTATATATTTGGTCTTCCATATAACATATCAAATAAACTTGAACTCTTCAGACTAAGGTATCTCTTTATGTTATAATAATATTGATTGATAACTATTTATAATTTAATATAACACCCACTTAAATTGTATACCATATACTAGGTAATTTTTCTACTAATTTTTAATCAAGTCTATCATGAGCATCTAGGGACTAATCTTCTCAATGATTTGGACCACAAAAGGCGTTTTTGGGCTATATGACATGCAAAGTTTAGGAAGCACCCATTAAAGTAGTTTGAAGTTAAAGAGCGGCCTCCAAACTAATCTTTCAAATATCTTAACCAACTAGTAAAAGGAGTAAGAACAGTGTTTGTTTCTTTATTAGGGTCTGAGAAGAACTAGGGTTTAAAGTTCAGAAAAGGAATTTGCAAAATTAAAGCAACGCCAAATAGGAGAAACAGAGTATTAAACAAAAACCTAGCAAACACAATGAGTGATTAGTAATTAGAGAGAGCTTAAGGTCTGTTTGGAACAGCTGATGCTTTTAATAAAGTTGATTGTGAAATTATTGAGGAGAAAGCAACTTAGCTACTCTGATTGTAAAAAGCATCTTTCATCATAGAAATTTCTAAAAAGCAAAGAGAAAATAGTAGCCAAATAAAATTGGGTTGCTTTTTGAAAAATAAAGCTGCGAAAAAACTGTTCCAAACAGACTCAAAAGTTCACCCAAATCCCAACATCTTTGATAGCTCTCCTCTTGCCAAAATCCTCGTATGGGTTCTTCCTCCTAAATATTTTGTAACACTTCCTTGTCAAACCCCTGACTCCTTATTGCCTTAGACTTCTCCATTACGAAAAGTGTTTGTGTGAGAGAGGGGGGTGAGAGAAAGCATGCTCAACCACTTTGTTGAGTGGTATTACTAAGTGGTAATACCTTTGACCTCTAAATTGGAGTTCTAAGGTTGAATCCCAACAAAAAAGGAGAAATTTATATAAAGAGGTTTGGTGAAAAGAAAGAGAGAGGGGTGGTGGAGTCTAGGAGTTTTTGAGAGGAAATATCACCTTGATTAATGATGAAAAAAACTATATTATACCATTATTTATAAACAAAATAGTTCAATAAAAATAATAATAACATTACATGAAATTCTAAAAGATAATTATTATATAAGTGATCTAACTTTTATGATAACAACTCTAGCTTATCCTAACAAGCACTAAATCCATGGGATGAACTTCAAAATCCTCACATGATCCAATGGGGTAGTTGGACATGCTTGATAAGGAGGTTAGATTTTATGGAAAATTATATTTAAAACTTGATTTATACCACTATTTTCTCTCCCCATCAAATTTGTTTTTGACTTGCCTCCTTGCCTTGGCAACCCCTATCATCATAGGATTCGATGGTGATACTTTCATCATAACTGCTACAAGGTTCATCTAATCTCCATGAAAATTCATCAAATCCCCTGGAAGGTTCCTCCAATATTCAAGACAGTTCTTTAATTATTCTGAAAAGTTATTTCAAAAGGTTCTAGAAGCTTAATACGAAATGCTAAAGAAACTTATCAAAGCGTCATAGATCATGGCTACCCTATGTGTTCCAATTAGCTCATGTAAATGGTTATAAATGAAGAAACTCATGTCTCCATCCACTATGTTATACAACTTACCTACTTAGTTGTCTATCCTTTCTTTTCAATGTTGAATACTTCTTAAATTCTCCATGTTGTGATAGTGGCCTTCTTATTTACAATGTTATCCTCCTATAGCGGTTCTCCTATATTAAACCATCTATATTAGCAAGTAGGAACATCCTTCCTTTGCTTATAAACATCAACAAGAAAGAAATTTTCAAATAATTTTAAAATCCCAATAATAACTACAGAGTAAATGTTCCTATAATTAGGAAGATCTACTATATAAGCATCATCTTCTATTTTGTAAAGGCACTTAAAAAGTTCATAGCTGAATGGCTTTAACTTTTTGCCTTCTCCTTTCAAAATTTTCTTCCCCTGAATATGGCACACCAAGTTTCTTTCTTAAAAAGTGTCAAATGTTTTGTGTTTGTGATATTGAACCATGCTTTTTTTTTCTGAGGACTTCTTCAAGTTACCCTCCACCTCATGATGGATATTTTAGATGCTCTCAAAAAACCTTTAAGCTTTCTTCACTTTAAGCTTCTCATTTCTTCCTTTAGACAAGTCAATGAAGAATTCAACATCAAAAAGACATTGATACAAAATTCAATGCAAACTTTAAAGGGTGATTTTGTGGTCGACCCATTAATTGCTTTGTTGTAAGCAAATTGGATGCATAGAATATTTTCATCCCGAGACTTGGGATGTTAAATGTTGTATACTCATAGCATCATTATCATATTTCTATTCACCAACTCTCTCCAACCATCCATCTATAAGTGTTGGATGGAAGGAAAAGCTCATTTTTTCGCCATGCATTCATCATCTCGTATGGCGCTCTCCAAAACTAAGAACTAGTTATCCTTGTCAAAGATGATAGAAAATGGTAGTTAAAACTGCTTTCATACGTGTCAGAAGAACAACTATGCATCATCATGTGATGGTTTTCCTACAATGAGTCGAGCACACCATTTTGCAAAACCTGTCAACAACAAATAGCTAATTGAATCCCTTCATAGCCTCAAGTAGCCCTAAGGAAGTCTATGGAGATGTTTTCCTGAGGTTGTCTTAAATTGGAAAAGGGATGTATAGGCCCACTTTTCAGTTGAAAAGTTCATGAGTGTTAAAAAAGACATAACCCCTAATAAATTGCCTGAACTCCAACTACATATAAAGTCAATAACATATCTCCTCATATCTGGCAACATCCTTTATGCCCCAAAATGTCCTGCCACCCTTGATGTGTGAGACTCCCAAATCCAAGTGATTTAGTTAGCCCCTGCAAGAACAACTGATGTCCATAGTAAAAAATACCATCTTTCATAATAAAGTCAATCAGCTTTCATTCTTTTGAGGCTTGAAATTCCTATCAATGCTCAAGATCAGTAGAGTATGACATCTTGTACTGCTCATGATGTTATGAAAAGATCTACATGGTCACAAAATAAGAGCAATTGAAAATATAGGGAGTACTTGTACGTTGACCATTTTATTGTCAGCATCCTTCTTGTACTTCTTCTCAAGGTTGAATAATCAAAGATATGTCATACATTTCTATCACAATGGTTGTCAAGATTTGGATTGGTTTGCAGCTACTAAAGTGCCTAATGATATGTATAGTATAGCCTCCTTCATACACAAGCAATGCTCCAATGCTTCATTGTTTGATGTAGTGCAAATCATTCCTCATCAGAGATTGGATAATTTTATGAGCTCCCTTCATCTCATAATGGCAGACAACAGGCTTCCCATGTTGAATAAAAATAGTTCCAATAACATGGCAAGAGGCACCAATTTATAATTCAAAAGGTTTTCACATATTGGGAAGTGTTAAGACAAATATTTCAATGATCTTTCTATTGAACACTAAAAAATATTCTTTGTACTCCCCAAAGTGAATTTTCTTACAACACTAATGAGGGAATGAAGTGGGGCAACTAGTACTAAGAAGTAGTCAATCATTTTTTTGACAGTTGGAAAACACCTATGAAATTCTTCATTTTAAATATGGTGCTTGGCCTATCCACTTCGGTGTGGCCTTCACTTTGCTTGATCCAATCTTTAGCCTGCCTCCTCCGACTACAAATCATAAATAGAGAAATCTAAAGCTACCAAACTCACACTTTTGAGATCAAGTGTAAGTTCGAGGGCTTCACAAGGAAAGAACTTGTTCTAGGTGATCTAAGTGCCCTTCCTAGAAGCTACTATATACTAAGATCTCATTTAAGTACTAAAAAAAAACTAGGATGGGTGGGTACCTTGTCCAACAGCCTCATAACTGTAATTGAGTATTAACAAGTCCAAATGGTTTTACCAATCACTTGTATATCCCTTGGCAAGTCTTGAAAGCAATTATTTGAGTATCCTCCTCCCCCTCCCACACATGGATTTGGATGTAGCCAAACTTCATGTCTAGTTTGGAGAAGTATTTTGCTTGTTGAAATTGATCGATCAAATCCTCAATTGCAAGTTATGGATATTTATTTTTTAAGGTGATTTTACAGAGAGCTCTTTAGTTAATGCACACCCTCGATCTATCATCTTTCTTTAAAACAATATGACTAGTGATCCACAATGTGATAAGCTAGTTTGAAAGGCTCCTTGCTCCACAAGCTTCTTCATTTGCCACTTGATCTCATCATTCTCCAGCATCGAGTGATGATTTAGCACTTAATTTGGTAATTGACCTCATTCTACTACAACTTGTGATTTACCTTTTTTTCTCTGTTTTCTTTTTGGAAGAAAACTATTTGCCTCGTTGAATGATTGGGGGGGGGGGGGGTATCTCTACAAAAGCGTGTTAAGATCATGACTTTTAGTAGAGAATAGCATATGAAAAATAAAGAAAGTACAACTTCATGCTATGATCCTCTCAAGCAGGAGAATTAATACAAAACCAAGACAAATATGTAACTTTTTCTAATAGGTACAAGATCTAGAAATTTTGGAAAAGAAAAGGGAACGCTCTTTCCTAACATAAGAAGGCATCTTTGCAACCTCCTATGATAAATAGCAACCTGTTCCCACAAGGATTCCCTAAAATAATATGACATGTATCTAAAGGAACAAACTCATCATGAGTGACTTCATCTATTAAATATTTTGTAATTGCACATTTCAAGGTCCACTATTTTGCAAACTTGTACTCCTCTTCTCTGTGAACTCATCCCAATGTGCAATGCTTGTAATGTGGGCTTGCTTCCAATCCAAACTTCTGCATAAATGCTTCAATAATCATGTTATTTTGCATCCCATAGTAAAAAATAGTTGATACCGTTGTCATTTTGACTTGCATATAAAGCCTAAAAGAAATTCTCCTTAGCTTGCTCCACAACTTCCTTTTTTGTATTTTACTTATTTCAACATGTCTCCTCGATAAGGATTGCAACTATGAAAAGCATACGCTAAAAAAACTCATTTAATATCTTTTATAAGCACTTCACATGTTATTTGAGAGTAATAAATTCCAAAATAAATAAATGATCTTATTGCATTATTTAAATTGTTTTAAGCTTTTGTAACAAAACAGCATCTATGCTAACCAAATAGTTTTCACCAAAAAGACAAAGCAAGGCTATGCAAATTAATACCTGGACAACACTACAGAATTTGGCACTCAGCAAGTGTGGTTTAAATATTTAATTAAACCAAGCCCGGATGCAATCCCAATATAGCATACAATTAAACAAGTTTGAAGTTAAAAGAGGACTTCAACCAGTCTTCCCAAAACATTAAACAACTAACAAAAGTTATTTCTTCCAAGTAGAATTAGTGCTTACGAGTGCAATAAAGTGGTTTGCAAAATTCAGCCAACAACAACAACATCAAGTCTTTATCCCACTACGTGGGGTTGGCTACATGAATCCTTTTTCTCCATTGTGTCATGTTAAGAGTCAAATTCTCATTTAAATCTAATAAAGAAAGGAGAGCTTCAATAAAAATTTAACAAACACAAGGATAAACAGCTAATTAGAGTTCATCCAAATCCCAAGAGCACTGATGAATTATCTCTCATAACACGTTCCTAGCATTGTTTCTTCCGCATGAATCCTTCATCACAACTCTTTACGTGACCCCCTACCTCTTGCTACCTTAAATTTCTAGGTTGAGAAGTTAGATAGGGAAGGACGGATCTAAAGTAAAGGAAAAAAGAGTGGGAAGGGGAAGAGAGAGAGACAGAGAGAAAGAGAGAGAGCTGTCGTGTTAGAGAGGAGATAAGGGGTAGAACTATGCTTTCTAGGAAGAGAAAATATTACGTGATAAATGATGAAAAAAAAAACTTCAATGGGTCACAATTTATACTATTACATAACTTATCATACAAGTGATCTAACTTATATAAGAACAACTCAAGCTTAATAAACCCTAACAGCCCATATGTCCAAGGGATGAACTTCAAAAATCTTCTCTTGATTTTTTTTTGTTGCAGAAGTGTCGTGGGTGAGGGAGATTTTATGGAGAATTAAATTTAAACATCACTTGACTCCTTCAATCATTTCTCTCTCCACCTAATATGCTGGTATTTGTTCTTTACTTTATCTCCTTGCCTTAGAAATCCATATCATGATAGGATTTGATGGTGTAATTTTCTTCATAAGTCCTAGAAGGCTTCATAGACCTTCTAAAAGGTTCTTCAAATCTTCAAGAAGGTCCTTTAGATCTTCTATAAGGCTATTCAATTCTTCTAGAAGATTCTTTAAGGGGCTGTTTGGTTGCCTGAAAAGAAAATGCAGTGTAAAGTAAATACAATGTAAAGTAAATGTAGTGCATTCCAAATACTTTGATCATGTTTGGTTGTCTGCAAAGTAAACGCAGGAATTGTTTCCCTTGTTTGGTTGGTAATATCCAGAGTAAAGTAAAAGCAGTGTATTTGTATTAATTTTTTTTGTCATAATAACTTGTGTATTTATAAAAGCAGTTTATTTATAATAATTAGTATTATTTGATATTAAAAAAAATGAAACCAGTGTATTTATTTATTGCACTATCTTATAATAAATTTTTTAGAGATTTCAAGATATAATATTATGTAGTAATTTAGCCATGTGCTGCAATAGCCGTAAATATACTCCTGATAGAAAGAAATATTAATTTAAATTTGTTAAAGTTTAAATTTTTTATTTTTCAAGTAATTTTTTTACAAAATAAGTTCAGCAAATTAAATTTTACTATGATTTTTTTCTTTAATTTAGCGATAAAAACAATAATTTTCATTTCACAATCAATAAATTATATGATTTTCATTCATAAAATGTCAACAACATTAATGAAAATTAAAAATCAGAAAACAAAATATAAAACAATACCCATCATTCTTATTTATAATTACGACAAAGTAACACAAAATATTTTTTAGTGATAACAACTTAATACATATGCCAATCTTCAACAACTTAAATCACTTTCCTAGCTCTTTACGCATCCATCTGGCCTTTGAATCTGTAGGTTTTGAAAGGAAAGATGGTATTAGTGTAGGATTTTTTGATAAATTATCATATATCGTATCAACCTCTTCTTCTGAGAAGCCAGGAATATTTGTCAACTCAAACATCAGTTCAGTATACATATTTCTAATTTGCTTTGGAGATGTTGTTGAGCTCTTTATAGCATTAGCAACTTCAGTCACACTATCAACCATCAAACAAATACACTCACGGATATCTTGATCAATACCAGATGCCTTAGACTTCCTTTTTATGCCACCTCCTATACCAGATGAAGGCAAAGATTTCTTGGTTGTTGCAGTAGAATCTTCCATAACTTGCATATCAGACCATTCAGTAGGCATTGATCCATCTGCACCAATATCCGTAAATTGTGAGGGTTCATCATCGCCTACATCTATTTGTTGAGTTCCAAGTGGAGTTTCAGAATTTCCAGATTTTGCCCACTCTCCAGTTGCATGTCCAAGACCACATACTATCTCCAACTCTACATAATTTGCAATTGCAATATTTATATAAGCAGCATCCTTGGGAAACGCCTGTAAGAAATAAAATAAAAGTTATTAACCCCAAAATATCAATTTAAATTATGTGTGTAAAGTAATACCTGAATATGTGATGCATACTCTTCTTGATCCATCACTATCATTTTCTTTGTTTCATCCCAAGATACACCTGATTTTCGCTTTAACTCCTGAATGTGACTCCAAACACTTCTTTGATGCCTAATTTGGTTCTTGCATTGCTCACCTGTCACCTCTATTCCAAACTTTTCTTTCATTTTTTGGGCGGCACCTTGATACACAAAGTCTTTGAATCCTTGGGCACTTCTCATATTTGCATTTACATATTCCATCATTATTTGAAGCAATCCAGTTATCCACTCAGGTTTTAAGCTCCATAAAAAATTTTTCCTCTTAGGCTTCGAATTACCATTCATCTCTGTTTGTTAAGAATTCATTCTCCCTGAACTTTAAATTTAAGTTTCATAGAAGGAAGTACTCATAAATGCAACTACATACTAGTAGAAGTTGGTGAATATTAGGCATGGTTCAAAATGCTTCTTACTTGGGGATCGATCCAAAGTGACTTTCTCTGACCATTTGAAACTTAAATGAACATAAGTATATAAGTGCTCAAACAACAATTTGACTTAAATAATCAAAGTATCACTCATAATAATTCTGAGAATTACATGAAAACTTCAAAGGCATATAATTTAAGCTTTACCAAT
Organism: Dendrobium chrysotoxum; assembly: GCA_019925795.1. Lineage (NCBI taxonomy): Eukaryota > Viridiplantae > Streptophyta > Magnoliopsida > Asparagales > Orchidaceae > Dendrobium > Dendrobium chrysotoxum. The sequence goes on along the minus strand of CM034314.1, from coordinate 15,831,595 downwards.
ACAATCAATTAAACCACAAACTAGTAATTAGTACATTAAAAGTTAATTCATAATAAGCAAATTAACAAAACTAGTATCCATCATTTTGCATACGAGTCCACATGAAGTGAGCAATTTCATCTCTTTTGTCTAGCCATTCTCGGGAATCATCTACAGCTTCTTGATCTCCTCTTCTACAGTGACTTATCCTAGCCCATTCATCCTCAGATTGAATGAACTCATCCCCACCTTCTGTAACTATCCAATTATGCAGTATGCAACAGACAATCACAATGTCAACTTGAGTTTGTAGAGGAAAGTAGGGTTCACACTTTATGATTGTGAAACGGTTTTTCAAAGAACCAAAAGCGCGCTCCACAGTAGTACGTAATGAGGAATGTCGTAGATTAAAAAGTTCCTTAAAATTTCCAGGTTGAATAGAACTAAACTCCTTCAAGTGATATCTTGTGGCACGATATGGGGAAATAAAACCATTTCGTGTGGAGTATCCACCATCAGCAAGATAATATTTACCGGCTGGGACACGTAAACCATCTGATCTTTCTAATGCATTTTTCAGTACTGCTGCATCATGAGCTGAACCTTCCCAACCAGCAAGTACGTATGTAAACCTCAAATCAAAGTCAACCGCTGCTAAAACATTTTGTGTTGGGTATGATTTTCTTCCTCTAAATGCGATTTCATTCTCCTTTGGAACCCTAGCTTTAATATGAGTTCCATCTATCGCGCCAACACAATCCTAAATATGACACAAAGTATATTAAGGAGACCGTAATAAAATATATAATTAAATTGAATGAAGATTGATTATACCTTGAAAAATGGCATGAACATATTACTTGATTTAATCTTACATGGAGTATCAGGAAGTGGAGGCTTGATAAACTCTTGTCGTAACTCACCTACAGCATGTAATGCAGCTTTGAAGTACCTACTAACAGTTTCACCGGAGCGTTCAAAGTTAAATCGAATAACTCGATTACGAACACTATGCCCGAGTGTATGCAATAACATAGCAACTTGTTCCTCGATTCTAACATTCAATGTGTCTACCAACAATCCTCGTGTACGCAATAATTCACATAATTTGAAAAAAGGCGCTCTCCTCATGCGTACCATGTCAACACAGTCAGAATCACGTCCATTATATAACCTAGAAAGATATGTGTCCCGTTGTATATTCCGTTGAGGATAAGATTTTTTTTCTCTTTGCGAATCTTATGCAATAGTACACATATTGTACTCATTGCAATATAAATCACTTTCAGCACATCATTATATCTTTCAATTTTATGGACTTCAGCAATATCTTCCAATGGCTCTACCATCTTTATAACTATCAAATTAGACTTGAAGCCAAACAAACCATGCACCTTGTTAAAACTTTTCTCTAAGAAATGGACTGCTTCCTGTAATGTGAATGATAAGAAATGAGAAAAAAACAAAAAATGAGAGCTTGCAATTGTACTCAAATCTTTAATGAAATCATATATCTTTACGTTCTAAACTTATCAAAGCAACAAAAACATAAGAATATAAACAATCGCAACCTGATGAACACAGGTTGAGAAGTATTTTTGCATAGTTTATGGACTGTATAATCCCTCATCGTCATCAATCAGTACTCTCAATTTTACTATTTAGGAATAGAATTCTGAGTAACTACCGACTAACTGGGTTAGTTAAAAGAGATTTTAATAAAATAACTCTGCAGATTAAGCTTTTTTTTTTGTGACATTTCAGCTGCATCTGCTTATTTTGGTTAAGGTTGGTCACTGGTGGTTAAAATTGCTAAATCAAAACCAACAACTCATTAAAATGAGCAATATGAAGTTAGGTGTAGATGTTGTCAGCGCACATGACCTTGCTCTAAGGAACAAATAACCGTAAGCATGATCTCAGAGCATGATTTGCTTGCTATTAGTTGTCATGATCACATGAGGAATTCAACACCAACCTGACTTCCAGATCCTTCCTCTTCAGCTAAACCTTGCATGCTTATTACAAACTTACTTCCATCATCCTTTCCATATAAATTCTCCATCTTCCCCTCAAGCTAAGAGCAGAAATGGGCAATTTGGTAGGATAAGAGAACAAAATTTAAAACATAAATTCTTTGGAAATATAGCTTTAGGCCCAAGCAACAGAAATAATCCAAGATTCCTTATTAGATTGAAAACAATAAATATGACATCACTGTCAGTACAAACTCAGAGCATGATTCAATTGGGATTAGTTTTCATGACGTAAGTAACCAAAGATAAAGATGCTGCTTCGAGAGCCTTTCATTTGTCGTTTCCTCACATTGCTCCATCATATTGTCCATACCAATATCCTCATCTGTCCCCACTCTAGGGGAGGTAAAGGGGACTTTGGCAAACTTGAGCACCCAATGTTGCCACCCAATGATCATGCATGCTGATTTATTTGAGTATAGCTTTACTTGAACATCTTTGCCCTTAAGTATGATGAAACAGGGCAAGAAAGCAAGTAAAAATTCTATAAGATAATCAAAGCACATCCAGTAAAAAGCAGCAAACTGTACAATTTTCAAGAAACTATAATGCTATCGTGCACAAAAATCAACCCAAATGAAATCTCCACCCTCAGATGATGAATTAAGCAGCAAAGCAGTGTCCAGTAAGAGTAAATTAGAAAAAAGGAAACTAAAGGTGCAGTTTTGCCAAAGCCCATCATCAAAATAAAAATTTGAAATTCATAATGAAACCACTTCCAACCTGACATGATGAATTGAGTTTATAGTTAGAAACTTCTAAAAAATAAATTTACCACTACTGAATTTTGATTTTTATCCAGGCACATGAATCTTAAGAGTCAACAAAAAGTCCACTAGATTTTTCAAATATGAAGATAAGGGAAAAGTAGAAGCAAAGTAGAGCAAGTAGAGTGACAGGGAGATGCTCAAACAGCAAGATGAATCCCTAATTCCATATTAGATGGAAAAATATAAAGAAGGCTTCCGTGGTATGCTTTAGAGCGCCTTTAGGCTGCAACTAGTGTTCTTCATTACACATGGAATCAGAAATTAAGCTCACTTCCAGAGCCTTGTTCAGCTCCTCCCCTCTGCTACCTTCTGCTACCTTACACCGTCGCTCCCATCTTCTCCAATATGAGTTCTCTAACCACCCCCTCCAGTTGAACCAAAAAGAACAATTTGGTACGATCTTAGATGTAAATGAATTTCGGCTTGCGGAAGAAGCTTGCAGAAGGGAGAAATGTTACCTTCACAGCAGAAGGGCGAAACGTTACCTTCACAGCAAGCGAGATCCCGTTGTTGCTGCCGATCAAAAAATGTCGTAGCTTCCGGTCAAAGAGGAAGGGAAAGTTGTCAAAGGACCGAAGCCGAACAGCACCGAAGCTTACGGGAATTGGCCGAAGAAGCTTGCGGAAGGGAGAAAGTTACCTTTACTGCAAGCGCGCTGCCGTTGTTGCTTCTGATCCAAAAATGGCGTAACTTCCGCTCAAAGAGGAAGGGAACGTTGTCGAAGGACCTAAGCCGAACAGCGACGAAGCTAAGCGTGTGGAAAGAACGAAGAAGAAGGGATCATTTATAAGCTTCGAAATCATCGCAAGACTGCTTCGCCATTTTTTTCGCGCAAGTATGCTTCGCCATTTTTTCGCGCGAGAGGATTTCTATTTGAGGTCTAACTTTCTTTATAACACCCGGAATATTTCATAGACCTTCTAAAAGGTTCTTCAAATCTTCTATAAGGTTCAAGTCTTCTAGAAAATTATTTAGGCAAGACTTTTAGGTCATCTAGAAGGTTCCCTTAGGAAATCTAGAAGTTTCTTCAAGTCCTCGAAAGGTTCTCCAAGTCTTCTAGAAGGTTCAAGGTTTATTCAAGATTATTTTAGAGGCTTGTCAAAGCCTCCTAGATCAATTCTAAATAGCCCATTTTCTAATTTTTTTCACTGTCCAACTTTGTACTCGTTATAAGAAATGTCACCCATATTAAGATTTTCATCCAAGAAAAATATACACTAAAACACAACACTTTGAATATCAGTTGTAAAAACTTGACATGCTATTGCTAATTGAGGGTGACAAGTTCCTGTTAGACCGGTCCATTGGACCTGTCCAGCCAGTCCACGCGGGACCAGCCCAGGTGCGAATGAGGCGGAAATCCTCCACCTCGTGCTTCAGCCGCACGAGCCGCAAAGCCCACGGAGCTTTTTAGGAAGGATTTTTGAGGGATTTGGGAGGGAAATTTGAATGTAGGGACTGTTTAGGGATTTCCTTTTGATTTGTATGCATTAAATACTTTGTTTTCCTGGGGTTAGGGCATCTAGATTTAGGCTGAAATTTGAGATCTCTTAGATTTAGGTTTTCTTTGGGCTCTAGCAGCGTCTAGAGATTTGGGAGAGATCAATCCTCCTCTCGAATAGAGGATCAATTGTATCTTGTTGTTTTTCTTCCGTTAGTTTGATTCTATTTAATAAAAATCATTGTTTTGTTGGTCTTTCCATTGGATTTGTGGAGCACCTTGCCGTTTTTGTCTTTATTGATAGGAAATACTTGAGATATACAAGTGTTTCCTATCAAATTGGTATCAGAGCAAGTCTTGGGATCAGTGGAGGGCTGTTTTCGGCAAATTCCAGCAATGATTTTTGGTCCAAAAAAGAGGGAAGTTGCTGTTTTTGGAGTCCCAAATTAAGATTTTGTGAATCTACAAACTCCGGATTGTGATGGCAGCCAAGAAGGTGGATGCTTTGGAAGAAAGACTTGAAGGGGAGATGAATTAAATCAAGACAACGGTGGAGGAAAGGATTTCCTCCATGGAAGGACAAGTAGCCGATCTTCGGGACATGATGAAGAAAATGTTGGAAATTCAAAATCAAACGGCGGTTTCCGTGGCAAAAGGGGTGGAAGGGAAAAGCATGAGTTCTGACATTCGTAAGGAGGAAGATGAGATGCAAATCATGGAAGGAGAAAGAAGAAGACCCCATCTGGAGCCTGTCCAGAGGGAAGAAAGAGGAGGTGGATATGGGGAACGCCAGGAGGGATACTATGGCCGCCGAGGTGCTGATTTTGACGAAAGAAGGGGGGAATTCGAAGGGGGTTTGGGCTATGGCAGGGCAAGGGAAAACCGGGAGACGTGGGGAGGGTCAAGCACTTGGGAGAGGGGAAGTTATGGAAGAATAAGGGGGAATGGTGGAGATCAGAAGGTGAGGAAGCTGAAGATGCCCATATTTGAAGGGGAGGATGCTTATGGGTGGATTTATAAGGTGAAGAGGTACTTCGCCGTCAATGGGTTGACGGAGGAGGAGAAGCTGACAACGGCAGTCTTGTGCTTGGAAGGGAATGCTCTGTCATGGTACCAGTGGAGCGACCAGAGGAGACCTATCAGGAACTAGAAGGAATTTAAGGACTGCATAATAGAAAGTTTTCAAACCGACCGGGAAGGAGATTTCTATGAACAGTTCTTTGCTCTGACACGGGAGGGATCAGTAGCAGACTACCGGGAGAGATTTGAGCATCTGGCCAGTAGGGTGGAGTGATTATCAGATATTGTATTGGAAGGGAACTTCATGAAGGGGTTGAAGGCAGAGATCCGAGCAACAGTGAAGGTTTTGATGTCTCGTGACTTGGGGGAGGCCATGAAGTTGGCGCAATTGGTGCAAAATCAGAAAAACTTAGAGTGGGGAACCAGGAGCAGCAATTCAGGAGGCACGTGCCGGATGACGACTACTCATTTAACACCCACGAGGCCGACAGCAGGAGGGTTTTGTGAGACCACCGAGGAGAAGCCAGTAGGAGGAGGGAGTGTGAAAAATTTTAAGAGGCTGACAGAGAAGGAGATACATGAGAAGAGGGCAAAGGGTTATGTTTTCAGTGTGATGAGAAATATACTCCAGGGCACAGGTGTAGGGATCGAACTCTTCAGGTTCTCACCGTCTGTGATGACGAGAAAACTGAGGAGGAAGGTGAGAAAGAGATGGATGACAAGCAGCATCTGGATGTGGCGGAGGTCTCCCTGAATTTAGTAGTAGGATTCACTTCGAATCATACGATGAAGGTAAAGGGGGGAAATAGCAGGCATGGAGGTGGTAGTATTGATTGACAGTGGGGCTACCCATAATTTCTTTTCCACTCAGGTCGTCAATCAACTGGGAGTGAAATTGGTGGACACCGGTTATTATGGGGTGATGATGGGTACAGAGAAGGTGCAGAAAGGTCAGGAGATATGTAGAGGAGTTGCGTTGACCATCAAGGGATTCAGGTAAGGGAGGATTTTCTCCCACTAGAGTTAGGAAGTACTGATGTCATCCTGGGGATTAAGTGGTTGCAAACCTTGGGGGAAACCAAAGACAATTGGGAATTAAGGGTGGATGGGAGAAAGGTGGTTATAAGGGGAGATGCAGAGCTATCCAAAGCCATGGTATCACTCAAGACCTTGGTTAGGAGCATACAAGAGGTGGGGGAAGATTATCTGATGGGACTACACAAGTTAGATGTGATCAAGATGGAGGAAAGAGGGGATATTTCTCTTTCAGTGCAGCCCTTGATTCATTAATTTGGTATAGTTTTTCAGCCACCTCAAGGATGGCCACCTCCACGGGAACACGAGCATATCTCCACCTTGAGGATAAGGTGGATCTTAGGGAGGCGAGTATTGTTAGACCGGTCCATTGGACCAGTCCAGCCCAGGCGTGAATAAGGCGGAAATCCTCCGCCTCCTGCTTCAGTTGCACGAGCCGCAAAACCCACGGAGTTTTTTAGGAAGAATTTTTGAGGGATTTGGGAGGAAAATTTGAATGTAGGGACTGTTTAGGGATTTTCTTTTGATTTGTATGGATTAAATACTTTGTTTTCCTAAGCTTAGGGAATCTTGAATTTGGCTGAAATTTGAGATCTCTTAGATTTGGATTTTCTTTGGGCTCTAGTGGCGTCTAAAGATTTGGGAGAGATCGATCCTCCTCTCGAATAGAGAATCAATTGTATCTTGCTATTTTTCTTCCGTTAGTTTGATTCTATTTAATTAAAATCATTGTTTTGTTGGTCTTTCCATTGGATTTGTGGAGCACCTTGCTGTTTTTGTCTTTATTGATAGGAAATACTTGAGATCTACAAGTGTTTCCTATCAGTTCCCTCAAAAAATAATTGATCATTCTGCAAACTTTAATTGTTTTAGGTTTTTGTAACAGAATATCAACTATAGTAACTAACTAGTTCTCACAAAAGAATCAAAGAAAAAGTATCCAGCAAGCATAGAAATGAGAAATTAATAACTAGCTAGAATGACATAATTTGGCACTAAGGAAATGAGGTTTAAATAGTTAATTAAAGCAGGCTAGAGATTCAATACCAGGATGGCATACCATTAGGAAGTTGAAGTGCATAGTCTTCCAACAAAGGTCGAAGGGTCTCATAGAGTTCCGCCATTCCCAGCCCAGTCTCTGCAGATATTGCAATCGGATCACCAAATCCCAAGCTATGAGCTTCCCCAGCAGCCGCAGTAACAAGCCCTCGTTCATCAAGTGATTCGGACTTATTCATGGCCACAATAGTGTGGATGTTAGATGCATGCTTCCGCATCCACTTCCCTACTTCAAGATCAAGCGGCTGGAGTCCATCCCTGCCAAAGTTCCAACCAAATCAGCGCAAGTAAGCAACTCAGTAAACTAATGTCATCCTAACATAAATTAAAAATAAATAAACAACCTCACATCGATCAAGAAAATGGCCAATTGGGTCCTTGCCAAAACATTTCCTGTCATCTCTGTCGTTCTACTGAGAATAGTACCCGATGTGGCTTCCGTCTCCAACCCTGCTGAATCCAAGACCTTAAACCTCAAATCCCCCAACTTGGCAATTCCCTCCCTGATGTCCCGAGTGACATGGTCATCAGGGGTGTTGTACACGAGTGCCTCCCTCCTCCGAATCAAACTAAAACAACAAAAAACCCAACCAAAATAACTAAAAACAAACGACAAAAAGCATCCATCATCAAAAAAGCTACTATCCCTAACCCAAGAGAGTAGACTCACCGGTTGAAAAGTGCAGACTTTCCAACGTTGGGACGGCCAACGATTATCACAGTTGGTAGAAGTGAAGGATCAATTTTTGTGAAGTCCACCCTCGATTTCATCCTCGCTTTTTTGTTCTTGGACTTAGTTGCTAAACCAGTTGAGGGCGCGAGCACCGTTTTTACATCGCATTCTGCCGCCGTGCAGAAACCTGAGGATTGACGGCACAGCAATGGCGCAACTGACAGGGTGAAACCCGAACAAATAGTTCTATTAATGTGTTTCCCTAGAGTGGGTTTGGGTAAAACAGATTGAGAGAGCGGGAGAATGCCAATTAGATGGCCAAGCCCGTTGCGCATTTGGAGATGAAATAGAAATGCGCCATTCTTGCTTCCGCGAAGGGCTGCCCCAAATAAGGTTGTGGCCATCTGGAAGTGATGATGGTTAACAAGGAAAAGAGAAAGGAAGAGGTTTTCCCATATGTTAAGCTAGGTTTAGGGCAACTTCTCGCTCATATCAAGTATGAGAATGAATACGGGGCAATTAGAGTTCAGAGGAACTAGGGTTTCGCTCGGCGAAATGAAGTATAGAAGAGGAGGCGGCGGCGATGCAGAGGTGAGGTAGCGACGCTGGCTAGAGACAACACAGGAGCGCGCAATGGTGGCAGCAATGAAGAGGAAAGACGCCAGCAGCACGTATAGACAGCCAATAGCCGCGGCTTCAGAGAGCATCAATGGTGGCGGCGGGGCTGAGAGTCCGGCAGCGAGGTATTGCCTGAATGTTCAATGAATCAAGCGGCTTTGGTGCGTGCTCTGAGTCTGAAATTCAATAACAAGTTTTACAAATATTTCAATGAGGACGAAGGCAACTAAAAACTTATTAGATTTTATTTTTAAATATGTATGAAATTGAAAAAAAATATTTTAATATTTTATAGTTATTTTCTCTTTACTTGCACTATTTTTTATTATTTATATTTTAAACATAAATCATTATTTCATTTTATAATCATATAATAAATTAGTTTATCATCATCAAATTGATAACTTTCATATGTTTGTAAATTTATTTGACCTCAAATGTTTTATTATATTCAATAAATTTATTTTTATATTCTTAATTATACTACTTATATTATTAATTAGTTAATAAATAAAAATAATTTAATTATAACAGGATAGATATTTCCTAATAAGGTGTATTTTATGCCACCAAATTTAAAAAATTATGTTTTACTTTAAATAAGTTAAAATTAGTGATATTTTTATGTGATTTAAAAATTTGAAGGCTTTATAACTAAATATAAAACTTAGGTGATAGATATGTAAATCACTAGGAATTTTGTGGTATTTATGTAAATTATTAAGAAATTTTGTGGTATATATATAAATCCCCTTTAAATTTGCTTAATGGCTATAACTTAATTTTGATTCAACGAATTCATTATATTCTTTACACATCAAAGCACATATAATATGTTATATTTATTACTTATATCTAATACTTCAAAAAAAAAATTTAACATTTTTATAATTATGCCAATATATAGGACTGCTCAATACACACCAAACCCACACATACCAAAGTGAATCCAAGGTCCACATGCAAGGCTACTAGTTTTACTTTAGATCGGAGGGATTTGAAGGCAGTATAACACTTCGTTTGGGCGGATTTTTTTTTTTTTTTTTTTGTAAAAAGGAAATTTTATCCCCAAAAAGAAAAGGACATTACAATCAAAGGCCAACACCCAAAGAAGAACAAACAAGAGAAAAAAGAAACAGAAGCTAAAGCAACAAAGTAAGGAAAGGCAAACAAGAAAGAAAATCATTCGGCAAGGGCGAACTCAGGATGGCAGTCCCTCGCAACTCCCCCGCAGCCACACAAGGGCCATCCATTGGAGAGAAACTAGAGCAGAAACCACAACAACAGTCAAGGCAACCAACAATCAGAAAGCAAACCCCAAGGTTGCCAACAAGCTGGCCAGCAAGGGGATAAGCAGGGAAATGCCTCATCATCATCCAGAGCATCAGAAAAACCCCCTACAATAAAAGCGACGGAGCAGTCCAAAAGCTATTTTTTCTTAGCTTTACTTTTAAGCTTTTTTCCTCCAGCAACAAGAGTGAAATTCGCCTCCCCATTGTCGCCCAAAGCATCCCCCTCAAACCCAACCGAAGAAGTGACATCCTCATCCAAAACCAACCAATCATTTTGAACCAAAATCGAGTTATTGATCGACCAGGCCAGATGGGCTTTCAAATCTGCATTAGACATAACCGAAATAGGAATATCCACAAGCTCCACATTACTCTGAGCAAGATTCACATTAGGAGGGAATTCTGGCACAACAAAGGTAATAAAACCCTCATCAGAACGGCCATAATCCTCAGAACCCAAAACAAGCCCATCCATAGGTGTCACAAAAGGTGCCTCATTACCAACATTAACAGCAGGAGTAACAGCCTCCCCATTAACAGCAGGAGTAACAGCCTCGCCAATGGAATCGTGACAGCCAACCCTAGTAGACAAACAATCATTAGTAATCCCAACATTCAACGACTCAGACGGACTACCTAAAGGAACATTAGCACCCAACTCCAAGCTGGCATGGCCCAAGTTCATTACAACATCCTTGCCCCCATCATCAATACAATTCACCATACAATTGTTCAAGGTAGCCTTATCCTCCTCTCCAACAGCATTCGGCAGGGGCAAAGGAGAGACCACGCCCCCATCTATTAAACCCGAAAAAACCAAAGCCTTCCCGCCCCCACGAATACTACCATCATTAGCAGAAATGTGATAGGCAACCCTAGGAGACACAAGAGGACTTACAACCAAGTTGACTAAACAATGATCTACAACAGCATTCTCAATAGGCACTCCGGATGGACTCCCATTTATAACATGCTCAATAGCCGTGGGAGGAGCCTCCCGATTAGTATGGGAATTAGATAAATGCGGATGCAAGATCATGCATTCCAATTTGGAATGCCTCAAAGATTTACAATGCAAGCAATACAATGGTATATCCTCCAAAATAACCGACTGGATATACCCCAAGCTATCTGGACCAAGCAAAACCTTGTCAGGAAACTGTTTGGAAACATCCAATTCGACCAAAACATGAGCAACCGCGGGACGGGAACCAGTAGAGGTAGCGTGATCAATTTTAAGGGGGTGACCAAACATAGAACCGAGGCCATGAAGGATCCTCGGAGAAAAAAGATGCGGTCTCAAATTCTGGAAAGACAGTCAAATAGGAATAATAGGTGATTCAACATCCACATCAAACGAAGGCGACCACTTAATCAACCGCATGTAACAATTGTTAATAAAATATGAACGATGAGCAAAGATACGACAGTAATCCAAATCATTCAATAATTTTATCAAAACATGCTTGGGATTAAGAACCATAATAGAGAAATCACCAATAAGCTTAAGATTGAAAAAAAAAATTTGAATAGCTTCAAGGGACGGCCAGTTGGTCAGAAATTTTTCAACCAACATGAAATCAAACTGTGCAACAAGCGAAAGAATTTCGGCCTCAGAAATCCACAAAGAGGGAAGCGAACGGTGAGTAGTAATTTTAAGTTCAGGGAAGGAAGAGACGTTACCGGAAAGAGCTTCATGAAAGGACTTAGAAGAAGGTTTGCCATCAAGAAATCTGGCATCAAGAAGACGTTTACCAGCCATCCAGAACGAATGGCAAGAGAAAGCAAAGAAACAAATAAAGCACAAAATGAAAATCAGTTCCCAAAATGAAGAAGCAAAGTCGGAAGGCACGAGCAAAGCAGCATGACGGGAATCGCCACGGAGGAGAAAACCCTAGCAGAGCTCATTCTCCCTAAATCATATATTTCTATTGTCGTTTGGGCGGATTTCTTACTGCTTTTTAAGGCAGCTTTTAAGTACAAAAAATTAAAATTTTTGTATTAAAAAGTTATTTTAAGAAGCAGCAAAAAAGCCGTCCTAAACGAAGCCTAAGTATATACATACTACATGTATTTGAAGGGTTTATTTTAAAAGTATTCTAAGTATTAAAATACTACATATATATTTGATTGGAAAATATTAATATGTGAATCAAATGTAAAGATTTCATTATAAAATCTTTGTGAATGCTTTAAAGGAAGAAAAAAAAATGTTTAGCAAACATTTATCTTTTATTAGATTCTATTTGGTTTTAAGGTGATTTGTAAAGTATTTATACTTGTATGCCTTTAATCTTGTGGATCAGGAATTATTTTATTTTTCTTGTCGGTGATGATCATCGAGTGGCTGTCAAATTGTAATAAACCTTTTGGTTTGCCTTTTAATTATAAACCTTAGGGTGGGGATTAAGAATTGATACATAATGATTTTATGCCTAACCTTCTTTGTTGGAGGAAGCTTTTCGAGTTCATTAAAGTTGGTGTTAAGTACGAACACCTTAGGCAGTTTTGCTAAGAGGGTTGGACTGTCGAATGGGTTGACCAAGGAAAGTAGGAGATGAATGCTTTGAGTGATATGGCAAGGTGGACCATTAGGTATTTTGGGATTCTTTTGTTTTAGTAAACTTCTGGATTATAGTAGATAGCTTATTAGGAGTCATCATATTTGACCAATCTTTGGGAGACGATTCAAGTGATTATTTTGAGAAGTTTTAATATTGAAGGTTTTATGACGCCTATATGCTTCAGATAGATGTGAAATTCTCAGTGACTATACTTTCCCCTAATTTCAAATTCTATATGTTTGCAAGTGTATGAAATGATAAACTCACTGAATTTTCTGCTTGAAAATAATGATCGAGAGAGATTGCAACAAGCTTTATGGTGAATAATTAGAATTACTCTCGAGTTTTTCACCAAAAGAGGGTTTGGTAATAAATTATAATATGATAAGATAATATGGTGTCATTATTCATTTGAGGACTTTGGATCTTTTCCTAGGCTTGATCACTAAAATAAGTCGATGTTGGTACCTAGAGTGGCATCAACTTCCTTTCTCTAAGGTGGCTTCAAGAATAAATATGCAGAATTACTCTGCCACCTTATTAAGAGTACATGTTTAGATATCTTGGGCATATTATTCAGAGTGATGGTGAAATAGATGGGATAATATTAGCAGAATTCAAGTTGGTTGGTTGAAATGGAGGAATGCATAGAGCTTGTTGTGTGATAGAAAAGTACCACTCAAACTTAAGGAAAATTCTATAACATCGTGGTGAGACTTGGAATGCTTTATGGCGTAGAATATTGGCCATTAAAAGAGAAGCATAATATTTAAGTTAAGTATTAAAGAGACGGGGATGCTCATGTGGATGAGTGGCTTTACTCTTAGAGACAGGACACGAAATGAGCATATATTCAATATTGGCCTATTCATTTGGTTGGTAGGGCCATCGTCGGTGGGTGATGTTGGTTGGAGAGACAATAATTGGTGGGCACATAGATGGTCTTAGTAAGTGGGCGAAAGTGGTCGGAATGAATGTAGTAGGTGTATAACAGAGGTTAGAGGGGTCAAAGTTGGCAGATGATGGAGGTCAGAAGGAACATAGTTGGGTGATGGTGGTCGGAAGGATCATAGTCAAGTGATGGTGGTTGGAGAGATAGTAATCTAGCAGTAGTGGTAAGAGAGACCATAATCGGTGAGCGAAGGAGGATGGAAATACTATAGTTGGGCGATGGTGGTCGGCAGGACCATAGTCAGGTGACAGTGGTAGGAGAGGCAGTCGTTAGGCGGTGATGATCAGAGAGATCGTAGTTGGGCAACGGTGGTCAAAGATACCATAGTCGGGCGATGGTGGTAGGAGAGTCTGTAGTCAGGCAACGGTGGTCGGAAGGACCGTAATTAGTGGGCGATGGATGTTAAAAAGACCATAGTCGACAGACGCATCATATTCGGGAGGAGATACAGTGTCGATAGAATCCATGAAGAGTTTTGATGATAACCGGAGAACAGATGGAAGTCCGACGATGGCAAGTGGTTGGGAAGAGATCTGATGGCAACAAACGAATGGACGAAAGTTAAGCGATATTTGGTGGTCGGGAAAAGATCCAGAGGTAGTAAGAGAACAAACAAAAGTCTGACAATGGTTGGTCATCGGGAAGAGATTTGATGACAGCCGAGAAGTCTAGCAACGGTCATTGGTCGAGAAGAGATCCAGGGACAGTCGACGATAATAGAGCTTCCCGACAGTCGACGATAATAGAGCTTCCCAAGTTTTCTCTTTTTCTTCCTCCTCCTTCATGTGAAGCATGGGGGCTATTTATAATTTTTTAGAAGTGAATTGAATAGTAAATATAGAGAAAATCAAGGGCATGTTAGAAATGTTTCATCGGACAACTTATAGCGATCCCCCTGATCATGAAGTGTTTATCAAGCATTTAGATGCCCTAGTGATGTTAAAAATAAAATTATCTTGAACTCGTTGGATTTGTCTCGTCGAGCCGCTCGATTCGACTATAAGCATGTCATATTCGGATATCATGTGGTAGTCCAATTAATGTTCTGAAGCTTCTAAATAGACTTTAGACCTTTGATTTGGGCTCATTGGGGCTAGAATTGAATCAAATTTAATATCGTTTGGTTCGTCTCCTTGAGATGTTCAATTTGACTATAAGCTTGGTTAAATTGGAGATCAGATGGTCCCAATTTTAAATTTTGAAGCCTTAATCTCATATTTGCATCGAGATTCATGCCAGATTATGGCAATTTTTTGTGACATATCAGTTGCCCCTTATTTTCGGACGTCAAAATTTGTAAAGTCTGAAAATATATATTTGTACATTCTCCTAGACGTTGACCAGCATAAGCAGTTCAAAAAAATAACAAACACCAATCATAATTAATTTGTCTAAATTTATAAACTATTTATAAATTAGATAAATACCAATTATGGTATATTAAGATTCACAAAATAAAGTTAAAATTCAGACTTTTATGAGATTTTGCATTTATTTTTAACTACTATAATATTTATTTACTTATAAAATATATGGTACTAATAAGTGGATTGATTTGATTAATATAAATAAAGTGAAAGAAGCCCAGAGTTACCATCCACTACAATTTGCTACGTTTTTTGATATATTTTTTATAAATTGGCATGCATTGTTGAGGATATTGCTTGGTTCTCCTTCATGTTGTCGATTGGACTACTAGATCTATAGCTAGGCTTCAACACAGCGTGCTTTATTCGCTTATGGCCATAACAGTATATTAGTTTTAATGCAAGCCATGAAGCCCCCACGATTGCCTACCTCATATGTCTAGATTTTTTTAAAATTTAGAAACATCTGGAATTTGGGGAATTGGAACAAAATACATGAGGCGGTACAATGCCGCTACATAGGAATTAGTAGATTTAAAATTTTAATTAAATTAAATTATTATTATATGTATTTTAACTTTTTTAAAATTCGAGAAAAATAACAAAAATTTTGGAAAAAATTTTGAATTAACTTTCCATCTACACAATGCTGCCTTGAATTGAATAAAATATTAAGTTATATTTTAAATATATTTTTTAATAGATAAATGGAATTTTTAATTTTATAATTTCAAAAAATATTAAAAATATTCTTAAAATTAGTGGAAAATTCCGGAAAGACTTTCTGAATTCTCCTTCTCATAAGTCTATAAATATCTCCCTTAAGGATGAAGAAAAAAATATGATTCTCTTGAGCTGGACCAAAAATTTTTCTTGTAAATTGAAAGTGAAATGGGCTGGCAAAAATTTGGAGGCTGTCAAAATTGAAAAAGGCCCAGTCCTCTAGTATAGGCACCAATCTTATCTGAAGATTGTCCTAAAGGAGTCGCAAGACCATCAATTTAAGGGCATAGTCCTCGGATGTGGGCTCCAGTCTTCATCGGAAGGCTATACTGAAAGAGTTGCAAGACCGTCTATAACGATAAAGTTGTGGTCCTCGGATGTCGGCTTCGATCTTCGTCGAAAGGTTGTCCTAATGGAGTCGCAAGACCGTCAATAATGATAAAAGCCTGATTCTCTGATGTAGGCTACGGTCTTCGTCAGAAGGTTATCCTAAAGAGTCATAAGACCGTTAGTAATGATAAAGGCCTGGTTATCCGATGTGGGCTCAGGTCTTCATTGGAAGGTTGTCTTGAAGGAGTCACAAAACCATTCGTAACTATAAAGGTCAGGTCCTTCGATGTGGCCTCTAGTCTTCGTCTGAAGGCTGTCCTAAAGGAGTTCCAATACCGTCATTCTCCAGTAAGGACTTGGTCCTTTAGTACGAGATGAGCATATTGGTGGATGTTGGTGGCAAACAAAGTATGATTTTTTGTGCTTGTTCAAACTTTCCCTTGGAGGTTTGATGACTATGGGTAGTCAGGAAGAGATTTGTTGATGTTTAAAAAATGATGAAAGTCTGGCGATGGTTAAGGATTGGGAAGAGATATGATGATTATAAGTCGATCCTTTGATACATAGAGTTAGGCAATATATCGATGAAAGCCTATTGGAAGTGGTTAGGTGATATTCCGACGTTAGTGATTAGGCTATGATGATGATTATTAGGCTACATTTTGTTCAAGATAGAAGGTATGCATACTAACAAAGGTAGAAACTGACAATTTGATAGAGAGGGTTAAACATTGTGTTGACCATTACTATCTAGTGACACACTAACGATGCCAACAGAGTGAAGGCCTAATGGGGATCCAAACCTTCTTTGAAGGAGGTGAGAAAGATGCTTCAAAATGCTACATGGAAGAGGTCGATGAGATCCGCCAAGAATATTTAATCGAGGATGTTTGAGGTATCAGAGATTATTTCTCAAAATGTTTCTCGTTGATGTAAACTTGTATGGAGAAGGTCAAAAGAAATCCACTAAGGGCATTTTACTTATCCGAGGCTATTTTCCCAAATATTACTTGATAGCATTAACATGTGTGAAGAGGTCAACAGAAGCGGTCAACGGACGCCATGAAGAATTTTTAACCTATCCAAGGTTGTTTGTCAATGCGTTGTTTGATGACATTAATCTGTATGGAAGAGGCTAAGAGAATTTATCAAAGATATTTGACCTATTTGAGGTTATTTATCAGTCCATTGCTCAATGATGTTAACATATATGGAAGGCCCAAGAGAATCCACCAATGATGTTTGACCTATATGAGGTTGCTTTTCAGGGCGGGTCTCGGTGATATTAACCTGTGTGGAAGAGGTCAAGGGAATCCATAAAGGACATTTGACCTATCAGAAGTTAATTGTCAGAGTATTGCCCGATGACGTTAACCTATGTGGAAGACATAGAATCAAATCCCCTTGGGATTGATTATACCTTAATTAGGACGGCCGAATGCCACGTGTATCCCGAATCAAAGGTGAAGATTGGTGTATATCTAGACCATCTTTTCTTTCTCAAGATTAGGTTAAGATCTTGCCTAATGAGTATAAGTCCATCTGGGGACTGTATAGAGCTTAAAATTTACTTAAAGCATCATTACACATGTTGGGAGCTTTATAAAAAATGGTTGCCAATGACATTGTCTTGGACATTGAAAATACTGAAGGATCTTTTCTTAGCTATAGTCGTCTTTAGGGGTGTCAAAATAGGTCTACAGGTCAGGTTCGGGTCTAACTCGAATTGGTTGACCCTAACCCAACCCGATTTTACAAACGGGTAAAAAATTTTAACCTGTACTCGACCCTCCAAGTTTTCGGGTTGACCTGACATGACCTGCCAACCCAGATATAGGTAGCCACATCTGTGCTCAAGGGATGTTTGAGGCTATTGGCACAATGTCAGAGGAGGTGGTGAAGAGCGAAGAATCTTTAACTCGTTCAAAACTCTGATCCGATAGGAACAACGTCTGAGGAGGAAGCAAACAAGCTTGGACCTGTTCAGAACTCCCATTCGACAGGCGACCGGAGCAACGTTGGAGGAGGAGGTGAAGAAGCTTTGAACCATTCTCGTTCAGAACTTTCATCTGACAGGAGCACATCGCCAAAGGAGGTGCAGAAGCTTTGACTTGGGGCCCGTTTAGAACTTCGATCTAACTTCCGACAGGAACAACATCTGAGGAGGCGGCAATACGACAATGAATAAATGTAGAAGACTAGAAGAGGAAAAGCAAACCCTAGACATGCATCCAAACAAGCCCACGTCGGCCATGCCCTTGCATGCATCCCTGTTCGCATCTACAGTTCTACTCGATTGCCCTACCTCAGCCGATGTCGAGCTCTCCTTGACTACTTTGTGGCTTTGTACATTGCTCTTCGGTGTAATTCAGGTCAACCAGATTGATTTCAAGTTTCTAGGTCACCCCAAACTAGACTCGATTTTGTAAATATGTCAGAAAATGGAACTCAAACCCGACCCGTCAGGAAATGGGTTGACCCAAACCCAGAACTTTTCAAGTTGGGATTGGGTCAGGTCAAATATTAACACCCCTAGTCGCCTTGGAAATTGTAGCCAAAGTTGCCCCCAGTTTAAATCTACTTCCACAAAATTGATATTGCATTGGCTAATGCTTAAGAGGCTATAGAAAATTTTATAAGGTTGCCCTCCATATCAAAGGACTTCCCCATTATGGCAAATGAATTATCTTACTTCAACCATACCAATGAAGTTGACATGAACAATTTTTTGAGGTTATAGCAAAGGTTGCCCCATAGCTAGGAATCATTTCCCATAGATGATGCCAAACTGTAGTGTCCTAAAAAATTCACAACGGTAGAGATATATAAAATTTAGCATCCTAGCTTTGTACAAAGATCTAGTATACAAATAGATAAAAATAGGGTGCAATGTTCATATGAAACACTAGAGTTTTTACATGGAAACCCTTGAAATGGGGAAAAAATCACGGGGCCTGACCTAGTTGAAATGATTCCACTAGTTTATATAGTTGATTACAAAAGAGGCCCTTCCTTCGGGGAATGCCTTAGCTCAATGTATAAAATATACATCATCTAGAGTGCATTACATGGTGGGAGTTGGAAGAATCATTGTTGGCCTATTTGTTTAGTCGGCAAGACCATAGTCAGAAGGCAATGTTAGTTAGAGGGACCGTAATCGGTGTGCCACGGAGATCGAAAGGGTCGTAGTCAACCAGTGACGGTGGTCAGAATGAATATAATAGATGGATGATTGAGGTCGGAGGGACCGTAGTCGATAAATGATGGAGTTTGGAAGGATCGTAGTCGGGCGATGGTGGTTAGAAGGATCGTAGTCAAGTGAGAGTGGTCAGAGAGAATGTAGTCTAGCAACAGTGGTCGAAGAGACCATAATCGGCGGACAACAGAGGATGAAAATACTATGGTCAAGCGATGGTGGTCGGCAAGACCGTATTCGGGTGATGGTGGTCGGAGAGACTGTAGTTAGGCGACAGTGATCAGAGAGATCGTAGTCTGGCGACAGTGGTCGAGATATTGTAGCTGGGTGATGATGATTGGAGAGGTTGTAGTTTGGCAACAATGGTCAACAGGACCGTAATTGGTGGGCGACGAATATCAGAAAGACTATAGTTGGCAGGCGCGTTGTATTTGGGAGGAGATCCAATGTCAATAGCATCCAAGAATAATTTTGGAGATAGTCAGAGAATGGACAGACGTCTGACGATGGCAGATGGTTGGGAAGCAATCCGGCGGCGGCCGACAAACAGGAGGAAATCCAGCGATGATCGGTGGTCAGGAAAAGATCCTGCCATAGTTGGAGAAAGGACAAAAGTCCGACGACGACTAATGGTTAGGAAGAGATCCGACGACAGCTTACGAATGGGCGGAAGTCCAAAGACGGTCGGTGGTCATGAAGAGATCCGATGGCGATCGACGGTAAGGGAGATCCTCAAGTTTTCTCCTTTTCTTCTTCTCCCTTCATGTGAAGAATGGGTGGCTATTTATAGTTTTTTGGAGTGGGATGACTTATAAATATAGAGAAGATCAAGGGCGTGTTCGTCTCTATGAGATGTTCAATTTGACTATAAATTTGCTGAAATTGGAGATCAGATAATCCCAATTTTAATTTTTGAAACCTTAATTATATATTTGCATCGAGATTCATGCCATATTAAGACAATTTTTAGTAACGTATCAATCATTGAAGAAAATTCTTTTTCCAAGGGCCTACTCCAACCCCAATCAACATATTAATCTTTACAAACCTCTAAATTCAATTATTAATAGTATTAAAATAAAAATTAAAGCAAAAGAAAAAAAAAAAGAGAAGTTCAAGCGAGTATATGAAATGATGGCTTTAAATATAAGAATGAAATAATTGCACGAATACACATAGGTTATATTGTCATTGATTATTAGAGCCTCAAACTGTAACAACATGCGAAATTTTGGTGCATCCAAGAAAGCTCAGCTTACCATATTCGGTTTGATTCATTATTGAACATTACAGAAAGAAGTAGAAGGTCCATTCCTTGCATTAAAAGAAAGTTCATGAATTACAAGCATAAGGAAATTTTGATCGTGAGGAGCGACGCCTTGAGCAATCCAAAATTTTCTAATAAGAGATGACATTTGGTCATTTTATTGTAAGGCTTGTATTAGTGGTTTTAATTGTAAATGAGTCGAGCTGATCTCGAGTCACGCTTAACTTGAGCTCAGTTTGTCGGCCAAATCGCAAGCTCGAGCTCGACTCGAGCTCAAATGGCCTGCTCGAGCTCAGCTCGTGGTGGATGCGAGCTCGCGAGCTAGTTGGCGAGGTATAAGGCCGTCGTTCTCTTCCACTTCCGGTTCTGATTTCGGCTTCTACATCTGCAATTCTACGTGATTTCGCGTTTGAGCTTCTGTTCGGCGCTTGCGATTCTGCCTTTCGCTCCAGCGGTTATGGCTTTCGCCTTCCACGCCTTCGCAGTTCCGCCTTTCGCACTCAAGCCTGCTCGTGAGTTCGAGAGTCGAGCCTCATCAAACTCGAACTCGGGCTCGTTTAATAAACGAGCTCAAGTTTTAGCTCAAGCTTGAGCTCGCGGCTCGATTATTACACCCCTAGTCTCAAGTATTGCACCGGTGTAAGAAAATATTGCTATTTAGTGGCGGTAAAAATCATGACAATTTGTTAAATTTGCAATAATTTTCAAATCGCCGCTAACAAATGATATCATGAATTCCAAATTTGTAGTGCTAAAAAAACTATTACTAGTTGTAGAAAATAGTATTGATCACTCACAACACTAATTATTTTTATTATAACTAAATTTATATAAACATGGTTATTAATTAATCAAGTTTTGAATATTGAATTTATCGAATATACGTTCCCATTGATGCCTCCCTCCTCGACAAGATCCCGTCACGAAGTCCTCAACTCTTATTTATCATCAAGGGCTCGGATGCACATACTATAGGTCTTGTCCTTGACCTAAAAAGAAGATATTGTCACTATTTTCTCTCATCTTCTTTGCCATCAAGGGTTTGGAATATCACAAGCCATTGATCCCATCAATAGCCTTCCCCATCTAAATTTTGTTGTGACTTCGGCTTTGTTTGGGACGGCTTTTTTATTGCTTATTGAAGCAGCTTTTTAGTATAAAAATTAAAATTTTTGTGCTAGAAAGCTGCTTCAAGAAACAGTAAAAAAGCCGTTCCAAACGAAACCTTCATGTCTGACTATTTATTAAGGGAATTGCATACACTCTTATCATATTAATGTCCTTTCCTTGTAATATTCCGTCTCAACTTTCTCAACTCCTTTTTGATCTGAGAGATTGGATTAACAAAATAATATATTAAATAAATAATAGAATTTAAATATTATTTATGAAATAAAATCTTTTTTTAGGGTTATATAAGTAAATCCTTATTCTAATAAGTCTTGCGAACCCTAAGATCAAGACCACTTACCTCACATGAATTCCCACCATCCACATTTGGGCCCACTGCAAGAACAAATTCTACTCTAAGTACTCTTTGCTTGGTATGTGCGGGTCCCCACACCAAACTAGCACGCTCCAAACGTCTTGGCCCAACCCCGCTCCACTTCCTCCTTTGTTGCTAGGCCTGGCCCACCGACCCGACCCGCACCAATATCTACGAATAACAGTACTCAAGGGGAATATTCGCCTCGCCCCTCTTCGCTAGATAGAATTTAATATGATAACAACTTTGTTTTCCTTTTTTATTTTTATTTTTATTTTCGTATGTTTAATATTTTCATTTATATTATCATAATGCAAATGAAAAATTAATAATAAATAGAAAAGAAAAAATAACTAATAAAAAATAAATATTGAATTTTATATACAGATAAAATAATATTATTTATGTATTCTTTTATCATTTAAAAATACTTTCTTATAATGTTATTATTTCAAGCTTTTAAAAATAAGTTAAATTGGTTCTTTAATTATATTAAATATATTGAATGGCTTAAAAATATTAAGAGATTCTCATTAGAGTGTATCTTATATTAATTTTTAATGATGATATACAATATATTTCTTTATATTTTAAATATATAAAGTTGAATTAAAAATTTGCTAAGAAATTAATGATAATTAGAAGATAATAATCTTTTTAAATTAATTCTTATCATTGCTCATTTTTACAATATAACTTTTTTATAAGAAATTAATGATAATTAAAAGTTGCAAGAGATACAGTAACTTTCTTACGAAGAAAACTCAAAAGGGCTTTGACCTAATTGCAATAATCAACTATATAATTATAGATATAAGAATCAAATATTATCCACAATTACCAAAGTGTGGGATTGCATAAGTGAGAACAAGTTTCTAATTCTCATTGTAGGGATTGCTAAAAGGGTGTTCACAAGCAGACATCTATAGTCTAATAATGCAGTTGGATGTTAGTAGTGAGATAATAGTTTTTAGATGACGGAAGTTAGGGGATAGTGAGGGTGATTGTTGATGGTGGTCATCAATAGCAATCTTCGAAAAATGTAATAGAGTTATTTTGCTTTTTTATCTCCCCAACCTTCTTTATGCAAAAATTAAGATTATAGGTTTTGATAAAATTGACTAGAATCCAAATCATTGAATCAAGACAGTGTCTATATTGATCGCTTTGATCATAGATCATTTATTCAATATTTGACTTCAGAATTGAATCATCTTAGATTTGTTAGATTTACCTAGTCAAGATGCCTGATTTGACTATAAGCGTGCAAGATTTGTAGATCATTTGACTATTCAATTATCATCCTAAAGGTTTCAAATATGTATCATGCGATTGATTTGGGTTCATTTTGCCTCAGATCAAATCATTTGTGGTGCGATGAATTCGTCTCATAAAGACAATTAGTTCGATCATAAGTTTATTGAAATTAGAGTTTGAATGGTCGATCTTAAATTTAAATCCGAATTTTTCTAATTTAAATACTACCTCAAGATTTATGCTAATGAAATTAATTTTGTGGAGACATATCAAATATTTATATAAATGACCTATGGTTGTAAGTTATTAGCATATGCATGGTGTTGATTCTTCTCATTCTAACAGTGATTTCTCATCAGTTTTTCCTTTCCATTTTAAAGTGAATCATAAATGAGCAACTTGCGTGGATTAAATACTATGCTTTCCAAATGAATTCCCATATTTTAATGTGCTGAATGCTTGGAAAATTTTAAATTAATTTATAACAATTTAACTTATTGTATTATATGTTATTTATTAAATATTTCATTCATTGTAAAAATTAATTAATTTTTTTATTATAATTTATTCATTATAAACAAATTTAAGTAAAGCATTTTATTGAAAATGAAGAGAGAAATTGTTGATTTAAAATAAGAGTTTTTAAGGGGAATTTACATTAGTAGCACTGGAGCTATTTACATATCTAGCACTATAGACTTGTTATTTATTTATATTACACATAAAGTCTTTCAAATATCTCAAAAGTAGACTTTTCATCTCTCCTGGTTTATGAAGCCACTTCTTATCATGAGACTTCGTGCTCTCTCCTCCAGCAAGAATTTTATCATCCAAAATGCCCTAATTCCTCACCCATTGCTGAACTTAAGGGCTCCCCTTTCCTCTCCACCGTGCTTGCTACCTTTCCACCATATAGTGAGTTATTAGCCTCGTAATTGAACTCACTTCTTGCTTATTCAGGCTTCGTTTGGGATAGCTTTCTTACTGCTTCTTAAAGCAGCTTTCTAGCAGAAGAAATTTATTTTATGTACTAAAAATCTGCTTTAAGAAGCAGTAAGAAAGCTGTATCAAATGAAGCCTTAGGGATGGCTTTTTATTACTTTCTAAAGCAACTTTTAGTATAAAAATTTTCAAAAGCAGTGGCAAAAAATTATCCCAAACGAAACCTTACCTTCCTGTGGGTGAACTCGCATTAGCCATTAGGTAATAGCTTCCTACTCATCTGCATGCATTTTGTCTCGAGCACCAGCTGATGCAGTCAAACATGCTAGTGGACATATTGGCAAGATTTGCCCCATCACCAACATTTCTTAAAATTTCAATTGTGTCCACAAAGCCGTCAAGTTTGAGGCAGCAACTGAACATCACCCTAATTAGACCCATAATTTGTAATAAGGCATAATAATATCCAATAAACAATGAATGTATATAGAGTTCTTGTTGACATTGAATGTACATATACCTCTTGTTTATATCCATCCATAATAAATACAGTTATACATTGTGGAATAGTTGCATTTGATACTACATGAGAAATGCATAATTGATGTAGTCCCTATACCTCCAATTCAATATGCAAAACCCCATCATTTTGATTTATGAGTTTGTCATTCCTATTAGCCATCATTCCCCTTTGCAGCTAACTTATAACAGATTGAAGTTAATTGCAACAGTAGAACACATATAAGAAACACAAAACATAAGAGGGTATTGTAAAGAAAGGGAATGATAGAAGAAAATAATTAAAAATATCTCAAAATGTGGATTACTATGAATTCAAATTGATATTTTTTTAATAACCTAAAAACTTTCATATAAAAAATCTTCAAATTCATTGTGAACTCCCTACGTATTGGTAATTTCTTCTTGAATTCATGCTCACATATTATTATTTTGAAAATAAAACTGAGTTCCTTAATTTAAAACATCTGTGAAGTTGTTTGACTAAGTCGGTTTTTGCAAGAAGTTTTGTGATGTCCCCAAGGTTCACATTTGTTCAAAATCTTCTTTTTTTTCCTTTTATATCTTAAAAAATTTTCAACATCCTCTTCTTTGGTTAGCTACCATCATTAACCACAGCCTATTGATCATTCCTTTGGAGCATAGATATTGAGCCTTTGTAGGCCATTTTGTATTTGAGATCAAAATTAAAATGCGAATGCTATATCGAAATATAACAAATATAACTAGTTAATTAACTATTATACTATCTTGATGACATGTTAATGAATTTTTCTTTCCTTATGCTTATACCTCTAATATACCCTTCAACATGTTGCACTAGTTCTCCTCTCCAAGCCAAAGAGGTAAACTCCCTCTCAACTCTTTGCTCCATATGCATTCTCCTCATCATGTCAACCAAGTTAACTACTATCATATTTCTTGTACTCAAATCCATGAATTGATCAATTTAACATGTTGTTTGTGTTGTAAAGATTTTTATTTCAATTGAAAAAGTCACTTTTTTACCACTTAGATTGAAGGTAAATAAATAAATAAATATGAGTGAACTTGTGGGAAAACAATGAATAGTTCATCCTATATGTAATAGCTCATATTTTGACCTATAACAGTTAAAGAATATTTCATGAGTCATTATAAATCTAATTTGCAAATCGTTTTAATTGTATCATAGACATTGTTATGCTCTAATCATAATTTTTTTTCTAATTTTATGGGTACTTTATATATGAAAACAAGAAGGTTCTTATTTATTTGTAATTCCTCAAGAAATTAACATATATCGATACAAGTGAGTTTTTAGAAATCATTAGGTGTCTGTTTTACAAATGGATTTATCAGAGCCTTCTACACATACTATGTTATTTTATGAATATTTTTTCATGATTTTTTTATCCCCAGATTTGAAGATATAAAAAGATTTATATGAATTTTATGCTTAAAACTAAATAATTGACATAATTATCACTATGTCCTTAGCTTTTTTTTATTAGAAATATCTTTACTCTCTTAACAGAACTTATCATATTTCCCTTTGATTCATTTTTTTCTCAAGCCAGAGAAGGAGAAGAGGAAAAATAAGAAGAAAAGAGAGAGAGAAGAGAAGAAAGAAGCTAGGGTTTAGAGATCTTAGAGCCTTTTTTACCGATCAATCTAGTTAAAAAATTTGCTCGTCTCAATGTAGGATATTGTTACCCTACATCTAATCTCAGTGATTTTACTTATGTTGGGTTTTCTTAATTTTAATTTGATCAAAACTTACGAAAGCTATGATATCTAAATTTTTAATAAACTTTCACTATATAACTTTTAGTATGTTATAATTTTAAACATCATGCACATATTAATATTAATATATTAAATATATTGATAGTTATATATTTTTTACGTTAATGAATAGAGTATATATTTTTCTGCATTTTATATAATATTGCATTTCATAAATGACATTGACTTGCCTAGAGAAAATGATATGATTGATATATGATAAATATGACATTTGTATGTAAGCAACAAATATTAGTTGTGAATAATATAATTAATACGAGTTGGCTATTAAAATAATTATATCCTATACAAGAGGGTAGTCCAACAGACTTTTCTTAAATAAAGATTGGTGGTGTAATCCTAGATGTTAGTCTGTAACTAATTGATTGATTATGCCGATGAATAAAGAGTGATTAATCTTTATTGATTTATTAAAAGCCATATGTTAAAAAAAATATTAATAAAAATAATTAAAAGATATGATTAATAAATAATGCTAGATTAATATGACCGATGAATGATAGATAGAAGGATAAAAATATCACTTTAAAACTAGATGTTATGTGTTGCTATTCATAATTATATATATATATGTATATTTACACGATAATATATATAAGACTAATAGAAGCATTGAGACTGATATAGTATGACATAATATATGATAGGTATATTATTAAATATTGATAGTTGTGCAAGTATAATGTATTAATAAGTATATTAATATATCATACTGATATGAGATATTGATAGATATGTATACATGATATAATGATTAATAGATGCATATAATAGAGTTATCATGATAAATATAACTGATAAATAATTAATGTTTATTTCACTGCAGCACATGTTATCACTACAGAAAAAATGGGTATTTCCAGCAGACAAAAGCCGTGAGAAATGAACATTTTCTGCTAGAAAATTAGACTTTTCGATGAATTTCTGACAGAAAATGGGTCGAAGGTAATATGCACATCAGAAACACGTTTCTGACAAAAAATTATCTCCGAAAATATTATTGGCAGATTTCTGATAGAAAGTTACCTAAAAATGACGATCCCATATTCCTATTTTTGTCGGTATTTCAGGCGAACAAGAACTACTAGAAATGCTGATGGTCAAGCCGCCGATTATTTCCGCCGAAAGAGCTGGTAGATGTCATCGACGGAAAATCTGAAAGAGAGAGAAGATTGAGGTTCTTGAGGATGATTAGGCGCGAGATATTAAATATAAGAGCAATGATTTTATAATGAAGGCATATTTTTGAAGTATTTGAGAGATTTTAGTTGTGATATAGATAAATATCAAGTTTAAAATGTTAGATTTATTAATAGCAAGCAATAACAATAATGAATTGAAGCAAACAGTACTCAGGCAGTTACAAGCTAACCAATCAGATAAGCACACATGGACTTCAGCATTCTTAAACTAGATACTAAATTCTAGAATATAACTATATTAACCAATCACATGCTTACAAGTGTACTTCTAGAACCATCTATCTTACATATATAAATACATGTATTGTAACTAACAATGCAATGAATGAAATTATCTTCTTGACTGAATCTTGCAATCAGATTGTCTACATAGTATCAGAGACATAACCATTCCAAAGATCCTCTTCTATCCATGGCTCTTTCATCTTCTTCAAACATTGACGATCCTTCAGCAGCAATCAGATCAGAAGCCTATGCTATACCAGCATCTCTAAAATTTGTAATCTCCAATATAAAAACCTTAGTTCCCAATCAACTCTCAAGTGAAAATTATTCAATCTGGAAATCCCAGATTCTGAAACTGCTCAAGGCCAATGGATTTTCCACTTATCTGCTACCTACAGCTAGTCTACCTGATTAATTCATACAAATAACCGATGGTATCACCATCTCAAATCCTCAATACACTGAATGGAGTCTCATAGACCAAAATTTAGTAGCAGTACTTAGATTCTTGCTCAGCCATTTGGAGTATGATCGATATGCGATTATAAGGAACAAATAGATCAAGAGTCCTTCAACTCAAGAATGAACTCCAAAACATCAGTATGAAGAATGCAACAATGTCTCAGTACCTAATAGAAATTAAAGTCCTAGTAGACTAAATTGCTGCTGTTGGTTCCACACTGGACACCGAAGATATCATTATGTACATACTCAATGGGCTTCCTTCATCCTATCAAGCATTTAAAACATCTACTCGCACCAGTCTCAATCTAATAAACCTAGATGACTTATACTCATTATTGTTAAGTGAAGAGATCAATGTTCAAACAGAATCCCTAAAAAATCTGGCGGTAAATGAACCATGTGCTGCTGCCCTGTATGTATCAAGAGGAAGAGGACATAGAGGTAGAGGCCGCTCCTATCAATCCAATCAACGAATGACCTCCACCAATCTTCCTACATGTCAGATATGCAATAAGAGAGGACACTCAGCCTCAACATGCTGGCATCGGTTGAACCTGAACTACACTCATGCAACAAATCAAGCTCAAACTCAGTCTACTCAAAAAGCTATGGTGGCAACAAATGAACAAGAAAACCCCAACTGGTATTTAGACTCAGGTGCATCTTCTCATATGATAAACTATATATAAAATGTTCAGCAACCATTACCATACAATGGTATAGACAATGTCACTATTGGAGATGGTAGAGCTATTCCAATTGCTCACTCTGGTTCCGAGATACTACCCACTCCGCAAAGTAAGCTATGGATGCCTCAACTTTTACATATTCCACAACTATCACATAACCTATTATACATCTCAGCTCTTACAAAAGACAACAATATATCTATTTGCTTTGATACTAATGGATTTGTCATCAATGGCTTGAAGACGCAGCAAGTTCTTCTCAAGGGACCAAGCTTTAACGGACTTTATCCTGTTTCGAAAATAAGCCATCATGCTTTCTCAGCAGAATATCATGAACCTTCATAATGTCACAAAAGACTTGGTCATCCTCATCATCAAATAATCAAGAAAATCTCAAATAATCATATGCATCTTCAGATTCTGACTTCAAAAATCTGTGTGTCATGATTGTATGATGTCAAAGGGACACAAACTTTCCTTTAAAAATTCTGAATCTAGATTCTCCCATCCATTATCATTACTGCATTCTGATGTATGGGGTTCGGCCCCGGTCACCTCACATTAAGGATTCAAATATTACATAGTATTCATAGATAATTTTTCTCAATTCACATGAATGTTTCCTATGACAAACAAATCAGATGCTGTTTCAATATTTATCAAGTTTTAAAAAATTGATAGAAAATTAGCTATCTTACAAAATAAAACATTCGGATGAAGGAAAAGAATACATAAACTCTCAAATGAATTCATTTCTCAGTAAGCATGGCATTCAACATCAAGTTTTGTGTCCCTATACACCGGAACAAAATGGATTGGCAAAAATAAAACATAGACACTTTATAGAGACAGCCCATACTCTATTAGACATAGCTGCTCTTCCATTCAAATTATGGCCAGAAGCGGTTCTTGCTACCTCATTTCTTATCAATGGACTACCAATTAGAGCAACAGATCAAAATCACCACTTCAACTTTTATACAACATAGTACCAGATTATTCTACTCTAAAGGTTTTCGACTGTGCATGTTTTTCATGGCTGCCACCAAATCAACATCATAAACTTGCATCAAAATTTGTATTATGTGTCTTTATGGGCTACGCATCCATATCAAAAGGCTAAAAATGTCTTGATCCCAAAACATACAAAATATATGTATCTCGTCATGTTCTATTTGATGAGAACACATTCCCCTTCAAAACCACTCATACAAACCAAGTTATACCTAGATCACCTCCTAACTCTACCTCTACTCATAGACTCTTAACACCCACATCCCAAACTGATCAAAACATTCTAGTCTCAAATCAAAACATTACTCAACCAATAGCCCCCAATATAACCTCCATACATCACCATACATATTCAGCTTCTCTACCTAATACTGTGGTCGAACTACCATCTTCTCCCATCCCACCTGTGGTTCATCCTATGATTACCAGATCAAAAATAGGGAATTTAAAGCCCACAAAGAGATTCAATTTGCTACATACTCATCAAAATGACCCAACACAGGAGAATTCATATCCTACTTGCTATACAAAAGCAGTAAAAGTAGTTCACTAGAGGAAAGCTATGGCTGAGGAGTTCTTAGCTCTTCAACAACAAGGAACATGGACATTAGTACCACCTCCACCGAACCCTTCAATACTTGGATGCAAGTGGACTTTTCGAACCAAATGGCACTCAAATGGATCGGTAGCAAGATTCAAAGCAAGGTTAGTAGCCCAAGGTAATCATCAAGAATATAGGATTAATTATTCTGAAACTTTTAGTCCAGTTGCAAAATTCCTCATTATTTGAGCCTTAATAACTATAGCCTTATCTAATAACTTGCCAATAGATCAACTTGATGTTGCTAATGCATTTTTACATGGTGATTTGGATGAGGCAATTTATATGGCTCAACCAAAAGGTTTTGAAGATACACTTCAACCAAATCATGTTTGTCTTCTTCGCAAAGCAATATATGGCTTAAAACAAGCCCCAAGACAATGGTTCAAGATGTTCTCCAATCATCTAAAATCAATCGGATTTCAGCATGGAAAAGCTGATGCATCTCTTCCCACATTTCAAAAGAATGAAATACAAATATACTTGATCATCTATGTTGATGATATTCTACTAACATGCAATGATTCAACAATGATTAACCATGTGCTTAATCACTTAAATAAGAAATTTGTTATGAGGCATCTTGGTACAATCACAAATTTCCTCGAGATTCAAATCAAATCAGAAAAGGACTCATATTTCATGTCACAAGCTGCATATGCCAATTCGATTCTTAAGAGTGTAGGTCTACTACAATGCAAGCCATTGGCGAATCCGGCCTTCACTAAAATCCCGCTGAATACACATCTAGATCAGTTACTGTCTGATCCACATGTTTATCACCAAATAACAGTATCTCTACAATACTTAATAATTACAAGGCCTGACATTGCTTACACAGTTAATTTACTTTGCCAATACACGCATAACCCAACTTTGACTCATTTGTCTATGCTCAAAAAGCTACTAAGATATATCAAAGGCACTTCCAAATATGGTTTACCCATTTCTAAAGGTCCACTAGTTCTTCATTCATTTTCAGATGCAGATTGGGCAAGTGATAAGCAAACTCGTCGCTCCACCATAGGTTATTATACATATCTTAGCAACACTCTCATTTCTTGGTGTGTAAAGAAACAATACGCGGTTGCAAGGTCTTCAACAGAGGCCGAATATAGATCATTGGATGCAGCGACTGCTGATATCATATGGCTTAGAAAACTTCTTCTGGATTTCAGGATTCGTCTTTCTGATCCAATCGACTTGAGGTGTGACAAAACATCAGCTATTGCACTCGCCAATAATTCTGTTTTTCACTCAAGAACAAAACACATCGAGATAGATCAACACTTCATTAGAGATCATATTCATTTCAAAAATATCAGAATTGTTCTGGTAACCACACATGATCAGACTGCATACATACTTATAAAGCCATTATCCACTCTAAAATTTCATGAATTGAGGAACAAACTAACGGTCCAACCTGAACCGTTAGCTTGAGGGGGAGTAATAGCAAGCAACAACAATAACGAACTGAAGTAAACAGCACTCAGACAGTTACAAGCTAACCAATCTGATAAGCACATATGGACTTTGACAGCTGTCAACCAACATTCCTAAACTAGATACTAGATTCTAGAATATAATTACATTAACTAATCACATGCTTACAAGTGTACTTCTAGAACCATATATCTTGCATCTATAAATACATATATTGTAACTGACAATGCAATGAATGAAATCATCTTCTTGACTGAATCTTGCAATCAGATTGTCTACATTTATAAATAATAAAATTTGAAGTGTTATTCCTATAAATCTTTTTTTTTTTGAATGAAGAGATATGTGATATGACGATATGACATGATCAATCAATTTAAAAGAGCACAACATTATTTAGTTTTTTCATAAGCTTGGTGCAAAATAAGTCGCTTAGTACCCACAAATCTCAAAAAATGATCCGAAAGCCTTAAAGCCGGCATATTTTTTGTTTTGATGCAAGTCACATTGCATGGGATGTCATCCCCGCTCTCCGCCCGGCCTGCTATTTCAAAGTTTTGAATCTCCGGAGACGTAAATAATTAATTAATAAAAAAAAACCGTATTTTTTTTTTCGTCGGCATTTGTCACCTGTAAGCCTTGTCATTGCTTTTTTACTAACAAACCTCTCAAGTAGCTCAAGTAGATCTCCCATTCGACCCTTTCTCTCTCTGCCTTCCGTCGCCTCCGTTAGTCGCCGGCGACTCCCCTCGACTGAAATCGAACCTCCAACGAGACCAGAAAGAGCAAAGGATGAACGCGGCGGCAGCGGTGGGAGGAAGGCAGATGCAGCGATCGGGCCATCAGCATCAACGGCAGTACTCCCCCGACCAGTTCCTCGTCGATTCTTTCTCTTCAGGCGGAGGTGGCGGCGGGAAATGGATACATAGCCTCGCGTCTTCCGGCTTCTCTTCTTCGCAACAGGTTGGTGTGGTCGATCTTACGTTAATGGTTAGGTAGGTATCTGTTATTTACTGTTGGTGGATTTTTAGATCGGATGGGGTTTTGGTCTAGGTGGAGTACTCGAGGATGCTGCGGAGCGCGCAGAGGGGAATGAGCGGCGAGTTCATGCTACCCGTGGATCCCTCGACGCCGCCATTGAGCTCGAGGTCGTCCAGCCAGAAGAAGACCGGCGATGATGTCTCGCCGAGCGAACTCAGTCCTGGGATCTTGGATCTCCATTCGATCGACACTGAGCTGCTTACAGATGTAAGAGTTCTCTTCTTAGTTATTAACATATTTCTGTTTGGAGGATGATACATTTATCTGGTGTACTCGGCTTTCGATTGGAATTTAACGATGCTTCCTGATTATTTGAATTACTGATGGTGTGGAAGATTCCGGCTACTGGATTCTATGATGGTGCGACGTCATTTGTGTATTCGCGAGAGCGTGGCTTTGATGAGTCGGAGTCTAACATTTATTCTAACAAGCATTTTGGGAAGGCTCCTCCTATGCCAGAAAATATTCTCGCGAAGGGTTTTGCGTTAGACAAGGACAAGCCGGGTTCTGTTGCCAAGATTAAAGTAGTGGTACGTTTTTAGGATATGTTGATCTCGACTCTTAAATCTTCGCCATACTTTTTAATGACTATTTATAGAATTGGATAAGCACCGGCAATTTATTCCTTAGCTTTCCATCATTCTGCCTTCACTTGCATTTGTATTTTTGGTCGACAATGTTAAGAAAGTTCTTCCATCGAGATTGACAGACCAAAAAACTGACCTCTCATTTTCATGCACTAGCTAGATGATGTCTTATTACATTTTCTCAGTTAGAAAGGAATTTGGTGCTATCTGATGCAGGTGCGGAAACGACCCCTTAATAAGAAGGAAATATCAAGGAAAGAGGAGGACATCATCGCAATTGAACAGCATACCAACTCTCTTACAGTTCATGAGACCAAACTGAAGGTAATTCAACTAGTTTATTCTTGGTCTGCTCGAACTTTGGCATTGGATATCCCAAGAATTAAGTTGTTTGACATTCCCAGTACCTTTGTTGAAAATCCGTTCTTGCTGCAAACGTTTATGCACTTTTGCTTTTGTTCACCTAAATGCTATAATGTATGGATGATCTAAAATGATGCGTGCATTGCAATGTACACATGATCAAAGCTTAAACCAATATGGGTTAAAATGAGTTTCATCCCTTCTCTTTGCGATGTACAAATGACAAAAGGTTTGCTTTCTTGGTGTGCATGATCTAAGGAATTGGAGAGGGCACTTTTTTTTTTTGGTTAGAAAAAGGAAATTTCTTTCTAGTGGTAGAATTAACTTACTTCATATATAGGCAACATTTGCATGAACAATGGGTAAGTTAAATGAACCATTGAAAAATTTTGAAGGCTTGTTGAAATTTTCTTAAAAAATTCACTCACATCATTATCATCATCATCATCAAGAACAGCAGTAGCCATGTCCTAACTATCTAGTTTGACTTTATAAATTTTATTTTCCATTTGTTTCTAATTAATGCGGAATGAGGTTTTATTATTCTTTGCAAATCATTTTGAATATCTATTAGCAGTACATTAGGTTTATCAAAAAATTTTCTTAGTTCTCTGACGTGAATTTTATTTATCTGTCTAATGGTGTATCCTCTCTAATGCGTACATCCAAATCACTTGGTCTATTTTTAACTACTTCATCTTCAATATATTAATTTAGCAATTTTTCTAGTGTAATTTTTCTTTCATTTATCCTTCTTAATCTTTTCTTACATTTATCTTAACACTTCTTGCTATTTTTTTAATGTTTAACATGGTTGATATATTACTTGCAAGGTGCAGCTTATTTTCATGGTAAGTCTTTTTTCACCTATGATTGTGCAATAGCACTTGTGCCAAGTTAAGTTACGTTAAACTGTTTAATTGTTGTGAGATTTGGTGATTGATTCCTTAGAACGCAGACCATGCTTTGATTTTTTTGAAACAGTTGCGAATATACAGTCTTAATGCACCAGTGATTGATTAGACTGCATGGATGTTGTTTGTAACCTGATTTACCTGGGAAGAAAAGCTACCATGGCTAAAATTTTTCTCCCTTGTTGAATATCTAAATTCAGCAAGAAAATGTTCTCACACAATATTGAGACATATAAAGAACCAAACTGTTTACTGAGAAATTTTTATTAAGTAAAAGCCTTCAAATTCTTGCTGGTAGTTGATAGATTATCACAAAACACCAAATAAACAGAAATCCCTATGCCCAAATTGATTTATGATTTCACTAACAAGTAACAATTTATATTGACTGTCTATGTTTATTGGGATTTATGGATGCAGGTAGACCTTACAGAATATGTTGAGAAACATGAATTTGTGTTTGATGCTGTACTCGATGAGGATGTCTCAAATGATGAAGTAAGCTATAAAAAAGTTCAGTGTTAATTAGTTATAGATGTTATATCTATAGGTCCTTCTAAACTTGTATGTTCTAGGTATATCATGAGACAGTGGAACCAATAATCCCAGCTATCTTCCAGCGCACAAAGGCAACTTGTTTTGCTTATGGACAAACAGGTAAGTACTTATGTTTGAGATTTGATAATATTTTTGTTTTTATTTTCTTTACAAATTTAACGTTCTTTTGCAGTTGTAATTTTACTTCATGCTGCTTGCCTAGTTTTTCTTCATATACTGCACAAAAAAATTTCTATCTTATTTTGCTCTCTATTCTTAGGTACAACCTTAGAAAATATTAGCTAAACGATAGATATCTTTTTTATACTTTGCTATGTGGCCATTTGATCAAGTGCTTGCTTGCTTGAATATTTGATAAACACGGTTTTTTCATGGTTCCCATGGGCCCATCCACTGAGTTATATGGTAGGTTTTGTAGAGGCTGCTTTTCTCACTTTATTTTTGTATCACTTTAGAGTATAGACGGCATGGGATACATTTTTCATCTCATATGCATGTTTTACTATAGATCGCCAAAGTCTAATGGTTGTTTAACTTTGGATCAATTAGTTGTTGAATGCAATGTGAAAGGCTAGAAACAAATATGGTTTTCTCTAAGCAGACTCAATTTTTCTTATGATTGTTATTTGGTTGTCAATGATTCAGTCGCATCAACTATATGACACACTAATGTTTGTACATGTTTTTTAAGCAATCGGTTCAGGCTGGTACCTTGTTATGACTGTTTGATATTATCTTTGTAATGATAATGTATTGTGTGGTTTGATCATAAAAAATCCATTGCTTACAGATACTCTCCTCCTTCGTAACTAATGGAGAGAAAGCAGGAGCAATCAGAAATTAAGTAGTTCTGTCTTCAAGTTAATATTGGAACCATTGGTTCCTACACACCTGAGATGGCATTAAAAATCCATCATATTAAAGAACAATTTACTCACCAGCGGACTTTGAAACTTCTTGCAAAGCTTTTAGATAATCCAATGGAGTTATAAAAAATTTATGGGCTTTGAAAATGCTAATGAGCTCAAGGGATGATCCCTCCCTACGTACTCTTTTAGAGTCTAAAACCAAATTCTTGGATGACGTTTTTAAAAGGAAATAATTTCACTTTCTAAAGGTTTCTCTTATATAGAATTTGGCATTATCAAGATTTATATTAGAAATATGAGATTGTAATTTCCTATGGGTGCAAGTCCCCTTTGTTAATTAAATCTAAAGTGTGATATTTGAGAATGCTCTCATTTAAGGATGTCACTCTGCGAATTACTTGTTAGAATTTAAGTTTATATTGATAGTAGAGTATGAATGGAGATGGGTGGTAAACTAGGTTGAGAGTTCATGATTATATAATCTGAGATTGACCTGATTGATCCAATATATTAATGATATTGTTATGATTTTATAATAAATTTCTCTCGATAAATTATTACATACCCTAATGGATCTTAATGGCTTCCAAATCTTGATGAATTGTTCTAGAGGTCCTGCATGCTCTTTGGTTACAATCCTATAGGGTTTGGAAGAAAATAAAACCCATAAGATTTTCATAATTGGTTTACAATAACAACAACAACAACAACAACAAGCCTTTATCCCACTATATGGGGTTGGCTACATGAATTCTTTTTCTCCATTGTGTCCTATTAAGGGTCAAATTCTCATCTAAATTTAATCAAGAAAGGTCATTTCTAATATTTTCTAACCAAGTCTTTTTAGGTTTACCTCTACCTTTCTTAACAATTAACATAAGTCAAATCTAATACATCTACTTTTCTAACCGGGTCATCAAAAGGCTGCCGTTTTAGGTGACCAAACTATGTAAGGAGACTCTTTCTAATCATATCTTTCACTGGAGCTATTCCAACCTTTTCACGTATATGCTCATTTCGTATCCTGTCTTTAAGAGTAAAGCCACTCATCCACCTGAGCATCCTCATCTCTGCAACACTTAACTTAATATTATGCTTCTCTTTATGATTGGTTTGATTGGCTTTATTATTAAGAAATTTATATTTTAATCAAGAAATGTTTTAAAAATATTAAATCAATTTTCAAGAACTACTAATAATTCATATAATAGAGAAAAAATCATTTCAAATGATAAAGCATGGTTTCTTCATTTATAAATTTTGAATCCTTAATAATTCAAATAATTCAAGTAAATTCAAATAATGTCAAAATGCTTTCAAAATTTTTATGAATTGATACTTGGGTTGTCCTTGAGCTCTAGAAATAATTTCATAAAATTTGAAGCTCAAATGAATATAAAATGAGAATAACACAACCCTAGGTTTTATTAATAAATAATTAATCACTCTGGAATTTTGAAAATTCACAAAGTTATAAAAATAAGAAAAATGAGAAATAAAAACTTATAACTTTACAAAAATTATAGAGAAGAGTAATAAAATTATTTCGGATTATTTTAGGTTTTGGAAGGTAGGATTCTTATTTTCTTAAAGTATAGGATAAATTTCAAATAATACAAATAAATTTGATTTGAATATCTTTCAAATTTATGATTGAATGAACCTAAACGCATGTTTAACCTATGGTTTCATTTTCATGGGATTTGGGGATTGAATGTTAAGCCACTTGAATTGTTAAAATTTAAATAATCCTTTGAAATTTAATAATTCATTAATAATTTCAATAAAAAAATTACCTTTTGCCAAATTTAAAAGTCCCTAAATATTAAAAAACATAAAATCAATTTTGTTCTTCCCTCCAAGATGTAGTCAAGTGTCACCTCACCCAAGATGAGGTGCACATCTTACTATATGTAACTATATCTTAGGACACTTTGAATTATATTGTTCACCTTTAGGTGAATAGTGTTCATTCAGAGAGTTTTTATAATCATAATAAAATATCAAATCCCACATTTTAAAATTCAAATAAAAGCCATAAATTGTTGACTGCTTGAATTTATATCAATCCTGAATTTAAATTAAATCTCTTTTAAAAATAAAATATTTCATTAATAAATCGTGTGACATCCATACAACTTAGCACACACTAGATGCTGTGATGGGCACACCCTTAAACATCATAGGGCTAAAATATAGACAGAGTTTTTTTTTGCATATGATGTGATGATTGGTGATAAACTATTGTGTGCACCTATACTTACGTGTTATAATAAGCTCTATGCGAATGAATGATATATACATCCTTTTTTGTAATAACTTTTATTTTGTAGGGGTAATTATTTAATTTCAATCTTTTATAAATATAATTTTAGATTAGAAAAGCTATGTAAGGCTTGTGGGATTACTAATTGATGATCAAGCAAGGATGAACCTCATGGTGATGTTTTGAAGCTCAATGCCAATATCAAATCCATTTCTTAGCTAGTAAATTCATATGCATGATGTTGTGAGTATCATTTTATAAACAATAGTCTAGCTCACTTATGGACATACAATTAAAGAAAATTCGCATAAACTAGGAAGCATTAATACTCATATGGTCGAGTCATTTTGTTTCAATGGCTAAGATTTAAGTCCTAATTCCTCAATAAAGATAACCTACCCTATCTTGCATTTGCAAACAAACTTTGACGACATAATTTTAAAAATGAGTAGGTGGTTTAGATATTTTCAACCATGATTATAAGTCCGGTGTATTGAGCATATTTATCCATTGGTGGGGTTTCAAGTTATAAGTCCACATGCATATGATAGATTTAGGTTCAGGTTATTACCTTAGCGGTTGTTCTCAACTTAGATCTAGGATCAAAGGTTGATGTTCTTTATAGTTATGTTATAAGTTTTCACTTCATGAGTCTTTTCTTAATTTTGTTTTGATGAAATATAAGAATCACATTTTAAGTAAATTGGTCAATCAAAATATAAATTTAAAATTTAAATTATTAAAGTCCAACATATAATAGTTTTGAGCATTTCTAAGCTTTTCAAATCTAATGTTTTTTTTTGGCTTTCATATAAAAAAATTGTGCTAAGGTTCAGCCAATTCCACTTGAAATTTCAAGATCATATCGTTCATTAAATTTTGAAATCATGAAAATATTTGTCATTATTTTAATAAAAAAAATTCTCAAGTCATAACCTTTCTTAAAATATAATTAATTATAAGTGCTTGTCTTTATAGGGAATATTTATCCTAAAATAAAATGCACTATTTGATTATGACATATCAAGTATGTTAAGATCTCTAGGAATATTGATAATTTTTTTAAAATAATTTTTGTATTTGAGTCTACTCTAGAATAGTATTTCTATCGTATGAGATGGTATATTATTCTTTATATCATAATCGATTGCAAAAGTGTTATTTTCAAATCTTTTGATAAAAATATCCCATAAGTGCTTATGTTTGGGGCTTACGATTATGCTAGATTGATATAAGATTTACAGGCTTAGATGGGCCTTTATCGTAACTTCTCTTTGGATAAGGCTTATAGATTTCAGATGGTAGCGTGCTTTTTGGTGTTGCGGAAAAAGGGATATGGGATTTAAAATTGAGGATGAAGTGGTCTCTTATCTTTTTGAGTTTAACTTAAATTTATTTTGAATCGATCTTGTGTAACTATATCTACTAATGTAAGGATGAAGAGTTTATAAACAAATATTATGAGGCTTGTAATTAGATTAATTTTGATTGAATAAAATTTCTTTTCTAGTTTTAAATTTTTGTGTGCAAGTTGGATTTGGGATTCCTTTGAGTGCAGTGTAAGTACAATTATTTAATGCTGGGAAAGTCATCTTCTTGTATTGGTATGAAACAAGAATTTCTTACACAGGTGAATTCTTTCGTTGATTTAATTTTTTTAAACATGCCTTGCCATGCACTTATTAGTGCTTTTTTGTTTTTTCAAATTTGACATAACTAGGAATTGGTTTGTGGTGATTAAAGTACATTTGTTTGTTGATTGCTGTTGGTTCAAATTTCTCGCTAGTTTCTTAGAGTTTATTTGATCATTATATTATTGATTTAGTTCTAATTCTTATATTTATTGTTTGTATTTTAGGAAAGCAATTTGTTGGTTTTTATTTAATGGTTTATAATATGCGAGTCCTTTAAGTTGTTTTTCATTTTTACTTGCATCTCATCATAATAGTTGTATTAGGATATCCTAACCTTAAATCATTCTGCATGAAATTGAAATCAAAGCTCATGGTTACACAATGTCTATCAAATATAGGACATATTAATTGGGCCAATTAAAAAATAATAAATAATTTAATTTCACTTGGATAAAGTAAGTTGTGTTATGAACACATTATTAGCTATCATGTGGTTTAAAATTATATTTAAATATTCGATTTAAGGTATGATATCAGAAAATTTTTAAGGTTTCAATGACTTCGAAGATTTGTTTTTGAACAATATGATTTGTTCGATTCTCAAAGAGTTGAATTTGTCAACTCAAAGCTAGTGAGACGTGTTCAATCATCTACAAAGTGTTGAAACTAAGCTGTTACGAACTGATATGAAACATAAACTTAAAGATCAAATATTAATCATTGATGAATATTTTGATATATTGCATGATTAATTTAAAGATTATAAATAAAATAAATATGATTTATTATAGTATTATGCAGGTATCATAGGTCCTGTAGCGAAGCATTATTTGTCCTTAGGTTATGTTGTACTATTATTTATTTTATTAAAGGTCTTAAGTGAGAAATTAGGGATAAACTAAGGCACATTAGCCAAAAATATTACGTGTTATACATTGCTTTGAATATTTAGGAGTGTTATAATCAATCTTATTATATTATCACAATAGTGATTTCGTATATCTAAAGAAAAAGTAATTTCATCTTCTTTGAAATTTGCTAGATACACACCAATAGAGGAGGAATCATGTATAGTTGAGGATTATCTGAAGGAAGAGACTGTAAAGTATAAATATTCTTTTGAGAATATTTTAGATATAGAAAATGATTTATTTTGAATCTGCATTTGATGATTTAAAATCAGAATCTACATATGAACTTGAACCTATAACTGATCAAAATTATAACTGGAGCTTGAGAGCAAAAATGAGCATGATATCATAATTGAATATTAATTTCTGATTAAAATTGAACCTATGTTTGAATATGAAATTTAACCTATGTCTGAATATGAATTTGAGATAATTTTCTTTATTGTAGTTGATGAATCAATTGAGCAATTTGAAAATATAACTCTTGATAATTTATATGATATAATTTTTATGATGATGATCAAATTGATGTAGACTTCATTTTTTGTTCTTGATTTAGTAATATGCAAATTTGTAGAATGAATCTTATGAGTAGAACTTAGAGGTTTCAATAATAATTTATTGATATAAAATGACTTAAAAGGAATATGAAATTTAAAACATCTATCTTGTCAATCTTAAAACTGTGTAATTCATCACAAAAAATGCAGGTACAACAGCACTTTTAAATTGTGTAGCATTGGAACTAATGCTTATAAATTAAAAATTCTAAAAGATTTTAGTATCAATCTAATTTGATCTTATTTCATGAATTTAGTTGCTAATTAAGTTCTTAGTTTTTTTTTTTTTAATTTTCATCTCTTCCTTTTGAATTTACATCCAAAACTTTGCCAAGACATTCTATTATTCTTGAAGCTCGTATGGATGATGAGATCATGTCCACCGTTGTTTGTAGATTATCTATCTTGTTCACTGGTGAGACAGAACTGTTTATAATAACTCATGGATTACTTTGTTGGGATCACAAAATTTATGTTCTGATTTGCTCGATAAATATCTAAAGCTTAATTATTTAGAGTTGAATTTTTTGAGCCAGGCAGATTGATGTGGGATTATAACACTTTTTTATTTTTGGGATTATAATTTTATGGGCACTATTTCTATGACTATATTCGGTGCTTATCTCTTGGGGCTTGTGGTTTGACTAAAGTTTCGTATATATGAGTTACATATTTAGAGAAGCCTTGACTGTAACTTCTATATTGATAAAGCTTATAGGATTTCGGATGGTAGCATGCTTTTGATGTTACAGAAAAGAGGATTTGTGATTTAAA
The DNA here is from genome assembly GCA_019925795.1 of Dendrobium chrysotoxum. Taxonomy (NCBI): domain Eukaryota; kingdom Viridiplantae; phylum Streptophyta; class Magnoliopsida; order Asparagales; family Orchidaceae; genus Dendrobium; species Dendrobium chrysotoxum. The sequence continues at coordinate 15,789,162 of CM034314.1, read as the reverse complement.
ATTGAGGCTGAAGTTGATTCTTATCTTTTTTAATTTACCTTAAACATAAATTAAGCATGTCTTGTGTCAACCATATTCACTAATTTTAGGATGACAATCCGACAAATAGATGTTCAGAGATATGACTAGATTAATGTTGATTGAATTAAATTTCTCTTTTAATTTTTAATTTTGTGTGCATAATTGGATGTGTGATTCTTTTGACCGTGATATACGTGCAATTGCCTAATTTCGAATGAAGATATTTTGTACTTGCATGAGGGCTAAATTTTTTACTTTGATGTATTCTTTCCTTTTAACTAATATTTTTATGTAACTTGTTATTGGCTTGCTAGTTCTTTTTTATTTTGTTTAAATTTTTATGACTAAGAATCTATTTGTTGTTCTTAACCTATAATTGCTCGCTCATTTTACATAGTTAAAATTTATCGTTCATTTCTTCGTATTTAGTCAATTATTATATTGCCAATTGAAATCTGATTCTCGTATTTATTGTTTAAGAAAAGCGAGTTGGCTTATTTATTGGTTTATAATATGAGAATTATTAAGTTCCTTTGCATGATTTATGTATATCACATAATAATACTTGCTTTCCTTAAATTCAAACACTGTTGTTGCAAGGTCTCAAATTAAATTTTGGATGAGAAAAATAAAAAGTTGCGTTAGGTAGTCGACAACCATCATAAAAATTATCGAATAATCATAATATGAACCATTTAATATAATAATATTTGCATTAGAAACCCAAACTCTAAGCCGGCATCACTTGAAAGTTTTTTTTTTTTTTGGTTTCAGTTTAGTAAAAGGGAATTCATTCTCATGAGACCCACTTTTTTGAATAATTGTGAACTGCAACTCTGTTAACATCTTTCTTTGACATTCATTTTTGGTGCATGCTAAGACACATTTCTACAACTGGTAAAGTAGAGCTAGTTTGTCTTTTTTTAATTTTCTTTGGTAGGCCAAATGTGATCTTAATATATACATTTTTTAAAGATCAACTGATATGCAAAGACCTGAACAGCAAATTCTGACTCATTTCATCATTCCCTTTAACCTACTAGATTTCTGTTAACAAATCAAGATGTTTTTTTTTGGTTTTTTCAGGCAGCGGGAAGACTTACACAATGCAACCGCTGCCACTACGGGCTTCCCAAGATATCCTAAGATTAATGCACCATACATACCGGAACCAAGGATTTCTACTATTCGTTAGTTTCTTTGAGATTTATGGTGGGAAGCTTTTTGATCTGCTAAATGATAGAAGGTGTGCTTGTAAGAAATTTATTTGTTGAGGGTATGCTTTTTTTTTTTTGCTTGTTCTTTTTGTTGACTACACATCCTTTTCCACCTTAGAAAGCTTTGCATGAGAGAGGATGGTAAACAGAAAGTCTGCATAGTGGGTTTGCAAGAATATCGAGTATCAAATGTTGAGACCATCAGGGAGCTTATTGAGAAGGGAAATGCAACCAGGAGTACTGGTACAACTGGTGCGAATGAGGAGTCCTCAAGATCTCATGCCATACTTCAGCTTGTTATCAAGAAGTCAGTGGAAACTAATGAATCGAAACATGTCAAGAGGTTAGCGGACAGCAACGAATCAAAACCAGCTCGAGTCATTGGCAAGATGTCATTCATAGACCTAGCTGGCAGTGAACGTGGTGCAGACACCACTGATAATGATAAACAGACTAGGTAATTTTTGAAGATTAGTCATTCTTTTAAGACATGAAAACCAAAAACCATAAGCACTTCTGAATGAAATTCGAACTTGTGATGCAGAATAGAAGGCGCTGAGATCAACAAAAGTTTGCTTGCCTTGAAAGAATGCATTAGAGCTCTTGACAATGACCAAGTTCATATACCTTTCAGAGGGAGTAAATTGACTGAAGTTTTGAGAGATTCCTTTATTGGAGACTCACGCACAGTTATGATTTCATGTTTTTCTCCAAGTTCTGGATCATGTGAACACACACTTAACACATTGAGATATGCTGATAGGTGATGCTTCATTACTTTCATGCCTGAGTTTCCTCATCTTGTTTTCTTTAAATTTTTAAAGAGTAGATGTACGATTTTTTGCAGAGTGAAGAGCTTAACTAAAAGTAGCAATCCCAAGAAGGAAATTTCAAATCTAAGGGAGTCAACTGCTGTGCCCTTATCTTCAGTTTTACCTAATTATTCTGCTCCTGAAACCAGCAACAGTGAAGTTATTATTAATGAAACAAATAAGTATGTGTCGTCCAAGCATGCTGTGAAGGAAGCATCTCCACCTTTAAACATGGAGCATGCTGCTAGAGAGGATGTAAGACTACTATCATCTTACTCCAATCACTCTTCTAATCAAAGTAGAGGTTCCAGTACTCCTGAGGAGTATGATACCACTGGCGGCACTTATGAGCAGGGCAAATGGTCCTCGAGGAAGGCAGAGTCATATTCAGCAGCAAGCTTTGAGGATAAGACTCAAAGAGTTACTACTACACAAACAAAGCGAACTGATATGTTCGATATGAATGCGGAGAAGACTAAGAGAGTGACAAATTTGCAGACAAAGCGAACCGATATTTATGATGTCGATGTAAATAACTTGAATTCAGATGATGACTTGAATGATCTTTTGAAGGTACAGGCCGCACGCTTATATTCACATCCCACCTTTTGAATTTCATTCTGAACTGACAATTTAAAAAATGGCTATAATTGCAGGAAGAGGAAGATCTGGTAACTTCTCATAGAAGACAAGTTGAGGAGACGATAAACATTGTTAGGGAGGTGAGTACATATGTTTAATCTTGCTCTAAGATGACGATAAGTATACATTTTTCTGCTGACTTGTGTATGATGCAGGAAATGAAATTACTGGAAGAAGTTGATCAACCTGGTAATCAGCTAGATGAATACATTACGAAATTAAATACCATTCTATCGCAAAAGGCAGCCGGAATAGTGAGTTTGCAGACAAAATTGGCTAATTTTCAAAGGCGTTTGACAGAACAAAATGTTTTGGTTTCCTCATTGGGTCCGTGAGTTGCTTGTGATGCTGGTAAGGCCTTTTATGCCCTACAAAGTAAGCTTTGGTTGTTCTGTACTGTGAGGCAGGGAACAATTAATCAGACCAGAGTAAGCTTTAGCTGACTGCAGCTTTAGTCTTACTATGATCAATAGAAATTATTAGCTGCATTATGCAGTTGCCAATCTTATGACAGGCATCTAATGCATATTTGCTCTGTTATTAGGATTGTGGCCTCGTCTTTTCCAGTTGAGATTTTTGTCAATTTTTTCATCCCCTTTTTATGTCTTATTGTAGCAGTGGCATTGTTTCAGTATGTTGATGATGATATTGTAAAGCTATTTGAATCACGATTTACAAGTGAAGATCTGAAAAGACATGATTTTGTTGAGCATTGCTCATTGTTCAATTTTATTCATAATGGCTTTCGTTGGTCCATAAGAACATATTACTATTCCATTATTTTTTCAAATATACGTTCAGAAAGAAAACTGCCACTGCAGCTTTTGTGGATTGGGAGAAATGGAGACTGAGGATGTTATCATCACTTTAAATTTCATCCAAAATTAGCCAGTCCTGTAATAGTAGTGAGAACATATTATACAAAGGTGGCGCCTTTTGTAATATCACCCTCTTGAATCTGGCCAAATTGGGGGTGTAAAGGAGCCAAGCTGGCTCGAACTTGACTCGTTAAAGAGCTCGCGAGTCGAGCTTATTGAGTCATGAGCTTGAGCATAAAGTCGAGCTTGAATATTAAACGAGCTTGAGTTCGAGTTTGACATAAGGCTTGTTGGCTTATGAGTGGACTCTTTTTTTTTTAAATAAAATTTAAAATATTATTTTCAGTATTTTAAAAAATTAAAAGCAAGATTATGTCATTTCTTACATTAAATGCATTTGTTAAGTTAGAAAAAAAATTGTAAAGGTTGCCCACAGTCATTTTCTACATTAAAAGATGCAAGAGACTTTGCTCTTTTTTTTTTTTTTTGGGTATTAAAAGAGTTGCATGCCTCGGCTTTTTAAGCAGAAAAAAATAAAAATAAATATTTTTCTTTGAAAAAATTGAGATGCAGTGCACTGGCTTCATTTGTGATGTCTGCCTCGAGGCTCTCGACGAACGACGAGCTTCTTCGGCACCAAGAAGCGTCTACCTTTGCCAAACGTTAGTTAACGAGTTGAGCTAAAGCTTAAATTTATTTTGCCGAGTCGAGCTTGAGCTCACTACACAAGCTCAACTTGAGCTCAAGCTCGAGTCCATTGTTCGTTCATTGGACGAGTTAAGCTCGAGTTGACTCGACTCGACTCGTTTACACTCCTAGCGGCCAACTTTTGATTTAACATATATGAATGTAAGCTGCTTCTTTAATAGCAATATTATGTTTGACGATAATTGTATTAAATTTAGGCATTCTAAGCTTACAGAAGACGCAGAACATTCTTCCTTGTATTATTCAAAGCAGAACAAATGAATTTATTAATCCATCTGATTCTGCTGATTAGTTTATCTTTTAGTACATTAGATTAGTTCATTACTTCAATGACTATGCTATTCATTTTATCTACGCTTCATTACTTATTTGTGTTAGCTTAAAATGAATGATGAAAAAAAAAAAAGATCTGAATGCACTTCAATTAGATAATGATCTGATCCAACTCTAATACCAAATAATTAACAATGAAAAACAAGCTAATGTACATATCCGAATACTCAGATTATAGATCTATTTACAACAAAATTAGCTAATCTATAATTATATAATTTAATTATTTTTTAGTATAAAACAAATATTAATCTTTTTGGGAATTCAAAAGGTATAGAAACATATTCATAAAATAGTTTATTTTATTTAAAAAATACTGATGAAATTGATTTGTAAAACGTACACATGATGGTCCCAAAATTGCCATTTGTACCAAAATATGTCAATTTTTTTAGAATTTACACGAGAGCTCAAAAATTATGAAAAAAATATTATAATTAAAACACAATAATTTCTATTTTATGGCAAAAACAGTTTTCAAATTTTGGCTTATAATGACTCCTAAAAAAGATTTATTTATTTGGATCAAAAATAGGCTATTACAATCGCCCACCTTAGAAAAATATCGCTGTCGACATTTCCACGAACAAAACAGATCAATGGAAATAAATTCAATTCATAAATCCTCCAAAACAAATCAATACGATTCAAAATAAATATCAAAACTAATAAATCAATTGAAATTCGCTCAAAATTTTCAAAACAATGCATGCAATCAATCATGAATTCATTCAAAACAATCATACCCCCACATATCATTCAAGCACAATATACTATACAAATTAAAAATTCTACGAGTGGATCCTCAAGGCGCATTCCTATCATCCTGCTAGATTAAACTATAAACTCTGGGTCGTACAAGTGGCAGTGTTGGTATAGCAGACTGTGTAGGTCCTCTTTGACTTTCAACCACTATTCTTCCATATGTTATGCTCACAAATTCTTCACTGTATTCTTTAGTTCCCATGGTCATTTGTCTATAGCTTTGTCTGGTTTACTCCCCTATGAATTCAGATCCTGCCCCCTATCGCTATAGTGGACAATCAATGATCTGGTGTCCTCACTTCCCACATCCAAAACACTATCTATTCATCATAAAATACAGTCCACTATGCATATTATCACATCAGGCACACTCTAGTACACCCACACTTGACTCAGATGTAGATCCTCTCTTGCTGTCTAAAAATCTACCCCTCTTTTCACTGCTCTCTCTCCTAGTTATAACATTTACTGATCTCTTCTTACTCATATCCCGTATGAAAAATAGAATAGCCAAGTCATTCTCCACCAGTCTAGCTCTCTCAACCAGCTCTGAAAACTCTTGAATCCTCGGTGGTATTAGCGGATGCCTCAATTCACCACTTAATCCTCTTAGAAACTTATAGTAATGTTTGTCAGCAATATTGACCAGTTGAGGTGCATAACTGGTCAGTGCAATAAACTTTGCCTCATACTACATCACTATCCCGTTTCCCTGCTCCAATCTCATAAAAGCCTCCTACATCTGCTATCGGGCTGACGAAAGTATAAACCAGTCTCTGAAAATAGTAACAAACTCTATCCAGGTAATCTCTGCATTCATCTTTCTTTGATTTTCTCCCGCTATTGTCCTATGCACCATCTTTATGCTTTTCCTTCAAATAGGAACATGACAAGTGGTACTTTTCGATTCTCTAGGCATTGCATGTTGTAAAATGTCTTCTCTATTCTCAACAACCAATCATCTATTGCCTGTGGCTCTACAGCTCCCTTGAATAACATGGGCTTCAACTTATGGAACATCTATAGATATGTCCCCTTCTGATTCCTTATATCTCACTTGTCTACTCTTAGCATTACTCATAGCCTGTGCAAGCATACTAGGTGGCTGCATCAAACTATCAGAACTCACTGAAGCTGTTATTACACTTTACTCATTATGTGTACCCTGATCATTAGGGTCTATGTATCCACTAATAAAATCCTCTTTCCTAATCAATAACACACAAACTCAGCATACATTTATATATGCAATTCAATTAATCAAATGAAGAAATGAAAATCAATACTACTCAACTTCTACCCCACTTATGGTCAATTCTTATAGCTCTCGTTACAATTAGATTCTTCCAACAACCGCTCTGATACTAATAGTAACGCCCTAGAATCAAATTTGAAAGAATTATTTATTTTATCTTCTTAATTAATCAACCAGAACTTCTATAAATCATCACAATAATAAATTTATATCCAGTGAAAGCAACTAATAATCATATACCTCAAGATATTTCACTATATTCCCAAAATCAATATACAATAACCAAAAGATCAGTACAATTATTACTTTATCATAAACTCATGACTATAAAAGAATAAGAAAAAAATATAAACAAAATTAATTGAAAACTTTAGAATCTCTATCAACCTCACTTCAACTGGTACTGATTCCTTCCCTAACATAAAATTATAAAAATTTATATAATAAGCATAAAAACTCAACAAATAAGCAAAACTCTATCACTACTTTCAATATAAGACAAATGAATCAATATATATGTTCAGTTTTAGTCAATATCAGTTATTACTTAAGATGAAGAATAAAATCTTAAAAATCAATAATAAACTCAATATGATCAACAAAGTCATCCAATAAGCTATGCTATGTGGTATCAATATTACTACCAATAAGATTTCAGTTATATTTATCAATATGTTAATATAAAGTAAAGAATGATAATCAAGCTTTAATGTGACATTTTCTTCCATACATCTGTTATTTATCATAACTATCAATTTGCCAATCTCATCTTATCTTTTATTTATTTTTATTAATCATTTATTTTCACAGATGAAATTAATAATCATTTAAGAGTCGTCATCCTCTACCCGTCAGTATAATTTAGTCAATTAGTTACAAGTTACAACTAAGATTATACCACTGACCTTTATTCGAAGGAAAGCCTGTCGATGCACCCTTTTGTGCAGAGTATTATATTTTAGAGTCAATCCATATTCATTATAATGCTAAAAGCCAATCTTTCCTTGCTTACATACAAATTATATCTTTTCTATGCAATGTAAGTCAATATCATATATAAAATGCAGAAATTTATAAATACTGAAAAATCTATCAAATCTGTCTACTATGCATTTACTTTAAAAAATCATAACTTTCAATTTAATTTGTGAAAATTCAATATGTTTCAGTCAAAATACTCATATTGACAAGATCCATCACATACCAAAAGTTATGCGGTGAAAATTTTATCAATATAAAATTATCTTCATTTTTCGGTAACGAAAATACAAAATTAATCAAAAAAATATCAAAAAATATAAAATTATTGAAATAAGAAATATGGGTAATAATTCTTTATAGTGAAACAAGCAAATTTTCTGATATATTCAATTAACAAAAATCGCTTTACGACCTTTACAATCCAAATTCTATTTTCTCCCTCCTCATTTTTTCTCTCAAATTTCCCTCACAAGTCTCTTTTAACCGAATGGATTAAGGCAAAAAATTGATTTTAATAAGGCATTAAAGTGGAATTAGATATTTTGAATAACATAATAATATAATATAATATAATTATATAATTTAATTATTTTTCAATATAAAATTCATATAAATCTTTTTGAGAGTTCAAAAATTATAAAAAAATATCTATAAAATAAGTTACTTTATTTAAAAAATATTTATGAAATTAATTGGTAAAACGAACACCTAACAGTTTCAAAATCCTCACTTGTATCAATAAGTGTCAATTTCTTAAAAATTTACAGTAAAAAATTCTTATAATTAAAATTCAATAATATATATCTAATAATATATATCTTATGGTGAAAATGATTTTTAAATTTGACTTATAATGACTCCTAAAAAAATTATTTATTTAAATCAAAATACAAACTATTACAAATCTTACACTCTACTTAATTATGTTGCATTTTAAAGCTCATTTATTTGTCCATGAACCTATTTTCTATGATTTTTTGCATCGTTTATTGTTAGTGAACAACCTTGCAAGCTATCTAATCATAAAGTTTATTGAACAATTACCTTGATCTTGCTCATACACAATAGTTAAGTTATAATAATTTACATTTATATGCAAGTGAAATCTCATTTCATGAGTTTGTAAGTTAATTGCCTGATAAGGTCAAGATGATTATGCAAATACCAAAAAGATCTCAATATCTTCCTAATTTTTCATGGCAAATGCTAATAGCTTTTTTTTAAAAATATTTTTTATGGCAAATGCTAATAGCTTATCAAAGAGTTCGAGCACGTTTAGGTCAACCCCAACCTGATCCAAACTTCAATTTGAATCAGATTGAATCCAAGTAGAGTTTGGTTTGACATGAAACCAACCCATTTATAGGTCTACTTAGATTTCGTTTGGGACGATTTTCTTACTGTTTCTTAAAATAATTTTTAAGTATATTTTTTTTTACTAATAATTTTTGTACTAAAAAAATATTTTATAAAACAATAAAAAAGTTGTCCCAAACAAAACCTTCTAGGGTTGCTGCACTTGTCCAAATTAGCTTTCCATAATGCAGGCCAATCTACATGGATGCCCATGCTGACTTGCCAATTGCCATTGTAATAAGCCTCCTTCAAACAAAAAAAAAAATTCTTTTATTAAATTATCATCAAATAGACATCACCAATTCAAAACACAAACTCATAACAACAACAACATCAAACCTTCATCCCACCATATGGCGCCGGCCTAGTAGTCTAGGCCTAGCCATTTCTGGTAATAAACACAAGTATTGGGAGAGATAATACCATCAGGACTGCACTCATTTATCCTTGGGCATACTCCACAAGGAACTGATGAAAAAAATCCTTCTTTAGGTCCATCTCTACCCTTCAAGCTCCTATAACATTTCCTTCCTGCTTGAATATTAAAGAAATCACCAACACCTGAGCTTATCGATTCCTCAATCTCCTTATCTAAAACCATGGCACTCATAATCTCCTTAATTTGCGGCAAGTCGCAGACTATTTTGAAAATCCCAGAATCGTTAATAAATTGACAAACATTCTCCGCAGTTGCAACCTTTAACCTTTCAACATACCTCCTACATTGTTCTCTCAGTATCGTGATAAATTCTAGATCAAGGCTTCCTTCTGAATACCATGTTCCTCCTGATATCTCCTCTGAAGGTTCAAATTCAACAGCCATGTAAATTTTTTTGGCCTTGTTGTGGATGTTCACCACATCCTTGATGAGGCCCTTGGATTGGAGGGACTTGAGGGCCTTTGTCACTGCATTGTTTGCGAGACCAGTTTCCTTTTTCATGTCTGCAGTCCATATTCCCAAGGTCTCTTTACTCCATATCAAATCATATAGCTTTTTCTCATTCTCTGGCAGTGTAGGAAGCTTGCGCTTTTGAGGTAATTTACCTGTTCCACTCATGATTATTACTGATATGTTCTGCATGAAGGAAAAGGAAGATGACATTAGCACAACTGATGACCCACAAATATTAAACAAAGCTTTTCTGCACCGGTAGTTCAGGTAAAAGAAATGCATGGAGATGTTTTATTATTCATTGATGTTTTACAAGAGTAAAAAAATGTTTGAGAAGAAAGTTCTACATCGAATAGATGAAGGATAATGACATTGCATGATGTATTGATCAAGCAGCTAATTAAAGAAGTTTATGCACAAGAAGGAAAGCTGGTGCAATCACCATTAATTCTAAAGTGTCACAAATTCCAGCAAGATAATATGAATATCAAATATTACACCAAAATATGTTCGTAAGATATTAGGAATGGCTGTGATTTAACAAAAGTTACCCAAACGCCAATGATATCAAGTTGTGGTGGTTATACAAAGAACTAAAGTTTAAAGTAACTTAATAATACTACTCAAACTTATGTTCCAAGTAAACCAGTTAAAAACCAAAAAAACATAGATACACATAGGCCAATAGTTCCAAAAATAATTGGAGCAATCAGTATGGTAGTGAACAACTATGGGTCACCAGAGCAAGTAAATGCAGGCTGGATTGCAGTAACTGTAGTAAATAGTGCCCCACAGGACTATAGTGCATTTCATATCTCCCAATTACCTGAACATGGTGTTAAACAACTAAGAAGGCCTATATAGCTCCAAGGAATGATCATCAAGGCAGTAGTGAGGGGTGAGCAGTGTGGGAATGGAAAAATGACCCAAAAATCCAAAAGTTGTAAATAATCCTCAACATTCGCATACGGTGATATAGGTCTAATCCAATGCATATAAACCATCATCATTATCAGGCAAAACTGACTTATCTAAGGTCAAAACCAGATCTAAATACATAAAATTATAATTAAACAGTAAAAAATTCTCATTAAATCAAACAGAGAATCCATATGAAACCAAGATCAAATTAAAATTTCAAATCTGATGAGGGATGCATCCAAAAAGAAAGCCAGCCAATTTCAACCCAAAAATAAAATGGCAGGCTACTTAATCTTCACTAGTACGGAAAAACCATGCAAAGTTCAACACATAATTTCTAACGTCTTTTTAACGTCAATGTTTTAAAACGACTGGCTTGCTTGAGATCAGTGCAACAAACGCTTAAAATGCTTAACTTAGCCCATCCTATTCGTTCTGAACTTTGGAAATGTTAAAAGCCTTGAGTTGACCTACATTTATCTTTTTGTCTCTTCTCTCTCAAGCATTGAAACTCCTCTCAAAGCAAAATATTCTCCTCTGCTTCACCACCTCACAACCTCTCAATGGCCACCAAAACGACAAGTATGAACGCCACTACACCAAACATGCCCAGCTACAGTTCATCAGGCTGCCCACCATCGCTTGCACCAATTTACGGTCACCATAACAAAGCACTCAACTACCACCACCTCAGATTGTCGCTTCCCACTTCTCCTTCAACTCCGTCTAGCAATTGCATTAAGGCATTAAGCCTCATGATTCTCTACATATCATTATTGCCTGGCGGCCTATGGTTATTAAATAATAGCATCTGAATATTGCCTAACAGATCTGATTATAGGTTCCCCAAATTTGGTTAATATCTAATAACATATGGTTATTTCATAATTTATCTGGCTATTCTCAGATAGCAAATGATTATTGATACCCTCAACCAGGCTATTACATGATAGCATATAGTTACTATTACATGATAGCATATAGTTACTGGATAAATATATTTGTTTTTTCAGATAAGATTAATTACGGGTTCTCTGAATTTGCTTATTAGTTGAATAGTTATATAGTTATTGGATAACTGCATCTTTGTTATTATTTCAAAGTGAGATATTAGTGAAGGATGTGCTTATAAAGAATATTCAAAACGAGGTGTCTTGTATATGAATTTTGTAGATGCAATGGTTCTAATTGGAGAGATATTTGTAGAAATAAATGAAATGTTAGAGGATGAAAAAAATATTTAGAAGATAAATGCTTAGAATTATTAGAATAAAGCCTAAATATATCATTTGCAATTTTAATGGATCCGAAGCTAAGAATTATTCAAAATATTAAAAAAAATTGAAGTCACTGTGAAGCAATAGATTTAAGTATTTTAGATCTATTATATTCACGAATGCAAATATAAATGAGGATATAACTTTAAAAGTTAAGACCGAGTGAAAAAAAAAAAGTAGAAGAAAACCTAAGGAATATTGCGTGATAAAAGTATATCATAGAAATTGAAGGTGAATTTAATAAAGCTGCTATTAAACCAATAATATTGTATAGGTCCAAGTGTTAGAAAAAAAAATCATTGACAATCAAGCAGAAGGTAGCCAAGAATGTTAACATGAATATGTGACAAAATTAGGAAGGATGAATTAAGGAAAAATTTTGTTAAATAATTTTTTGGATAATATCTAGGGCTGCAAATGAACCGAGCGTTCGACAAGCTACTCGTGGCTCGGCTCGATAAGGGCTCACTTATGTTCGTTTGATAAGGTAAATGAACAAGCTTGAACAACTTTGACAATACTCGATAGCTAAATAAACAATCTTGAACACCCTGACCTTCGGCTCGTTTATGTTCACGAACAAGATCATTTAGAGCTCGTAAACATGCTCGTTAAGAAACTCGATTAAAAAGCTCGATTATGTCTTATTTAATTTTAAAAAATATTTAACTATTAACTAAAAAGATATTTAAACATTTATAACTAAGCTCATTTATATTATTGTATAACTAATAATATATTTAACATTATTTAACTATTATAACGTTATTTAATTAATAAGATATATATATATATATATTAATATTTTTAAAAAATTTTCCCTATCCCGCCTCTCTCTCTCTCTTAATTTTTGCGATTTTAAACTCCCGCCAGTAGCCCGCCTTCCTCTCTCTCTCTCCTCCGTGGCCTACAGGAAAGTCAAAAAAAAATGTAGGGGAGGGTTTAGTCCCACACCGCCTGGAATTGAAAGATTTCTCTACATAAAAACAAATACAGCTGCAGCTCACTCGACGAGCAGTGGACAGCATCGAGTGAGCTGCAGCAGGGCAGGTCTTCCTGTGTAGTATAGCATCGAGCTACTCGGCTTGAAATAAATAAATTTATTTTATTAATTGCGGTCAGCTCAGTTGGCTTGTTCACGAGCCGCTCTAGAAGAGGCTCGATAAGCTCGAAATTAAACGAGCCAAACTCGAACACGAGCCGAGCTCGAACATGGGAGTTCTAAACGAGCTCGAACTCGAACAGCTGTCCAAGAAGCTCGACGAGCTTCGAGCCGAGCTTGAGCTCGATTCTATCAAACGAGCCCGAACTCGAACAGGTCAAAGCTCGGCTCGGTTCGGTTCGTTTGCAGCCCTAGTAATATCTATTGTCGGTAAAATAATTGAAAATATATTAAAGGATTTAGATATGTACAACAAATGATAGAAAATGTACCAATTAGATAGGTTGATAGCATAAATGCTATAGGATTAAAAAGGGGAAGGTTAAACCTATGATAATAAAAAAGTTGAGTAAAAGCTCAAAATAGTCCACTGACTATTGATAAATGTTCAATATAGTCCTAGAATTTTACAGTGCCCCATTTTAGTCCCTCGACTAATAGAAATTGACCAATTTGATCCCTCTATTAAATTTTCGGTTCAAATTAATAGAAGAAGCCCGCAAGCGTTCAGTTCTTTGGGGTATTTTAGGATAATACTTCTTTACCTACCCTTGTCTTCCCTCTATAATTTTTCGGAGATGGAACTGGAGATCGAATGGTGCGAGGGGGAAGACCTGCAGCTGCGAGCAAGGCGACGTACTGCGACATATAGGGGCCGCGAGCATGACGACCACGTGCTGCAAGCTAGATGCTAGAGGCCTTGAGGGACGTGGTGCGAGCAGGACGACGTGTGACCACAAGCGATAGCTAGAGAAGGAGACGACGAGCAATTTGCATCTCACGATAGCCAAAGACGAAGACCGCGAGCGATCTCCAGAGACAGAGACAGAGACTGTTGCGAGATACCTTGAGCGATGACCATGCAATTCACCCAGAGACAGAGACGCGACATCCACAGAGACACAGTTAATGCTAGATTTACTTAACTTCTTAATATCCTCCATTCATACGATTAATGTCTTAATATCCTCCATTCATATGATTAATGTTAGGAATTATTCGTTCATAATAAGGTTTTAAAAGACGAAATCAGGAATAGAGGTATTTTGCAGGCGTTTTGCCTCAGCAAGGCGAGGCGTAAGCCTCGAGGCAGATCAAGGCGTAAGCCTCAAAACAAAAAAATAAAAATACATGAATTTACAAATAATTCATAAAAATGACAAAAATAAAATAAAACATCAACATATTTATTTGGGTCATCATTATAAAGATATAAACTACAAATCATCATATTAGATGTTATTATAAAATAAAATTTTAAAAATGTTATTCAAAGTAAACGCTTATTTAGAACTTAAATATATCATTAAGATTAGAATCTACGACGGCCTTGTTCTTACTTTCATATTCTTCATAATAACCCTCATATGTAATAATTATATTATCTTCGAATTCTGACTCATTGTTGCCTTCTAAACATTCTTCAATTATAACATTTTTTTTCAACTCTCCATATTAAATAACATTGGATTTAATGTAATATAAAACAAAGCAACACATTAATAACACAACAAAGTAATCCATTATATTTAAATACCATTGATATTTTTTTTTAAAGTTTGAACTCCACTTTATTACTTTTTTTAAATTACTTGTGAAGAAGTTATTATCAATTCAGTAATCATTTTAATATTAGCATTGATATTTTCATTCTTCTCATCATCAAACACATTCCTCCATTTTCATTTTTAAATCTTTTACTAATTTTTGCTATTATCCATTAATCATTAGAAAATATATCATTAGCAACCAAAAGATTTATTTCATCATCACTAGTTATTCGCCTCTATAATTTGAAGGGTTTATCTTTCAAATTTTTATTAAACATAACACAATCATTCGACCTTGGTCATTCGTCCTATAGCTAATTGATTCCTTTTCTTTTTATAATAGAATAAAGTATACTTATTATTAATAATAATATATAATAAAAAATTATAAAACTTAACTATAATGAGGCACTGCCTCGAAACACCTCGAGGAGTTAAGCCTGGAGGTGTGCGCCTCGTCTAAAAAAATTGTAAGCCTTACTAGCGCTAGCGAGGCTTAAGCCTCGAGGCGCTCATTGTGCGCCTCGAACAATTTTTTAAACCATGGTTCATAATTGTATTTATTTATGTTGTATGTATTAGTTTGAGTAGCTACTTGAATGGGTTTAAAAAAATTATTTAACTTTAGTCATTTTTTCCTTAGGGTTTAGGATATGGCCTGAATACAGCAACAAGTGTACAAGGGCCGCTGCACCGACACTGGTGCAGTGTTAAATAATAAAGGTTCCCACATCAAGTATGGATGTGGGAAAAGAAGCTAATCCATGAAACTAAAATTAGGATATGAACTTGGAATATAGGTTCCCTTATAGGAAAATTAATGGAATTAATAGATATTATGATTCATAGGAAGATAAATATTCTGTGCATTCAGAAAACTAAATGGGTTGGAGAGAAGGCTAAGGAGATTGATAGTTTAGAATTTAAACTATAATATTCGGGTAAGAGTCGTACTAGAAATGGTGTAGACGTGATTATAGATAAGAGTTTGAATGATAATATTATAAAAATTAATAGAATGGAGATAGAATTATAGCTTTAAAGATTATTGTTGATGCTAAGGTTGTTAATATTATAAGTCCTTATGCTCCTCAAGTAGGTTTGGATATGGGTTCAAAATTAAAATTTTGAAATGACTTAAAAGAATTAATACAAAAAATACCTCTTGAAGAAAAAGTTTTTATTGGAAGAGATTTAAATGAATATGTTGGTAGAGAGATAGATGATTATAAAAGCATTTATAGTGGCCATGGGTTTGGAATGACAAATGAAGGTAGTAAGATCATATTAAATTTTTTTTTTTGCTTATAATTTTTTAATTGCTAATACCTTATTTAAGAAAAGAGATGAGCATCTCATCACTTATAAAAATGGATATAATATAACTCAGATTGATTATTTTCTTATAAGAAAATTAGATCGTTTAGATTGCAAAGATTGTAAAGTTATTCTGAGTGAAAATTTATGTACCCAACATCGATTATTAGTTTTGGACTTTAAGATAAAATGGCTGAAAATAAAAAATAAAGTAAAACAATTTTCTAGGATTAGATGGGGGCATTTAAAAAATATTAACAAAAATATTTTTGAGAGTAAGATTTAGATCTTAATATTTTATCTGTGCATGAGGATGCTAATCTTATGTGGGATAAAATGACTAGTGATATTAAGAATATTGCGAAAGATGTGCTTGGAGTATCAAAGGAAAAAACTCCTAATAGTAAAAATAGTTGGTGGTGGAATCCAAATGTGCAAGAAAAAAAAAAAAAGATTTGTTATAAAATTGGTTTAAATATAAAAATTCTAATAATTGGGAAATATATAAAGAGGCACGTAAGGAATCTAAGAAAGCAATATATGATGCAAAGATCTTAGCTTTTAATAATTTTTATAATAGATTAGATACTAAGGAGGGAGAAAAATATATGTATAAGTTAGTCAAATAAAGAGATAGGAGCAGTAAGGATTTAGTTCAAGTGAAGTGTATTAAGGATAAAGATCAAAAAGATGATATTCAACAAAGGTGGATGAGATATTTTGCTAAACTTTTTAATGAAGAATGTGAAAATAAGATTGACTTTAGTGACCTTCGCACCCTAAATGAAAATAGATATTTATGTTTTTATCGGCGTATTAGTAAAACCAAAGTTAGAGAAGCTTTAAAGAAAATGAAGGGTGGAAAAGCTGTTGAACTTGATGATATTACAATAGAGGTGTGAAAATGCTTAGGAGATGAAGAAATTTCTTGGCTTACTAAACTTTTTAATATTATTTTAAAGACTAAAAATATGCCTGATGAGTGGAGAATGAGTGTGTTAATTCTTATTTTTAAGAATAAAGATGATGCAAAAGATTGTGCGAATTATAGAGGAATTAAGTTAATGTGTCATACTTTAAAACTATGGGAGCGAGTTATGGAGCGTAGGTTGCGGCGTGATACTAATGTTTCTCAAAATCAATTTGGATTCATGTTAGGTAGGTATACTATGGAAGTCATACATTTATTGAGAGGTTTGATGGAGAAATATAGAGAGAATAAGAAGGATCTACATATGATATTTATTGATTTAGAGAAAGCATTGATAAAGTTTCAAGAGAAGTGCTATGGAGAGTTCTTGAAAAGAAAGGAGTTAATAATACTTATATTCAAATCATTAAAGATATGTATGCAGGAGCTATTATTTGTGTTCAAACACAAGGTGGTTTGACCAAGTATTTTCCAATTTCGGTTGGATTACATCAAGGATCAGTCTTAAGCCCATATCTTTTTGCTTTAGTCATGGATGTTCTCACCAGACATTTGCAAGAGGATGTACCTTGGTGTATGCTTTTTGCTAATGATATTCTTGTTGATAAGACTAGAGAAGGAGTTGAAGGTAAACTTGAATTATGGAGGTCAACTTTAGAGTCTAAAGGTTTTCGCTTGAGTAGATCTAAAATGGAATATATGGAGTACAATTTTAGTAGTAATAGACCTAGTGAGGGGATTGTGACTTTGGGCGATCAAGTCATTAATAAGAGTACATGTTTTAGATATCTTGGATCTATTGTTCAGAGTGATGGTGAAATAGATGAGGATATTATCAGTAGAATTCAAGTTGGATGGTTGAAGTGGAGGAAGACATTGGGCTTGTTGTGTGATAGAAAAGTCCCCCTCAAACTTAAAGGAAAATTCAATAAGATGGTGGTGAGACCTGCAATGCTTTATGGTGTCGAATGTTGGCCATTAAAAGAGAAGCATAATACTAAGTTAAGTGTTGCAGAGATGAGGATGCTCAGGTGGATGAGTGGCTTTACCCTTAGAGATAGGATACGAAATGAGCATATACGTGAAAAGGTTGGAGTAGCTCCAATGGAAGATAAGATTAGAGAGAGTCACCTTAGATGGTTTGGTCATATAAAACGGCGGCCTTCCGATGACCCGGTTAGGAAAGTACAGGTATTAAATTTGACTTATCTTAAGAAGAGTAGAGGTAGACCTAAAAAGACTTGGTTTGAAAATATTAGAAATGATATTTCTTTATTAGATTTAAACGAGAATTTGACTTTTAACTGGACACAATGGAGAAAAAGAATTCATGTAGCCAACCCCACGTAGTGGGACAAAGGCTTGATATTATTGTTGTTGTTGTTGTCATTTTTTCCTTAGAATTTATTATAATAATTAAGCATCAAAATTTCTTCATTTTTTTTGGTTGATGAGAAAGTGAGTTTTATTTCATTGTGAACAGAGAACATATGAGACAGTGAAGATCAGATAAACTTTCCTTCTTATTAATAAAACCTGATCAGTAGTTGCTTTGAAGGTAATGTAAATGAAAGAATTGTAGAGTGATTAATGAGATTTATTTAAAAATTATTAAAAAAACATTTCATTTTATATTAAAAAATATGGAAAAGAAGAGCAACGTTAGATTTTGTTTTAAGAAAAATTAAATTTTTCACTATTTATTCGACTTTATTATGTAGTAGATTAAATATATACTATAATTTATTAAATAATAAATAGAATAACGTAAACAATGTAATCTCATATCCACTTGTAATACCTAAAATACCCTTCATATTAACTTTGGAGTTAAATTTAACTCTTATTTAAGGCTTTGAGACTAAATTGGTTCAATTTCTAATAATCTAGAAACTAAAATAAGACAATGCGAAACTTTGAAACTAAATTGAATATTTATTAATAGGTGAGGGACTATTTTGAGCTTTTACTTTAAAAAAGTTTAAAATGATTTGAAACAAACAGGCTTAACACCTCAAATAACACTCAATATGAACGAGTAAAAAATATAAATTCATAAAATCGACCTAATATAATTGAAATAATGCTACTGATGATGAATTCAAGTTAAGAGAAAGCCTTGAGTGTTTTTATACCTTAGCATAGTTTTGAAGGAATATTTTGCTCCCTCCAAATTTGAATGACAAGCCCTCAACCCAATGCTTGATAATTTAGATCATTGATCCATCTGATTCATTAATTCCTAAGTATGAAATTTAATTCAGAGCATTGATCAATTGCGTTCATTAATGCCTAAGTATGAATTTTACTGCGGACAAGCACATTTAGGTTATGAAACAAGTTGTGCCTAATTAAGAACGATTGATCATTCCTAAGCTTTAGCATGAATTTCACAACAATACAAAGCATTACCATGCATTTTAGAGTATCAATCAAGTCTTTGACTTGGCATTGTGCGTAACATTACTTAAGCTTATAAATTGGTTTGAGTTTAGAAGATGTTTATTTAGCTAAAAAGAAAATGCAAAATAAAATTGAAAAATTTATAAAGTAAATATGACGTAATTAAAATGTTTAGAGTTGTTTGATAGAGTTTAAAACAAATGCAAAAGATAACTTTTTTTATATTTTGTTTAAAGAAAAATAAATTCAGCGTAAAGCTAGTAGTGGCAGTCATGGTGGCAAAGAGCGGTGGGTAGCCGTGGTGCAGTGCCTGTCAGACGGTGGTTAGTGTGGTCAATGAGCGGCCTATGGTGGTTGACTGGTGATGGTGGCGGACTGCAATGATGGCAAGAGAAGCTTTATTCTTGCGGTGCATTTGGAATACGTGAAAATGAATTAAATGATGGATCTCAAATTCTTCAAAATTTTACATTGAACTCATTTTTCATTAAAACCAAACAACTTATTTCTAAAATGGATGCATTTTGAATACTTTAGACCCAAAATTCATCAAGGGGTCATTTAGTTTTAAGTAAAAGGTGCGTAAAGTATTCCAAATGTTGTTGATTGAAAATATTGATGCTTGATATTAAGTACAAAAAATACAGAGTAAAATTCTGAAGTATTTGGAATGCATCATCTAGTTCAATTCTAAGATATTTGAAAATCGTTAGTTTTGGTAGATTTTCAAGCACACTATAAGTTCTCTTCTACTGTCATTACAAATCGCTACTAACAACCACCAACCACCGCTTGTTGCCTAAATTACTAATCCATTCACTAATTTGCATATAAGTAGCTACTAAAGACTTTACTCCTTTCTTACCTTGAAAAAAATGTTCTTTTCACCTATCATATACAATCTAATACTCTTCTTCCAATAAATCAATCTAATTTTTTCCTATAAATATTAAATTAACAAATAAAATATACAACTTGAATATATATAATCCCCCAATAGCAATATGATAGATAATTCACATTACAAATAAATAAGCTTCAATCATAGTTCTTGGAAAAAGTTTCTCAAGTATAAAGAAATGAGAAACACTATAATCAAACAATACTTGATCAACACATTGAAATCAACATCATAACAACTTAAGTTGAACCCAAACTCTTTAAATGGACACAACAATTGCACATCACTACCAAATCAAAAGACCAACCGCCATGCCCTTTTTTACCTATCATTTGGATAACACTTGTTGACTTATCCTTATGCATGATTAATTGACAGCCTATTAAATTGCACATGACATTTCATAGCTAATCTTTGCATATCATCTCATCATATAATGATGAGGTATCAATCATGGCAAGAAACATATAATCACTATGTTAGCACAAGCTATGAATCACATCAATTATAACATGCCACCAATATGTTAGCAAGAATATTATCATGAAAACCATTTGTAAATCATATGTGAAGCAAAATGAAAGAGTTTTCCATCACATAATATATTCATAACCATTTTCATATGCATAATTAAGTCATATCCAATATAAGTATGCAAAAAAAGGAAGCCTTTTGTGCTCTACGCTAGCTTAAAGGTTAATTATTCAAAATACAAAAGAAATCCTTAGATTCTCTCTTGAAGCCTCACCCCCTTCTCCTTTCAACACTCACACATAGGCATCAAAAAATATCAAATAGTAATAGTTCTCGGTAAACACCTCAACCTAAGGCCCCTTAATCCCAAAAACTTAGCCATAACATCTAGGCACTCCTACCATGAATCAAAGGCCATGCAAGTTAAATGACACAAAGTGATGAAGTTTATCATACACTAATGCCTCTTAGGAAGATCAATAAAAAGTTTAAAAGAAACAATCTGGCCCACATCTCTAAATGGCAGCTCTCCAAATAAGCCCAAAATCCACTTCCGAAAAATCATAACTCTGGTACCTAGCCTTGAACTCAAGCCGGAGTCAAACATAGTACATTTTTTACTATTTCAAAATTCAAAAAATACTACCATATATAAGGTTCTAGAATCATTTATACGATCAATAGTAAAAATGCTCATGCGAGAAATATATCATATAAGGAAGTTATACAAGTCAATCATTCAAGAAAATATGCATCTTTGAACTTAAAATCAAAATAAACATGCAACATTAAATCCATAGCTTTTCAGGATATAAAATTAATATTCCTTCCCTCCCCCTTTTGCCCTTCTCTTCCACCTCTCTACCATTCCTCACCTCTCCTCAGTCTAACCTACACACCATCAATCCTAATTCCCCTTCATCTGCTTATCCCTCTATCTTCTACCAAGCTTCCTCATCTCTCTAATCATCATTCTCACTCTACTAATGAATTTATCTCAATTCTCAGTAACACTTTCCATATCCTCTACAAAAAAAATTCTCCCTATCCTATAAAGAACCCTCCATCGATTTCTTGCTCCAATTTTCCATTGACCCATATTCATTGGTTGGGTTTATTCCAACGAAAAATCATCTTAAGCATCAACCATTATAGTGTTTCTCATAGGATAGCATTTGAAGTCTCAATGAAAGACCTTCAAAATGACTGACAAAGCTTCAACTACAATAGCTTGGAGGATGGGGTTTAAGCACTGATAGTCTCAACCTGCTTCATCCTTGACTACGACTATATTGCTAAAGCAACAAAGGCGATTATAAGTATGGGTGTAAGTGAGCCAAGCCGGCTTGCGAGCCAGCTCGTATCTTATACCAGCACGTTACTGGTTTGTCTTCCTTATTTCCCCAAAACATGCTCCAATGATTCTAAAATGCTCAAGTTACAAAGGCATGTCATATTTATATACATATAAATTTATACATACATGGATATACTTGATAATATTAGAGTGATATTAACATATATATGCTCAAATCCATTTCTCCTCAACACCAACATAAATCCTGGGCTGAACAAATGAGATATTTGAAGACACATAGTCAGATGGAAGAGTAAGAGGGAGAAACGAAGCTACTGCCCAACATTAAATAAAGATGAAACAACAAGCAACTTAGCAAGACTCAATCTCTAACAAAAGAGCAAACGCATTTACTGAATTTTGTTGAATCAACCAATCAAAAAGAGAGAAAGGTATATTTATGGGCCACAAGCTTCACATCAATATTACAACAGCTAGTGTATATACTCATTGAATGTTAAAATGGGTAGAGATGTAGTGGTGTCCTTATTTTTATTTATTCCAAAATCTGATGGGGAACTTTTGATCAAATTATATTCTATTCCACACATAACAAAGATCCATTCCCTTGCAATATTAACATGAAGCTTTATGTCAGACGAGTGAGACAGCGCAACCTCTATATATACCGTCTAGGGGAGATTTACTAAATAAAACATCACAATGTGCATAAGTATAAATAAAAGTTTGCTGCCAAGCCTCAAGAACATATGTATATAGCTATATGAGCAATGAAAAGGTGCTGTTGAACATTAAAAGCAACTCGAGCTGCATTTAGTGAAATCAAAATTTTAATAGAAAAAAGCTAAGGTAGGAAAAAAACCGGCAAGTAAACAAATGTCTCCCATTTATATTCCACACAAAGCCACTTGATCACATTGAGATGAGAATAGTAGATATACAATTTAAAGATACCATAATACCTTATTTCGTTTCACAGTTATTGCAGAACTTGAGTTGAATTAGTGGAAATATCCAGGATATCATAGGTGCAATTCTACATAAATAGTAGCAGGTCAACTGTCAGATGTTAGCAAATAAGTCACCACATTATTCAGCAAAATCAGTGCTCTAAGAGAGAGAGCAGCATGACAGATGTTTGATTCTATTTCATAAGGCTGGCTAGATTTTTTTTTTTTTTGGAGACATTTAGTCCAATTAAGGCAGACTCACACACACACATGGCAAACACAAGACTCGAACCCAAGATTCCCAACCAACAGGCCAAGGTGAGTCGCTGGCTAGATATAAGAAAGCAGAAGTACAGATTTCATTGGTGGAAGGCAAACCACCAATCTAATAACTGGTACACAGTCAGGCACAAGTCGAAAGCTCAACTCTTAGGGCTGTTTGGATGCAGGATTTAGGCCGGATTTGGGGCGGATTTAAGCTAAATCCAGCCAAACGGCCAAAAATGCAAAACCAAATCTCACGGTAAATCGAAGCCGCGGTTGACAGAAAATTCCCTCTTTTCGTGGTAAATCCCGGTTTTACGAAATCCTTCGATTCGGCAGATTTACGGGATTTGGCCGAAGGAACGCACGAAAGGAAGAAAGTTACCTTCACAGCGAGCGAGCTCCCGTCGTTGCTTCCGATCAAGATGTCTTAACTTCCGATCCAACAGGAAGGGAACGTCGTCGAAGGCGCGAAGTCGAACAGCGACGAAGGAGCCGAAGGCAACCCAAAAATAAAGGAGAAAAGCAAACCGCAAGGCTTAGGCTATGGAGAGAAAAGAAGCAAATCGCATAAGAATTATTTAAAACAAGTAAATTAATCTTAATAATTAATATTCATTAATTAATTAGACATTAATTCATATAAATTAATAGTATTTATAATTTCCTTTAATGAAAAATATAATAATTAATTAATTAATTAATTAATTAATTAACTAAGATATTAGATTATGCTAATTATAATTTTATTTCAATTCGATAAAAAATTTAATTAGCTATAATGTATAATTAAAAAAAGCTAGATATATATACATTAGTTATAAAATAAAATAAATCATAATAATTTATATAATTGATACTATTTTTATTTAATTTATCTAAATAGAAATGATGAGTTAATTAACTTAATAAATAAATCATTTGTTAATTGGATTCTGTATGATTTAAATAGTCTATTTCGGGAGCTTGGGGTTTTACAACTATTTCACAATTACTTTCTTACAAATTTTGATAATTCTAAAAACTATTAATATTTACTTATATTAATTAAATAGAAGATTATTCAAAATGAGTAAACTAATCTTAATAATTAATATTTATTAATTTGTTAGATATTAATTCATATAAATTAATATTATTTATAACTTACTTTAATAAAAAATAATATATTTAATTAATTAAACATTAATAAAGATATTAGATCATGATAATTATAATTTTAATTCAATTCGATAAAAATTTTAATTCTATAAATATTTAATTTAAAAAGCTAGAGAGATATACATTAGTTATAAAATAAAATAAACCATAATAAAAAAATTAATTTAAATAATTGATACTATTTTTATGTAATTTATCTAAATAGAAATAATGAGTTAATTAACTTAAAAAATTATTAATTAATAAATAATTCTTGTTGGATAGATTCTTTATGATTTAAATAGTCTAATTAAATTTTATAGAAGCAAAAAAAAATGATGAAATATCAAAATAATAGAAATTTTGAATAATGAATTAAATAGACAAACAGTTTGTTTTAGTTTAGCTAGATTTAACATCAATCACACCAACAAATTTTCAAAATTTAACCAATATAAAATTTATTGAGTTCAAATTTACAAGATTTGCTAAATCCTACTTACCCTCCTCGCAACCAAACATCAAAGGGTGTTGGGGAAGAGCTCTTATGAAAACTTTGTTAGTATTAATTATTATGTAGTTTTTTAAATATAGGCCAAGATTTATAGAATAAAAAAAGGAATATAGCAACATTTTTGAAAAGTGTGACCGAGGCTTCGTTTGGAATGGCTTTCTTACTACTTCTTAAATCAACTTTTTAGTATAAAATTTTTGTGAACTAGAAATTTGTGTACTAGAAAGCTGCTTTAAGAAGTAGTAATTAAGAAAGCTATCCCAAATGAAGCATGAGTTTGATCATAAAATAGCTGCTCTAAACTTAAACAATTTTAAAACTCATTCTGAAAACTATTAAGCAAAGACCAACGTGATTATGGTTAGAAAACAAAGTAGAAAGAAAGTTATCCAAATAAATCACATTCTTTAAATAAGTAGGATTCAATTAAAAATTTATATGACATTATGTACACTATGTTTATGTTATGGAAGAAACATCTCTTTTCTTTTCTTGGCTTAGCTAAGAAAAGTGATTTTTCTTCCATAACACTCAAATATTATTTATTTATAACATTAATAATCAACTACTTTTTTCAATAACATCATCCCAATCTCAAAAATATAATTATTGTGTGCTATAATATTGGTGATAGTAGTGAGAGTTTAATTTCTTAGCTTTGCTTCAAGGTTTATTACACAAATAAATAATAAAAAATTTTCAAGAGACTTCAAAATTTTTAAGTAGAAAATAAGAAAAGGGAAAAAAATCATTAAAGCGAGATCACAAAATGTTCATCCACTCAACTTGAGAAGACGAGGTCACAAAATGTTGAACACTAGTTTGGCCTTTTATGTCTCTAATATGCATTGCGCGAAGAAATAGTTGAGGGATATAATGGTTAGATGACATTGGTCAAGAGAGGAAAGTCAGGCGATGATGTTCTGATAATGAAAGTCCAGCGATGGTTGTCAAAAGATGTTGGTGAAGCAATGAAATTTGAGCAATAATAATCAAACGATGATAGTCGGATGGTGAAAAGTTAGGCAACCGCAGTTGAGAGATGGATATCAGATCATGGCTATCAAGTGACGGTAGTAGGATGGTGGCAATCAGACGATATGATTGTTAAAAGTGATCGTTGGGGTCAACTGTCAAACTAGGCTATTGATTTTTTGATCATTAAGTTCTATTCAATTTTAATTCAAAGTTCATGTCATATAAAAAATGGTGGCATTTTAGTAAACTTTTCTAAATGCTCAAAACACTATATTGAAGCACCCATGTTGATTCAAACAGTTATTGATCATTCCTTAGACATTTAACTACCTTAAAGATATCAAAACTGAGTGATCTTGGTCTCGTTGGATTTCTCTCGCCAAATTGCTTTTTTTAATCGTAAGCATGCAAGATTTGGATATTATTTGATCCCTCAATTAATATAAAAAATGTTCAGGTATGCTTTAAATGCTTAATTTTGGTTCATGTGGATTTGGATCAGATCACTTCTAATACTGTTAGGCTTGTCCCATTAATATGTTTGATAATATGAGTTCATTGAAATTGAAGTTGTGTTGGCCTTGAATCTAATTTCGAAAATTTCTATCTCAAATATTACATCAAGCTTTGTGTTTAATTGAATAAAATTCTTGGTGACTTGTCAAGAGTAAACCCCAATTTCAGGTTTTATTATTTTCATTAATTTTTAATAATTCAATCTTAACATGTATAAAAAAATTCAACTTATAATTGTTTATGTGCATCATATTTCAACATGAACTTGATGAGTGGTTATTCACCTCTAAGGCTCTAATACATTGATGAGTCAATTCAAATGTTGTGTGCTAGAATATTGGCAATGGTAGAAGAAAAGTGATTGTATCGCCTTGGCACTATACAAAAAATCACATATTGATGCGAGTTATAGAGTAAACTTTTGAATTGTATAAAAATCTAGGGCTATATCAATCCTAAATAATGCTTAGGTTTTTCTTTGATATCAAAATAATAAAACTCCATTTAATATGCACAAGTATATGTGCCAAATCAAGTAATATAATGATATAGTAGAGTGTCGAACCCACAAGAAGATATGCTTACTTGCAACCAACTACTACTATTTACTTTAATTACAATAATTATGCTATTAAAATAAAAATGATGTGTGTAGAGATTCTATAACTAAATAAAATGGTAAAAATATTGTATACAATATTTAAATAAAGTGTTTTGAGGTAAAAAGGATATATGTTGAGCTTGTAGGGGTAAAAAAGATATATGCTGACTTCCTCAGTTATAATATCTCCTTAAGAACCTAGAACATT
This sequence comes from Dendrobium chrysotoxum, assembly GCA_019925795.1. Taxonomy (NCBI): domain Eukaryota; kingdom Viridiplantae; phylum Streptophyta; class Magnoliopsida; order Asparagales; family Orchidaceae; genus Dendrobium; species Dendrobium chrysotoxum. The sequence continues at coordinate 15,761,937 of CM034314.1, read as the reverse complement.
TAACATCATATTTCTAGGCATGCAAACATCATATCTCAATATTTCTGGTTGTTCTTGTATTCCTCCATCGATGTTATACATTACACTATATTTTAACTACATATATGATAACTATGTGTATTAAATAAAGAATTGAATAAAATAAAAAATATCATTTAGCATTTATAAAATAAGAGTCTTCATTAGTACTTGACATGCTCTTTACATCATCAATCTAAAATAAGAGAATTAGCCAGACATTGAATACATGACAAGCAAATTCATTTTCATTAAACTTATGAAGAATGAAAATACAAGAAAGTGATATCATCATAGATGATCAATGCATCTTCTCTACGTACACTCCTCCCTTAAGTAGAGTTGCTTCAACAAACACAGGCTAACTCTCCAATGGATTATATCTTTTACTTCCCTAGCTTCCCTTAGATTTCACTCTAAGAGGGAACTAGAAAAGTACTATGAAAAAATACCGAATTTTACACAAGTGACTGAACTCCCTTAAAAACATAATATCATAACTATTTATAAAAAAACACTAAAAGGCATCTGGTGCTGCGATGCTTGAAAGATTAACGTTGCAATGCCCTTGAACTGCTCCAATGCCTCCGCACTGAAGATTGTGCTCCGCTGCGGCGCTTGCTAATGTGAAATAATTAGTTAGTGAACAATCATGTCTTTTTATTGAAAGGGTGTAACCCTTGGAAGTTACAACTGTAACACCATGGAGCTACTGACATTTGGGCGTTGCGGCACTTGAGTGGTAAAATATGGTGCTAATGCATGAGAAATTATGGCGTAGCTGTATTTAAAAATAGATTATTAAGCACCACCAAACTGGCATTTTGATGCTGCAGTGCTAGTAATGTTGTGATGCTAGTTGTTTTGCCACCACATCACTGACAAATAGAGAACTCGATACTGTCTTATCCAAATTGTGGTGCCTCGATAGTTTTGAAGGTGGCGCTGTGGCGTTGTTTCATCGGTTGCCATGGTGCTATAGGTTCCTTAGAATTTTCTGCCATTTTGGGGTTTTCCTGCATAAAAATAACTAAAATAATACATTTTTACTAAAAATAAAATAGATAAAATAATACATAATTTACACTTATCACATACATATATGAATTAAATAAGCTAAGGATATTTCACTGTTGATCACATGAGATTTTTAGATAAAAACTAAGAAAATAAGGAAATCACAGAGTTTGCTCTAGTTGAAATAATTTAATTAGTGTAAGTCTTAGGCTATAAATAATTTCTTATCCCATAATTAGAGGATATATTGAAACAACATAATAGCATAAATTATAAAAGATGAGTGTTGACGTAGAGATAAATAATACTTCAAGGCATGGAAATATTAAGTGATAATTTTGTGAGGAATTATGCCCAACTGATAAATAATATAATTTTAATATATATTGTTAATAAAATAAAATAAAATAGTATTTTATTTTGATGATTATATGCATGGATGTGATTTTAATGCATGACCATAGTTGAGAAATTGAGGTTGTAGGGTCTGTAATCCAGCGATAGAGGTCGGAGGGACTGTAGTCCAGCAATAAAGAACAGAGGGACTGTGATCAAGCAATGTTGAGTGGAGGTATCATAGTCGAGTGATTGAGGTCAAAGAGATCCTAGTTAGGGGATGGTGGTCAAAGGGACCCTAATCAGGCGATAGAGGTTATATGGACTATAGTTAGGCAGAGGCCTGTAGAACTGTAGTTGGGTGATGAAGGTCGGGGGAATCGTATAATGATAGTGGTTACAGGAAACAAAGTCTGGTGAGTAAGGTCAAAGGGATTGTAGTTAGGTGATAATGGTTAGAGGGTCCATAATCAGGTGATGGAGGTCGGACTAATCATAGTCAGGTGTCGGTGGTCAAATGGATCGTAATTGGGCAACCTAGGTAGAAATGATTGTAGTTAGGTAATGGAGGTCAGTGGGACCATAGTCGGGCAATAATGGTAGGAGGGATCATAGTCAGTTAATGTTGGATAGAGGGACCGTGGTTAAGCGATGGTTGTCAGAGAGATCATTATTTAGCTATAAAGGTCCTAGGGACCATAGTCGAGTGACAGTGGTTGGATGGATTATAGTCTAGTGACTGAGGTCAGAGGAACCTCAGCCAGTCGATGGTGGTCAGAGGAATTATAATCAAGTTATAGAGGTCGGAAGGGTCGTAGTTAGGTGACAGTGGTTAAAGGATCATAGTTGGTGAAAGGTTCTATGATAATGGCTAAGTAAAGAAAAGTTTAGGCAGTGGTGGTTGATCGGAGGTCAGACAGTGGAAATTGGATGAAGACTAGATGGTGGCAATGATTAAGTATATATTTGAGGATCATGATCGAGTATAGGTTTGATGGTGATGGTCGGGTGGAGGTCCAACTGTGATTTCCTGGCTAAAGTTTGATGATGATGGCTAGGTAGATGTCTAGCAGTGACGGTCAGGTTGAGGTTTCGATGGTGGTGGTTGAGTGGACATATGATGATGATAAGCCAGTAAAAGTCCAGCAAGGACAGCCAACTAGTGAGGGTTTACTGGTGGTGGTGCTCAAGTGGACTTTCAGGATTATTGAAGCCTTAGAGCTCCCTTGAGTCTTTGCCCAAGATTTTAGCTCTTCCTCTATATGGAGACTGAGGGTCTATTTAAAGATTTTTGGGAGTGGCATACCCCATAAACATGGAGAGAATCCAGAGTAAATTTGGAGTTTACATTGAAAAACCCATATTGATTCTGTTGATCATGGAGTGTTTCTTAAGCATTTATGTGCCTAAATGGTGTCAGAATCAAATGATCTTGGGCTTGTTGGATTCATCTCATTTTTTTTCCACTTGATTGACTATAAGCATGATATATTTGGAGATTATTTGGTCATCTAGTTAATATTATGAGGCTTCAAAATATACTTCTGGCCCTTGATATGGAGCTATTTGGGCTCAACATTTATTGATTTTGGTGTTGTCAAGATTATCTTATTAAGACATTTAGTCAAGTTAGACTCAAGATTCAAGCTTATCAAGGCGATTTTAGATGATGTATTAGTTACCCCCTATTTTTTGGTCGTCAAAGCTTATGGAGTCCAAAAATATATGTGGGTGCTTTTTGAAAATTTCTTAATGAAAATTTATAATTTCAAACAAATTATGAGGCATGATCCTTGGACTTTAACATGGACTTCCCATCGGGACTATGGACTAAGTAAAATGCCCTTGATCATAATTTTAGTATTTCATTAAGTTGGTGGGTCGATTAGAGCAAAAAATATAAAAATATTTTACTCCAAACTTCTAAAGTTAAAGCTAATTGTTGAGGCTCTATTTGGCCTTGATAATACCAAAATTGAGTTCAAAATGTCGAGAAAAAGTCCTACAAACCCCAAACATTTTTTAAACAAGCTGACCAACTATGATATCTATAAATAAGATAAATGATAACCTAAAAATACATTGTGTCTAACCACTTAAGGATCTCCTTATTTATTACTTCTTTTATAGCAGGATTTAACCTCCTTTTAGCATCAGTTTTGGGTTAATAATATTCATCTAATAGAATCTTATGCATGCACACTTATGGACTAATTCATTGAATGATTGTTATAGTCCACCCAAAAGTTTTTTTAATGGTTTCTAAGAACCCCAATCAACCCTTTATCTTGAAATTCATCCAGATCAATAAATATAATTACTGGCAACATTGATGAATCACCAAAAAATACATACTTAAGGTGATTAAGCAGCACTTTGAGCTCTAAAATGGGTGCCTCTAAAATAAATGGTCAAAGATCTACCTAATGTTGAAGTATCTAAGTTTTCAAGCCTTTAAGGGAAATGTTTAACTCCTAGAAGGGTAGCAATATCACTTATAAGCTCTTCTATGTCATCCTCAATCAACAATTGATCCAACATATCTAAGTCCAAAATGTCAGCTAAAGCATCCTCTACATAATCATCTACCACATAGACTCTATAATAATGGTTTTCACTATCACTATTTGGGAATTTCACTGACTTCAAAGTATTTATTGTTACTTCTTCATCCTTAACTCTCATAGTTGATTCCTCTTTTTGGACATCAATCATATCCCTCTCTATCTCTAGAAATGGTCTTCCTTAAATAATTAGTATTTCCCTATCATCCTTCATATCTAACACAATGAAATCTACTGGGAAGATAAACTTGTCTACCTTAACTTAGACATCCTCTATCACCTCCTCGGGTAAGTGAATGTTCTATCAATTAACTACAGGGAGATAGTCATGGGTTATACCTCACCTAAGTCTAGTCTTTTGAAGATAGATAAAGGAATGAGTTTAATGCTCGCTCATAAATCACATATTACCTTTCCACTAAAATTCTCCCTTATAACACATGGAATGGTAACGCTACTAGATTTTTTTAGCTTTTCAAGAAGTTTACTTTGTTAGAGTACACTATATTTTTCAGTAAGAGCACTAGTCTCATAATTAACTAACATCCATTTCTTACATAAGATGTCCTTAATAAACTTAACATTATTAAGCACCTACTCAAGGGCTTCAGTAAAAGAAATGTTGATGTTCAACTTCTAAAAGACCTCTAAAAACTTAGATAAATGCTTATCCAAATTATGCTTTTGCAATCTCTATGGAAATGGTGGTGGTGGTCTATCTATAACTTTTTAATATGTTTATCTAATGTAGGGTCAAGTTTAGGATGTTCAAGAGATAAATTGGGATCTACTTGTGTTTCCTTAATTTGTTCATATTTAGGTACATCCTTGCCTTGTTCATTTTTTTCTTTCTACTTCCATTAATTCCTTAACACATCTAAGCTTAATGACTTTGTGCTGCTCTTTCTCCTTCTCTTTAGGATTGATTCCTTTGTTGCTAGGTAAGATTCCTTGAGGTCTATTATTTAGGGAATAGGCTAACTTCCCTAACTGATTTTTCTAAGTTCTTTATGGAAGCACATTCACCTTTAAGTTGGGTTCCAATCTACAACACTAAATCTTTGAAGGAAGGCCTCTTGTCCTTATATTGGTTATTTGAATTAAAATTTGAAGGATAAAAAGGTCTAAGGTTAGCAAAATTCTATTGTGGAGGAGAATTTCAAGTGCCTACAAGATTGGGTTGTTGATTATTCCAACTAAAATTGGGATAGTTTTTTCTGGGTTATAGGTATTGGAATATATGTTATTTGACTTATTCATCATATTTAGAGATTCTATATCTGATGAGTTATGATCACTAGGTATTCAATATGTAGATTTTTTTAAAGGCATATGTTCTCCTAAGGTTACACAACCTTCTAAGTTATCTAGTTTCCTAGAAATTGCAGTGACTTGTGAGGTCAAAATGGACAACACATATGATTTATTACCTTCTTAAGGTTCATTCTATCAGAAGGCCATTGATAATAATTGGTGGCCATGTACTTGATTAAAGTATATGCTTCATTAAAGGGCTTAGACATTAAAGAACTTATAACTATGGCATCTATAATAGCATTAAGGGAACCTACCAAATTATGGTAAAATGTCTGAATAATCAACCCATCATGATAAAGTGTATTGTGGGAACTTCCTTTATAAACCTCTCTCATGCCTCATAAGTTGACTTCTCATCTAACTGGTTATAATATGTAATGTCATTTCTCAACTTGGCAATTTTTTAGGGCGTGAAATACTTGGCAAAAATCCTTGGCTAACTTATTCCATGTTAATATAGAACCTAGGGGTAAAGAATTTAAATATAATTTTGCCTTATCTCTTAAAGAAAATGAAAATAATGGAATTATTAGAGACTCTATTGTACTTAAGTGTTGCCCATATTTCTAAAAAGCGGGCAATATGTAGGTTATCAATAAGAGATCCCCAAAACTGTGCATTTTAACCATTTGAATAACTGAAGGTTTAAGTTCAAAATTATTTTCCTGAATGTTTAGCCTACTAATTCTTTGATGAACATCAACTACTAAAGGGCTAGTGTATTCTCCTAATGGTGTAGGTTTATCACTTTCATTAATAGGGTTTCCCATGTTTTTTATTTTTATTTATTTATTTTAGATTTTCTATTTTTTTAATTATTTTTTTTTCAATTTCTAGGTCATATTAAGATAGTATAGCTTGAACCCAACTACACATGCAATAAGTATTAAAAACTAATCTACCACTTTAAGTAATACTGAACAAGCTCTATAATTTGATAAACAAAAGCATATGTAATAAATAAATTTTGCATATAACAATACAACAGTTATCCTAATAATCAATAAGATGATGATGTAGAATTAACTAGAGATGAAAATAGAAAGATTAACAAGTGAATTTTAAAACTAATTTCAATTTGCTCAATATGGACTTGAAATAATTGAATCTATGATAACAACATGAAAAACTATTTGATGAGTGCACACAAGTTTATAAAATGATATGTATGTTATGGCTCTTTTACGTTAGTGTATGTATCACTTATGGGAGGCAACCCAATTGTGTTATGCGATGTTGAGTATATATTTAATTTCTTTGTAATATTTAGTTATATCCTTTTTATTAATTGTGTATGTTATTGTTGTTGTGTAGTTAAATTTTTCATTCGAGTAACATTACCTATATTGCTTAACTATTGAAATTGTCCTCTCCATAGCGCTTGCACTTTGATAGCTAAATTAGCCAAATTAAAAATAGCATCTAAAAATTATTTAAAATTTAGAATAATAGAAATCTTAGGTGTTAAACTAAATGAACAAATGATAATAAATTTTATTTTTTAAAATTATAATAATCAACTAAACAAAGCATCTGAGCAAATATCTCATCTTGAACTTCAAATACAAAATACTTAAGCACTGACTAATGATTTCAAGATTGAATAATTAAGTTTAAAAAAAGAGAGTGTGTAGATTAAATTATGAAAATCATTATAAGCTCCATTATGTAATTAGTGAGCTTATAACAATCCTTAGATTAATTCAATTTAGGGTTTCTTGAAGGAAGAAGGCAATTAGATAGTCAAAATCATTATTGTAGTGCTCAAATATGTTTGAACAAAGAAACTCATGAAAAACAAGCAAATTAAAAGAAAGAAATGAAAAGAAAAATGAGTACTTCATAAAAAAATTGTTATCTGATGTAGCCACATTCCTAAATAAACTCTAGTACTTGAATAAAATAGAAGAGTGAAAGTAAACTAATACATATGAAGGGTTCCAAATGCTTTTCTAATTTAATTAAAAGCACAAACAATTTGCAAATTAAATATTATTCAACTCTGAAATCAGTAGTCAAAAATGCACTTACACTTGTAGTAGATGAGTTCAATTTGAATATTAACAAGGATGATTTATGAAGACGATTACTCATGATTGCTTAAATTAAAATTGCAATACTTTGATCATTATAATTTACATCTAATTGGTAGTGTATTGTCTCATATTTTAGTTAATTTCAAATTGCCAAAATTTTATTTGTGCTAATGAAGTTAATCAATAGATGATTATACTATTATTTGAGGACAAGCAAGAGCTTAAGCAAGAGAAATTTTATTAAGTGAAAATTATGTAATATTTATTATCTTAAATTCTAGTAAAAATATTATTTTTAGTTGATGTTGTGCATGAATATATTAGGAAAAGAAAAAAAATCATAAGTGGTTGAACCAACATTGTGATGCTCAAATTATTAGTGTTGTAGTGTCTACAACACCCTAGCACCAGACCAGGACATTGCAGTGCTGGAGCCTCAAAAAAATATCAATTAAATTTAGCTCCCTAGCGGAACAAAGGTCAGTGCTGCAGTGCTTCACAATGCTACAATGCCAGAAACTAACATCATAGCACTGGAGTCTCAGAAATTTGAGTGTTAGAGCAGCGGAGTAGTTGATGAATGTAGAGCCATGCCATATTAACCAAATGACATGATGATTTAGCCAGTAGTCAAAGTGGGTTAGTCCACTACCGTAACGGAGCCTACTTAGTAACGCCGAGGTGCTAGTTTATATTATAACACTACGCTGCCACCATATCGAGTGCCACGGCCCTTGAGTCCATTTATGTACTTAATATAAATAGTTTTTCAGTCTATTTATTTGGGGGATCTGTTATTTCAATGAGTCTTGAATGCTTAAGTATAGTGTCACCTTAGAGTTAAGTATAAGGGGGACCAGAGGAGAGAAAGATATATCAATTGGAGTGGTTGACCTACCTTATTAGGAGAAAAAAAGTAATTAAAGAAGATAGGAGTGTGGAGATTGAAGTTGTACTATCCTTATGATATTTACACCTTTCTTTTTATACCTACTTTCCATAGCAATAAATGATATTTGTTTTATTTTATTTTAATTTAATGGCTACCTAAATATCCTAATTTGGGTCTAATAATGTGAAACCTTAGTAGTTACTAATGTAGAATCTTATACTTTACTGAATTAATAGATATTTCAATATCTCTCATTCTTAATTTAATCTATATAATGGACATGCATAGTGTTAAAATATAGTGTAATATATTATCTCGATGGAGGAATATTTGAACAATTAGGAATATTAAAATGGATACCTTGCGTGCCCATATATATGATGTTTAGTGTTCTAGAGTTTATGGAGAAGTAGTAATTGTAGGGGGGCCATAAACTTGCCTTCACTTTCTTACAAATTTGATAGAGATCTAAGGATGCATAAGATTAGATTCACAACCAACATAGGAGAGTCTAGTTAGGAAGATGAAAATTCACATCATTATCTATTAATGTCATATCTTTCTTTTGCATTTCTTAGTCAAGACAGAATATAAACCTAATTTTCACTGTGTAGGATAAATTTGTACCTTAAATAGGCAGTACAAGAATATTTGCATTATAGTAAAATACTTCCTCATGGGATCAACACTCTCTCATATCACTTTTATTACTTAATTTATACATGTACTTATGTTATTTAGTGGGCATTTATATCAAAGAAAATATAAATATATTTCACACACATCTGCTTGCTTACATCATCAGTCGGAGCGACCTTTATGGGGGCTGTGGAGTAACCTTTTGAATTGCTATCAATCCCTAAGCAATGCTTAGATTTTCTTTGATATAAAAATTATAAAAATCTCACTTAATATACGCAAGTATAAGTGCCGAATCAAGTAATATAGTGACAGAGTAGAGTATCGATCCCACAAAAAAGTATGCTTACTTGCAATCAACTATTACTGTTTACTCTAATTGCAATAATTATCCTACCAAATAAAAATGGTTTTAGAGATTCAATCCCTTAAAATAAAAATAGAAAAAGATAATGAATATGATATGTGGATAAAGTGTTTTGGATTGATAAATGTAATTAGCATATCTTCCCTAATGAATCTCTTAAATTACATATGTGATTTAGAGCTTATGTATCTATAGATCTCTATCGAGCTTATAGGGGTGAAAATGATGTATGCTGACCTTTTACAATTATATCATCTTCTTAAGAACCTAGCATATTTTATATCTTATATCTAGGCATGCAAACATACTATTTCAATATTCCTAGTTCTGTCTACATTCCTCCGTTGAGGCTATACATTATACTATATTTTAATTATACACATGGCATCTATATACATTAAATTAAGAATGAGTAATATTAAAAATATCATTTAATCATTTATTGAATAAGAGTATTCATTAGTACTCATTATGATCCTTACATCTTCAATCTAAAATAATAGAATTTAGCCAGACATGGAGTAAGAATAAAGCAAACTCATTTTCATTGATATCATTGTAGAAATAAAATACAAGATATGGATATCACCAGATTGGCTCAATGGATCTCTTTTACACGCCTTCTTTTTTACTTAAAAAGTTGCTTCAACATACACAAGCCAAACACTCTAATGATTGTATCAAGTACTTCCCTAAATTCTCTTAGATGTTACTATAAGGGAGATTAAAAAAAGTACTCTGAAAAGTGTTGAAATTATACAAGTGATTGAAGTCTCTTATAAACATAACATAATTTATTTATAGAAAAATACAAATTAGGCAATTGGCTCTCCGACGCTCGAAAGGTAGGCACTACGGTAACCATAAAGTGAACTAACACCTCGGCACTGATGTTTTTGATCCACCACAGTGTTGGTTTATATGGAACAGTTAATTAGTGAAACAGTCACATTGCTTCGCTGGCAAATCATGTTCTGGGGTACTTATAACTATTGTGCCACAACGTTACTTTTGTTTGAGTTATGTGGCATCAAAGTAGAGATTTTGGGCTTTGCGGCACTGAAATGTGGCACCACGGCATTGTGCAAACAGAGTCTTAGAACTGCCAAGTTAAAATTTTGATGCCACGGCTTTGCCAAACAGAAAAGTGTGCGCTGCCATGTCCATATTGTGGCACACCAACAATGTTCATGATAGCACTGCGACTTTGATTTGTTCAACGCCACGGCCCTATATGGTACTTAAAATTTTGCACCCTTTTTATATTTTTCCTGCACAACATAAATAAAATAATATATTTTTACTAACAATATAACATATATAACAATTCATTATTTACACTTATCAAGGGACCGTAGTTGGGTGATAGAGGTTAGAGGGACCATAATTGTATGACTGTGATTTGAGGACCGTAGCCCATAAATGGTCCTATGGCGATGGCCAGGTAGAAGTCTGCTGATGGAGGCAGGGCAAAGACCCAACAATTAAGATTAGATAGAGATTTGAAGGCGATGATCAGGAGGAGGTCAGATGGGAATGGTTGGGTAGAGATCCAGCGCTGGTAGCCGGGCAAGGGTTCGACAATAATGGTTAGGAGATGGTCAGGCAATGGCGGCCTAACTGAGGTATGGTGGTGTTAGCTGGGTGAGCATCATATAATGATTGGCCAGTGAAATTATGACGAAATTATCCAGGTGGAGTTTGAAGATTCTTCAAGCCTTAGAACTCTCTTGAATATTTGGCCCAAGGTCCCAACTCTTCCTCTATGTGGGGAGTGGGGGCCTATTCATATATTTTTGGGTGTGGTAAGCCCCGTAAATATGAGAAAGATCCAGATCAAATTCAAAATGCTCCATCGAATGACCCATATTGATTCTCCTGATAATGTAGCATTTCTTCAACATTTATGTGCCTAAATGGTGTCAAAATCAACTAATATTGGGCTAGTTTGATTTCTCTTGTTTGTCTGCTCAATTCGATTGTAAACATGTCATATTTGGATATAATTGAACATCTAATTAAAATTCTAAATTTTCTAAATATGCTTCAGACCCTTGATTTGTGGTTATTTGGGCTCAGGTTGGACCGATTTTGGTGTCATTATGTTTATTTTGTCAAGATGTCTAGCTTAACTATAAGTTTTCTGAAATCAAAGTTTGGATAACCCTGAATTTAATCTCTGAAGTTTCCAATTTAAATATGGCTCGAGATTTGTGCTCGATCAAGGCAATTTTTGGTGACGTATTAAATATATTAACTTATAACACATATATTAATATTATAAATTAACTTAAATTGGCATATAGTTTATGCTTTCTAAGCAAACCCAAGGTACTTCATATATGTTTGGTATAATCATTATTATTCTTGAATATACCAAATATATCATTAATAAACACTATCACAAACTATTTAACATAAGGCTTAAATATATATTCATCATACACATAACTTTATTGGTGTATTTGACAATACAAAAGGCTAATCAGAAGTTCATAATGCCCTATCTTTTATTAAATATTATCTTCGCATTATTAATGTTCTTTACCCTCAATTGATAATAATAATATCTTAAATCAATTATAGAAAATATTAAAACTCCATTTGACTGGTCAAATAAATCAACTTTTTTTAATTTATATATAATCTCATTGTACATTCTTTTTCTTAACAAAAAAAAAAAAAGACACTCCAAGGATATTATCAAGTCTAATGAAATCCTTAACAGTGAAATCCAATAGTTGACTATTTAGCTCATATAGCTCATGAGTAACCAATCTATATGGTGTTTTTAAAATTTGTTACAATTTCAAGCTAAACATTTATTATAATGTCACACCCCTTGCCATGTTTTAAGTAAATGGTCTAATCATTAGGCGAGTTAAATTTAACTCTATTATGTCAAAACTTGATGATAACATAATACTAAAAGAAAATTTTTCATACCCAAAACTATATTATATAACACCCAATTTGGAAGAATTGCTTATTTTACTTCTTAATTAACCTATTAGAGCCACTAATCTCTTTTGACTTAATACAATCATTAGTGGAAGCCAAGATAACTCAGATCCATCAAAATACATATTTAATTTCATTCAATTCTTGCCGACTCAGAAAATGAGAGATGCACCTGAGAGTTTCACTAATATAAGTTCTCTTTGGAATTTTCTTGATTGAAATACATTGAAATTGATTGATTAACATACTATATAATTGATTGATTGGCATACATACATATGTGAATGATTGAATATATGATTTGATAGATGATTGATGTGACCAGTGATTCCATCATTTTTATTAGTGGTCCGTAGTGAGAAATATCGAGAGAGACATTTTTCTAAGTTTGCTAGATTGTAATAGCCTAATTTTCAATTTTCTAGATTTTTCTCTATGAGTGCTAGGCAAGGCGGTGCCCCGGCATTAGGCTCTCAAGAAAATAGAGAAAAAATGGGGGAATTGAGTGTGCATATCAATGTCGGGGAACTCCACCATAGTATCGAGTCTTAAGTGAAGAGATCCTGAGGGAAGCTAGAAGATTCTTTGGAAGTGATTTTATCTCTCATAAACTTGATTAAAATATAATATCTCTCATTCGAGTTATTTTCTACCATGTAACTTTTAATATATGTAGGCATTATCATCCTAAGCTTTTTGACTTCTTTGTTAATATTAAACTTGCACCGGGTAGATTTACTTGTATCTCATTTTAATTAAAATGAGTAGTATAATGTCAATCATAAAATGATAAAAAATTAATATATTGCATTTAGATATATAATACATGGCATACACATGCTTACTATTCATTTAGCATAATATGAATTTTTGGCATACTATAGTCATACTACAGGCATATTAATGAGTATACTGATAATTTTATTGAGTGTATATGACATTTGCTATTTTGTTTTATTATTCTTTATATGATATCTAATATATGTAAAAGCAAGAAAGACTGACTAGAAATGATTAACTTATTTAGGTTGGCTGAAAATACGTTATCTTATATAGGAAGGTGGGCCGACGAACTTTTCTTTAAATAAGATTTGTAGTGTAATCCTATGTGATATGAAAAAGAGAGGTATAAGGAGGCTGATTGATATGATATGATATGCCGACGAGTAAAAAGTTATAACTTCTTACATGAAACCCACTTGATCGATGACTTGAGATATACGATATGAGACTGATTCATAGTAATAAGATTGGTATGATTGATACTGATTCATGTAGGATTTGCCTATAGTACTGGATATAAGAAAATGGCATAAATAGTTGGATGCCCTATCTTGCTTACATTATAGTACATTACAAGTGCATCTCTCACTGGTTTACTCTTTTATAGTCAGGAATTTAGACTGATAGAGTGATGCATTGTTTAACCTCATGACTATTATATATTAATTTTGAGGAATAAAATTAAATATGTATTTTGATGGATATGAGTTATAACAGTTTTGCTGATGATTGTATTAAATTAAAAGAGATTAGTGGCTCTCGTAGGTTAATTAAGAAGTAAAATGGATAATTCTTTCAAATTTGATATGGAGCTTTATAGTTGGTATTGGAGCAAAAGTTATTGGAAGATTTGGATTGTAATCTGAGCTATATGATTGATTGTGATGGGTAGAAATGGGTAGTGTTATATTTATTTTTTGTGTAATCAATTCATTCATATATATGATTAAATTATAATTTAATAGGAAAGAGAACAATACTGAGTGCAATGGATTTATCATAAATACTAAATGAGCATAACACAATGGCCCTAATGAGTTCCGAGAACATGATACAATTTGCTAGCTTGATAGCTTAGTTGATGAGTGATGCACAGAAGATATATTTTGAACAAGGAGATTGAAGAGGATAAATATTTACAGATGTTGTATAAGTTGAAGCCTCGTTGTTCAAGGGAGATGTAGAGCTATATGCAGCTAAGGATTGGCTGTTGAAAATGGAGAAAATCTTTCATAATATATGGTGCCTAGAGGAGAGAAAAGTACCACTGGCAATATTTTTATTTAAGGGTGAAGTTGAGATAGGGTGGATTGGATAACAAAGAGAAAAGTTTCACAGCAAGTTCAACTCACTAATCACTTGGGAGGAGATTGTTAGTACCTTTGGAGATTGGTTCATCCCCCCATCAGCACGACAACAGATGTATGAGGCTTTTGCATGGTTTAATCAAATCATTCAAGACAGAGTAGTGCAAATATATAATTGTAAAATATATAGCAGTCCGTATGAATATTGTCATGTCATATGATAATAAAATTATTGCAATTATATATTTTATGAATAGTGATCAGTAACCACGAAAAGGATCAATACATTTCATCATTTTTATACCTATCAATTAAAAAAAAGTTATCTATATTTGCCTTTATTATATGCATGTTGTATAGTGTCTATCATATTCTACACTTAATGCAGTGTATCTAATGCCAATACAATGTATCATGTATTCATATGCATCATATATCACTGTATCATGTACATCATATAATTTTTAACATGTGATTCATATATATCATATGCCCTTGTATCTAACTTATCGGTCTTATTATACACTAGTATCAATCATATCCTATACCATATTTATCATATTATATTATATTATATCACTTATACTATTTATCATATATACTAGTGTTATATGTATATGCAAGTAATGTAAGCAATATAATTTACTATAATGTAAGCATGATAAGGCATTTGATAATATGTGGTATTTTTTTTATCTAGTCTTGTAGGCCAACCTTACTGGAATCAATTTCATATCACATATTACAAATCATCAGTCAAGTGGCTTTCATGTAAGAAGTCATAACTTCTTGTTTATCAGCGTATCATATCATATCAATCAGTCTCCTTATACCTCTCTTTTTTATATTACTTAGGATTACACCACAAATTTTATTTAAAGAAAAGCTTGTCGGCCCACCCTCCTATACAAGGTAACATATTTTCTGCTAACCTGAATCAGTTAACCATTTTTAACCAGCCTATTTTGCTTTTACACACTTTTCATATCATATAAAGCATAATAAAACAAAATAGCAAATGTCATATACACTCAATAAAATTATCATTATACTAATCAGTATGCCTGTAGTATGTCAATAGTCTGCCAAAAATGCATATTATACTAAAAAAATAGTAAACATGTGTATGCCATGTATTCTATATCTAAATACAACACATTAATTTTTGATCATTTTATGATTAGCATTATACTACTCATTTCAATTAAAATGACATACAAGTAAAAACACTTGGTGAAAGTTTAATATTAACTATTCATAAATGCTTAGGCCGATGGTGTTTATCATATATCAAAAGTAACATAGTAGAAAATCACTATAACGATAGATATTGCATTTTAATCAAAGTTGAGAAGAGATAAAATTTGAGAACTCATCTATGAAAATAGAAATAGGATTTAGATCACCTACCATGATCAGGACACTTTTGCTAATTGGAGTGGCAACTTCCCATTTCTCTTCTCTTCTCTTCTCTCCTGGCCAAGGCTTGCAAATGAAGGGGAGTGGAAATGGGTTGAGCTTCACCTCAGAGTGGCGCCACGACAGAGCTGCTATGCGCTGTAACACACTCAATTCTCCTTTTTTTTGACATTTTTTCGAGAGCTCAAAATGGGGTGCCTCAATACCCAACACCACGGTGCCTATTACATATTATATATAATTAAAATTACTAAAATTAAATTAAACATGCATATTCTACAAGCTATCGCAATATTAACAAAATATAAAACACTAATAAACATGTTATTACCTATTTGTAATATAATATACAAACTAAGAGTAAAAAAGATAGGTCCCAAAGACAATTTATCAAAGAATAACTTAGCTAGGAAAGTGTGTAAAGTGTTAGAATAACCCTAATAACAAAATCTAAAATCATAATCTTACCTATCAAAACCTCTTAAGACACCTTAACTTCCTAAGTAGTCAAAGTAAATACTCGTGTTGGTACCAGTCACACATTTATTCCTTATAGTTCTCCCTTAATCTTCAACAATGATTTTTCCATCACTATATTTCCACCTCTTGGCTGCTCTAGCCTTTGGACCCATATTTATCCTTTATCGCACTGGATGCTTAATGGGAAATTACTCATTATGTGACCTTATTCACTACACTGTTAGCATCTTCTAAAGTTCATCAAACATTCATGTGGATATATTTTCCCATATGTAATTGAACTAGCTATTTCCTCTATTATCAACTAATCTTTTTTTATTTTGTTCTTATTCTTGTCTTATCATAGTTATATCATGCTCCAATAATTTTGCACTTTCCTATAAATCTGTAAAATTATTAATTGAAAGTGGAATCAAAGTCTAAAGTAAATGATTTATCACCCCTCTTAGAAATCAATAACATTTCTCAACTAGGTTATAAATCAATTATGGAGCATAACTATATAATGACATAAATTTAACCTAATATTGATTCATAATTATTTATCATTGAATAAGACTTATAAAACTCTTTTGCATCACCTGTCTTGTAGAAGGAGAGACAATATAATATATAAAAACTTGCTTAAACTTATCATAAATGATCAACTCATATTTATCTTCAACTTTTTCAAATATAGTTCTCTTTGACAATTTTCTTCCTTAGCTTCTAGCACAAAGATCATTAAGGATAACTGTAAGTATATAACTTATAAATTCATACCATTTAAGATTGTCTTAATTTTGTTTCACCTAGTCTTATTTTCTATTAAGAGAACAACCAAGCAATCACTCATTATTACCTGACTTCTGACATCTTTGATCTCTAATCCATCATAATCTAATGCCTGCAAATGACTAATGCTTGACGCATATTAGCCACTATAATTCTTTACTCATTTTATAAGTCACCTACTCTTTTATCTTATTAATATAATAACTAAGCTGATTATCCATCTTCACTTGTAATGCTTGATTATCACTTAACACTAGCAATTTATGAATGTTTGCAAGCCATCAATATTCGATACCCAGCTTAACAATCATCTAATCCCCCTTTTTTAGGAGAATGAAAAAATTGGTCATTGTTTAACTTTTAAATTCCCATAGTGAACATCATTAAAAGTTTATCAATGATTAAAATTTAATATCTGTTTGCCAACAACATTCATCAACAACTAATATTTGATGCATTTTTTCACAGTTGCCTGATTCTCCTTCTTATTAGGAGAGTAATGGAGCGGATCACTAATGATATTCGATTAGCTATTGCCCAATAATTACTAATAACTAAAGTTAGATCGATGTCCTTCAACCACTAGTGTATGATGTCTAACATAATGGTCTGCCATATCCTTACTTATTCAGAGAATGAATAAGGCCTAACTTTTGACATTCTCCATTGTCTATCATCTAATGTCTATTAACCATTATTATAATATTGTCTAATGTGCATCTTCTTTAAAGAATGATAAATCAAATTGTTGACTATTATCTAACTCCTAATTTTCCCCATCATGAATCCATCTTTCTAGGCATTAAATATTCCTTTTCATAAAGAAAATAACTCAACTAAATGCCCATCATCTCTTGAATTTTGACATTCCCCATTAATCATTATTTGACTAATGACTTTGACCAACATTTGATGTTCATTAATCACTGATATATGATGCTTGTTTTCTTGGTAGCTTGTCCTCCTCCTATGAGGAGAGTGATTGAGTAAACACCCATTATCACCCTAATACTTTCATTTATTATCATTGGATGCGTGGAAATAATAAATTTTTGAGATTTGATGTTCATTAGCTGCTGACCTCCAATTATTATATTATTGATTGCTTAATCTCCACTCATACTAGAAAAATGACTAAGTTGATTGTGAATTGTCTCCCAACTCCCTACAGTCCCTATCAATCATCATCCAATATTTATCAAATACTGATGTTTGATGTCTATTAGGAACTTATGTTCGATAACCATCTAACTAGGTGCTTGCTTCCCCCTATTATCAGGAGAATGCTCAAGGTAATTGTCCATAGTCAGCTAACATCTAACATTCCTTTTCAACAAGTATGCTTATTAAAATTTAATGACCATTAGTTATGAACTGCTAATGCTTGCCCTGTAAGTCACATAATCTTTCATTGTATTAGGAGAACGATCAAACTAGCTATCCACTATTACTCAACTTCCAACATTACCATTGCTCAACACCAGTCAATGATCAACATTTGTTAGCTACCAATGTCCTACATTAATCTTCCCAACTACATAGTCTCTCCTCATGTTAGGAAAAAGACTATGTCAAATGCCCTCCATACCTCAGATTCCTTACATCAGCCATCAATTATCATCTCACAATAATTACTTATGATAACTCTGACACCTTAAAGCGCTTAATATCTCCATAGGAAATATCTTTTAGGGTTCATGCTTCTCATTCTATTAGTACTCTCCCTAGTTATGTGTAATGCCACACTTTGTAATTTTTGACCCACACTTATTTTCAATTAGGTTAGACCCCATAATTTTTCTTCCTTTTGTGCCTTCCATATAAAAATCTCATGTCCCATATATGCTGCTCTCCACTTTTGTTCTAGGTTGGAGGTTTACACCCATATGTGCTGCTCTCCACTTATTTGTCTGTGTGGACTCTTTATAGAACCCTTAAATTTTAAATTATATCTAACACTACATATTTTCTAGCCCATAATATTTATTAAGGATTATTCTGAAACTTAGACATATTATTTTCTCAAGCTTTACAATAAAAACTCGTGGTACTACTAGGATAAACTGTAGTAGTAGTATTAAGGTTTTTTTTTAAAATACTAATATAAGCTGAATATTAATTGTTGTTATTTATAAACCAAAAAAAAAAAGATGTACTTATTCGTTAAATTTTAAGACTATAATTATTGTTCAACAGATATCAAAATATGGAAAACATATATATATTTATTTTAGCATTCATTTGATTTTATGGCTAATTTTAATGACTATATTTAAACAAATAATGATCTATTTTAAAGTGAAAATAAAATTATAATTTCTTAGAAAGTTTTGAGAATATTTGTAAAATTTAAAGTTAATTATCATATTTAAATAAATCCAATTAATAAATTTTTTTTTAGAATAGGGGTATCTACCTAACCTCATGGTCCGTACTTATTGGACCTCACTTAAGAGGCGCTACCGCTCGAGGGAAATCGAATACGGGTTGGGGGTTCCCAATCGTACTTGACCACCAACCAAACTAAGTATCCATCGGTCCAATTAATAATTAATTTAGTAAAATTTAACATTCTAAACACAATATTAAGATTAAATACTGAAGTCGGCAAATTAAGTTGAATGATAAAAGGCTTCCACCGATTTACTTTTTCTTTGCACTTTTTCTCAATCTCAGCTGCGTCATCTCTATCGCATTCTTATCTCCACACATCAATTTCTCGTTCGTTTGGGGCCTTCATCGGAACTTCCATTTCTTCTCGACGATTTTCTATTCCTTCTCCTAGTCTCCGAGGAACCCTAATCGATTCGCTTACCGAACTCCTACTTTTGTAACTGCTTCGATCGCGAGCTCACGATCTCATCCTTCCTTTCCCCTCACAAACTTCAGGTTTCTCCTGAAATTCTCTGACCGAGCTTGAAAATAGAAGTTAAGGGTTGTAAGACCTGATCCACGCTGTTGCTTGAAGCAGGAAAGAGATGGTTTTATACTTCAAGGCCCGGCCAGAGGTTGGGGACTACACGATCTACATGGGGCTGGACAAACACGAGAACGAGGAGCTGATCAAGTACGGATTTCCCGAGGACATATGGTAATCTCTTGCTTTTTCTTATGCAATTATTGATTGCTGATGCTGTAAAAACTGTTTTCATCCTCGAATGGGTACTTGCATGAATGCTGAGAAATTGGTGTGCTTTGATTCCTTTCTGCATGATAAAGTTACCATGTTGAACTGTTGATCGAAGAACTATTTGCTTGAGACCATGTAGAATAAGGCATGATACACTAGTGACAACATGCTGTCACATGGATTTAATTTTGAAATATAATTTAGGTTTGATTTGGTTTTCGGATTTGGGTTTGAATTTTCTTGATCTGGGCTTTTTTGGAGGAAGTTTAGATTCTTAAGGTGGCTGTCCATCAGTCAATTTTTAATTGGTTTCTTTGAATGTTTCGAAATTGAAGTCAGTAGGCCAAATGGGTCTAGGAATTAGTTTCACTAACTCAACTTATAAGGGTTATGGTTTTTATGAAGATTTATTTTTTCCTTCAATTTTCATAGCTTTTCCTTCCATCCTGCGTGTCTTTTGACAGTTTGTGGATATAGGTGAAAATGTGAAATGTAAGGACGTGTGTGTAGACATTCCTGAAGTCTAAGGGAACCGTAGGATGTGTATTTTCAAATTTTATTTTAAAAGGTTGATTTCAGATGTTTCTCTTATATTCTCTCAGTTTGAGTTGGTGTTCAGATAATCCAGTGGGAGAGATAGAGACCGAATAGATCATTAGAGATATTTCATGTGACTCACCTTTAGGGCCAATGAGTCGGATAAGATTTTTGATGCCTTCCTTTGATGTGCTGTTTTAGCCTATGGGTTATAGCGCCCTGAAAATATTTGTTGCTTAAATTATGTTGGCAGGTTCCATCCTGTTTCTATCCAAATTTCCTTATTTTTGAGTAGTTTGATTAGGATCCTATTTCAACTGCATTGGGTTTAACTTGGTCTAGTTCTTTGTATGATCATGAATTGATATTATCAAAATTAACTGATTTTCTGTCTTTAGTTTTGGGAACTAATATTTTTTTTGTGAAATTTTGTGCTACATCTCAAATACCTGTGATTCCATAATCAAACTCTGATTACATCATGTTGTTATTGCATCTAAGTCCTGATTTGGCAAGTTTCATTATGCGCAGAAAGAGCCACTCATGTAGTTTATTGTGAAATGGTTATGATGAGGAAGATACCATGCTCAAGCTAATAAACTAGAATATGTTGTGTGGGATTTTTGTAAGTTGGAATAACACCAAATGTAGATATTAGTGTTATTGCTTGTTGAAGGACTCATAAAACCATTTTATCTTTCGATATATTAGATGATGAAAATAAAATCTCAACTTTAGTGTAGTCATCCTGTCTGAAAAGTTAAAAATCTAGGACCATATGCCTTTATAGTGTCTGATGCTTTGGAGTTTGAATGGCTATTACTCTTGAACTTGAGCTGTTTTGGAACTAAACTGCTTATAGGCAACACTTTTTTGCATCTCCTGCATCTTTTTGCTTTTACTTTTTTCTATGGCAAAGTTATCTGTCATGCTGATTGACTATTATCTAGTGTTTGTTCAAAGTATTCTCAAGCCTTTAGACATCAGCAGTTATTTTTGAATATTTTTTTGATCTTTAATGTTTTCTTTTTGGAAAATTTATTTTGTATAGATTTCCATCATTATAGTAAGCTTTTTTATGCTCAACTGTTTTTTCTATGCTTTTAGATGCATTTTTTTGAAGTTTATTTCATGTTCCTAAAACGCCAGCATCAATTTTACAGGTTTCATGTTGATAAGATGTCCTCAGCTCATGTTTACTTAAGGTTGAACAAAAATCAAACGATTGATGATATTAGTGAAGGTTTACTAGAAGACTGTGCTCAGCTTGTCAAAGCCAATTCCATTCAAGGTAACACTTGGGGAAAATGATTTATAATTTCCTGAGGTATTGATCATCTTTAATCAATGACTTTAATAAAAATACAACTTGTTTGCCAATTCAGTTTCAAATCTTGCTCATGGAACCTTCACGCTTGTTCTTGGTATAGGTTGGGTTTTTAGAATGTGAAATTATTGTCATTAAATCCTAGTCATTTGTTTCCTAACACAATAGCCACTTCAATTATTGAATGAATACAGTTGCTGATTGCCCATCATAAATATGGGCCCATGGAATTTATATCTATCTCCTACAAAAATTAGTTTGCCAAACTATCTTCTAATCCAACTTGAGCATAGGCATCAACTGCTTTTATAATGTCATCATTTATAGTTAATAACCGAACATCAATTACCCTATCACCAGTCCTAATGACTTCAATAATTTTATCTAGTCTACTACTATCCCTATCATTTATAATCTTAATGTATAAGAATTTATTGCTTTACCATTTAGTTTCATGCAAATGAAATAGCCATTGGGATATATATTAGTTATGAGATATTTAGAAAGCAAAAGCTATAATTTTTATGATTTATATAATAATTTTCGAGGGAGGAGAAAATTATATATATATATATATATATATATATATATATATATATATATATATATATATATATATATATATATATATATATATGCATGAAAGAAGAGATATATCAACTTTGGTTAATTTAGATTTTTTAAATTTGACAATAAGTAACTTCTAGTTAAAGATGAAGGCATCAAGCATGGTGAAAATGCTACTTTGAGGTGTTAGAGAACGATAAGATTAAAAAAGAACTTTATTTGGAAGTAATGAAGTATAATGAATAGAATAATGCGATATATTTTAGATTGGCTTAAAAATGTTAAGTTAGCTAGCTTTGAAGAAGCTGCATGACAATAAAACTTTGGATCATGCTAAAATTACTGTTGATTGTAGATGTATGGATGAAATTATGGTAGTTTGGTAAATCAATATTCTGAATGGATTTTGAAGGCTAACATGATGCCAAATGATTGTAGAAGAAGTATTTTAATACCATTACTTAAGATTATTGCACTTATAGGAGAGTTGAGTTTATGAGAGAAAAGTTTAGTCGGAGCTTTATGGAACATGGACTAGATAGTTACGTTGATGCAAAGTATTAATTTGGTTTTATGCTTGAAAGATCCACTATGGACATGATTTTTGTGCTAAAATAATTAGTGAAATTCCTATAGAGAGCAAAGAAAGGATTTTCATCATATTTTATTGAGTTAGACATTTGATTGGGTATGTGAAAATTGATTTGGCATACATTAAAGAAAAGTGTGTCAAAAGTATATTGAAGTTATTAAAATAATATGATAGAGTATTGAATAGTATTAATAGTAGTTGTAGAGTAATCACAAAGTTCCCAATCATGTTTGGATTACATCAAGGACAAGCTATGTTTGTTTGCTTTTGCTTTAGTCTTAGAGATGCTTATAAAAGACATTTGAAGTAAGTTATATGTTTTTTTGGGCAAATGATAAAACTAATCAATGAGATATTAGTCAAAATAAGTGGAAAATTAGAATAGAGCGAATATTTTGAAGTTAAAGGGATCAGAATTAGTTGAATAAAGATTAGATATATGATATCTAATTTTAATAGATGTGATATTAGAAATTATTAGCCAATATTACTAGAAAATAAGGTTCATGCTCATGTGTGATGTGTTGAAGTAACTTGGATCTTTATATAGAAGAATGATGAAATAGATAAGGAGTTAACTTCTAAAATAAGAGCTTGGTCATTGAAATGGAGAAATGCCTATTGTATAATAAGAGAAGATCATGATAGTTTTAAAGGTAAATTTTATAATGTTGCGATTAGAGCAGCAATGTATGGATTTGAATGCCGTTAATAAAGAAGTCATTCATAGATAAATTTGAGTGTGACATAAATGCGAATTTTAGATGGATGCATTGCAAAATTAGGAAGGTTAGATTTTAAATTGATCATATTAATGGGGGGAATGATCTTAGCATCAGTTGAAGAAATGGTAGTGAAAAATAGATTTAGGTGATTTGTTCATGTATATTTAAGGTAGAAGATGCACCAATAAGATGAGCAGATAAAATGAATGCCAAGGATTAGGAAGAAAAATATGTAGTCCGGAACTTTAATAAAATTTTTATAAAAGATTAGTGAAGAATATGTTATTTAACACATGTAGCATTAAGAAAGGACAATTGGGGAATGTGGGGCAGCCCTAAATAGTTGGGATAGTACTACCTCAAAAAGATCGGATAAGGTTAATTATGTTGATGTTGTTTAATCCTTGAGATTCCTTGATATCTTTTTTTGAGGTCTTGAGGCCAAGAGAGGTACTACAACAATTGTAAGAAGGTGGAGAAGAGTAGAGAGGTGGTTTATGTTTTGATTGGTGATACTGGTTGAGTTGTTTAGAAGAAAGATTTGTCATATACATTTTAGATAGATATACCGAAATTGAATTGCATGAAAGCAGGTTTATGATGAATGGAAATACAATGGGCTGAGGTTATGACTGATAAATATATAGCTGAAACTAGCTTCTAGGCAATGGCACGTAAGAAGGATTCCATACATATTATGGGCCTTTATTGTACTTGGACTTCAGTGACCAAGGAGGGAGAACTTAAAGTTATGCATAAT
Organism: Dendrobium chrysotoxum; assembly: GCA_019925795.1. NCBI lineage: Eukaryota > Viridiplantae > Streptophyta > Magnoliopsida > Asparagales > Orchidaceae > Dendrobium > Dendrobium chrysotoxum. Next base: position 15,737,389 of record CM034314.1, on the reverse strand, counting down.
ATGAAGATTTAGTAGAAGTAATAACTGAGATGGATATTGTGCATAGAAATAGCATGTAACATGAATTGATTATTGGGTATCATTTATAATAAGCCCCTAAATGGTGAAATGGTATTTATTAATGCTCAATTTAGCACCGTCACTGCAGTTAAAAAATAACCTATATTTCGATAGCTAATGAATTGAATTATAGTTAGTTACCAAATAGCAATGTTCCACACAATCATTTATGAATTTAAATGCCAATGGTGTCAAGAATCAGTGCTAATGAAATGATATTGACCATGCAATGACATCTCAAATGGTAGATGAACCCCAATGTGGTAAACTGATATGATCCTTGCAAAAATTTTATTTACATCACTCTAATCAAAATAAGAATTTGATGGTGTTGAATGCTGCTAAGGGACTGTTTGGTTGCTTGGAAAAGGAATGCAGTGTAAAAGGATGCAGTGTAAAAGGAATACTTTAAAGTTTTTCGGATGACTGTAAAAGTAATGCATGATTTTGCCTTTTTTTGTTTAAAGTAAAGTGAATGCAATGTAAAGTTTAAAAAGATTGTGCTCGGGGTGGTTGGTGGTGGCAGCAGTTAGCGTTGGAGGGTCGGTGTGGTGGTGGACGGCGGTGATTGCCGCGGTGGTCAGCCTATAGTGGTGGTGGTGGGCAGTTGAGGGTGGTGGCGGTGACCGACGGTGGTGGTTGACGGTGGCGGGTGGTGGTCGGCAGCAGAGTGGTGGTGGAGACGGTGGCCGTCAGCGGTGGTCAAGAAAGCTTTGGAGCAGTGTAAACGGTTCTTGTTTAAAATTGGGCAAGAACGATTTACCTATAAAATGAACTAAAATGCAATACACTCATTCACTTTATTTTACCTTGAATTTATTTTTCATCCAACCAAACACCAAACTTCTCAAAACCTCTACATTTACTTACTTTACACTCACTTTATTTCCAATTAAACAGCCTCTAAATGCAATCATGGAGAATGTTTGTTGTCACTGGTTGATATTTCTTTAGTTTAATGCTTGGCATATTTGACAAATATGTTCATTTTTTCTTCCACACTCCAAGAAACCTTGGTGAACTGTCTTGTTGAATACCATTTCGTGCCTTTATGGTATTAGATTGTTTCTTACCCTAATTATGTAAGTGATATGTCTTCCCAGTATTTCCTAAGAAAATCCCACGTTAGGGGATATCTAAAATCCTTATGATACTCCTCCCATTAAAGTTTTCACTCTTATTTATATGTAAAGGCAATAATCATATTTCAAACATCTGAAAGTAATTTCAAATATGCATGATATCTGGAGGATGCATTGAAACTTATATGTTAGATCTTTTTTGATGCATTCAAAAATTTTGAAATCATATGTCGTGCCTAGACAACTCCCCTTCGCACATATATGACGCACATAATGACATCAAACTATTGCAAAATTTTATATTGGGCACTTGCTCTTTCTATATATGCATCTTATTCGCAAGATGCTATGCAAATTTTAATTGATCTCGTTGTATACTGTAATAAAATCTATGAGTCCAATAACATCAAAGTGTTGAAATAAATTGAAATACATTTAAGGAAATTGAAACTTGATAATATAAATTACCAATTGATGGCATGAGTCAATTATCTTGAAATGTGATATATATTATGTATCTATGACAATATGGTGAGGGATATATTTAAATTTTGAATTGAATGCAAATTGCCAACATAGTCACTTTAGAGTTCTGAATCCTCTCAAGAATAGCTCTATTTGGAATTAATATGTCCAAAGCACCTTTGAGGTCATTATAAGTACCTTAGCTATTCATGTATTTCTTGATGCTCATAGTCCATACTTGGAAGGCGGTTCGACAAAATTTGGTAACCAAGTGTGAGAAGTTTTAATACCCTAGAGAGCTTAAGTCTATATTTCAAAAAATGCATCGAGGCTTTAATTTCTTGGATTTTCAATGTTATTTGAATTCTCAATTAAAAATCAGAATAATTGCTTAACAAATTGCCATTGATGGAGGATGTATTTTTATTTGAAGGTAGTTCCTTATACACCAAATTTAATTAAGTTAATTTTACTTGGCCATGTTTCAATATGTTTTGATATAAATTTTATTGCAAGCTAGATTGCATTCATGCTGCCACTTGCATCACATTGCTTATACTAGAAGAGCAAGCGCGGTCGTGTGCTACTTCACCATGTTCTGTACTTATATATTATCAAGTAGTTAGTAGTTTTTCCCCGTAGGCATTGAAGCTCATACACGGGTACTTAGGTTTTAGCATGCCATGCTAAGAAAAGCATACACAGGGCTCACCTATCTCGTCGCAAGCACTGCAACGAGTTTCCTCTCCCGTGCTAAGAAAATCATACATAGGTGGTTGCTCGCCGCTCTGCGTGTGCCAAAAGCGGGATTTAAAAATTTTTGAGTTTTAGGAGTCATTATACCTTCGCGAGAATCGGCGGCAATGACAGTGTCGATGTCGAGGGCACGAGGATCGAGAAAATACACGCAAAGTATCTCTTTTCTTTTTTATTATTTTTTCTTTTTTCAAAATAATAATGATAATAATAAAAGTAATTATATTAATAATTAATAGTATTAGTTAATAATAATAATAATTAAAGTTAGTAATTAATAATAAAAAAAGGTTGTTGTGGAGTGCAGGTGTTTTGGGAGTGAGTTGCTCATTGTAGTTGTATTGCTCTCTGCCTCTGGGGACGAGAAGAAGTGGGAGAGTGACTAATTTTTGTTAAGATAGCTGCAGGAGTTTATAAAGAGAGTAGTAGTTGTGAGCTTGGGGTAATGGAAAGGTGGGCTGGTCAGCTAGATGAGTCGAATAGAGGAGATCGGGTAATGTTGGGTGTTTTGACATCTATAGTTGGTCAGTGTGGCTGCTGTTGGATTTGAAAGGGGAAGAGAGACAGGAGATATTGCTTGGGTGGGGCTTAAGAATCGGCAAGGTGCTGGCTGGATGGGGGCTTATGGCCTTGGGATGGTTATTGATTCGCAAACAGGAGTGGGTTTAGCTGGTATTGAAGAAGATTGACGGAGCTAGATCGACATGTAGGCGCGGTCGACTGGGAAGATTAGAAAGGCTCGAACGGGAACAAAATCGGCTAGAGTCTGATCAGCTTAGAATCTTCGAATGAATCAGGAAAGAGGAGTTCGATCAGAGGATTGGGCTTAGCTGGGCGTCGGGATCAGAAGGCATGGGAGGTTCGTTTGGTTCGGCTGCTGTTGCGTGGCTGATCGAGCTTGAGATCAGATGGCTTGATGGTCAGCTCGAGTAGAACAAGTGGGAAGAACTGTAAACGGGAGAAAGATATGCTTGCAGGAGGTTCGGATCGGCTGGTTCGAGGGATCAGAAACTGGGGCTGGGTTTGAACGGGACTGACTTGCGATCAAAGGAGGGCAGAATCGGAGATTGACGTGAGAGGGAGGGGTTCGACACAGAAGGAGTTGAGATCGGAGGGACTGGAGTGTTTGACTGTGAGGGAGCTCTTGTGTGGGGAAAAAATAGACGAGGCGCCATTTGTCTTTGATTAATCAGCGAGAGTGGATCGTGAATCACGATGAGGGAATCCTGGACTATTTCAGCGCCGATCAGCAAGAGTTTTAGCAGGATTTCAACAAAAAATAGGAGGATTCGATAGAGTACGAGGTATGATTTTTTGTTCTTTTTATTTAAATTTTATTATATAATAATAATAATAATAATATATAAATCGTAAAAACAAGACAGAACTTCGTATGACTCGAGATTCAGTTTGCGTGTTGATTTTTCTAGGTGGATTTCATTGGGCAAAATTATAGTCATTTTTAGGTGACCCAGATGTTATGAACGCAACGGTGAAATCCATTTTGCGATCGGACGTCGTTTAAGTAGTCCCGCACACCATTTTAGGACATTGGTCGTCGATTTTGATCGTTTCTGCCCGATTCGACTGTGAGGACCTCCCTCTTTATTAAATTCGACACTCCGATCGCAATGGTGCAGTTCGTTCGGCGATCGGAGGTCGTTTGACCACTTAAGTGATGTGTCGCGACTGTCGACCATTGCTTAAGTCAGTAAATTCGCTTTTTTTATGCGTTTTAAGTGTATGAGTCAACAAATGTCCCCAACAAATGTGGCGTGCGTCCATAGCACCCCACGTTTGTTGAAATGTTGTTGACTGTTGTTTGTGGCTTTCTTTCGTGCATTTAGCCCTGTTATATTTGCATCTGATGCATTTTTACATTCTCTTAAGCAAGAAAATGTTCCATTGGCGATGATTTGACGACCTGCCTCCTGTCGAGCCTAGCGAGGCTGCCATTTTGGGATGCCATTGATAGGCACCATCCTGAAGGACATGTTGACATCTGAGATAGACTCGAGTAGCATGAGGACATGTTGAGTGGGTGAGCAGCATTAAGTTGAAGTGCGTGGAGTATAACTTACTGGACAGCACCGTTGATCAGATTAGCTGTGGCATTTGTGACATCTTGCAGCTCGCAACTGATATTGTTGAGTAGATAAGGCAGTCTTGATTTTTGAGCCACCGTCAGCTGAAATCAGCGTCCTTAGAGTGGCCACGATATTCATCAGTTGGAGAGATTCAGAGCTCCGTTGGTGGGTATGTTCACTGGGCCAGATACATGCTGCAAGCCCACAGACACACTTTGCAAGAGGCCGAAATTTATGAGGCAGTATATGCCTCTTTATTTGACTTCGGGCACATTCCTCCTTCTTGGGCCCGTGGTTTGGTAGAGTTTTGGGATGTTAGGAGTAACATTAGTTGGAACGGGCCAGAGGAGATGACATTGACATTGTGAGATTTGCAGACAGTATGGGTTACCTATGTTTGGTCACCACGTTGAGGAGTGTGTTCCTCATGATGAGGTTCGGGAGGAGGTCGTTAGCAGAAGGATACTGGAGGGGGAGATTGGCTTTGCCAGATGTTTATCCTGCCCTTCTTCGACTCTACCGCCAAATATATAGATTATCGGGTTTGCTGACGAGTGCCCAAGCTACCATTCCTACAGATGTCTGGGTTCGTAGCTTCCTCCAGGATCGCTACCTGTCTTTTGCTGTTACGGCACTGCATGATCCATTTGGTTTGGCTTACGACATGGGGATCTATTGTCAGTGTAGACTATCGAGCCGTCCTCTTTAGTTGGTTACCTGTCTCCCGCGCTACCAGGCATCGACGAGGATTTGTTTCTTGCTGGGTTCTTAGCTTACTGGCTGTACACCTTTGTTCTCTCACTCAGAGCTGTGTCTTCATGATGTAGCGTTCTTCTTGCGGCCAATCTGCTTTTACAGGGGCAGCGTCTTTCTCTGGCTTTAGCAGTGTTTGCTAGGATATACAGAGTTCTGCGTACTGCTTTTGAGGCGAGTTCCCTTGAGCTGCGGGATCTGAGTTTACTGTGGCACTACCTGTATGGCTGGGTTCATTTGCATATTCAGGATGCATTATCCTGCTTAGAGTGTCCTTCATACTTTCTGGAGAGGGTACCCCACAATCCAGTTGTTGTAGGCCTCTTTCACTTTAGAGTCAAAGTGGGTACGACTCTTTTTCTTTGCTCTACACCAGGTGATAGTCCGTTTCTCTCGAGATCACCAGCCAGACGTCGTCGGTTTACCGCCTAATCTGAGAGGGACAGTCATTGTCGATGAGCTCAACAAGAGGAGACATACTTTGCTGCGTGGAGGACGTACTTTGAGGGTAGCCAAACATTTTATCAGCATGTGCCCGAGTTGGCTGTATCATCGTTCAGGCGACTTTGTGACATTGGAGGGATAACAGCCCAACAGGGTGGCTCGGTAGTTTGGATTTTTACAGGCGACCATTTGTTCATCTAGTGACAGATGTCAGGCACATGGATGCCATTCCTCAGTAGACCCAGCTTTATGCAACTTCTGTAGTGTGGTCACACATGCTGAGGTTTGGTATTGGTTCCAATTTTTTCTTGGCTCCTCCTTACAATCATACATGTATTAGCTACATACGCTTGACTCTGGTGCAACTTTCTTTTACTTCTTTCTCGGAGCGTGGAGCTCTAAAGTACGAGCATAGGGTGAGAGCATTGGGAGTGCTGAGGGGCCAGAGACCTCAACGAGACTCTTCACAAATCAGGGACGACAGAGGTAACTTACCAACCCTTCCCTCTTTCTTTCTTGTTGGCAATTGATTTGTCAATTAGTTGATTATTTTCTTGATAATTTTAATTTATATCTTCTTTCATCCTTGATGCAGGGAGACATGGCGAGGGTCGCACTGCTGCTGAGGATATTACGTCTCCTTCTGTTAGAGTGCAGGATGCAGAGCCTGATCTGTATCACATTGAGGTACCTCAGTCTTCTCATATATATGCATGCTCTCAGCACATGAGCCACCTCGTGCTTCCACTGACCGGACAGCTAGTCCTGTGCCACGACGTCTTCTGACTCCTGAGAAGGTGTCGACGGATCCTTGGATGTTTGTGGATGAATGGTATTCCTTTGAAGGTTTTGGGGAAAACCTCCAGGATGTGAGGATGCCAGATTTTACTGGGTATGACGTGATAGATCCTTATGCAGATTTTATTTTTTCGGTAGACCCTTATGAGCCATTTTGACCTGGTGAGTCGTCCGGGGCAGGTGCAGCTTCACCTGTAAAGTTTCTTGATGCGCCATCATACATGCTGATAGTCCTGGATTTAACCCCATTAGCTGCAACATCCTTTCCGGAGAGTCGTCTTGTCGACTTCGCGAGTTATTCGGGTATCTTCTTATCATATTCTAGTTTTATTTTTCATGCATTGTTACTGTATTCTTGCTCATGTTCATTGCTTGTAAATTTTTTTGCAGTATCTGAAGGGGCAGATTACGTATCAAAGATTAATTGCCATATTTCGTCAGCCACTAACTCTCGGCACGCTGACATGTACGACAACTGCACAAATTTTTTGCGGGACCTGACAGCCCGTGTGAATCCTGGATCTCATGAGTCCATGGATTGCTTTACTTCTAGACAAACCATACCCTTAGTTTATTACACACCTTTGGTTAGACAGCTTGGAGTTGTTGTGTTAGGAGACAATTTTCCATGAAGCAGAGTTTCATATAAGGCGGTTGAAGTCTCTCTCTATTGCGCCGACCAGAGTTCCACTGTCGGAGTTACTGGAGAGAATTAGCAGACGTTGGACGACATTTGATGTTGCATATGACCAGTTCGACAAGAGCATTGAGGGTCTTAGGAGGCACCACAAGAGTTCATTCAGCATGGCTAGCGAGATAGAGGGGCTATCATCTCGTGTGAAGGACCTCTAAAAGGACATCAAGGGAGTGATGTCTCGGAAGAGTGCCTTGCAGGAAGGGCGCGATCGACGGGATCACATCATTAGGAGAGAGCAGCAGCGTAATCAGATGCTGCATCAGGCCATATTAGATGCTGAGGCTGCATTGACCCAGACCGAAGAGAAGCTTCATGTTGCTGAGGCTGAGTTACTCTTACGACTTGATCTTTTTTCTTCTCTCTTCTATACTACTCTTACGACTTCCTATGGTTGTGATGTTACGACTTTAGGCACTTGTTAGAGTTAGCAGTTATACTCTTTTCTGCCCTGTGCTTTGTGCGGTGAACTTGGTGAAGAATTTGCAGGTTTTGGATTGAAATGGTAGACCAAATGTAAGTAATATCTTAACTTAACTAGTCGAGAAGACTTTAATATGTGTTGCTTGAGTTTATCAGATTGGGTGAGCTAGAATTTGGTAGCTCTTTGTCATACGACTACTGAAACAGGGGTTCCCATACTACGACCTTTCTTATGTCTTGTTGAGTAGATAGAGCTGCCAGCGACTTAGCTATACCTTTGTTTGTTGAGTCCGACCTTATACACTCGTTCAGGCTTTAAATTTGAGCTGTGGAGAAATGCGCTCCCCAAGCTAAATTTGCTTAAGTTTACAAATTTGAATTCATTTTTCGTGGTTCAAGATCTTTTAAGAACTCAGATCTTATGTGCATTCAGTAGTTGTCTTGATTGAGACTTGTCCTTCTCACTATACTTTGACTCTCTGGTCAATTAGGAGAATTTTCTGTATTACGACTACTTGAACTTGTCGTGTCAAATAAGCATTCGTGCTTCTAACAATCCTTATTGATAGGTTGACAAAAAGGGGGTTCTTCTACTATAGTCTTTCTTATGACTTGTTAAGTAGATTGAGTTGTCAGCGATTCAGTCATATTTGGGCTTTTTGAATTCAGCCTTATTCACCCATTTGAACATTAGCTTCAGGCTGTAAAAGAACTTGTGCCGCTCTAACTCGACTTATTGGAGTATGTAGCCACGAAGATCTTCTTTTCTGACCTTTACAATTTTGGTATATTGAAAAAGGCGATGTCTTGAATTTTGAAGAATCACATGTATATATCTATACCACAAGAAAAATTATCATATTCTCTTATTTGAAGAGATGTTTGTATTTGACGATTTTAGATATTTATTTGGGGATCTCAGTGTGAAGCATGTTGTCGACCCAAATAAATATTTAAAATGTCTCCTATCATGCGGGAGAGGGTCAGACAAGTTTTGTATTTCATGATTTTAAATATTTATTTGTGTCGACATTGTTCTTCGCGCCAAGATTCTTAAATAAGTATTTAAAATTATGAAATACAAAACTTGCCTGATTTTCCTCTGCAACACATTGGGCATTTTAAATATTTATTTTTGTCGACATCGTGCTTCACGCCGAGATCTTCAAATTAATATTTAAAATATGGTCGAATCGTTAGCAGCTCCGTCTATTTAGCAAACCATAAGAAAGGCCGTAGTAGAAGAACTCCCGTTTTGTCAACCTGTTAGTAAGGATTGTTAGAAGCACGAAGCTTATTTGAATCGACAAGTTCAAGTAGTCGTAGTCCAGGAAATTCTCCTAATTTATTAGAGAGTCAAGGTTATAGTGAGGACGAGTCTCAATCAAGATAGCTAACGAATACGCGTAAGCTCTGAGATCTTGAACCACGAAGAATGACATCAAATCTGCAAACGTCAGCAGATTTAGCTTGGGGAGTGCGTTTCTCCACAGCTCAAGTCTAAAGCCTGAACGGGTGTATAAGGTCGGACTTAACAAGCCAAGATGTGGCCAAGTCGATGGTAGCTCTATCTACTCAATAAGCCATAAGAAAGGCCGTAGTAGGGGAACCCCGTTTCAGTAGTCGGATAACAAAGAGCTACCAAATCCTAGCCACCTAATCTGATAAACTCAAGTAACCCAGATTGAAGACTTGTCGACTGGTTAAGGGTTAGGGTATTTATTACCTACATTTAATACTACCAGTTCAACCCGAAACTTGCAAATTCTTCACCAAGTCCGCCGCATAAAGCACATGGGAGAAGAGAATACAACTGTTAACTTTAACAAGTGTCTAAAGCCATGACATCACAATCACAGGAAGTCATAATAGTAAAGAGAAAGAAGAAAACAGTTCAAGGACATTTGAAAAATGAATATTGCTTCATTTTATTAATTCAAATTTTATATACAAATTCGAAATTGTCCTTCGCAAAGGACCGAGCTCTATCTCCTAGATATATGCCTGAAAAGGAAGTTGACAACCTCGCTCTATTCCCTCCAAAGACTGGGTATTATGCACTTTTGGGACCTATACAAATCAACAGAAGTATCAACAAAAAGAAAGGAAAAAAGACTATGCAAGTGTATGTAAAGCTACGAAGAAAGGTGTACCTAAACCAAGGTCTACTGCAGTAGCTGGCTGATTGGTGTCTTGTTATTCCTGGAACATGCACAGAGCAACAGGGGTACTGATAAAGAAACCAAAGACTACACAAGCTATAAAAAAGGGGTGCATACCTAAAAAGAGGCCTCTTGCAGTCGCTGACTGACTGACTGGCAACCTGTTTTTCGGAACCTGCGTAAGGCAACGGGAGTATTGGTAAAATTGGACAAAGAAAGAAAATCATGCAAACCAACAAAAAGCGTACCTGAATTGAAATCTCCTGCAGTAGCTAACTGGTTGACATCCTAGTCCGGAGACCTGCACAAGATAATGAAGCATCAAAATTGAAAAAAGTGATGGTACCAACGTAAAGCAGAAGTTAAAAATCAGAAGAAGAGGGCGTACCTGAGCTGAATACAATTGTAGAAAATCTGGGGCGGCAAAGTCCTGCTTACTAGTGAGCATGAAAATCTCGGGAGAACTCTAAACGACACTTGCAACTTTCTCTAAAGACAAGGCATTTTAAATATTTATTTGGGTCGACATGGTGCCGCATGCCAAGATTCCCAAATAAATATTTAAAATCTCATGCAAAATTATCAATACTACTAAAATGCAGTCAAGAGAGAGAAGAATGAAAGAAAATATTTCATAAAATAAATGTATAATCATCATACAATACACCACGGGCAAAAATACAATCAAGGATGGAGGTAGTTGAATACATCTCACAAAAGAAAGAAAAAGCATGTTAGAGGAAATAAGCCTATAGATCCCTCAGCTGTGCGATGATCTCAGTCTAAATTTGGTACTCAGCCTCAGCAGCATTAAGCTCTTCTACGGCTTGGGTCAATGCAGCCTCAGCATATAACATGGCCTAATGCTGCATCTGATTGCCCTGCTGCTCTCTCTTGGTGATGCAATCCCATTGATCGCACCCCTCCTTCTAGGCACTCTTCCAAGAAATCACTCCCTTGATGTCCTTCCACAGGTCCTTCACACGATAGCCTCCCAAGAGCCTTAGTGCTCTTGTCAAACTGGTCATGTGCAACGTCGGCTGCTGCCCAACGTTTGTTAACTGTTAAGTCTCTCCTATAGCCATGATGGTGGAACTCTAGTCCGCACAATAGAGAGAGAGAGACTTAAACCGCCTGATATGGAACTCTGCTTCGCAACACAATATCTCACATCATAGCAACTCTGAGCTATCTAACCCAACGTGTGCCAATAGACCAAGGGTATGGTTCGCCGTAGAAATAAAGCGATCTATGGACTCGGGAGATCTAGGATTCACACGAGCTATCAGGTTCTGCAAAAAGTCCATGCAACTGTCGTACTTATCAGCGTGCCGAGGGCTAGTGGTTGATGGAATATGGCAATGGATCTCTAATACGTAGTCCGCCCTTCAGATACTGCACAAAAATTTATTGTAGATATTTGTGAAGGAATTTGATTAAGAAGACTTCTTAATGAATTATTTATCTCTATAGAAGAACCAATAAAATGACTATGTGAAAATCAAGTTGAAGTAATTATTGCAAAAAACCTTATTCACATTTCACCATGATCAGACCATACATGTTGAGGGTGACCACCACCATTCTATTAAGGAAAAGATTGGTGATATGATTGTTTCTCTCCTATACACTCCAACTCATCTTCCAAGTATTGATATCCTAGATAAAGCCCTCACCAAAATTAAGTTTGAAAATTTAAATTTCTAGCAGATAATGTTAAATGTTTACCACCCAGCTTGATGGGTATAATAGAAAATCAAGACTATATGTTAAATCTGCAAGGGAATTTGGTCACTATCTGCCTCCGAAATTATGAATAAATGTATATGAATTCCTTTATTTCTTTTCTCCCACTTTCTTTTTTACTCTTTCTTCTGTTTTTTATTCTTTACCTTTATTTTCATGCATCTCTGGATTCAGGAGTATTTTTTTCCCCCCTTGTTTTAGCGTCTTATATGTATCTTTTTTTTAATAAATTTCCCTGCTCTTCTTATGGACCTTCTAGCACTGTTTTGGTAATGAGACACAATACTTGTGCTCTACTTTTTTTTCCTTCACTATTCATGCCATAGCTTTGGTTTATTTATGTAATCCAAATCATATAAATGCTCATTAAATTTCTTTCATGCTTGGACCTAATTTTGGTAATCGTTTTTCCTCTCTATTGTTTTTTTTCCTTGTTGGCGTGACTTCAGTATTTTTTTCATTACGCTCATTCGTAGGTTTATTACTGTTTATGATTTGTAGGAAATAAGGTGAATAATGTAGATGTTGTCTATACTCCATGGTATAATTTGAAGAAGACTCCTTCAATGGATGTTGGGCAGGTTGGGTTTCACAATTCTAAAATGGTGAGTACTACTTTTATTAGTTTGGTAAATTCTGAGCTTTTTATAGCGTCATCCACTGCTATCCATGGATGTTGCAGCTTCTTGAAACATGGGCATCTTTATATTTGCTTCTGAAATTCATTCATAAAGCTGATCTCATCTAATTGTGTTAATATGATGGTGATGATGCTAATAATATATGTGAATGTTAATGGATATTCCAATTATACGGTTGTCTCTTTATTTCTAGTTCATGCTTATGTTTAAAGGTGGCCATTCAAATAGATAATAATTATCATGGACGAGTGATCTACTTGAATTTGCATGGGGATGCTTCAAGTATTAATATTACTAGAATTCTAATTTTGTTGATGACTGATCTGTCCTGTTACTTTGCTTCATTAGTTTGGGCACATTCTGGTTAGTTCAACTTTTATTTCTTCGAAAGAAACTCTTTCCATTCATTCTTTTTAGAGTTGATTTTTTTATGGCTACAATTGTGTGCACTCGGGACCTTATTTTAATTTTAAAATATAAAAGGTTTGGTTTCAATTCTGCCTGATGACTTTTTCATCTTGTATATTAAACAATGAATGTTCTTTTGCATGAAATTTGTTTAAAGCAAGGAAATGATGTTCAAAAGGAAGAGTTTTTTAGCAGATAGTGATTCTTGTTTAATTTGGTTGACCGTATTAATATTAAAACCCATCACTTCTGAATATGGAGTAAAAAGTTGCACATTTCATGCTATGCAGATTTATTAACGCCTATTATTTTCTATTTTAATTTGTCACTGGAACAATAATGCGTTTCAAGTGAACTCAAGTTTGCTTAACTGACCTTAGAGTATCCTGCTAATATCACTGTGGCGATAATAAGTGTTCAAGTGAACACCGGTTTGGATAGTGCACACTTTGTTAGCACTAATAATGCAGAAGCACCTATAAAATGATAAATAGATCTGCTAGTCGTGAGGATGCATCTCCAAACCCCCTCCTAGATTTGTGCATGTGGTCCAACAATCTGGGTTCCATTTCTAGCCGGGTTTCCCTGTTTCATCCAAGCTCAGCAGCTTGCTATATTCTCTGCATTCATTTTTCTTTTCCCTATTATTTGATAGGTTAATTTGGCTAGTTGGGTCTCAGAGCCTCTGTCCTGGTTTTGGTAACTCATTTTTGCTTCCAAAAATTTTGGCAGGGTTTAGTGTCATTACCAGTCTCTTGCTGTTGTTATTGCGGTTTTAATGCATATAACACTTCTTCTGTTGACTATGTATGTATGCTATTTTAGATATTGTTATCAGCTAATGCTTCCAGCTTTTTTAGGTCCGTACCGTGAGAGTTGAGAAACGTGTAAATGAGATTGTCAACAGACTAAATAAGACAAAAGTGGAGAGGAATCCAGATTTGAAAGGTATAGTTGCACAGTTATTTGAAATAACTTTCTTATTTGTTGTTTCCTTTCTTATCAAAAGTAATGCTATTAATTGTTCTCGAGGTAATATATATATTAACCAATATATGTCTTGTTTTCTCGAATCTCGGACAAGATGAGCTTTCTTTACATTTTGGCCTTACGTATCTAAGCTAAACATACTTTCCTTTTTAATCCATTTTTGGCTGTTGGCTGGTGTAATTCTCTGAGGATATCCTTCTAAATTTGCATTGCTATCATTTTAGTTGCAATCTGTATGCAATTTTCTTATCTATCAATATCAATTTTGTAGCTCAATTCTATCACATGTTTTTTGATAGAGTTGTATCCAAGGTTGTGAAAGCCGGACCAAACAAAGAACCGGATGAAGGAGAAGTTAACGGTTTGATGGTTTGACCGGATTTGAATCGGATGACATAATAAATATCAAATTTATTTAAATATAATATAATTGACATAATAATAATGCAATCGATTGAAATACAACAATAACAACAACATCAAGCCGTTATCCCACTACGTGGGGTCGCTACATGAATCCTTTTTCTCCATTGTGTCCTGTTAAAAGTCAAATTCTCGTTTAAATCTAATAAAGAAATATCATTTCTAATATTTTCTAACCAAGTCTTTTTAGGTCTACCTCTACCTTTCTTAACATAAGTCAAATCTAAGACCTCTACTTTCCTAACCGGGTCATCGGGAGGCCGCTGTTTTATGTGACCAAACGATCTAAGGTGACTCTCTCTAATCTTATCTTCCACTGGAGCTACTCCAACCTTTTCATGAATATGCTCATTTCGTATCCTATCTCTAAGGGTAAAGCCACTCATCCACCTGAGCATCCTCATCTCTGCAACACTTAACTTAGAATTATGCTTCTCTTTTAATGGCCAACATTCGGCACCATAAAGCATTGCAAGTCTCGCCACCATCTTATAGGATTTTCCCTTAAGTTTGAGGGGTACTTTTCTATCACACAGTAAGCCCGATGCATTCCTCCACTTCAACCATCCAACTTGGATTCTGCTGATAATATCCCCATCTATTTCACCATCACTCTCAACAATAGATCCAAGATATCTAAAACGTGTACTCTTATTAATGACTTGATCGCTCAAAGTCACAATCCCCTCACTAGGTCTATTATTGCTAAAATTACACACCATATATTCTGTTTTAGATCTACTCAAGCGAAAACCTTTAGACTCTAAGGTTGACCTCTACAATTCTAATTTACCTTCAACTCCCTCTCTAGTCTTATCAACAAGAAGAATATCATCAGCAAAAAGCATACACCAAGGTATATCCTCTTGCAAATGTCTAGTGAGAACATCCATGACTAAAGCAAAAAAGATATGGGCTTAAGGCTGATCCTTGATGTAATCCAATCGAAATAGGGAAATACTTGGTCAAATCACCTTGTGTTTGAACACAAGTAATAGCTCCTGCATACATATCTTTAATGATTTGAATATGTGACAAAAAATAAAATAAAACAAAATAAACAATTATGAAGATGCAGGTTGATTGTCTAGTGGATCCATTCTAAATCACCAAAAATAATTGTCATAATAATCAATTAGTACAAACACCAGTCCAAATAATAAAATTAGTACTATTAAACATCAAAGCACTACAATTTGATTGGGAATGGAGGGTTCCAATATAAAGCAATCAGTTGTAAGATGAAGGCACAAGCATCTAAGAAATCTATCAAGAATAAAATTAATAACTAAAATACAATCAAACAAACTTTGGATCGTTGTATAGTAGCACCCATGATTGTTGTTAATAGTATAAATAATTTGTAATATTTTTTTGTCATATGTGCACTTAAAAAAAGTGTATTGCTTGTGTGTGCTTTATGCACAAAAAAATAAAAATAAAAATAAAAACTTTGTTAGTCTCATTGTGCTCTGAGTGTACAATTCTTTGCTATTCTTAGCTTCTTACACATGGATGTTTCATACTTGTTGCCTAAACTAATTTATTTGAAGAATCACAATACAAATAAGAAAGAAACAATAAAATTTGAAACTAGGGTTTCTCATAGCTTTTTTCCTAAATGTGTCGGACATGTGTCATGTCGAATATGTGTCGGGCACTGCACGTCTTTTTTGAGGAGGAGAATTGTTAGTGCATTATAGCAAATAAGTTCCAACCACTGTAATCACTATTATTAGAGTTTTCACTTGTGGAATGCAAGAATGCACAACATGGCGAGGCTTAAATACATACAATAACACAGCTTATGTTTAATATGTACATACAATATGTGCTTAAGAATAATCTAAGGCTTACAATTTGTAAGGTAATATAACCCCCTATACTTATCAAACTTTGAGGTGCTTAATTAAGTTTGGGGTTGGTATCCTGCTATTGTCCTGATGATTTAGCCATGGACTACCTGGCTTTGGGTGGCTATTTACAATCTTGCGCTCTTGCTCTTTTCTCCCTCTTCTCTTCCGCCTTAACTATTCCAGTTTCTGTTTTCCATATGCTAGGGAAATCTGCGGTTCAAAGTATGGTTTTTGTGGATTCTTAATTTAGTATTAATCGTTGAAAGAAAAATAGGAGCATAAGCTCCCGTGTAACTTTTTCCTTTAATTAATGTTTTGCATGGATTTATGCACCAGTGCATAGTTATTAACAGTTTACAGTATTACCTAATCAGTGCTATCCATGAAAACTTTTTTATTGTTTCCTTGCAGCTGAGCGTGAAGCTGTCAATGCAGCAGAAAGAGCTGAAAAGAAGCAGCTATTAAGAGAAAAGGTGATTGCTTCTTAACATGTCTGTGATTAATGAAATTGAGAAATTTTGTAATATATTCAGCACAGTTTTTGCATATTCATGTTCAGGATCCTTTGCCTTTACTCTACATGACCCATTTAAACAACTTTTGTGGAACTATGTTTCTTACATCTTACAGAAGCGCCGTGAAGAGATGGAAAGGCTGGAAAAGGAGAGGCAGTCAGAGCTAAGGAGCTACAAGGGACTTATGGTTTCAGAGAAGATGACTTCCAACAAGCAAATTGCATCAACCAATAAATCCCTGCAAGAACTGGAGGAAGACTTCATGTAGATTCACCAAACTTAAACATGGATTTACTGCAAGGAACTGGGTCAGTCTCAAGAGGCTGCAATTGAGTAATGGATCAAAGAAAAAAAAATCTTCCATATTTTGAATCTCTGTTGATGATACCCTGAAGTTTCTCTTGTATTGTGAAACAAACAATGTAAGAAAGAAAGGGAGCTGTTAACCCATCATTACATGTATTCCATATACTACATTGGCTAGTTGTTTGTGGTATTGTAAAACTGAAGTCCTTACCTTATTTTTGGAAAATTAATGTGTGAGACTTAAAGTTGTTCTGGCTTGTTATATGTTTTATCCGTTCATTGAAAAAAGTGAATAATACATTGCTGTAAGTAATGGTTAAACGTTTCAGTGACATTCATATATGCTGTTATATACCATATAAAGATCATTTAGCGAGTATATTTCATGTTTTATTCAGCCATCTGAAAGATTTTTTTTTTAAGATCTTAATGCAGATTTCTTCAAATTGTTTTCTGCTACTTATTTTTGAATTGTGAATGATATGAATGTCATGCATATACTAACCTTCTTTTCGTCTGCTTGGTTCCAGCAACCAGTCATTGTTTAAGCACAGCTTAGTTAGAAGTGATAGATTTCTTAAACCAACTCTGACATATTGTGATGGAGATAAATACAAATAATTGTATTTATGACTCTGACGATTGTGTTCTTTTGCGTCTAATATGTTCAAAAAATTTTAGGATTTATAAGATTTACTAATCCTAGTTGAATTAAGCCATGCTTGCAGCCAAAAAGCCTCTTATTGTTAAAAAATATACAAAATGTAATGCAGCAGGATGCATAAAAAAATTTAGTCCTGACACAGCGCACAATTCTATGCACATTGCGTCTCAATTGTACTTAATTTTTTTTTTTCAAATCTTTATACTCTATGAACAATTTTAAATCGGCTGTGCTTTCCATATGAGCACATAGTATTTCTTAAGACTTGGTGGACACCCAGGAGCAATTCATTGTTGAGAGGCTTTGATCCTTGGCTAACTTAAAGAGTTCAAAGGGCGGTACTCATCACAATGACAAATGCACCATTGCCAATTTTGAGTCATAGGAGGAACTAGTAGTAGGAAGAAAGTTGTCTGATTAAGATTTCGTTTGTGACAACTTATTATTTTTTAAAACAATTTTTTAGTATAATTTTTTTTTGAATTAAAAATTTTTGTACTAGAAAGTTGTTTTAGAAAGCAGGAAGAAAATTGTTTCAAACGAAGCTTAAGGCTTCCCTTAATGAAATTCAATAGAGTGCCATTAATCTTCATTGATCAAAGAGTTCTAGGAGGAACTAGCAATAAAGGGCTTTGACACTTTCTAAGATTTCAAGTATTGTCATCTTGTAATTAATGAGGCTTTCGGATCTTCACCAATCAAGAACCCTAAAGGGAACCACCACTTGCTAACAAAGAGTTTCAAGAGTGACACTCTTTTAGGGTGTCTTCTAGCTTTTTCGATGAAGAGTTTGATAGACGGATGGACCGGATCAGCTGGCCCAACTCCAAGGCCGGCTCCTAGTCTATTCCAGGCAGAACAGGGAGTAGTCGGTCCCCCTTGTGGGGCCCATGCATTGATGGAAAATTCAAATAGTAGGGGGCGATTTAGGAGTGAAATTATTTAGGGCGGGGATGTTTAGTAATTATGCTTTTATTTATATTCTCTAAATATGGGAGAAGGGATTAGGGTTAGGGTTATGTGAGATATTTGTTGATTTATGAATTTTCTCTTAGGTGTTTGGGCTCTAGCCGCCAGCTAGGGATTGAGAGAGCCCGATCTTCCTCTCAATGAAGATCCATTGCATCTTGTTTGTTTTCTTCTTCGTTTTTATCAATTATCAAGTTCCCTAGTATTTTGCCTAGGGATTTATCTCAAAATCCTGCTTAAGCCTTGCCGAACTTTCAAATTTCAGCCAAGGTTTTTTTCAATTTCTGCATTTGTTTCCTATCAAATTGGTATCAGAGCATTTTCTTGGGAGGAAAAATAAGTTTTCTTCGCTGTTTTATGATTGGAAACTAGATCTAATTAATGGCAGCAAAGAATATGGATGTTTTGGAGGGCGAGATGGAACAACTCAAGGCTGGAGTAGAGGAAAAATATTTCGGGGTGGAGAGAAGACTCTCGGCCATTGAAAAACACTTTGAGAACTTTGAAGAGATGGTGAAATAGATGCTTGAATTGCAATCGAAAGTATCATTGGAGATTCCTAGGGTGGAACCATGAGGAAAGGAGATCTAGGAAGACGATAATAAATTGGAGAGTGTTTTTCATCAAGGACCACCACATGGATCCCCGTTGGTGGCCGTATCGGGTTATTCCAAAGGGAGGACATGAAGGAGGAAGGAAGCCAACCCTTTTGGGAGATTATCCGGGAACGGGGAGAGGTGGACTGAAAAAGGACATGGTTGGGGGGAGCCATGGGGTCAAAATCAACCAAGGGAGGTAAGAAGGGAATCACACCACCACTATATCGGGGGACCCAACGGGGGAAGAAACCAATGGGGTATGGATGCAAGGGAAAGGAAGCTAAGTATGTTAGTCTTTGAAGGGGAAGATGCTCAAGGTTGAGTGTATCAGGTGGAACGTTACTTTGCCATCAATGGGTTAACTAAAGGGGAGAAACTCATTACGGCGGGTCTATGTTTGGAAGGGAAAGCCCTCGCCCGGTTCCAATCGAGGGAGGCGAGGTATCCGATCAATTCTATGAGGATAATTTAAAGAGTACTTGTTGGAACGTTTTTGAGCCATTCGGAAAGGGGACCTCCACGAGTAGTTCTTTGCTCTAACTAAGAAGGGGACAATTATGGATTACCAAGAGAAGTTTGAGCTGTTCTCAGGGAGATTGAGGTGAATCTCTGAGGAAGGGTTAGAGGGGAATTTCATGAAGGGGCTTAGAGAGGACATACAGGTAGAACTCAGGGTGCTGAGGCCTAGGGGCTGAGAGAGACAAAGGAGATGGCCCAGAGGGTGGAGAAAAAATACAAAAGGGAAAAGGCCATCAGAAGCAACACCATGGGAGGGGCTTATCGGAGTACCCCTACAACTTTAGCTTCCAGAACCCAAATAGTATCTTTTCAGAGAGAAGCTCCTAAGGAGAAGAGCGGTGGAGTTCATCTAGAGGGGAACTTCAAGCGACTCATAGAGGTGAGGTAGGGGCGTAAACGAGTCGAGTCGAGTCGAGTAGTGGCCTTATCGAGTTTAGCTCGTCAATCAGAAAGTCGGCTCGAACTCGAGCTCGTCCCACTATAATGAGCTCGAGCCAGCTCGCAAGCCTCGGCAGAATTTTTTAAATATTATTAATTATTTTAAATATTTAAATATTTATTAAATATTTTAAAAATTTTGTTATTAATTTTAAACATTAAATATTAATTTATTTTTATATTATTAAATATTTCAAATATTTATTATTTTTTTAATATTTAAATTAAATAAATAAAATAAAATTATTAAAAAAATATTAATAATTATTTGAGCCGTCTCACGAGCTCATGAGCCAAACCTCATCAAACTCGAGCACATTTACTAAACAAGCTCAAGTTCGACCTCGAGCTCGACTTGTGAGCTCGATAAGCTCGGCTCGCGAGCCCATAAGTAAGTCGAGCTCGAGCTGGCTTAGCTCATTTACACCCCTAAGCGGAGGTGCAGGATAAGATGGCAAAATGGTTATATTTCAGATGTGATGAGAAGTACATATCGGGTCATGGGTGTAAGGACCGAACTCTTCAGCTTCTCACCGTCTATGATAACAAAGAAGCTGAGGGAGGTGGGAGTGAGGCATCAACATAGGAGGAAAAGCTGCACTTAGACATGGTTGAGGTCTCCTAAACTCAGTGGTGAGATTCACTCCGAATCATACTATGAAGGTGAGAGGAGAAATAACAGACAAGGAGGAAGTGGTGCTGATAGACAGTGGTGCCACCCACGTTTTCATCTCCAACCAGGTGGTAGACCAATTGGGGTTGAAACTGGTGGACACAGGATGCTATAGGGTGATGAGTGGGACATGGAAGATGGAGATAGGTAGAGGGGTGTGTAGGGGAGTAGTCTTGACCATACAGGAGATCTCGGTGAGGGAGGATTTTCTCTCATTGGAGCTGGGAAGCACTGATGTCATCCTAGGGATGAGATGGCTATAGACTTTAGGGGATTTCAAGGTAAATTGGGGGATGCTGATAATGGAGCTGATGGTGGAAGGGTGGAGGATGGTGATTAAGTGAGATGCAGAACTCTCCAAAGCCATGTCTTCACTAAAAACCATGGTAAGAGCCATACAAGAGGAGGAGGATTTCTGGTGGAGCTACAGAGCTTCGAAGGGATCAAAGGGGAGGAAGGAGGGGGCATCCCTCCTTCAGTACAGCCGATTATACAACAGTTCCGTGAGATTTTTTCAGCCACCTTAGGGATTTCCACCCAGAGAGGATAGGAGTATGCCATCACGCAGAGCGAGGGGGTATCACAAATTAGTGTCAGGCCTTATCGCTAACCCCAGATCTAAAAGGATGAGATTGAAAAGATGATCCGGGAGATGTTGGAGACTGGGATCATCATGCCAAGCGTGAGCCCTTTCTCTAGCCCAGTTCTACTAATTAAAAAGAAGGATGGAAGCTGGCGATTTTGTGTGGACTATCGAGTCCTGAATAAGGAGATTGTGCCAGACAAGTTTCCTATTCCAATGCTAGATGAGCTTTGTGGAGTGGTGGTATTCACAAAGGTGGACCTGAAGTCAAGATACCATCAGATCCGGATGAGAGAGGAAGATGTTTTCAAGGTAGCTTTCAGGACACATGAGGGACACTATGAGTTCTTAGTGATGTCATTTGGTCTCACCAACGCACCTGTTGCCTTCTAGTCCCTCATGAACAAGGTGTTTCGACCTTACCTCAGGAAGTTTGTTCTGGTGTTCTTTGATGACATCTTGGTGTATAGTAAGTCCAGTGATGAGCATTTGGAGCATTTAAGGGCAGTCTTAGGGGTGTTACAGGAGCTTCAATTGAGGGCCAATCTAAAGAAGTACTTTTTTGCACATGTGAGTGCGGAGTACTTGGGGTATGTGGTATCCCAGGAAGGGGAGGTTGTTCATCAGGCCAAGATCGAGGCCATGCTGAAGTGGCCTCTACCTAGGAACCTGAGGGTGCTAAGGGCATTTCTAGGATTGATAGGGTATTACAGGAAGTTCGTGAGGGGATGCAGTACCATTGTTTGGCCTCTGAAAAAGAAACTAAAGAAGGACAGCTTCTTGTGGGGGGAGGCAGCTACTCAAATCTTTGAGATATTAAAGACGGCCATGACCACAGTTCCGTTCTTGGCACTATCTGATTTTAGTCAGACCTTCGTGGTGGAGACTAATGCGTCAGGATATGGGTTGGGGGCAGTACTCATGCAAAATCATAGATCCATAGCCTACTTCAACCAAGTGTTGAAAGCCAGAGCTAGATTGAAGTCAGTCTATGAGAGAGAATTGATGGCCATTGTATTGACTACTCAGAAGTGGCAGTAGTACTTACTGGGCTGACATTTCATCGTTAGGACCGACCAACAGAGCTTGAAATACTTACTAGAGCAGAGGATGGTGACCGAGGAGCATCAAAGGTGGCTGTCAAAGTTGTTGGGATATGATTTTGAGATCTAATATAGGCCTGGGCTAGAAAACAAGGTGGTAGATGCCTTGTTTAGATGTATGGGGGAGCTCCAGAAGATAGCCATTTCGATACCGCTAATGTTGGATTGGGGGGCTATTAAGAAAGAAAGTGTGCAGGACAATGAGTTGAGAAGGATCAGAGAGGATCTGCTGAAAGATGAGAGTAGCCATCCGTGCTATTCAGTAGATGGCGAGAGAATTCTATACCAGAGGAGGTTTGTGCTGTCACAAACCTCAATTCATATCTTGCACTTGCTACAGGAGTTCCACGGGAGCGTTGTTGGGGGTCACTCGGGTGTATAGAAGACATGCAGGAGACTAACAACTGAATTATATTGAAAGGGGATGCATAAGGATGTAGAGGAGATGGTGGCCAGGCGTGAGGTTTACCAGAGGAACAAATATATGGCTATGGCTCCAGGGAGGCTATTATAGCCGTCGGCACTTCCAGGCAGCATGTGGGAAGAGGTTTCTATGGATTTCATAGATGGGCTACCACGATTGGAGGGGTTTACAATTATTCTGGTGGTCGTGGACAGACTAAGCAAATGTGCTCATTTCATTTCTCTACGACATGCTTACATGACAATAACAGTGGCATCAACTTTCATTGGAGAGGTGGTCATATTACACAGGATAGTAGAGTTTATAGTATCCAATCGAGATAAAGTGTTCCTCAGTCACTTTTGGAGGGAGTTGTTCAGGTTTGTGCTGAAGAGGAGCAGTGCTTACCACTCCAGAATGATGGGCACACTGAGGTGGCCAATAGGAGCTTGAAGACATACCTGCGATGCTTTGCTTCAGAGACACCTCGGCTGTGGGCTGTGGCTGGCGTGGGCAGAATACTGGTACAACACTTCATACCATTTAGCATCCCAGATGACTCCTTTCAAAGTGTTATAATTAACGAGGCTTTTAGATCTTTGCCAATCAAGAACCCTAAAGGGAACCACCACTTGCCAACAAAGAGCAGCCAACCCCCCTTGTGGGGCCCATGTATTGATGGAAAATTCAAATAGGAGGGGGGGCAGTTTAGGAGGGAAATTATTCAGGGAGGGGCTGTTTAGTAATTATGCTTTTATTTATATTCTCTAAATAGGGGAGAAGGGATTGGGGTTAGGGTTATGTGAGATGTTTGTTGATTTTTGAATTTTCTCTTAGGTGTTTGGGCTCTAGCCACTAGCTAGGGATTGGGAGAGCCGGATCTTCCTCTCGAATTGAAGATCCACTATATCTTATTTATTTTCTTCTTCGTTTTTATGAATTATTAAGTTCCCTAGTGTTTTGCCTAGAGATTTATCTTAAAATTCTGCTTGAACCTTGCTAAAATTCCAAAATTTAGCCAAAGTTTCTTCAATTTCTGTATTTGTTTCCTATCAGAGTTCTAGAAGGAAATGTCAGCATCCTCAAATTTCATGTATAATTATTGGTACTAGATCAGATTACAACTCCAGATCAATTGTTTTAGTATGTAGTTTTGAAAGTGAGTCTATGTTAATGTATTTGAAATGGTTTTGGATCCATAAGTCACTGTCCATGCAAAAAATTGTAATGTATGAAGGGATAGGGAGACATGAGTATAAGAGAGGAGAGCTTACTAATGGAGTAATGAAGAATTTCTAAAGCATTGCCATGACAAACGAAGATCAACCACTTTAAAGTATACCAACCACTTTAAACTAATGAAGATACACTATTACCATAAATTTAAATGTGAACAATGGATTTTTAGATATAGAGTATGGTTAGGGCTTCGTTTGGGATGACTTTCTTATTGCTTCGTAGAGCTGCTTTTTAGTATAAAAATCTCTATAAAGCAGGAAAAAAACAGTGATATACAGCTATCTCAAATAAAGCATAAGTTTCATTGAAAATTATAAACGTGTAAATCTTTTAAATAAAAGAGATTCCCAAGCATTTTCAAACAAAATTATGATGTTATGTGAGGCCAAATTCTACATCAATTAAGCTGATCAGCCATCTGCTAAAACTGATAAACCTTGGCAGGTAAAATCAAAAAGAACAATGCATGACAATCATAAAATTAGGAGATTTACATTCCTTATATGTTACAAGAAAAAAAAAAAAGCCAAGCGTTTCTCCCCATCAGATCTCTTGAAAGAAATGTTTCAATCTAGCAAACTTCACTGTAACTTGGTTGTATTAGCAAAATTGCAGCAAGCAACAAGGCAAGAAAGAAACCACAATACTCCAAATAAATTTCTTTTAAATTAAATCCTTAGCAACTTCTAGAAGTAGCCTGAAAAAAATTCGCTCCGACACTTCCATGACAACTTCATCTGCCTCCTCCATACAAATCCAATCATCCCATCCTTCATCCCATATGACATTTAGAATAGTTTCATTGCAATGAAGATCCTTCTCCAACATATAGTAAAGAGTATCTTCATAACATGCATCATCATCAAACTCACAATAGCTTTCCAGTTTCTTTATCCCATCACTGATTTCCTCCAACAAGTAATCGAAAGATCTATATGATGATCGATCCACCATCCTCTTTTGCATCAGTTGATGAATTGAAAACTTGCCCTCATGACTTTTGCCAGTCATTAGCTCCTTCGCTGAGTCGAGCAACAACTGATCATGGACAATTTCATGTTCTTCTGAGAATGTTGTACGATAGAATGAAGGTTTGGTAACATTGGTGCCAGAGAGGTCATGCATATGGTTGGAGGAAGATTGGCTCTTTAATAAAAGAGGTTTGAGGAGGAGTCTGATTTCAGCTGCATTCTTTGTAGGGGGTTTGTAGTAAGATTTCCTGATAGATTCTTCAATCATTTCTACACTTCTTCCAGCTTGGTAGTTCCTTGGCATCACTTCACATATTACCTTGCGGCCTTTTCTGATCTCATCTGTGATCAAATAATAGTATTAAGTTGCCAAGTGTCAGAGAACTGAGTAATTTCTACTCAGACTACTCAGCTCCTGCATATAGAGCTGTTATTCTGACTTGAGATTGCATATTGCTAGGAACTTAAATCTATTTTGGGCTGGGTTTGAGCTAGATTTGAAGTCAGTGAGCCAAGCAAAGAGCTAGGACCTGCTGAAATCAAAATTAAGTTGAGTTGAACCAAGACCAAATCGGGCTTAGCTATGCATGTATGCATTTTTATTAGATCAATGCATATGTGCATCCATGCACTTATATAGTGAATCTATATATGTCTAAGCGTATGCATGTATATTGGATCTAGAATTTGAAAATAGTTTAAAATTGAACCAATTTTGGGCAAGTATAAAGCTCGAATCAGACTTAACAAGCCATGCATGGCCAAGTCGACTTCGGACTGAGCCAGCCTATAGCCGGACCTGGTTCAGCTTAAGATTAGATTATTCAAAGCCCTACCTGCATAGATAAACCAAAGTAGTAATCCATGTTGACTTTTAATTTGAATAAGAAGGTAATAAGTAGATCACCTTATAGGTTACCTTTCTTAAAAGGCTTTGTGGGATCCTTCTGTGCCTGTTTAAGGAGGCTATCAGCAGCCAAAATACTCTTGCTTCTTGAAATTGCAGGGCTTTCAGTTAAAGCGTTATTTAACTTTCCATATTTTGTGTTTTTGTCTTCAGTCTGCTAAAAAAAATATAACATCGTATAGGCATCTTACTGCATATTCATCATGATATGCTTAGTTTGTAAAATCTCAGGAGGCCACAAGTAATTGGAAATTATGCAACAAATTTCATCCATTGATTACAAGTTTTACTGTTTCAGAGAGAAATTCTTATTCAAAACTCGTTGAATAACATGTGCAGCATTTCAAGCATGCATTTTGTTGAAAGAAAAAAATTACTTGGGTTGGGATGCTTCAAAAATTACCTTATTTGATTTTCTAATTGGTCTTCCTGCTGAAATCTTCTCTTCCTTCACAGAACTAATGGAATTGAATGATGTCGACTTCACTGAAAATTTATTCTTTCTATCTTGTTCATTACTTCTATTTGTCTGAGAAGTAAGCCTTTCTGTGGCCTGTAATTTTTCAGCCTTCATTTTTTCTGTAGAAGTCATCTTCATAGGTTCTCTTACGGCTTTCAACTTCTTCTTCTCCACCTGTTTCTTTCCATTAATTTCCATCTTCTGTAAATCATCAGTCATTTTCCTTCCCTTGAAAACAGAAGCTGTTGTAAGCCTTTGTGGTGGTTCCATTTTCTCTTTCTCAAAGCTCATCACTTCATTTTGTTCCAAATTTTCCGAAAACTCACAGTCAATATCAGAAACTTTGTCTTCTAAGAACGAATCAGATGTTTCTGAAATTAGATTTATTTCTTCTCTCTCCCTATAAGGCAAGTTCAGAGATTTCATGATCACAATGGGCGGGATGCCGTCTTTCTTACTAGGACTTGCTCTATATTTCTTACTCATAAATTGTTCGCTCCTCAGAAAACCTGTAGATCTCATGGTTTCAATAATCTCATCCAAACTTTTGTTATTTACCACATGACTTTGACTTCTCTTAAGCACCTTCTCCTTTTTCTTGACTTCAATTTGATCATCTGAAGGAAAATCTTCTAAACCCATGAGCCTGGCAATCAAATTTGGAGCTTTCAACTTCTTTGCCTGGGCAGAAAATTCAACTTTTTTTGGCAGAACCGAATTTTTGTTCGAAGTAACCTTTTCATTATCAAATTTATTAAACTTATCGCTGAACTCTTGCTTCATTTCTTGCTTGTAATTCGTCAAAGAACTGTCAGCAGAGAGTCTACGTTCCTGCAATCTGTTATATCTGCTTAAATCAATGGAGTTTTGTTCTGCAAATTCTTCTCTTTCCCTTTGCCTTGTTTTCTTCATTAGCATTTTGCTTGATTCGATCTGAAGCCTTGAAAGCATTAATAGTGATTCCTGGAGCTCCACTGTTCCTGTTAGAAGATCATTGAAAATGTCATTTTGTTGCTCGTTGGAATTCAAAGATTTGGACCAATAATCAATCATTTTTTTCAGCTCATGAGCTCCTTTTGAGACTCTCAGGAGCTGCAAATCACTTCTTTCTCTGAAGTCCATGGCCTTTCCTTAATATCAGCTTCTGAAAAGAAAAAAAAGATGGAATGTTACAAGTCTTTTTCTTCTTCTGCATATTCTGTTTAGGTGAACTGAAGAGACCAAGTAATAGAAGACTAGATTTGATGAATCAAAATAAACTTTTGAGTGAGCGCTGAGAAGAGAAAAGATTGTCTTTGTTGCTTAAAAACCTTGATATGATATTTTCTTATGATATGATTCCAATCTTTTCATCCTTTTCTTTGGATTTTCCTCAAAGTACTAAAGAAGAGCAAAAGACCTTCTTTGATATGAGAAAAAACAGATGAAAACTAAAGTATTCTCTCACCTGCAATCAGATGAACTGAAGACTAATTCAACACAATGAATTTTTTAAAGCAAATATAAAATTAAGGAAGCAAACAGCTTGAAACCTGTTTGTTATCTCAAAAGGAAGAGGTAGAAATATTTTCTGCTTGTTATTATTATAAAAAGCAAAAGCAAAAATGATTAGAAGAGAAACTTACCTGAACATCTGATGCTGTGAGTTAGAAGGCAGAAGAATTCACCAAGATGAGCATGGAAAGGAGCTCAATTTCACCTCTTCATGGCTGTTCTTACAAGTATTCTTGTTCTTTAACAGGAGATAAATTTCATGACAAGAGATAATTTGAAGTTTGAGGAGAAGAGCTCAATCTTCAGAGAAGAATCATCTATACATGTTGGATTTTTGAAGCTTGAGGAGAAGATCTGAAGTGCTTCTTTGCTGGTGCTTCTCTTGGAGTTCTAAGGTACTGTGGCTGAGAATAAGTAAATCAAAGATAGCTTGTATAAGGCAAGCTTTGAGGAAGAAGAAGGCATGGATTTTAAGAATACTATGCCCATGGAGAATGACCAAAACACCCTAAAGGAAAATAGTATTACCAAAGGCACACTTAGTTGCTTTAATTAAAAATATTATTTTTTTAATTAAACTTTATAAATATTTTTAAAATATGTCAAAAGAGAGAATTTTAATTTTAACTCTATTTAAATTAAAATAAAAATATTATTTTCAAAGAAATATTTTTCATATAGAAACAATCAAATAAATCTTAAAAATAATGCTCTTTTTGGGCCAGGAGAGTCATGGCTGAAATCCAATTATTATTGGTCAAAATAATACAAATATGACTCAAATGGATCTTATATATAATGTGCATTCAAATAACATAAAAGATACCACATTGTTTGCTTAGAGCCATCTTGTTACATGAAATTAAAAATTCCAAATTGAAAATAATGTGTATTCTACAAGGTTAAAGATATCATATTATGTGGAATTGAAAACTTCCAAAATTAAATTCAGAATTCAAATTCTGATTTCAACAAACTTATAATCGAAATTAAACGTCTCGATAAAAAGAATTCAAAGACATCTAAAGTGATTTGATTTTAGTCAAAATGAACCCAAATCAAGTACTTAAAGCATATTTGAACCCTTCATGATATTAGTTGACGGATCAAATGGTTTGCAAATATTGTGTGCTTATAGTCAAAACGAATGGACTGACAAGATGAATGCAACATGCCCAAGATCATCTAATTCCAACACCATCAAAGCACTCACATGATAGATTAATAATCTATGTTCATAGGGATGGTATTTTTTATGAAGAACTCTATTGTATGGAGAGGTTCAACACCTGAGAAATATGAAGAACTCCCCGCATTGCCTATCTATCACTGTCGACTTACTACCATCTATAACAATCGCCACCATCGCCAAACTATTAATATTCGATCCCATCAATTGACTTCAATTGTCTGATCGTGAACACTCGAGATCTGTTACAATATCTTTGATCTGCTAGCCTTATATAATCCACACCACCCTTCATCACTTCTTCAATAATCCCTATAACGATAATCTAACAATTATTCTCAATTATATAATTTTGTCTGCTTCAATTGTAGGGAAGAGTTCATCAATTATGAGTAAGAGCGAAGTCTTATATATTTAATTATATTGTGGCCTATTGCAATGGGAACAGTTCTTATAATTTTTCAAAATTTTAAAATTGTTCATATTAAAATTTCATCTCTTATAACTTTTATCAATGTGAGCTGGATCTTTATAAAAAGATATAATATTAAATACGCTTTCTCTATTGCCGCAAACTTTTTGTCTCCTAACAATTCTATAATAAATTTATAAGATTTCACATTTGAATGGATGCAATTACAAATTAATATTATTTCAAAGCTTCATAAATATCTTCAAAATCTTCTAATTATGATGACTTCAAGCAAGTAAATGAGTCTTTAATGATTCACTTTAATCATTAAAATATAATGTGTCACTATTTAATATAAACGGTGCTAAACATAAAAAAATAAAAATAAAAAGGCGCAGCTCATGTTGGCCTATTGGTTGATAATTTTAGCCATCAACAAAGAAGCTTTGAGTTCTAGTCTTAACCCACCGAGGCTTAGGGTGGTTGGTGGGAGAGCACGATTGGGAACCCCCAATCCCGGGTTCGAATCCACCCCACTACGGCCGCGCCTCTTAGGTGGGGACCAATAAAGTGTTGGCCCGGGGGTTTCTGGTGTGGGTGTCACCGCTAGGTCGACCGAGGAGATTAGTGGACATCGTCAAGCGCCTCACAAGCTGAGGTGGCAGCGGGCTGATACTCTCCGTTCCCAAAAACAAAACAAAAAATTCTAGTCTTACGTATGTAATGTATTTGTGAATTTATTTTAATTTACCTAAATATCCAATATATATATATATAAGAAGATAATTTGTTAGTGGACTCGAATAGCCTAAAGAGTAAGTAGCCGGCCGTGTTAATAATTCACTAAATAAATAATTTAGGGTTTTCTACTTTGAATGTATCTTAGGGCTCCACTTGTCACAGTAGTTGACAATTCAATGCATAACGGTCCATAATAAATGAAGGGATATTTGCCAATTTGCAGAGTTGATGTAGAAGTAAAAGAGAATGATTAAAAGTTTATTATCTTTTTAAATAGGATAAATTAAAAATTAAAAATTTATTTATTTATTTTATTTTTCACATCAGTATTTTTAAGTTTTTAATTTAAATAAATAATAAAAATAAAAAAGTTTGTGTCTCCATGGAGTTAAGAATTTAACACGTGCATTTAAATGGTGTATATGTATGTATATATATGTAACTTCGATTTTTTAGATAAATTTAACAGAAAGAAGATATTGTTGTGAAATATATGGTAAAATAATTTTAAAAATTAAGGTATTATATATATAATTAATAAAAAAAGTATTTTATAAAATATGTAACAAAATTGAAAAATGGTAAATTTTGAAGTCCATTATGACAAAAATTTGATTAGAATATCTGACTTAGGTTTTGTTTGGGATAACTTTTTTAATGTTTTCAAAAGTAATTTTTTAGTATAAAATTTATAGTTCAAAAATTTTTTGTGCTAAAAAAATACTTTATAAAACAATAAAAAAAGTCGTCTCAAACGAAGCCTTAGACTTCATTTGGATAGCTTTCTTATTAACTTCTAAAACGGCTTTTTAGTACAAAAAATTTAATTTAATAAATTTTTGTACTATAAAACTGCTTTAGAATGCAACAAAATAGTTGTTCCAGGTTTCATTTGAAACAACTTTCTTACTGCTTTATGAAGCAATTTCTCCGTACAATTTTTTTTTAATTTGAAAATTTTGTACAATAAAGTTACTTCATAAAGCAGTAAGAAGATTGTCCCAAATAAAGCCTTATATATATATATATATATATATATATATATATATGAATTTTCTTTCAATTGAGGAACTCATTGTTAAGTATTTTTTCTAGGAAAAAAATTTAGATAAGATTATTTTGATATAAATTTAATTGGAATATATTTGATAGTTATTATATTTATTTTTAATTAAATTTAATGCAAGTTCTAATTAATTTTTCATAAATTATACTCTTCTTTTCATATTGATCAATTTTTGGTAAGAATTTCACCCAATTTTAATATAAATTTGATCAAAATGTATTTTATAGTCATTAAATTTAATAATACAAATTTTGATAAAATAATCATATATCAAACTCATTTTAAAATAAATCTAAAACTTATAAGAATATAGACTCAATTTGATAATTTTTTTTTTTATTTTTCTTGACCTTTATTTTGATTTACTGAATTACTTTCTAAGGAGATATATTCTTTTCATTACCAAAAGAATGAGATGCATTACAAGGGTTAAGGACTAGCCATTAGCTGGTTTAATCAATTAAGGTACATAACTATGGGGGTTTCTAAGCTGGGATAGATCGAGCTCAACACAAAACATAACTGTGATTTGGATTTGATGAGTGAATTTGCCAAACATGGCTAATTGTTGGTTCGCGAGCCGATTGATTTAAAAAATATTAAAATAGAATATGTTAATCATATCTTTATTATCATAAATCACATATTGTAAGAATTTATGTAGGAAATCTATAGCATATATAATTAATGTAATATATCATTATTAATAATTCTTTGATTGTGTTTTCTTTTTTTATTGTTCTATTCTCTTGACGCTACTAAAAACTAAATGTTTTTGGGGCATTTGTTTGCAGCAGTTTAAACCACCGTTGTAGCTCTTAAGAAACCGCCCAAAATAGCCCTAATTCCCTATATTCATTTTGCAAGCAGCTCATGCGCCGCACTACTAATTTTTTCTCTCTTCTCTATCACGATGCTGAGCTTCGTGCCGTCTTCGTCTGGACGCCGCCACCACAGTTCAGTTGTCGAGCAACTTGCAAAAAAATAGTGTATCTATGTCATTGTAGTTTTAGTAATTTTATACTATTGCAAACATAAAATTGCATGAAATTGTCATTCGAGGTTTAGAGGCCTTAGTAATTGTTGTAGGCCTTAGATGTGAGCATTTGAAATTTTTTTTTTTTTATGAAAAATATTGTAAAAAATGTACATGTATTTGAGTGTGTTGAATTTGACCGTTTATATCCACTCTTTCTTTGAATTAACAAACCTATAGTCCTCAATCTATATGCCTTCAGTGCCTGAAGCATTTAAGACTTTGAATTATGTCCTTTGATTAAATAAGCTATTTGACAAATTTGTGATGGTTAAAATCACTGCTAGAACATGCACTTCTACGCTTCTACCCCAAAGGTTCTTAAACCACTGCAAAATATTTTTGCACTAGACAATAATCATGACGGTCTTGTAGCAATTTTGAAATCACTATAAATATTTTTATAGTAGTTAAAACTATCACAAAAAACATATTTTTAGTGTTGTATTAATCCTTTTTTGTAGTGTGATTATATATAAATCCTATTGTACTAGTATTAGAATCAATGAAATAAAAATGTAATTATTTTCATATCATTTATCAAAATCAAAACCTTGATACACCCCACTCCACCCTTATTATCTCTCTCTCCTTCTAACTTTCAACAACAACATATCCCTTTCTCTCTTCTTTCCTCATGTTATTTCTCTACAACTGCATACATGTCCCCTATTCTTTCTTCTATCTCGAGAGTGCTCTTGGATTTAAATTTGTCAGTGGGTGACACTTGACCTTACTAGCATGCAAATTCTAAGGGTAAAACTAGAGAACATGTGTGAGAATGGAAAGAGAGAGAAGGGGAACTCTATAGAAAATGATCTATTATCTTAAGTATCTGTAAAAAAATATCAAAAGATCTAAAATATTCTTTTTCACCATTTATTATAGGGATACAAAAGCTATAGAAAAGACTACATCAATAAAGAAATTAAAAATATAGCAGCGAATGTCCCTTGAAATAGACAAACTTGATAAATTTCATACTCTAGCTAGCTCGATGGATGGTCACATTTCCCATTTTTACTCTTCTATCTTAGGGCAAGTTCCATCAGGACGGGTGTGTAAAGACAAGTAGGGGTATGCGAGTTTGTTGATGAGGGATGAATTGAAAGGGATGTGACTGGCGAGCATCTTGAAGTCATTGATGACCTTTATTGGTGCCCCCAAGTTGCTTCAAAGTAGGAGGTGAGTATATTTGAGCTGTTGGTATGGTGGACTCAGTGGTTAGTTAACTATGGTGGGATGAGCTAGAGCCCTCTCAAAAAAGTACTTTCTTGTAACTAAGATGATGAGCATGATTGACGATGCTATGTCATAGATGGCAGCAAGTAGCTATGATGGTTATTCTGTGCTGAAGGGCAAGTGACAAGCTGCGTGATGCATTTGAACCCTCGGCTTTCCTTGTGGGAGGTGAGTACCTTCTAATTACTATAACAAGTTATGGTTCGATGATCCTTGGGCGAGTTCTCTTCGTGGAGTTCATGATGTATGAGTTCACCTATTATGATACGTTGATTACCTGCTGAGCACCTAAAAAGACATACATGAGTAAACAACTAGCTCATCTCCTTACCCTCTCTCCCCTCTCTTAATATCATCCACAAAACATTGAGTACTCGATAGAAAACCTCCATACTATAGCAATATTGTTATTGCTACTCACTTTCTTTGCAATGCCATCTAAGATCTTTCTCGATCTCCTCCTCCAAATGACAAAGCTATCAACATCCTTGTTCTATGTGGAATCTACTCATAAGTCCTCGCCATATGAACTTTACTTCCTAAAACCTAAATCCATGTTTTGGAGCTCCTTTGAGAAATCCAAACTCACCTCCAACTTTATCTTACTTGTAAACTTATTTGATTTCCCTCCCAAATGTCCTTTTGACCTCATTGTCATTGCTTAGTCACCATACATCTCTTTTATGGTGTATACCTTTCCCACCTCTCCTCATTTATAGACGTCACATATGTTCAATCCTCCTATTGTGATGGCATCTTCCTTGTCGTCAGTGCAAATCATACCTTGCCCAAATCTTCAAGCCTAACTTTAGCCACCTATCTCTTGGCCATAACTTCTCTATCATAAATTGATTAATTAATATCTCCATCTCCATATAATCAAAACCCACTAATACAACACAACTAAAAATCCACACACAAGAACTCCTTTATACCATGTCTTTGCATAGCTTGCCCTCCTACTCTCTTTCTTTATCTCTAATCTCCAAGCATGAGCCTCTCTGTCTCTCTCTCACATACACACACGCACTCTCCCCCTCCCCCTCATTTTTTTTATTATAATATACCCTCAAATTTTTAATTATGTTTTTTTTAATTATTTCACTCTCTTACCTATATATAAATATGTTTGTACTCGTAATATAATCTATGTGTAAAGCTCAACAGCCTTACGATGGGGGACTCTTGCCTCCTGTCATAGAGGTGAAAAGTACAAGGGCACTACATTCTAACACCCAACAATTTCAATTAAACTTAATTAATTTTCCCAAAAAAAATGCTCATTTATGTATTCATTTAGAGCATTTTTGTGTGTATTAGAATTCAAATATTCAATTAGAAACTAATTACCAGACCTAAAATTCATCATTTCCCTCTTCATGTCTCATTTTCCCCCCAAATTCTCATTCTTTTATTGCTATATTAAAGCTATTTTTATGATCTACACTTTTTTATTTATTTATAATAACATGAATCATCCCATGCGTTAGCTCGAACTTGTTGAATTTAGGTTGACTATGACTAATTGAGTTTGCTCAAGCTCAAATTAGGATACACAAATATGAAATGACTCTTTTACACCCTCCTCTATCAAGAAAAAATATGCCAATTTGAAATTCAATAAGAAATTGTAAAATATTTTTGTATTATTTATATGTTTAAAGTCAACTAGGTGGTATTTCACATCATAGATTCAACAAGAATAGCTCCTTAGATATAGATTTGTAATTAGATAGGAAGTTAGTTGGAAGTTCTAGAGATTTAATTATTATTTCCATATTTTTTGTTTTAGTCATAAATGAGCGGAGAAAATTTATGCAACATACCAAATTTAGCTAAAAATTTAAAAATATATATAATAATATTCTGATTTGTTTTGCATCAAGATGAATCTAACAACCTTTAAATTTACACTAAGATTAGTACAATTCAAAATATTATGTATAAACATTTATCTCAGTACAAATCTAAATGTTTTAGTTTCCCCCTTGTAGTCTCCAAGATTTTCCTCTTTTTATTATTCTATTAATATAGCTCTTGAAATTCATGTTCATCTTCTATTGGATGAGAACAGAAATATATATATATATATATATATATATTGAGTTTTTTGAATGAGTGTAAAATAAACACAAGTGGTTTTTTTATTTGGTTTGAAGTAGAATGAATGCAATGTAAAATTCAAAGATAGTTGTGGTCAGTTCGTGACAATGGTGGGGCCCTGGGGGTGGCAATCGACGCTAATGTCGTCGCCGCTGGTGGGTGGTGGTGGTGGTTGGCAGCAATGGAGTGGCCGACAGTAGGTAGTGGCGGTTGACAGCTACGGTGGCGGTGGTGTTGGTGGGTTGTGGAGGCAGCTGACAACAACAAAGGAAGCTTGCAGACATTGAAAAGGGAATTCAATCAAAATTAGGTGATTTTATTTTTCATAAAAAATGAATTAGAATGCTTTATACTATAAAAGGAATACTTTACAGTACATTCCTTTGTCATCCAACTAAACATCAATATGTTCAAAACCCCTACAAAAGGAATACTATACCCCACTTTACTTCAAACCAAACAGCACCTAAAGCATATATAAAAATGACTTGAGCTCGACTCAACTTAATTAAAGCTTTAATATTGGAAAAAAAACAGTGTTAAGGATATTTTGATCCATTTTGTATCAAAAATGAGCTTCAAATTCATAAGATTTTTGCTAAGATTAATACAACATTTAAATATCATATGTAGCACGAATCTTGGCATATATTCAAGGGCATTAAGCCAAAAATAATTTATAATATCATATGGACGTTTATATCATATTGGTACCATACCAGCGCAAGGATATCCTTATATAAATTTTTTTCTCTTAATATTATTCTCATGAACATAATTTTTTATTGTTAAATTAAAGGGATAATTATCCAAATGAGCACTACCATTTTTTTTTTTAAATTTATATCTTGGCTAGATAAATATTTCAAATAAATTATTTCTGAATATGAGCCTGTAATACTTTCATATTATTAAAAATTTTGCTAACCACTGTGAATAGATGATAATATTTTAAATAGAAGTTCTTAAATAGTTAGGCTTCATTTGGATCAACTCTTTGATTGGTTTTATGATAAGAAAAGTACGTTTTGTTTGGGACAGCTTTTGATCGTTATTTTTCATTGCATTCAAGAAATTCTATACTGAAAAATTGTTTTAAAATATAGTAAGAAAATTATCTCAAATGAAGTCGTAGTTAGTAAAATAAATAATTTTTTTGAAATACAGCTTTTTTATCAATTTTTAAAAAAGATTTGCCTTTGAAAAATTATTTATAAAAAAAACAGTTTTAAAGCTGTGGATGAAAAATAAGCTTTAAAAAGCAAAAACATAAAAATTTAAGCTGCCCCAAGCTCCAAACAAAGCCTTAGTAAAGTTTTGAGAAAAACGATTTGTATTAAATAGACATAGACGCATAATTTTTTTTATTATAATAAAACAATCAATTATTTAATTTAAATTAAAATTTAAATATTATTTTAATAAAGAAATTATCTTTTTTTGAAATATCAAAATAAGGCACATTTAATAATAATAATTTTTTAAATATTGAAATATTACATATAAAATATATATACTATCAAATAAGAGCCCGTTGTGGTGTAAAAAGTAGTAAAATAATTTGTTGAGTGTCTGGCCACACGCTTTTTAAAGCTGTTTGAGTCCATATTTGATTTTATTTAGGACAACTTTCTTACTGCTTTTTAAAACAATTTTTTAGTGCTAAAAAATTATTTTAAAAAATTAAAAAAAAAACTGTCCAAAACTAAGCCTTCTCCTATTTTTTCGTGATTTTAATTTTTAAGCGTCAAAATATCGAAAAAGCATTGGAAAAAATAGGGCCTCTCTCAGATTCTCTTCTTATACTTGGCTGCTTGTTAAAGGTGGTTTAAAATTGGCTGATAATCTTGCCAGAAGGAACATTTTTATTAGGGCCAATTGTCCCCTGTGTAGCCTGGGGGAGGAGTCCGGTTCCCATGTCTTTTTCCAATGTGATTTTTCTTTTTCTGTTATTTCCTTCTTGTTGCCGATGTTGGAGTCCTTTTTGTTCAGACCCACTGTCATGCAGCTGTTTGATTTTGTGGATGGGTTGGAAGTTTACAACAAGATGGAGAAGAATTTTTGCTTTTTTGTGATCTCTGCGGCTGTTTATTTTATTTGGAGAGAGAGGAATGATAGGAGATTTTTGGGCTCTATATTTTCTTGCCAGTCTTTGTACCGGAAGCTGGCTTTATCCATCGCTAAGAAATGGTCCAGATCAAAGAATGTGGATTTGCTACGGATTTCTTTTCCAAGATGCTTTTACTGAGTTCTGTATGCTCGGTATTTTGTGCTGCCGTGGGTTCGGTTTTTTTGCGGAATGGAATGGACAATGATGTCTGGAACCGCCCTTGTGCCTCTCCCTTGGATGGCTTTGCTGTTTGGATCTTTTGCTGCTCGAATATTTGGGGGGGATCTTCTCCGTTGGCAACCAGGGATTTCCCCTTGGATGGCCATGGGGGTCTACTGCTACGTTTCTGGGGGCTGTTCTTCGATAGGCAACCAGGGAGTTTGTAGTACCGCCCGGCATGGAACTTTTGAGCTTACCTGCTTTGATTACACTTAAGTTCTGGGGCGGTTTCAGTATTTTCTGAGTCCTGCTTCTTCCTTTCCCTCTTGTTATTGTAATTTCTATTTGCTTTCTTTTATTGGGGGTTGGGTATAGCTTTTTGGTTTTATACTTAACTTTTCATTTTGTAACCCAATAGAAATT
Organism: Dendrobium chrysotoxum; assembly: GCA_019925795.1. Taxonomy (NCBI): domain Eukaryota; kingdom Viridiplantae; phylum Streptophyta; class Magnoliopsida; order Asparagales; family Orchidaceae; genus Dendrobium; species Dendrobium chrysotoxum. The sequence continues at coordinate 15,699,277 of CM034314.1, read as the reverse complement.
TTTGGTATATTCAATATACGGGCTTTGCCCCAAATTTTCCCAAAAAAAAAAAAACTATTTACACGTTACACGAATATTATGCCTTAAATGTCAATTCAAAAAATTTATAAAGCTTAATATAGTTGCCTGCCCCCAAATTAAATTAGTGCAACCATTGTGTGATTATGTACGCAGCTCATCTTGATCTTTTGATTGGGAGTGTTGACTCTCAATTAAGAGATTTTGAGTTTAAGTCTTATATGTGTGATGTGTATTAGTTTGCCTTAATTGACCTAAATGTTCAAAAAAAATGTCATTATATTAGGCCCACCAATTCCCTTGTATTCTTATAGTATTACGCTCTATTCATCTAATCTTTATAATACATATAATATATCATCAAATAATTTTTATGATTGAGCATGAATCTCGAGGTAAATTTGAATTAGAACTTCCGAAATTAAATGCGGGGCCATCTGAACTTCGATTTCAGCAAACTTAATTATAGTTGAACTGAATGTCTTGAAAAGACGAACCCAACGACACCAATTCAACCCAATTCGAGCTAAAATGAGTCTAAATCGAAGACCCGAAGCAGGTTTGGAAGGTTCAAAGTTCAAACCATAAATTGGACAACCAAACGATTTCTAAATGTGACATGCTTATAGTTGAATCGAGCAGCTTGATGAGAGAAATCTAACAAGCTCAAGATCGCTGAATTCTAATATCATTAAGACACTCAAATACTCGATAAATTGTCCATGATCAAGGGAGTCGATATCAGTCATCCATTCGGAACACTCTTATCATGCCCCTAATTAGGGGTGTCAAAACGGGTCAACAGGTCGGATTCGGGTCCAACCCAACCAGACTCGGGTTCAAAAGGGTCAACTCAAATCCAACCAATTTTATAAACGGGTCAGATTTTCCAATCTAGACCCAACTCGCGTGGGTTGTCGGGTGTGACCCGACCCGCAAAGCCTCTTGCAAACGGGTCAAAAACATCCCGAGCGGGATGCCTGTGCGAGTATAGGTCAAATATTGTGGAGGAAGACAAATGCGACACCATTTGGAGTGACTGAAGACATCTTCTCTTAGCAGCAGTGGTGAAGGTTCAAGCCCTCCTACCTCTACATCTAGGCGCGACGGTGAAGGCTCAAGAACTTTTCTTCTTTTAGCAACGGCGGCGGAGCTACACCCCATAAGGCCGTGACCTCTTCTTCTCTTAGCAGCTACGGCAGCGGTTGAGGCTTAACTGAGACCGGCGACAGTCTCTGAAATCATCGGATCAGGCGAGAACTGAAATCTTCAACGCAGGTGGTTGAGGCTTAACTTAGACTGACGGAGCTACACCCCATAGCAGGATCACTGGAGATGAGCGGCATGATCGTCGGCTCAGGCGAGAAGTGTGGGATAGGTTCCCTCCGAGGTGTCGACGCCACTGGTGGAATTTGACACTGATAATAACAGTTTCAAAATCATGAAGGCAAAGATGACAAAGCGTCGAGCCACTCTAGGGATTTGAACCACGAAGACACGAAGCATGAAAGCAAAGATGACAAAGTGAGTCAAATCGGGTCAAAGTCGGGTTAACAAGTTGACCCGAACGTGACCCATTTTTTCAAACGGATCAAAAACTACAACCCGAACCCGACCCGTTTGTTAAACGAGTAGACCCGAACCCGAATTTTCTAAGTCGGGTTTGGGTCGGGTTATCAGGTTGTGTTAATAATCGACACCCCTACTACTCCTTATCTTCTCTCTATGTACTGGTCATGCTACTCCCAAAAATTATAAATAGATCCCTCAGTCTTAATTGATGGGGAACCAAGCAAGGAAAAGAAGGAAGAGAGGAAAGAAAGAGAAATTAGAGTTCTCTTGCCACTAGACTCCTCCTCAACCACTGCCCAGCCACCAATCGTCGTCGAATTTTTGTCGGACTTCTGCCCGGCCACCAACTATCATCAGTCTTACGTTTGGCCACCAATTGTCGTTGGACTTCCTCCTGGCCACTAACTGACGCCAGATGTACACCTAGCCATTGATTATCGCCATATTTCCGTTCGGCCCCTATTCGTCTTTAGATTTCTAGCCGACAGCTAAATATTGTAATATGATCGTCCTCAAGTTCAAGAACGAATAAATCATTTGTAATCTATTCAAACACAAGTGGATTCATTTCAACTGGGTGCGGCCCCGTGGTTTTTTCCTTCAAGATTTTCACGTAAAAATTATGACGTTACTACTCTTTCTATTTGTGAGCTGGATACTCATGCAACGCTAAGACTTAAAATTATATACTTTACCACCGCGAATATTCTAGCTCGCAATAATATGTTATTATTCTTCTTGGCTAGCCACCATGCTATTAAGAGAGAGAGAGAGAGAGAGAGAGAGAGAGACTACAGGAAAATCTCCGATTACCGGCGGAATTTTCGGTGGACTTCCGGCGAATTTTCCGACGGATTACTTAGAAAATTTTCCGACAAATTTTTAAGCAGATTTTCCAGCGGCTTTTCCAGCGAAGTTTCCGACGGATTTTCTGACGGAAGATAAAAATTTCTGAAAGTATAATTTATTTTAATTATCAATTAAAATAATAAACTTAAATTATTTAGTTTTAATTGTAAAATTCTATAAGTTTTAATATAAATAAAAATATTTATCTAATTAAACACATTTGCAGAAAGGGTGTAGTGGTCGGACAGGCGCAGGCGGGGGTGCGCGAGTGGAGGTCCTAGGTTCGAATCTCAGGGCGGACAGGCGTGCTGGGCGCGGGCTGCGTGGGAGCGGGTCTGGGCGTGGGTTTGGCGCTGCGGAACGGGTCTGGGCAAGGGCTGCGAGGGAGCAGTGGGGCTGGGCGCTGCAGGAGCTGGTCTGAGCGCGTGAGAGCCTGGCTGGGCTGCGCGGGAGCGGGCGGGACCGGGCTATGCGTTGCTATTTTTTTTTTAAATCGTTTTATGTATTCCGGCGAATCGTTTTCGCCAGAGAAAATTTCTTGCGGAAATATTCCGCCGGAAATAAATTTCCGACGGATTTATTTCGACGGAAATTTTTTCCGATACTCGATTTACCGTCGAAGACATTTTCGTCGGAAAACCGCCGGAAAATTTTGAAATCCGCCGGAAATTTGCAACTTTCCTGTAGTGAGAGAGAGGAAGGGAGTTTGAATCTCAATGCATGAGGAATTCATCCACAAGAGATCTTGACGATATTTCCTAAGAAAATTATAATCTAAACTGGCTGTCGCAAAATTTGCTAGTGCATAGAAGTTGTTGGAAAACTCTTCAAGTCTTCTAAATATGTTATAAATCTAGTTAAGTCACTTTGAGATTTCGGCTCTGTTTGGAAAAGTGTTCTTCACTATTGTTTTCGTTGCTTTAATAAAAATTTTATAGTGAAAAATTATTTTTAAAAATGGTAATTAAGAAAACAATCACAAACGAAGCCTTTGTCGATTGATTTCAGTACAAAATGTTGGACGTGTAGGACAGAACCTCTTGTGGCTCAAGCGAAACTCAACTAATGGCTTCAATGAAGGTTTGCTTCGCTATGCTAATAAAATCATGCGAATTTACTTCATTTGAAAATGGTGTTGTTTTTCACAGTTTTGTTAGTTGATATAAAATAAATATAATAACTAATTAATCTCAAATACTGCCAAACTTCTTAGCTATGAAATAACTATAAAAGTGTCATAGCTTTATCCAATTCAAAACTTTTATACTTCAAAAATTTCTTTGTCCAATAATGATGATATTAAAATGCTTTATCAAACAAAACCTAACAGAGGCTGAGCGGACCTAAGAAGAGCTCAGGATAGGCAAAATATAGAATTTTTATACATCAAAATGTTTCTTTTTCAATAACGATGATATTAAAATGCTTTATCAAACAAAATTTAATGGAGGCTGCATGCGACCGGAAGCAGGGCGGACCTAAGAAGAGCTCAGGGTGGATAATTGTCGACCCAGCATTTTTTTTTTTTTTTTTTTTTGCATTTTAGCTATTTTCACCCTTCTTTAATAAATGCATTTACTTAAAATTCTAATAATTTTTTTTTTTCTATTTCATGATTATATTATACATGTTCTAAATCTATCTTGCTCGCTCTCAAAAGAGACACGATTCCGTCTCTAGCAAGAAGCTAATTATTCATGTATCATTTTAAAATCTATATATGAATAGTCATGCAAACATTGATAAGTTATAATACTAACTATAGAGGCTTAATTTACTAATTTAGTCAACTTTTGATGATATCATGAGGATATTGACATATTACTATATTAAACTAAAATGAGATCATGACACATTTTTTAATTTTGATACTTTTTATGACAAATTATATACAAAATCTTTGAAAAAAAGGAGCAATTTGAAAGAATTTTTTTCATAATTTTATTTAGCTATAATATTTTTGTTAATTTTCAAATATTTTTATGATTAAAATGAGTTTTTTACAACTAAAATCATTAGATTGGGTAGCATGAGAAAGTTATTGTCCTATTTTTTTAATAGAAAATTTTATAATATGTACAAAATTTTAAAAAAAATGTTATTTTCTTTAAATAATTTAAAATTAATTTTACAAATAATTGCAATCATTAAAAGCAATTAATCTAGGAAAATTGTAAAATTATGACTCTTTCAAGGGATTTATGTGGCTTGAGGAAGATTGTAATCCTCATGAAAGATGCAATGAAAATTAGAAAAAAAAATAATATTCTCTTTACATAAAGATTAGGCTAGGTTAGGTATTTTGATAATTGAATAGTATTTATAATAATTATATTAATTTGTGTGTGTCAATTAGTTGATGATACGAATCATATAAGTCATTTTTAATATTTTGGGTCAAAGCTCGTCTTACTCATAATAATTCTAACTTTGTTGACTTTGAAGTAAGAAAAAAAAATAATTATATTAATTATTTAAAACAATTACATTTTCTATAGTGATAGCCACCGAAGTTTATTTTTTAAAAAATTATTGCATTATAACATCCGAGCATATGTCCTGACAAGAAACAAAAATCCTGAACCACTCAATCGTAATTCTATTCACATCTTTAAATTTAGAATTTTTTTCTTTTTAAACAATAATTATTAGTCCGAATATACGTTGAATTCAAGATAGACAAATTTTTTGTTCATTTTTGTTTTCTTTTCATAAGGAATAGGTTCCAAATGGCAATCATTATTCCAATTTGAAATTGATTTATCTTGTAGCATTATTATTCAATTTCAGTGTCTTCTATTTAGAATAGAAAATTTTCTTTGTGGTAGTCTCAAATTACAATAAATATATAGTGAATGCAAGGTTCCTACATGCTTTCCTAATGCCATATGGTAAGCATTTGATAGGTCTAATGGATGCTAATATTTGATAGTTCTCATTTGACATGCTAATGAAAGGATAAGGATCTGAAAGCCTAGTAAGACACATCAAATTTCCTCTAAAGAGAAGGTGGGACAAACCTAGTCATATGATCAATCATCAATTTACCATATGACTTGATTGGCCCTTATCGACTTGAGAAGGGGGGCACATATATTCGTATGTTTGTTAGCTCTAATTTTTAAACTATGATTCATACAAAGCATTTATTGGTATGTCACTACCAACAGATACTCCATAGCATTTATGAAGCCATAATATAGAGATTTACTTCATAGTTGTAATTTTTACTATATGTTAACATTAACAAATGTCATATGACACATATGTGATCAATCTTATCATATGGTTTGAATAATTATAAATAATGAAAATGTCCATATATATTATTTTTAAAATTAATTTAATTTAAAATAGTATGAGTATTATTGCGGGCTAGAATATATACGACGATGTATTTTTAATTCTACGTATTATCGCTGCACGGATATCCAGCTCACACAAAAAGAACACAAGATTTTTATATGAAAAACCCTGGAAAAGAGAAAAACCATGGGCCTAGCCCAGTTGAAAATGACTCCACTAGAATTTGTGTTAAGTACAGCGGTCTGACTTGTCCTTGAAGGCGATCAGATTATAAATGTCAACCGTATAGTTTTAGTTTAGTGCCAAATGGGGATGAAAGTTCGGCGTCACTTGGAAGTTTGGGCTTCAGTTGGTAGAACTCAGGTGTTCGTCGGTGGTCTTGCGAAACTTCGGGCATCAGGTGGTGATCCGGCGGAACTCCGGGCATGAGGTGGTGGTCCAACGGAACTCCAGGTGTCAGGTGGTGGTCCGGTGGAACTCCGGGCATCAGGTGGTGGTCCGGTGGAACTCCCGACATCAGGTGGTGGTCTGGTGGAACTCCCGGCGTCAGGTGGTGGTCTGGTGGAACTCTCGACGTCAGGTGGTGGTTTGGTGGAACTCCCGGTATCAGGTGGTGATCTGGTGGAACCTCGGGTGTCAGGTGGTGGTCCGGTGAAACTCCAGGCGTCAGGTGGTGGTCCGGCGAAACTACGGGCGTCAAGCGGTGATCCGGTGAAACTCCGGGGATCAAGCAATGGTCTGGTGGAACTCCGAGCGTCAGGTGAAATTATGATTTGAACCTTTCAAATATGCTAAGGGTCTTTGATTTTGACCCATTTGGGCTTGGATTGAGTCGAATTTGATGTCGTTTGATTCGTATTTCCGAGATGATCAATTCAACTATAAGTTTGTCGAAATTGGAGTTCAGATGGTCCCAATTTTAATTTTGGAAGTTTCCAACTTGATTTTGCCTCATTCGTGCTCGATCATGAAATTTTTTTGATGATGTATCAAGTATTATAATTATCAAAATGATAAAATTTAAGCATTTTTAAAAAATAATTATCAAATGGTTTACAATAACCCTAATATTTAAAAAAAAGAGTAATTATTTGTAGGTTCCACTTCTTTGCGATATTATTTTTTATGCACTTAAGGTATTGTAAAGATTATTTGATATGCTGAAATATGAGTGCATTTCAAAAGGAAAATTTTGATGTTGTTAAGATGAGTGTAAAATAAATACAGGTGAATGTTTTTTTTTTTTTTTTGTGACTGTGGCGATGGCGGGTGGTGGTAACTGACGGTGGGTGGTGGCATGCGGAGGTGGTGGCAACGGTGGTGGCCGACAACAGGTGGAAATAATGGTCAGCGGCGGTGGACAACGAGTGGTGGTGGAGGTGACCAATGGCGAGTAATGATTGGTGGTGGCGGTGACAGCAATAGGTGATTGGTTGGGCGAAGGCCATTGGCGGCAAAACTATGTGAGTTTATTTTACCTAAAAAATAAACTAAAACTTTTAATAGTGCATTCCTTTAACTTGACTTCGCATTCCTTTTTCATCCAATCAAATATCAATATTTTCAAAACTCATACAATAGAATTACTTTATACATACTTTTCTTCAAATCCAACATCTCCTTATATGGAGTTTAAAATTAAAATAAGAAAAATGTATGACACAAAACCTATGAAATTCAAATGCCTCATCATGATAGAAGTACCATTTGTTCACAAACTTAATTAAATAGTTAATTATATTTAACAAAGCATTAGTTATCATGTTAACTATTTTTATAGTCAATGTCAGGCGTGTCAGAGCACCACCAACCACCTTATTGACTACGAAGGAACCTAAGGATGTTTTAGCTATCTCGAGAAACATGACAACACATGAGGTTGTAATTTTGTAATTTTTAATGACTATGATAATGAAAAAAATAATTAAGTTAGGATTTTCAATAAAAAAATTAAAATAAATTTTTAAATGAGTGTAATATATTAATAATTATATTATACTAATTTTAAAATAAATTAAAAATTTTTAAGACTCATTCTAATAAAAGAAATTGATTGCATAGAGACAAACTGACTCAAACACTAGCTCGAGCTCTACTCGACAAATGGTTCATTTGCGGAGTTTGATGATCTAACAAATTAAGTTTAAGCTAGCCCAACTAGACTTAAAAGATTAATGTTGTTAAAATTATTTAAAAGTTATACCACTTTGCCTTATTTCAATTGAATTTTTATCATTTCTCAATTAATAACTTATTCTTTTTTATCAGCTTATTATAATAATTGTTTAGATAAGAATGATATTCTATCTTTCATGGTAAATGAGTCAACTCGAACTCATAGAATTAATCTCAAGCTTAAGCTCAAGTATGATGAATTAATCAAGCTCAAGTTCAAATTAGAGGTGGCTCGAGCTTAACTCTACTAATTACTCATTTGCACCTTTATCTATGAGCCAACTCGAACTAGTAGAATTAAGATCGAGCTCGAACTCAAGCTCAATTAATTAATCAAGCTCAAATTTATATTAGAGGTGGCTTGACTAAACCCATTTGCATATTTATCCTTACCTAATTTGTTTTCAATGAAAATCTTAGCACTAATACAAGGACTAGATATTCATTAATAAAACCTTATTCACACACTTAAAATTTTGCTTAACATAAGGCCCCAAAAATAAATATTAGGATTAAAATTATATTCCATCAATTTGGAGCCAAACTTAATGGTGCTAAAATCCTAAGGTTTAGTTTATATCAAATTTATTTAGCTAGCTAAGATTTGCTCTACAAATATTTGTATCCTTTTAGTCTTCGCTTCTTTAGGAAAGCTCTATGTCGAACCTATGTTGGTAATCTGAAAAAGTTGGTCATAACCAATGTTTTTTGAAGAAAAAAGACTGATAACTTGTTAGACCCTTGATGATGGAACTATAGGATATTGGCATAGTTAACCACTTATTAAAATATTTTTTTAACAAATCTATACTACTATTATAAAAGTGGCTTGAGTTTCCACCCATACTCAATCATGACCTTTCATTTCATTTCTTAAAATATTATCCTAACACATCATTATATTATAAATATTTAATAAATCTGAAAATATATAATAATTATTTAGCAATTAATAAAACAATAACACTGCTTAATTAATAACCCAATAAAAGTTTCAAATCATCTCATAAGCCTACTAAAATCAATTAATTCTGATTTTTAAAACTACTTTCAAATAATTAATCCCGGCTCTTATCTCATACGCCCAATTAAACTGATCCCTCTCTGAAATTATTAAAAATGTATATATATTTTTTTTTAAAGCCATACTATACTACTATTTGAGTTTCCACTCTTCTCAAATCCTGATCGTTCACTTTATTCACTTAAAAATTATCTTGGCCCATCATTTCATTTTAATAAATTTAAAAATATATACGTATTTTTTATATAATAAATACTTGACACATATTTCATTTATTTTAATTATTAATAACTTAATAACTGAAAAAGCAATTTGTAGAAAGAGGCTATTAATGCTACACAATCTTTGATGAAAAGATGTCTATATACGCCTATTGTATTGAAGACTTACATAACTGAAGAAGTTGGCTATTTCATTAAGGCCTCATTTGATTAGAATTATTTCCTCCGTTTTTCGTTTGAATATGCCGCAATCAGTTAGTGTTAACTGTTTGGAATCAGAACTTAAACGTAATTACTTTTTAGTAAACTTCATTTTTTCGGTGGTTACAAAATTTTTTCCATATCAGCTTATTCTGTTAAAAATCAGAGTTTCATATTAAAAATGTCCAATTTAACTCAGATACGTTCACACTTCGCCGAATGGCATACTAGGTGGCGGTGCCCTCTGCTTCTTGCCTAAAAACATCCTTACTGACGCGACTGTTGCATCTTTGAAGATTACGCTGGGTAAGAAGAATGGCTTCTCAGAGGATACATTTCTTTCTGAAAGTGAAAGCATGGGATGAGGAGAGCGTACTTCGGGATCAATCGTAGCAAGGAAGGACTATATATCTAAGAGAGGTGACCTATTTCGAATAGGAAAATAGTACCTTCTATTGATAACACGGGAAAGAGTTCTGAGGCGACGAAGAAATACAACTTAATGGAGTGCAGTTGGGAAGATCAGACAGGGTCAAAGAGCTGGATAGTTTATCGCTATGGAATGGACGTCATCAAGATGGGTCCTTTTTAATTGGTTTTATCGAAGCGATGGGTTTGAAAGACGACGAGTTCTTCACGATGGAGAATTTATTTTCCAACATAAATATATTTGTATAGTTGAATGTGAGTTTTTTTTAATGGAAGAAATAATAACAAAAAATTGTAATTATAATAATAACTTAATATTATTTAAATTTTATTATATTTGTAGTAAAAATTATTATGCTGTATGTTAAGAAATTAAGTTAATAATATATACTTTTGATATTGTAAATTAGTATAAAAATAATTTTTTCTTAAAAAGTCATATATAATTTTATGTAAATTTTACCTTGTAAAATAAAAAAAATAAATTACATATACTTAAATTTTAAATATGAATAATTTTGACTTTTATAATAAAATCGTTAAAGTTGAACTAAAAAAATATTACTCAAATAATATATTACCATTAAAATTTCATTTTATTAAACTTTTTTTTTTCTCGACATCCTTTTTCAAAAACTCCTTTTAACTTAAGTAAAAACTGAAACAAACGAGGCCTAATTAATTACCATCTACAGCTTTCCCCTCCATTTCAAAATGCTGCCTCCGTTATAATCGCGATTTATCCGTTTCGAACTGTTCGGCTTGCCCTAGCTTCCTCCTCTAAGCCGTCTTCTCCTCCGGTAGGTTTCTTCTCTCGGTCTTTTGAACTTCGAAAACGTTTCTTCTTATCGGCATTAATAGGCATTAAGCGTCTCGCATTTCTGTTTTTGGAAGATCGAACCCTTCGGAATATCCACCAGATTTCAACGAACGGTTCGATTCTCCATAAATAACCGTCGAACCAGTTCTCCCTCCCCAGCATATATAATTGCTTAAACTATTCTCACTTGTTCCTACCTTGGATCTTTTGTGGTTTGTATTTCGTGTATGAATCTTTACTCTTTCGGATTCAAAGGATCTCTACTCTTTCAGCTTCAAAGGATCTCTACTCGTTGGGATTCAAAGCTTAGGTAATGGATTTTTAATTGGTTGTAAAATTTGTTAGCTGTTTATAAAATAGAATTGCAAACTAGAACTTCCGGATCTATTAGTTTTGACAACTGAAATTTAATTGGATTTTGATATTTGCATAATAAAAGATCAATACAACAAAATTATTAGATGATATAATTCAAGTACTAAACTTTCACAAGCACAAGCATTATAGAAACATTTTATGAAATCATTGGAGAACAGATTAGCATTTGATTTTACAAATATTTATTAGTTTCATTTTGATATTAAATATATCAAAAGATTTTATCATAATTTTTTCTGCAGCACAAAAGTTATGCTCTTATTAGCAAAATTTGGTAAAATATCAAAAATAGTAAATTCAAGTTGTAAGTTTCAATCATACTAAACAAAATTTTCATCCGTGGCATATAAAATTTATTGAATAGTGTTTCTGATATTAAGATTCACTATTTCAAGTATTTTCTGTGATTATCCTCTATATTATATGTGCTTCCATTGATCCTGTTGATTCTGGAATCATGATTACTGGTGATGGAGCATCAGCTTGTAAATCACAAAGTAAGCTGAGCTTATCTTATCTAGCTGTTACGATAACTAGATTATTTTCAGGATTTAAGGCTTATAAATTTGTTGTTTCCTGAGTTATGGGGTAGGGGTCCTAGAGATACTGGCCAAATTGATTTAAGTCCTGAACTAAAACCAGAGAAGAAAAGAGCAATATTCTGCACAGATATTGGCTGTTGCTTTTGCAGTCTTATGGCAGAAGGAGATTGCCACAACAATCTTGATACCCAACAACAATAGCCTATCAATAATGAGGGTCTCTTTTTGGCATTATATACAATGCTAAGGTATGGACTTCACACTTTTGTTGTTATTATGTTATCACAAAGTAACTGCTATTTTAAATTTCAAATTTCTTTATTTTCCTAGGGCTTATTTGGCATCACTTTTTTCTTTTGTTATTAAAGGATATATTTGGTTTGTGTTTTGTAATTTTTTTTAAACAAGTTGTTTTTTAAAAAAATTTCAAAACAACTTTTAGATGTTTTACTCTAAAGATTTCTGGTTTCAATACTTTTGAGGTGACTATAAATCATTACATAGTAAGCTGGATGGTTTATCTTGAGAAGTTTAGCTTGGATTTTCTCAATTCCAGTGCACCACATTAGCATTTATGCACTCATTCCTTATTTTTGTTAAGCTGTGTAAACATCCACTAAGCATCCACATTTGCAATGCATAAGAATCCATAAAATCCCTAAACTTTTGAGATTCAACTCAGGTAGTGAAGCTGTACTCTCGAAAGAAACATATGTTTCTATACTACTACTAATTACCAGCCAAGGTTTCTTTTTTTTGGTTCTTTTGAGAAATTAATCAACATATTTTCAAGGACACGGTTAGGTACATAGACTAGCCTTTTGTAAGTAGCAGTGTTTATGAAACTGAAACTTTAATACACCAAAAGAAAGCCCAAATGATCCTTGATGGAATGGAAATGAATTTGCTAAATTGATAAATCAACAACTGCAAATTCATAAAAGTTTTTACTGTCCTAAATTTCATTCTTATCTTCACTTGCATTTCATCCCTAGGTAGCCATTATTGAACTAAACTTGATACCCCTCTCCCCCCCTCTCCTTTAAAGCTCACATAATTGTATATTTGATGTCAGTTGCCTTCTTAGGAAGAGATCCTCGTTCTGTTGATAGGCGAAAGCCTGGAAAGGCATAAGCTCGAAAGAGCTTCCAGTGGGTCAAGCGATTAGTTGATTTCTGAAAATATCAGTGCCCAATGATGTTATTAGAGTGTTCTATTGCTGTTTGAATAAACAACTATCCATTTATCAGACCATTGAGCAAAAATCATTTAGCTTCAATAAATACAATTGGTAAAAACCTATGCCTCGCCTGATACGTTTCTGCTCTTTAGGCATTATGCCTTACTCTGAGTCAGTTTAACTTATCATATATGCCTTACTCTAATGAGTCAGTTTAATTTATCATAAATTTTGTGTAAAGTATTTTTATCTATCACCTATGTTGATCATTGGTTGAATATATCTAGTTGGCTATGCCAGAGATCTCCTATTCGTTATAGGCCGCCCATCGTCCGATCTCAGAGCCATAGCATGACTTTTAAAGATGGTTCTCGATCTACCCCTTTTAGGACAAGAACTTAGAGAGTGAGAGTGTGTAATAAATCTAATAGAAACCCCCACATCTCTTCTTCTCTCTCTCTCCCTCTCTGTCTCTCTATCTCTATCGCTTGTTCTCTCCTTGATTTGAAACTTTTCATGCGGGCAAGCGATATTTATCTCTCATGTCAGCATATCGAATCGCCCAGATCTCTCTTGGTCGGATAGGTGAGAACTTTCCTGATCTGCGATCTTGATGTCGTGGCGAACAAGGGGATTAGGGTTGCTGGGATTTGAATTGAGCCTTTTTCGTGACGGCTACTCCTCTCTTTGTTTTTCTGAGCTAATATTTGACATATTTCCTCTATTTTATTTATAATTTATTCATTGGCTTCTCGATTAGGATTTGACATTGGGATTCTTGGAGTAACAGTATAGCTCTCTAACGAGGCTCTTCCATATGATGCATCGGAGTCACAAACGTGTGGAGATCTGGTCGACAGCTTTTCATCGCCGATCAGAGATTGATGGGAGGTGTGAAGAGAAAGAGTGCAGGGAGAGTCCAAGCTGGTCCTCGGGCTGCCGTCCAAGATGGTAGAGTTGGGAGTTCTTCTGCAATGACCCCAGATGGAATGGGAGAAGGTTCAAGTTCCAACTCCCTAATAGATGGTAGCGATTGCGACTTTCTAAGGCAACAACAGGCTCTGCGTGGGTATATTTTTAATTTTTAATCCAAAGTGATAGCTTTGTTTGAATTGCCATTATTCATCTTTCAGTTACTCACATCAAGGTTATTACTGATATTATGATTTGATGATTGTGTAGAAGGATAACTGGCCCAAAAAGGAGATCAACTAAAGGACAGTGGACTCCTGAAGAGGTAATTTAGTAAATAGAAAAAATTGCTAGTCATTTAGGCTGATTTTTTTTTTATCTTTTCTCTTTTGGGTTGTTGGTGATGTTAGGGATGAAGCTGACTGGATAGCTGCTAGTTTCAGCTTAATGTACAGTAGGTAAAATAATTTTGAAGGTTATGCTTGAGAATTGTGTCCTAGAATACATGGTTTAACTTTAATTTCACGTGATATGTTAGGTTTTATATGTTGTCCTATGTTCTTATAAATGTAGTATGAATGCTGTATGTGTGATATGAATGGCGTTCTGTGTGATTTTATTCTGATTTATCTTGTCCTACTTAGACTTTATGAATGGTAGTATTGGAGCCCAATGTTGTTCATTTTTATCTTCTTGCAAGGTCCAAACTTAATTAAGAACAAAATAAATTGTTAATCGTTAGTTCTTGCTATTGATATTTTATGCTTCATATTTTATGTCCCAAAAGTTTAGGCTCAACAAATCACAACTATAATCAAGGAAAGGTTATACAGAAACACAGGTACAAATGTACACACCGTTTGTAATAAATAGCATTGCTGTTAATCTAGATTTGTATGTTGTTCTTGTCTTATTTCTTATAAAGTTATTGTAATTGCTACTAACCTATTTGTAGTAGCTTTTCATCATATAGTGACATACAAAACATGCTTGCTTCTTTCGTGCCATAATTTTGTTACTCATCTCCTGGCTGTGTTTGTTTTGCTAACTCACGTGAGTATCATTTTTTTATATTCAGGATGAAATTCTATGCAATGCTGTGCATCATTATCATGGAAAAAATTGGAAAAAGATAGGTAAATTTTCCAGTAAAATAACTACTCTAGTCCAATAGTCACAGCTGCTAAGCAAAAAGTAAAATGACTAATCTAGTCCAATTGCTACAACTGCTAAGAACAAGTATACTTCTAATTGCTTTCTTTTATGAATTATTTTACGATTGAAATTTGATGTTTATTTACTTGAACGCACTTTGTGCTACTATGGTGGTTTCACAAAGTATTCTGCAATCATGGTTTATTCACTCATGCAATTTGTATACCTAAGACATGCTTATAATCCATGCATTATGAAATTACATAGATTTGAATTATCTTTCTGTATGTTACTATAGATTTGAATTAACCTATAGGAAAATTCTATCCAAAATTTGAACTATGTTTAAATTGATGCAGCAACTACTATTTTTTGAAGTCTGATCTCATCTTTGCTTTTCATTTCTTTCTTTAATCATTGGGCGAAACAATGGTTCACATTAATAATTGCTTAGGAATAAATAGGCAGAGGAAAAGACTAGGCTAACGCATCAACATGACACAATAGTGCTATAGTAATAGACAAAATCTGACAAAAATAAAAGGCATTATACAACTGTGCCCAAAACATGTTCAAATTATTCTCAAGAATTGTGAAATTAGTATTGAAATCTTGCAGATGATTAAAAAAACAAATACATGTCAAGTATCTTGCCTAATACCATATTTGATAAGGATGATGGTGCTAGACAACCTTAGAGTTCAACTATTTATTGTTTATGTTTAATCTTTTGATGTAGGACGTAATGGTCCTTATAGTAGTCGTCTAGATTATTTGAGTCTTTTTATGTCATTTTAACTTCAAAATCATTATCTATATTATTGCTTCAGTTTATATCATTTTTTTAGTTTCTGTTTTAGGACCTTCCTTTATAAATAGGGATCCTTGGGTTGAAACTATGGAACTGTGGATGTGAATTATAAATTAAAATATCATCTATTGTAACAATGGATCCTTGGATTGCTTGTGAGATCTTAAAATCTTTATATTTAAGTGCGAGGCTTGCTCATAGTATTTATTTTCCTTAATATTTCCTTGGTATTTGATCAATTTTTTTCCATCTTAATTTATTATCCTTTATAGTTCCTTCATTGCCAATCTGGCGTCAAATTGGTTTTAGGGTGGCGGTTTTTGAATCACTCTAAATACATAATTTCTACCTTGAAATTAAATTCTACAAAAATGAGTTCATTTTATTTCCTTTCTCTTCGAAATAAGTTTTTACTATTCATATGTACAATAAAATCATTGTTTGTGCAAGAAGTAAAATTTTTAAGCGAATAGTAGCCCCAACCTTCTTGCGCTTCCCTGCATTCAATCCTATTTCTCTTTCTAGCACCTCCCATTTAAATTTGAATTTCCTATGGATAATCCTAACAAGTTTTAATCAACCGCTCAAACTTCTCCACATCATAAAACTATGAAATATTTATCATCAACGACATTAAACTTATCCCAACTATTTAGGTTTGATGCCTTGAATAATGAGCCTTGAATATTCATTATTCATTTCTTCTTGTTGAGTGCTACATGAAAAGTTTTTTTTCCCACAAACTTTTTAAACAACATATATCCCTAGTACCTTGGATCTACCCCCTTTTATTCCTATCCTTTGACACTAATTCTATCTACTTGCCTAATGGATATCTTTTCTAGCTTTTGTCGTATATATCTAAGTTATGTGTCTATATTTAACTACATTATTTTCAATAGATGCTAATCCCAGTCCATCTAAATAGTTCAATTTTTTTTTAAAGCAAAAAGTGCTATGAGCATAGGGCTGCAAGTGAACCAAACGTTCGACGAGCTACTCGATGCTCGGTTCGATTAAAGCTCGTTTGTGATCGTTTAACTAACTAAACAAACAAACTTGAACAACATTTTAAATGCTCGATCCGTAAATAAACAAGCTTGAACACTACTGTGTTCGGTTCATTTATGTTCACAAATAAAATCATTTGAAGTTCGTGAACAAGCTCGACATTAAGCTCGATAAAAAGCTCGATTCATGAGGCTGACTGTGACATTCAGTAGTTCATTAAGGAAGAAAATCCAGTAGTTCATTTTGATTGTTTAGAATGGTGGAAGGCTAACTTCATATTATTGTTTGTTCAATAGATTGTTTGCTAAATATGTTCACGAACATAGCTCGTTAAAGCTTGTTTGTTTAAAGCTCGATAAGCACTAAACGAACCAAACTTGAACCGAACATGAACCAAACATGAACACCCTTAAATTAAATGAACCAAACATGAACACAAACAATAAAGCTCGAATCAAACATGAACCAAACTTGAACAGACTAATGATAAATGAACTCAAACATGAACACTCACATACAGGCTCGGCTCGGTTCATTTGCGGCCCTATTGAGCACAAATGCTTTTGTTAATTAGATAAAGTCATATAAATCATGCATATGTGTAGTATTTGCATGTAATACTCATCTAATTGACTAAACCTAATTCAAATCAAAGAATATTTTTTAGCAAATATAACTATACATGCAATAACAAAAATGAAATCTCCAATTTAAAATTAAATATGAAGAAAGTACAAAAAATCCAAGTAGGAATAGTGACATGATTAGAATTTTTGTTGAGAGAAATGCTACGAGGAAGATTAGGTGGGAAAAATAGCCACTGGACGAAAATTTTTGAAGTTGTGTTTTGGCCGAGAGGGATGAACGAGAGATATTGAGGAGCCATGCTATCTGCATAAGAGTTGGTTGTCGAGAAGTTGCATTGTGGTTAAGAGGGATGAACCATATATGTTGCATATCAAGATTGAAGTAAGTGTGAAGTCAAGGGCTGAAGGAAGGAAAGCCATAGAATAGGAAACTTTTGAGTTTTGGAAATGTGAGGCTGAGAAGTGTCATTCGTGTCCTAGTATCTTTAATAGAATACATGACATAATGAATCAAATGTAAGCTTGAACAAGTTAGTTTGAACCAGAAGAAACATCACCTAAATCATGCATGCATTTAGTGCATTGTTTAATGGTGCAAATATCATTGTGACCTTGGTGCACTCGTGCATGTCACTGAAGCGCTAAGCGAACCATTCCTCCATCATAGCACTTCACTTCAAAAGAGCACTTTGAAGCATGCTTTTAACAATATTGATATACTAATTATTCTATTTATCCATCCCAATTTTGCTATATTTTCATCTTAATATTTTCTTTTTTATCATGATTATTTTAATTATTTGTAGTTTTTCATATAACATTGTTGATATTTTTATAGAATTTACTTTTAAATGTTCATGATATCCTCTTATTACAAAATATAGTCAAGGCAGTTTTCCATCTTATCTATCTAGCCTTAACTTTAGAAGTTATAGGCTTATATATTTCTGTATTCCTTTGTATAATATATCAATATTACTTAAACTTACAATACTTACGTAATCCTAATCATCAAAAAATAAAATATTGACCACTAATTATTAATATTTCTCATGCACTAAAATTGCATATCATATACTTTGTCTATGTGAACGGGTACTTAGGTTTTTGAGTTTCCCCATCGCATTAGAACTATGTGAACAAGTTCTTGAGTTTTCAAGTTTTCCCATCGTGCTGGAACTAGGAAACGGGTACTTAATCTTAAGGCTTTGAAAGTATTCATTGTGCAAGGCCAACGACAACGATGAGAGCGACGAGTTGCAAGAAATTTGTGCGGCAAATACACACTTTTTAATTATATATATATGTGTGTGTGTGTGTTGAATAATAAAAAAGAAAGAAAGAAAGATTTCAATAGATGCAATACTATTGAAGCAACGCATTAAATCGACAAAACAGTGCATCTATTCGATGATTGAATGGATAAAAAAAGAGGAAAAGTAGAATTAAAAAAAGTGGAAAACTTACAATCATAGATCCTGTAATTAACATGTTGTCAATTTGACCCCCCTTCGTCAAAGGATGTAACTCTTCACTTCAAATAACTGTCTCGAAGTGACTTAATGAATAAAAGGGGGCAAATAATCGAAAAAAAGAAGACTCACATTGTTTTCTCAATCCCTCTTGAGTTCTCGGACAGATACCACTCCCCGCTACTCATTGATCTCCGTTCGCACTTAGCCGAACACTCTGCTCAACCCAACGCTTCCACCCAACTTGCCTGTGATTGATCCCGACTACATCTGCACTGTCATCGCTTACTTCAGGCAAGAACATCCCATACAAAATCTACCTATTTTATCTATAGGTAATTTCTGCCTCCGCCTATATCCTCCCACAACAGCCACAATTCATACAAGCCGAATTCCAAGCCTCCAACCTGATGGCCCGTATTCTCTCTGGCATTCATTCCCACAGTTTGTCTTACAAGCTATAGCCATTCCGGCCCAAAGGCCCATATCCAATTTGTATAAAACTACTATAAGACCTACATTGCCTATTAAAACAAAACATTGCATGTTTCAGTTCTAACTTAAAGACAGTGATTTGAACTCTCGCATTAACACATCAAATAAATGTAACTAATAGCCTAAATAATTAAAGTACAATTATGTGTAAGTAAATAAATTTCATAGCAAATAGGCATTCTATCACAACTCGGCCCGGAGACTCGAATTAACGAGGCGGGAATAGACGGTCGAACGATGATTTAAATTTCATTTTTTTGCTAAATCTATCTCCAATATACTGAAAGAGCCACTAAAACTTCAAAAAAAATATAAATTGATATAAAATGAATTAAATACCTTTCATTTGATGCGACACGTCTACGGTGCATATTTTCTTCTCTTCTGGTCATTTTAATTATTTTAATTTATACTTGAAAATGTTAGAGCAATTATGATGCAATCAAAAACTTGCAAAATAAACTAAAAGACTTCCTTTCTTACAACATAGATAAATAAAGGCACTAAGATTGTAAATTAAAGACACTTTTTATAGATAAATGTAGACTTGACACATTTACACGAATACACCCTTAAAGCTTACAAAATTTTTGAGAAGAAGAAAGATACATGTGGAGTGGTAACTATGGATAAAAGAAAGAGGTTAGAAGTTCGAGACGAATATAAGAAGGGAGGGAGGAAAAAGACAATAGCGCGCAAGCTATTACAACCTGCAGGTTGTAGATTCCAAATATTCATCTTCAATCAACCATCTAAAACAACAGCAAACAACCCTATAAATAGGGAAAAAATGGAAACCAAACAGCCTCCCATTCACCCAATCAAAACAGGGAAAAAACCCAAAGAACAAGACACGGCTAGCCCAGGAACCGAGCAGCCCAGCTTCCCAACAGCCAGGCCGAAGAACCGAACAGCCAGGAACCCAACAAACACCAAGGAAAAGCACGGCCAGCCCAGGAACCAAGCATCCAACAACCAAACAGCTACTAAGGAGAGGCACGGCCAGCCAAAAACCAACAGCTGATAACTCCAAACACCAAACAACTAAGGGTAAATGGGCCAAGCCCAATAGGAGACAAAACAACCCACAAATAAATGCCCAAAGAACCAAAGAAAGCTAGCAAACCAATAAGCTTGATTGCATCAAATTAAAAGCCACAGCTCAGTGAGTGAAATATGCTTCTAAACTACAGTAACTCAAGGTAATTGGAACAATATGCATGATCCCTTTTTCATTTCATAAGATAATTACATTTAATTGTATCATTTCATCAAGACTTTCAATGTTATGCATAAATCATATATGTGATATATATCATATCTGTCTTATTTCTCATAAATAATACAACCATCACAAGAGCCACCGTCTAATTTAGTACCAATGAAGGTACTCCTTTTCCATTTCCTTTTCCTTTTCTATAACCTTTTCCATTAACATGCACGGGTACATTGCATCTCCATCCAGTACTATAAGGGGGGTGTGCTCCATCAGTCAACATGCACATGCAAACATTCTACATAAATCATATCATTCCCATATCATTCATTTACCTTCTATGAAAATGTAAATCATGACATTTAATTTTATTTGATTAAACATGATCAATCATTGGGTATAAGAAAGATAGATCATAATCTAATTTGCAATAAATACTTAATAAGCAGATATTACTATCTTTCGATGTATTTAATTTAAGAAAAAACAAAATCATTACTGTAATTAAAAGACATGAGTATTCACTTTGAACTTAAGAAATGCGCTGCTTCACTTTTACTCCTTATTCCAATGACGGTAGATTTAAAGCCTATAAAAGATCACTTCATTAAATTTAATTAATTATTTGCTCTTAATTTCTCTAACTTAATATTTTAAAATTTCTTATTTTAATTTAATTAAATATACTCTCCTTTAAAATTAATAATTTAATTAAATAAAATCTGTCCTATGCTCTCTCTCTCTAATTACTTAGTTAATTCATTAATTAGAATTTAAATTTTAAGATATTCATTCTCTCTCTACATATATAAAGCAACATTTTCTTTAGTATCATATTTAATATTTACTTTTACTAAATTTCTATTCTTTATCCTTCAATTCATATTTGTATAATTAATTATCTTAATTAACATTTTCAATTAAAATTCATATCTTCTTTGAATCTCATAATCTCTCATTTAAATACCAATTTATCTCATTTTCTTATTAATTTCTAATTTAAAATTTCTTTTCTTTAATTAATTACTTTTTAAGTATATTCTATGTTATAAATTCCAATTTATCATTTAATATATTCATGACTTAATTTAAAATCTCATATAATCTTATATTATTATTATTAATTAATTTCTAATATTAATTTTTCTTATCATTATTTTTTTTATTAAAATAATACAAATAAAATACAAATAAAAGAATAAAAATCTTACCTTCTCCCAATTGATGAAACCCTCGCCTAATCCTTCTCTCTTGCTTTCGCTCTCAATCTCTCGATTGGCTCAGATCGTAGGTGCTCCTTTTTCTCCCACTCTCTTCTTTTCTGCCTCTCTATTTCCTTCTTTATGTGCGCTCGAATTTGATTTTGGAATGTATATGAAGGTGAACATATGAGCTAATATATTAATAATTATCTGTATCCATATGTATATTAAAATGATTCTTATAAAATTTAGGATTTTATAAAATTAGTTTTAATCATTTTCATGTGGTGCAAAGAAAATATTTATAAAATTTTGAATAAATTTTGACCTTATCTTAACAAAATTTTGAGTATTACAATTTTTCCCTCCTTATTATACTTTCATACTCAAATTTTACTTTTTCATAATTAGCTAAGCAAATGAGATAGTTTTGATTTGATATCTTCTTTTTCTTCAAAGTTATTTTTTTTGTTCTATGCTTTCATCTCACTTTCATATATGAAATATATATATATTTCTCAGCTCTTTAACATCAAAGTAAATTATTCTTTCTAGTTCTTTAAAATAAGTCAAATTACTCTGCATCTTAATTTTATTTTATGGTGCTGTTCTTTATTTATGATTCATTTTTTTAGTATTGATAAAAAAAAGATATTGTGTACATCAGACATATATATTGACAATGTTAATATATAAGCAACATTTTTAGAATTTTTAATTATTTCATATGGCTATATGTATATGGGACTCAACTTTCCTCTTTGACCAAATCTAGAAATACCTTTTAATGTTCTTACTTATCAATACATAAATTCACCAACTTCAAATTCAACAATATACTTTAGTCATAATATTTCTGTTGATGATACTTGGCAACTTTTAATCTGTCATAATCCTGATTTTCTCAATAGCTTGATTAGCTAATTATAGACCCATCAATTATTTTTTTCCAACTCCAACCCAATTTAGTGGAGTTATACATGTCCTAACATAAAGTGCCTCAAAATGTGTCATTTTTATGGACCGGTAGTTATTATCATAAGCAATCTCTATCAATGAAATATGATCCTCTCAATTATTTCCAAAATCCAAAATGCATAGACTCAGTAGATCTTCTAACACTTGAATAGCTCTCTTTTATTGATCGTTTGTATATGAATGGAATGTTGCATTGAAATGCATTTAATGTTTAAACTTTCATGAATAACTTTCCACAATCTGAATATAAAACGGCTATCTTTGTCAAATACAATAACCTTAAAAATTCCATTAGTCTTATAACTCCTTCACAAATATCTTTGCCAATTTCTCAATTGAATTAATCTGACGAATAGGAAAAAAGTGTGTTGATTTTAATAACATATGAATTACAGCCCAAATACAAAAATGTCATTATCTTGATATGGGAAATCTTATGTCTTTGGTATTGGCAATGACTAACATTGCACTGGACTTCTAGTGTTAAGCTTTTACCATTTGACATGATTCACATTTTATCACATATTCAACTACGGTCTTCTTCATCCTTGGCTGCCAGTCTTTAAATATTTATATATGTTAGTACTACCTGGATGAATCAAATAACCTAAGTAATGTGCCTCATGTGGAATTTCCCAATCATATTAATTTTTTTTCAAATTCAAAGAAGCAAATTATTTTCGATAACACCATGCTCGTCACTTTTGAGTTCCTTTTTTTCGCCTTCCTGAATTTGATCAATGAACTTCTAATATTCATTACTAGGTTTCTGTGTATCCCAGATTTTTTCCTTTATAGTAAGTTGTACAATCATCTAATATAGTTTTTTGTGCCCTAATCATTTTGTACTCCGACCTATAATCGTAAGGCCTCCACATCTATGGTCAATTTTGCTTCCTAATTTATCATCTACCTTGCAAATTCACTAAACTTTCTACTCAATGCATCAACTTATCATATTTACTTTTTTGATATAATATTGTATATCAATATTATAATTTGTCATTAGCTTTAACTATCTTTTCTGTCTCAAATTTCAATTCTTTAAGGTTAAAAATATATTTGAGACTTTAATGATTTATGTATCCTTCACATCTTATCCTGTACAAATAATGAATCCACAATTTGAGAGCATATACTATTGCAGCTAGCTCTAAATCTTATATTAGGTAATTCAACTTATGTGGCTTTAATTTTTTGGAATCATATGCAATAACTTTCATATTGTACATTAAAATGCATCCCAAGCCTTTTAGAGATACATCATATTATAAAATCTGAAATCCCTTAGTTTTAGATAGAATTATCAACATCGGTTCAGACGTCAAATTCTATGCATATTCATAGCAGACTTTACGCCACCATGTTGCTCTATCCTCTGGACCCCCTTCTGTCATACCTGTATATGCTGTCATTTACATATCATTACCAACCTATCTGCATATATGACTTTTCTTAAGCTCATTTATTTTTATTATTGAACATTTAGATGTATACATCATTCACTGTCATTGTTGAACATTAAGTACATATATTTTTCATTTTAAATGAGCTAATGGACTTCATACTTCAATATGTATCTTATAAATGCAAATTATGCAACTTATAAAATATAATATTTTAATGCAATGTTAACTTTATTTTAATATTTTATTTTATGCATTTTATAATTTAAATTAATGCATAATCATTTCTGCCTATTTGATAGGACATAATTATGCAATTTGCAATATAAAGAACTTTTCAATGCATAGTTTATGTGCAAGTCCAGCTTATCAAATTTATACTCAAATAATTAACATAAATTTATTCCTAAATTAGAATCAAGTATCTTACATAGTTAATGATGATAAACCATCTTGTTATGGTAATCCTGAAACTTCTTTTATTTGTAAACAATCTAAATATAAATTTCTCGCATCAAACTATAATCCTAATTTCCCAAGGTTGTGAAAACCGGACCAGACAATGAACCGGTAGAAGGAGCGGTTCACGGTTCAACCGATCGAACCGGGTTCGAACCAGATGACGTAATAAATAAAATTTAGATGACATAAAAATCATATAATAATATAAATTTTTTATTAAAAAATAAATTGAATTCACACATTACTAATATCTTATGTAATTTTAAATTTAAATGTATTCAATCTTTAAATTTAATTCAAATTTAACCAAAATTTAACTTACATATCAATTAATAAGTTTAATATAAATTATTATTAATTTATGTTATATATTTATATATAATTTATATTTATAATTTGTATATTAAATTCATATTATTATTTTATATTTATAAATTATTATGGTTAGATTAGATCATTTATTATAAATAAAAAAATAATTAATTTTTATAGTACATAAAAAAATAAATGAAGAATATAATTTATTTAATATTATTAATTAAAAATAAATATTATTTACATCATAAAAAGTTTATTTAAAAAATCTATTTTAAAATGAATAGTATGTGTCGTAAACTTAAGAGTTAAAAAGTAAGAAATAGAAGCTTTAGCTTTTTTAGTCCCACAGCACTTGGAAGACTTTCTTTTGGTAATGCTTTTACTTTATATTGGCTTTTGAGCTAGAATGAAGAAGTACCACATGTGAAGTGATGAAACTTTGTGAAATGCTTAGTTGGAATTTTATAATTTAAAATTAAGCATTTCAAATTTAAAATTAAATTATAAATATTACTTAATATTTTAAAATATTTTTTTTATATATTCAAAAAATGCAAAAGTTAAACCGGCCAGTTCAAGAGAATTGTGGCCGGTTCGGTTGAACCGGTGGTTTTGTCCGGTTCTGATCGGTTTGATGTAGAAGCGGTTCTTAGGATGAGCCGGACCGGCCGGTCCGGTCCAGTTTTTAAAACATCGTAATTTCCAACTCAATTTAAATTAATTTAACCTCAAACTAACCTTTTTACCCAAGATTATGTCTCCTCGTACAAACCTCAATGCTTAACCTCAAATTGATGTCCTCATGTCAAAGGAATAACAAAAATTGGATTTTACCTTAAAACCCCTTTCTTCCCTTCCCCTTCTTCCTCTCTTCTTCTTCTTCTTCTTCTTCAGCCCAGCTATTACTCGAGCCCTCTATTTCTACCAGCTGCTGCAAGATGCGATAGTAGGAGGGATGACTAATAAATTAAGAGTTTAATGCTTAGTTTTTATATATAAACATATATATACAGATAATTGCAACCGTTTCTCATCTCCATCACTAGTTGCATGAAAAGTTTGGTGGAAACACCAAAAACTATTAAGAATGCTACATGACATTAGTTTGAGCTATACAATGTTATTAAAAAAATTTGAGTAATTAAGTTTGAATACTAAATTAATTTATATGAGATAGTATACTAATAGTATTTTGTATGCATATGTATATCAAAATGATCCTTATAAAATTTGTGATTTTATAGAAAGTAATTTAAATCATTTTAATGGAGCGTGAAAAAGTGGGTTAGAAATTTTGACTTTATATTTGTAGAATTTTTAGTATTGCAGATGTCAAGATGATAGAGTTTGACAAGGAAACCAACAAAGAAACCGATAGGCTCTCAATCATAGAAGATGACTGTTATCATTGAATTTGCTGTGATATCAATGGTGGAGGGTATCTACTCATTGAGATGTGAGTGAGAAATCATGACACTGTTTGAGAGAAATGATAATTAGAGAGGCAATCTTAGATCATATCCATCAAGTGAGTCATGAGACTATTATGCATTAGGGTTGCAGGCAAGCTCTGTGGCGAGCGAGCGAGCGAGCATAACATATGTGTGGGTAGCTGTGTGGGAGAGTACACAAGCGAGTGTGGTGAGTGCTGCTAGCGGCATGATCATGACAATAAGAGAGTATAAGGGTTTTTTTTTGTTTGGGATTAGGGTGCTAGGGCAAGAGCTAATCTTAGTTTGATACCATGTTAAAGTATGAAATTATTGTATACAATTCAAAACGGATCTCCTAATTATACAATATTCTAAGGCGCAAAATAATATACACCACTCTCCAAATATATTGTTCTAAATAGGTTTTAACTCATTGCTAATTTCATCTTTTTGCTTTTCAAACATATTGGCATGTAAATGTTGCATTGTATATAGAAAGAATTAGTGCGAGGCATGATTTTGAGACTTGAATTAATATTCCAAAGACTATCATATATAAAACATAATTTGAATATTGTTCTTGACATTAGTGCCCGCTAGATTATTAACATAATAGGCCCATATTTGACAGGAGGCATAAATTTGAGGCATTTTTAAATTGGAAAGATAAGTTAGATGAGTTTGAAAGGCACAAGCATGATCTCCAAAAGAAAATCAATTTATTAAGATAAAATTAGTGGGTTTGCCTTATTATTTTGACCAAATGTTGTTAATAGAGCCAGATCTACACTGGCCAAGCAAAAATTAAAAATAATATTCATCACCCATTATAGAGATCAGCTGCATGATTATTTTAAGAACCTTATAAACCAGCTACTCAAGATTGTGAATGAATATCTTATTAGATCTGGAGTTGGTAGGCAGGCAAAATTTGCCAAAACAGATGCAGATATTCATAGGCAATGAATAGGAACAAAATATGGGTCTAGGAGTTCCATACTTCATAGGAGATGAATGGAAAAATCTATTAGTATGTGTGAAGCTACCCTTCTTTTTGTTAGAACTTCCTTTTTCACCTTCTGGAGACATTCTTCTACTGTGTCTTGTTCTTTCTTCAACTCCTATAAGTATTCTTTTCTTGATCTCTACTTTTTGAACTTTTTTGTGCTCAATTATTTTGGTTTTATCTGGTAAATTCGGGTTTGCAGCGGAATGCTTCCCAGATAGGACCGATGTACAATGCTTGCACAGATGGCAGAAGGTTTTAAATCCGGCTCTTGTTAAAGGACCATGGTCCAAGGAGGTATTCTATTATTGATGAAGCTACCTTGATGCTCTTCTTCCATCTGCGTGGGAATTATTAATAATCTTCTTAACAGGAAGATGAAATTATAATTGAAATGGTAAACAAGTTTGGACCGAAGAAATGGTCAACAATTTCACAAGCTCTGCCTGGACGCATTGGGAAGCAATGTCGTGAGAGGTATTTACTTTAAGGTTGAGGAGAAAAAATTGTATACCACTTTTAAACTTCTTCCCTTGTCCCTTAGCCTTAACTGGAAATTTTGTATATTCATTGACAAAATGGATGTTTATATCTGAAAGCGGAGCAATAAAAGTAATCAGTTATACCCTTTTAAATGATAAATGTATTTGCTTACCAACGAGGTAGACGGTAAATCGTGGAATATGGAAACATACCTGTAAGCATCATATAATATCTCCATCAAAATCAGCCTATTGTTTGATGCCAATTGCCAATTATCTAGAGGTTTATAATACCAAGAACAAATGATGAAATTTGCAAGAAATGTTTTTAATGGATAATTTCTTCTTGATTAATAAAATCACAGAACAACATGCTTTTTATACCGTAATTTTTAAGAGGTATGAATGGAAACTTGTTTTTCAATTAAAGCCTTAACGAGTAAATTTCTAATTACTAGTTTTTAAATGTAATTGCAAGCTGCGAATTTATTCAGGGATTTCAATGCTATGGTGAACTATTTTGCATATAACTTTTTTCTTCAGCACTAATGAAGGGATAGCATTATATCCATGTTTAATTCTCAACCTTGGGCAGCCCCCACTTAATTACTTCCTTGAGATTGATATGGAGTTGTGAGATTCATCTATCTTCTTGAGCATCCTCGTGATCTACCTTTGTCCTTGGTTTTCTTTAACTACACGCCACCTTTTGTGGTCTTTGAAAGCTCCCTATGAATTGCAATAGTAATGGATTCATGAGGTGGTCGACATCGAGGAAGGAAGCGAGCGGAAGTGGGGGGATCCGTGAGGTGGTGGCATCAACAAAGGAAGAGGGTGGAAGGTTTTCTACAAAATAAAACAATGATGTTTTGATAGTTAATAGCAACATAAAGTATGAGTATACCCAAAACCTAAGGAAGGGAAGGTGATAAACTAAAATAGAGCAATGATAAAAAAGAAATAGATTAAATTAATGGAAGTTCTTATGTTGGCTATACTACAATGGCTTTCTTTTTTTTGACTAAGAAGCTTCTATGGTGTGTTCAGCTCTTATGACTACTGTAAACTTTCAACACTAGGCTTGTCGTACAGAAAACCACTACTTAATTATCATGCTACCATAAGCAGGAGAATTTATTATTTTGAACTCATCACTTTCATTTACTTTTTTACTTTAGATTGTATGTTTTTTTATTGATGTTGATGTATTATTTGATTCTACTTAATTTAGATTCAACTTCTGGAGGAAAAAAATTAGAAAAAAACTCTTATACCGTTTATTTCAAATAAACCAATAATTATTTCTTTATGTTAATTTCAAATAATTTGCCTATATAGGTGGCATAATCATCTTAATCCTACGATCAACAAGGATGCGTGGACCCAGGAAGAGGAGATAGCCCTCATTCATGCTCATCAAATTTATGGAAACAAGTGGGCAGAGTTGACAAAGTTTTTACCTGGCAGGTGAGTGCTAAATTTTTATTTTATTCTTAAGACTTGTTTGGCATTTTGATACTTGAGATATTCTACGCTTCCTCATTAAACCATTTGTGGGTGAGTATTATGTATATTTTAGTTTTTATTGTATTACAAAACTGTAGCATTAAACAAAAATTAGGGTATTTTGATCTAGATTAGGTAGTGTAATTGAAGATCCAATTGGAAATTAAGAGAAATAAAAGAAGACAACAACAACATTGGGCCTTTATCCCACTAACTGAAGATCCAATTGGAAATTAAGAGAAATAAAAGAAGACAAGGATAAACAAACAATGCAGTGAATACTCAAACTTTCCTCCAAACATCTAAACTATTGATTCCATGAACCAGGTTGTGCGTGCAAGTACCCAGCCTCGAGTGGAAAATTTAGAGAAACAAAATAAGAAGAATAAGAGAACAATCCCAGGAATTTCCAATCTGCACATACTGAATCCTTAAAACATTTGAATCTTTAAATCCTTTAAGCAAGTTGTGTTGATTCCTCAAATATTAGAAAGAAAAACCATGAAGCCAAAATGTGAGCTGTAGAAATTTTTCATCCAATTCACATTGTTAGGCATAACATAAGAGATTATTTATTAAAATAGCCAAATAATTGAGTGGCCAATTTTTTGCCAAGGGCTTATCACATAATAACCCTCATGAAAATAAAGAATGACATTAAAAAATACATCTAATTCAATTATTAAACAATCTGAATACACATTTCTTCATCAATCTTGATCATCACTTATCAAATGATATATTGCTTCAACTCTTATGATTAGGAGGAACTATTCTCTGGAGAGTAAATATCACGCCTTGCTATTGGGGCTGGATGGCATTCACAAAAAAATTGATATGAGGGCATGAGCTGAAAATTTAGTGATAATTTCAAATAGTAATATGAAATGATTTCAATAATATTGTCCACCATTGAGATCATCTGAGTATCTAAATCCAACAACACCTACTAATTTATCCAACAAATATATATATATATATATATATATATATATATATATATATATATATATATATATATATATATATATATATGAACTTTTAACTGCTAGAATGACTCATCTAAGAAATGGTAATATTAAAATCAATTAAATAATCTAACCTTAATCACCTTCCTTTGATGTACCTAAAGTATGAACCTGGAAACTCTTCTCTAGATGATGCTCAATTAATAACTTGAAAAATTATAATATATATAGGTGTGAGTTTGCAAGAAATAAACTCAGCAAGTGAAACCTATTGAGTAAAGTATAGCAATAAAGCATGGGAAGTAAAATATGAGCAATGAAAGAGGCGGGAGTAAAAATGAGTATTACACCATAACAATTATAGATAATGTATATAAGACAAGATTTTAAATTTGACAATCATTTAATAGTAGTTATTATATGTTAAAATTCATAAAGAATTATATAGGTAAATCAATGATGATTATACTAAAATGCAGAAACATATTATATTTATACATCAATCAAGTATTCATTAGTCAAATATCATTCTTTTGATATATATATATATATATATATATATATATATATATATATATATATATATATATATATATATGGTTTACTACGACACCCTGAAATAATTAAAGGTGGGTATCAATCCCAAGGAAATTCAATAATTTTTTTTGTAGACCAATTGGTCTAGATAACCGATATCAAATGTGTTTTTACCAACAATATATACATTATATGCATAGGCTTAGAGTAATGTACATGAATTTTTTAGGAATTTGTACAACAAATAGCATTGCAAGTCAACGTTCACCTGTTTTCAAAATGACCATTATAAAATAATAGAAATGAGTAAAGCATATTTCATAATATATTATGAATATTAAATCATACAAACAAGTAGCAATGAACACGCACCTAACAATTAAAAGTATATTTATCCCTTACTCATAAAAAGTCATGTATCAAATAAAGACACAAGCAGCCTAGCTTTTTAATCATGCATCGATCTTCTCACCCCAACACGTGTTGCTCCACAAATTCAAGATTCAAAAGAATATAAACCAATCATGCATTCAAAATGGCGCACTTCAAAATAATAAATAATCAAAACAACCAATCAAGCCTATTCTTGGAGTAGATAATTTTACAATTTGCCCTAATTTATATCCCCACATATACATAATCATGCTTTAAAACTCATGATGTATGTTCGCACGTTTTAAAATTCATTTATTATTTTTTGGTATGTGCAGTATCCTTAGACATCATGCTTGCATTTTTATTGCGCTCGTAGGGGCCCATGCGAATAATTCAAGTTTATGTCAAATGTGATGCACACATTTCAATGTATTTATATAATACATTTTGCACATTTCCGGCATGTATGTATGCGACGCAATGGATATATATGACATATATGCATGTTCGCTTACACATTCACATATTTGTTTGCACGTTAATATGCTTGCATATGCATTTGCTTGTTTGTATGTGTACTTGTATGCTTGCATATGCATTTGTGCACCGCTTAACGTGCTTGCATGATATTTTTGTATGTTTCGTGTTGCATGCATGATGTGTTGGCATGTTGTCTGGCATGTGTGTATAATACACATGCATGTTGTATGTTTACATATTTGGATGTTTGCATGTGTATTTGCATATTGCTTGGCATGCTCATGCAATGTATTTGCATATTCCATAGTATGCTTGTATAGATGCACTTGCACGAATCTCGATGCATTTGCATGAATGTGATGCATTTACAAGATGTTTTGTATAATCAATAGTATGCATACTTGCTACTTAGTGCACTTATATAGTGGGCAGTACACGTACATGGCATTTAATTTATTTATATAATGTGCTTGTATGTCTTTGGTGCACATGCATTATACAACTAGGGGCTTATTGGCGACACCCTACTTTAATGATTTGGCATGTCACATGCACTCGTGACTTGCAATATGATTGATGAACTTATTTCATTAAGGATCATTTCATTGTGGTAATTATCGGGGACATGCGGGGGAATCCTATGTAGCGGCCATTAATGTAAATGCACCGTCATAGGAGCGTAAATAATTTTTATATTTTTGGAATTATTACCCGCATTTAGGTGTATTTACGCTCGTATTTTACTCACTTGCAAACACTTAAGGAATCTACTGTACAAGCCTAAAATGGGATCTTCATATATTTTAAATATGGATCATAGGCTGGTGGGGCCCACAAGCATACCATTTATGTCATTTAGTATTAGGATCCTAAGCTAGTAATGATGTCCTAGAATCTAATTGGAAGAAATATTCTTTTATTATCTTTTAATTTACACAACTAGAGTTACCTAATTTCATCTATTAGTAATAAACAGCGGAAATAAATTATATAATTTAAAACATCAATATATACATCTGTATTTCTTTCCAAAATTCAGATACACTACTCATGATCTATACATTCATAACATATTTATCTTGCCCAGAGTACAAAAAAAATAACTAAAGTAACAAGAATTTGAACTTGAAGGATCATGGTCAATCTCACACTTATGCTCTCTTGCCCTGACATGAAATTATTTAATCACATATAATGAGTTCAAGAGCCCAACAAGTAACCAAATCCTACAACTAAACTCAACGCAAGGCAAAGGAGTAATATGCATGTCAATAGTCAAATCATAATAGTAACAGTCATATGATCAAGAATCAATACAGAAATAATAAAACTCACATCCAGTAGCAGTAGAATATGTAAACGGTAAAACAGTATGGTACGAGAGCCAGTCAAGCAGTACAATAGAGAAATCAATAAACTAGTACGAGTGTTAAATCACTAAAACAATTATCGTATTAGTACTTTCAATTAGTAGAGAAATCACATAAAGCGATAAAACCAAAGTATTGGTTAAAACTGTTGAAATCATATTAATACAGTAAAATCATATATGAGTGTATACATACTATCCATGTATTATATATCAGTAGCAAATCAATATATTATGTGTTCAGTATGCCACATGCTTAGTATCAGTACAGTGAATCAGTAGTATCAAACAATATTGGTGTCTATATCGGGGTAACAGAAACAGTCCGGTGGTTGGAGCAGTAAAATAATACAGTAATAGTAAATCCATAAAGTAATAATAAATCTTTACAACAATAAAAATATTGCCTCAATAACATGAATCTTAATAACATGAATTTCAGTAGTCACACTAAACAAGTAAAAAGTCCTGATTTAAGTGATATTTTTTCAATATCTTATCAGTATCAGTAAATCGCTGACTCATTAACAGAGTCGTCACTCTTTCCCCGTCGATATAGTAATCATTTCCTTATAACTCTTAATCAGTGAATCAGTAAAGGATAACACTAAACTATAGTATTTAAAGGAAAGCCCGTCAAAGCCCGTCAGCTGACCATGTGTACAGGTCAATCAGTCTCCAGCCAATGTCACTAATTAACTAGTCTTTACTTATTTTCATCACTCATAAATTATTATCACAGTAATATAACAATAATAGCGATCAGATAATCACATACACATTCATTTTCAATGCATTGCAGTAAACAAACTATAATTGGATTTAATTCAGAAAGTGACAAAATATCCTAACCGCGAGCAACATAAAATCTTATTGAGAAAAAATTCATATTTTCTGAAATTAACCAAATTACCAGAGATTGTGTAAAGCATCATTCTGAAGTTTTAATTGAACTAAAACACTATTTTTAGATGTTAAAATAAATTTTTGAATAGGTAAAAATCGTTATTTTTTCAAAATCACCTGCGAAAAATCTTAAATAAATATTCAAAACGTTCATAATCTCAACCTCTATAATTTATAGTTATATGGTGAAAGTTTTACCAATACAAAATTATCTTCGTTTTTGGGTAACGGAAATACAAATTTGATTGGAAAAATATCCAAAATAGAATATTGTTGAAATCAGAAATAGGGTAATGATTCCTTAAAGCTAGACGAGTAAATCTCCCAACAGGTCGACTGGCAAAAAATCATTCTACGGCCTCCAAATCTCAACTTCCTTTTTCTCTCTCATTTATTTTCTTCTCATTTCTCTCAATTCCTTCTCTGTTAGCCGATTGAATAAGGGAATTGGATTTAAATAAAGTTACTTAAGTGGCTTAAGATATTTATAAATAAATAATAATCTAATATTAATATAATTATATAATTTAATTAATTTTTAGTATAAAATTTATATAAATCATTTTGGGGCTTTAAAAATTATGAAAATATTCATAAAATAGTTTATTTTATTTAGAAAATTTTAGTAAAATCGGTTTGCAAAACGGACACCTAATGGTCCCAAAATTCTCATTTGTACTGATAGGTGTTAATTTATTAAGGACTTTCACCAGTGTCCAAAAATTACGAAACTTTAGTATAATTAAAATATAATAATATCTATCTTATGGGGCCCGTAAATGCTTTGAATTCAAGTTTTCCTATAAGTTCACTGTATGTTTGGTTTTTAATTCACTCGTAAATGCTTTGAATTTCAAGTTTTCCTATAAGTTCACTGTATGTTTGGTTTTTAATTCATATTTTTTATTATCAGTATTTGAAACTTAGGATTTCATGCATTTTTATTATTTTGTTGGCTTCGGAATTAGATCAGATTTCAAATCTCCTAAAGTCAATCTAAATCCTTTATTTGGTGTAAATTTTGGCAGCACTTCGGCGTTGTCCCTGCATAGGGGGTTACATCGGGGTGCTAAGCTTTTCCACCACGCCAAAAAAGGCGTTCATGGTCGATGTCAACTGACACTGCAGACAAAATCTCCAATCCTTGTCTGTTAAGAAAGGCAGTCACTTGTCTTCTTATACTTGTTTATAAAGAAGCATTCTTTCCCAGCGGCCAAGAAAGGCAGTTACGAGTGCTTAGTTATAGGTGGTGAAGGCGAGATGCTGAGAAAGGCAATCCCTACATGCCAAGAAAGGCAATCACGGGTCTTCATATACCTATTTATAAAGCAACAGTCTTTCCTAGTCTGCCAAGAAAGACAGTCATGGGTACTTAGTTTCATGCAAAACAGTGTTTCCCCGCCTGCCAAGAAAGACAGTTACTAGTACTTAGTTTCATGAAAGGTAGTGATGCTCCAACTACTAAGAAAGGCAATCACAGCTACTTAGTTTCACGTGCAGCAACTCATAAAATAACACTAGTGTTGGGTTGGGGTTATACCTCAAAATGCGAGATGACGGAGGCGATGATGGCGAGATGATGAGATGAGACATCGCATGAGTTTTCTCTCCTTTTTTTCTTACCTTTCTCTCCTTTTTTTCTTTCTTGTAGAGAGAGAGAAAGAGAGAGTTCACCTCTTCTTAGAGAGAGAGAGTGGTGGAGAGAGAAATGTAGAGAAAGAGAGGAGTTTAGGGGTATGGTGATGGTTAGTGGGTTCTCTCTCCTCTTTAGAGAGAGAAAATAAAAGGAATGATAGGTTTTTGGTAGAGGAAGTGTAGGGGGTTGTAGCAAGGGGGTTTTGAGATTGAAGAGATGAAGTTAGAGAGATACATCTCTATTTTCTCTCAAATTTTAGAGTGAGAAAGAGAAGGAGGTGGGGCTAGGGTTAGGATTTGGTGAAGGAAGATGATGGGGAGGCTAGGGCTTGGAGAAGAAGGCAAGAGGAAAAGTAGAGAAAGAAGAAGAAGAAGAAGAAGAAGAAGAAAGAGGATGAAATGATCAGAAGAAGAAGAGGGAGAGGAAGTGATGGCCGACAGCTAGAGCAAGGGAGGGCGGCTGCTAGTGTTGGTTGGTGGGTTTGACGGGTGGGGCGGCAGCGTCCAGCTAGGAGATGGCGGCAAGGATGTCGGGCGTGGGTGTCGGGTATGCATGCAACAGACGAAGGAGAGGGGGTTACGTTTGGTTGTGTGTGTGAGTGGGTTGAGTGGGCGGGTCAGTAGCTAGGAGAGTGAGGAGTGAGTTGAGTGGGGTAGAATGAGGGATTTTAGGGTTATTAGTTATTTTATAGTTAAGATTTTTTTTGCTCTCTCTCTCTCTCTCTCTCTCCCCCCCATCTTTTTTAAGTTCATAAAATTAATATTAAATAGAAAATATTTATGTATGTTAATCGTGCCTCGATCTGCTCGTCAAATCATCATCATTCGCGCATGTCGATTCCACCTCATTTTGCTTGTGTAATTTTTTTTTTGCCGATCAACAAGCTCGACCAATATGGGTGTGTCAATCTTAGCTATTTCAGCTATCCTGAAAGTCTTGGGGTTGCCTTCTTCGCAAATGGAGGTCATTTTGGCGATTTAGGTTTTTGGTCAACGCTCATAAAACGAGTTTCGTGCGACGCCCTGCTCTTCCGCTTTTGAAACTCACCATGCGCGATCGACTTGACCTCGACACTAGTATTGAGGTCAACATGGGGGAACTATTAAAGCTTCTTTTCTCTTGTCCTCTCCCGACATCCTCTCAAGAGACTCATCAAAAAGATGTTGAAGCCACCAAGTTGGGGAACCCTCCCCTGCTCTTGGTCACATTACAAGCCCTCGGAAGCCAACATCAATCATCGCCTCATCTTATCTTCAAAATGCTATATGACCTTTCTCCTTGACACTTATAGTATAACTTCATTAATTTATACGGTAGTGGGTTTTTGACAATTTGGCATTCTTGACCTCCATACGTCATTATAAATTTGAGCGAGTGCGATGAGAAGAATATTCAAATGGCGTGATGTCATGCTCATGCTAGTTCAAAATGTATTATGAGCAGCTAATAAACGCAATGTTGCGTGAAGCAATTTCTAAATGTCTCGATCACAACTCAAACAATTAAATATCGTATGTCGGCGAAACGAATCACATTGATGCATTCATGACACTGATTTTGTCAGAGAAACACTTGCACGTGGCTAAGTCTACCAACGATAAGCATGACGGTGGACAAGTGCAACGTCACACAAAATCACCTAAACATTGTCTGATTTTAAGATGGGAGCGTCATTGCATTCAGAACATCAAAATTGGAAAATGAATACCTCTTACGATCAATTCAACCGTAGGCGGTTGAAAACAACGATCTATGGATGTGACATTATGCGAAATTGCTCGAACTTCATCCATTTGCAAAACTGACTACGTTATTGCGTCTGAAGCATCCAAATTATTGAAAAAGACACCCATATTGTATGGGTTGTCACATAGCAAAAAGGGCAAAATGTGCTCACACGTGAGAGGAGACACAAAATAATACGCACGATTGATAAGAAGTTGCACAAGAATAAGGAACATATCATCTTTAATTATTATTACTATTAAAAATCATCATTATTAATTTAATTAAAAAAATCAGTCAACTTTCAAATGTAAAAAAATAATATTTAAATAAATAATTTATTAATTAATTATAATATATATCTTATGAAATCCCTATCTAATCTCTTATTACTACATACCCTATCTCATCTCAGCCATCTATCCATTTAAATAATAAAATTTATATAGTAATAATATAACCTAAGCTAACCCATCCCCCATTATTCACTTACAGCCTCATACAAAAATCTCAAGCTCCTCACTCTATCAATCATGTCGATCTCCCATTTCCTCTCCAACAGCTAGCCACCCACGCTTCTTCATGCAAGAAATACATGCTCCTGGCCGCTACCCTCTAGAGCTAGCCCCACACACCTCCACCTTCATGCTTTGTACCCACCAACTAACCTCTATCCGTTCCCACATAACTCCCACTCACCACACTCCCAGCCTAGCCATCGGCCTATAGCCGTCCACACACAACAACCCAATTGGTGCCTCCTTACCCTCATGCACCTGACTCATCCCTTACTAACCTTCCATCTGCCATCCCCATTGGCTTGTTGCCTACCTCTTTAGCCTGACCAAACGCACCTTCACGCACTAGAGTGCAACAATTGTTGCACTGCCACCCTCCAAACTGCCGTCTGCCCGATCCAATCATCCCTTTGACCTCTTCAACTGCACCACCAGCCATCCAAATGAAACCCCCAAGCACTGACCTACAACCTTCCTACACCACTTGATCACCCAACTGCACTCTAAGCAATCACTACTTCAACCCACCGTGCATGATCTGTAGCTACCAATCCATCCATCCTCCTCTGTCCGCACCCATGCAACATAGCCATCAATCTTTCTCTCCTCTCTATCTCTAGCCCTCCGATTCTCTCTATACTCTCTCCCTCTATCATCTTAAATCTATCCTCCTATTTCTTTAAATTTCTCTCAAAACAAATAACACCTCAACCACACATTCTCTCCTTTTCTCTTTCTTGTTTCTCTCTCTCTCTCTAAAATAGAGAAATAACTTTCTCTGTCTAACTGCTTCTTGTCTCTAAAATAGAGGGCAGCACTTTCCTATTCTCTCTCGAGCCTTCTCTCTTCCCCTCTCTTCCACTCTCCCTCGTTCTCTCATTCCCTATCTTTCTAACTTCCTTTCCCTCTTTCTCCTCTCTCTTTCTCTCTCTTCTTTCCTTCCTCACAATAATAAAAGAAGGGATTATTTTTGGAACAATCGACTGATCCCCATTGTAGGGATTACAGATTTTATATATCCATAGGTGGATAGTTAAATACCCAACAATAGTGTTAGAGCTTGATAAGAATTTCAAGACCGTGTCGGCAATTGTTGGCGATAGTCATTAAGAATGACATCAATGATGATGTTGTACCATATAAGCTCTTTTATCTTTCTTCCTTCACACATGTCCTTTTATATCAAATTGAGAAGGATCTAACCAATATCACCACCAACACCATCCTCTCCATTGTTTTCATTGATTAGCCATAAGGATGCCCATTTGACAAATAGAGAGAACAATCTTTCTCTCTCTAACACTCTTTCTACCTCTCTCTCTCTATATACACACACACACACACAAGGAAATAAAAAGAGAGAAAAACCAAAAAAAGGATACAACAACAACAGCAGCATCAAGCATTTGTCCCACTATATGGGGTCGGCTACATGAATTCTTTTTCTCCATCGAGTCAAGTTAAAAGTCAAATTCTCGTTTAAATCTAATAAAGAAATATCATTTCTAATATTTTCTAGCCAAGTCTTTTTAGGTCTACCTCAACCTTTCTTAATATAAGTCAAATTTAATACCTCTACTTTCCTAACATGGTCATCGGAAGGCCGTCATTTTATGTGACCAAACTACCTAAGGCGACTCTCTCTAATCTTATCTTCCACTGGAGCTACTCCAACCTTTTCATGTATATGCTCATTTCGTATCCTGTCTCTAAGGTTAAATCCACTCATCCACCTGAGCATCCTTATCTGTGCAACACTTAACTTATTATTATGCTTCTCTTTTAATGGCTAACATTCTGTACCATAAAGCATTGCAGGTCTCAACACCATCTTATAGAATTTTCCCTTAAGTTTGAGGGGGACTTTTCTATCACACAACAAGCCGGATGCATTCCTCCACTTCAACCATCCAACTTGAATCCTACTAATAATATCCCCATATATTTCACCATCACTCTGAACAATAGATCCAATATATTCTTAAAAATAGGAATCTACACACTCATTCTACACACTCATTCTCCACTCATCTGACATCTTTTTAGTCTTCAAAATAGCATTAAAAAATTTAGTAAGCCAAGAAATTTCTTCTTCTCCTAAGCATTTCCCCACCTCTATTGGAATATCATCAGGTCCAATAGCTTTTCCATACTTCGTTTTCTTTAAAGCCTCTCTAACTTCAGTTTTACTAATATGCCGATAAAAATAAAAATCTTTATTTTCATTTATGTTGCTAAGGTCGCTAAAGTCAATCGTATTCTCACAATCTTCATTAAAAAGTTTAGCAAAATATCTCATCCATCTTTGTTGAATATCATCTTCTAAGAAGAGTACTTTTTGTTCTTCATCCTTAATACACTTCGCTTGAATTAAATCCTTACTACTCCTAACTCTTTGTTTGGCTAACTTATACATATTTCTTGACAACAAAGGATAATTTTAAAAAAAAAAGAAAAAAAGAAAAGAAAATTTGCATGCCCTTCATTGTCACCATCATCACTAGCGACCTAGTGCGCAAGTTATAATTTCAAAAACCCCAAAATTAAATACCTATTCGCATTGTTCCAACGCGGCGAGGAAATTTGCAAATCTAATTATTTGTGCACGTTGTTCCAACATAATGAGAAAATTGGCATTTTCACTCGTGTAGATGATGAAAACCCCATGCACTTCTAACAAGTGGTGTTGGGATAAAAGACCCCCTGGTCACATTGTCACATGGCATCGACCATCTCATTTTTGTAAACATGGTGGGCAAGCCTTAATATTCCCTGAAAATTTCTCCATGCAAGAGAAATGCTGGGAGGTTGTCAAAATTTGATTTGAACAAACAAGCAAGGAATAAGACTTTCAATAATATATTCAAATAAATGTAATAAAAAGAAAATTTTGCAAAAAAAATAAAAGACAAATATGAACTGAAGATTGAACAATCAGGGAACTTGTAACAAACCAAGTGGGTCATGGTGTTACACAACATCAACCATCTCATTTCTGATAAATGTGGTGGGCATGCCTTAATATTTCTTGAAAATTTCCCTATACAAGGGAGATGTCAAGAGGCTGCCAAAATTTGGTTTTAACAAACCAGCAATGAGTAGGACTTTCAATAATATATTCAAACAAATGTAATTAAAAGAAAATTTTGCAAAAAAATGAAGATAAAATATGAATTGAAAAATAAACATTTAGGGAACTTGTAATAAGCCTAAAAGCTTGTTCATGAGCAGAACCTTCCTTCCACTACTATGAACACTTGCAACCCTCAAGAACTCAATGAATTATAATGGACTAAAAATGAACTGAACTTTCTCTCTATTTATAGGAAGAGAATGAGGGTTCATGGATCCCTGCTCGCATTAATAAAATTCATATATAGACATAAATTGCCTGTATTAGAAAATTGGGAATTTGAAAAAGAATCCAAGACGCGTTCGATGATACTGGATCCACAACACAAACATGCAAATGGACAAAAGGCGAAAGGTGAGATCTTTTACATTTTAAAATGAAATTTTTGTGAGTATTTTAATGATAATGCTTGCTCAATATAATCAAATATGTGTATTTTAGAAACTTGCATGCATTAAAAATGCAAATTTTAAATTCAAACATTTTGCCTTAAAAAGCATGACACTATCTTTAAAAAGCTTGCAATAGTCTCATGAAGCATGCTACTGCCATTGAGAAGAGTGTCGTTGCATTGAGAAGTATGCAACAACCCCAAGGAGCATGTCACTGCTTCAAAAAGTATGAAATATCTTCGAGAAGCATGATGCTTCGAGAAGAGTGCTATCACGCTTCAAGAAGCTTAACACGATACTAAAATACATGTGAGCCTCAAAAAGAGTGCAGTTGCACTAAAAATTACTATTATTATTTTAAAAAATGAAATATATATTGAAAGATGTGTGAACGCACTACACAAATGCATCAAAATGCATGCAAATGCATCTCATAAGCGCATTGAAAATCACACAAGCAAATTGAAAATGTTCGAACATGTTATACAAATCCATTGAAATATGTGCAAGTGCATTGTGTGAGTGCACTGAAAAATATGCAAGTAAATTGAAAGCATGCAAAGGCTCTATGCATATGCACTGAAATACATGCAAGTGTTTGGCATGAGCACTCCAAAAAAATGTTCAAGCAAGTTTCAAGTGTGCGGATACGGTAGGCAAATGCATAGAATACGTGCAAGAATGAAATGAGAGGGGCATCCAATGTAAGATAAACTGCCAATCACTAAAAGGGAGACTGCCATTCCCCATTGAATTCGACTTGCCAGCTTCCTTGTCTTGTCTCGATTCCATCGGCTTGCATGAAGGTATAAA
This sequence comes from Dendrobium chrysotoxum, assembly GCA_019925795.1. NCBI lineage: Eukaryota > Viridiplantae > Streptophyta > Magnoliopsida > Asparagales > Orchidaceae > Dendrobium > Dendrobium chrysotoxum. Next base: position 15,657,258 of record CM034314.1, on the reverse strand, counting down.
CTTTGAAACATTAAAAAAACTCTAAAATCACAATCGCGATGGGTTCAATGCGATAAGTGAAACCTATGTACACTTTTCTTAACATGATGGAACTCATAGGAAAAGTTCACGACATGTCAGGTAAGTCTTGTGCACGTTTTTCTTAGCATAGCGAGATATATGTAAGTACCCGAGCGCATTGTTCCAATCGGGCAAAAAGATTTGCAAAAAAGTGCTTGTTGTGTTGTTCCAATGCGGTGAGAACATTTGTCATTTTGCTCATGCAAGTGATAAAAACCTATGTGCTTGTTTAAGCGTGGTGAGATACAAGACTTAGCCAGGATATACGACACCGATCATATGCATTTTTCTTAGTGTAATGGGTTGGCTTAGTACTCGTCGTAGATGCGCCCTACACGGGAGATGTCGAGAGGTTGCTAAAATTTTGTTTGAATATTAATTAAGCAAAGAACAAATAAAAAGGCTTGCACAATTAAGACATAACAAATAAAAATTTAAATACATGCAGAGGACAAAATGAGAATACATGAAGTGCAACATTTGTTGCTTCAAATGAACAAAATCAAACACAAACAGGGAACTTGCAATGAACACGATAGCTCGCCTACATGCAAGAACAAGACTTTTCGACTCCAACTGAATGCATAAAAACTCTCCAATTACCAAAATAATAATAATAAAATTTTAGCAATCTTAAAATAATAAAAGGATTTCTATTTGCCTTCAAAGCCACCGAAACTGCAACGCATACACGCACGTAAGCAAACTGAATGTGTCTTTTAAAATTAAAATAATAAAATTTTGGCACATCTCAATGATAAATGTCCACGCAAACAATTAAATTTAATTATTTTTAAATCTTGCATGCATGAAAATGCAATTTTAAAATTTAAGCACGTAGTCTCGAGAAGCGCATCGCAGCCGCAAGAATCATGCTACCATCTCAAGAAGTGATTCATTATCTCGCAAAGAATGCAATAGCCTCATGAAGTATGCAGTACCCTTGTCAAGCGTGTGATAGCCCTGTGAAGCATGCTATCGTTTCAAAAAAAATAGTCATTACCTTGAGAAGCATGCCACTACAACGAAAAGTATTCAACATCCTCAAGAAATATGCCACAACACCAAAAGTGATTTTGGTCTTGAAAAGCATACAAAATTGTTTTAAAATAACTGAAGAACAGATTGAAGATATTATTGATATCAGAATTTCTAAAACAAGACATGGTGAACATAAGAGGTTCTTGGCAAAATGGAAGAACCATCCTCTGACCGACTGCACTTGGATGAATGAAAAAGAACTAAAACAACGACATCCTGAACTTTTTCAAAAAGTTACTGAAGCTTTCTCATCCGGAGATGAGACTTTCCCACTAGGGGGGAATTGATGTATTCATGTTTTATGTATTTTATTTGAACAATGATTTTCTTTAAAGTTTTTTATAATTTTTTTTAGCTATCCAATGATGGAAGGCATCATATGATCATGGTAGGTTGTGCTTGGGCTTGGTAGTCCTTGGTTTGCTAGCAATGGGTCCCTTGGTGGCTGCTGTTTCTCAGGTGGGAGCTTGGTTCTCGGTTTTGAGCTGATATTGGAGTTCTGGTTTTGGTGAGCTGAAGTTTAGCTCATTAATTCTTAAAGGCATGAAGTAGTTGTGAAGCTCATAAATGGAAAAAGGTATGTGAAGTGGGCTTGTGTCTTCTCGGTTTTTGGTGGCTTTTTGCTCTTCCCGTAATTTGCTGGCTGGTTTCCCCTTGTTGCCTCTTCAGGTCCCTCATCTGGTGGGTTTTCCCGTGAGTTTGGCTGGTTTTCCCGTGCATGTGATGTTGTTCTCTGTGCTGCCTCTTTGGGTTCTTTGCTGGGTGGTTTCCCCGTGGCTGCTGGGCTGTGTAAACCGTGAATTGCCTCTTTTTTTCCTTGGTTCTTGTACCAAACGTTGGGGCTGCTGTTGGAGACTGTTGGCCTTTCATTTCCCTAAATCCTATTGGTTTAGTTGGAGGTGCTTTGGCTGTTTGGTTTCCTCTCTCTTGGCTATATATATGAGATGTTTTGGTAAGGAAAGGTTGTTGATTATTGAGTGCAAATTTGCCAAAAACCTGAGGGTTCTTCTTTGGAAAAGCTTGAGAGCTTTGTCCATCTTCTTCTCCTCTTTTCTATAGCTTGTGAGCTATATTCTTCTCGGGCTTCTTACCTCTTCTTCTCTACACAAGTTCCACTCCACATGTATCCTTCTTCTTGAGCTTTTGGTGTTGTTGGTTGACTGATTTGGGAGCATTTGCTGGAGGAGTTTGGTTGGACGTTGGGATCTTCTTGCTGTGGTGGACCATCGGTTTGCTAGCCCTAAGCACATACTTTACTTTACCTATTTTTCGATAAATGTGAGGAGTCCGCTTGTCGGATGTTCTGAGGATAGCGTCTTTTTATTTTTCTTTTTGTTTCGTTTGGTTTCAATTCTCCGTTGTGTTTTGAAGTTGGTGGATGATTGCTACTATTTGAATTTAATTTAGTAAGTGTTGCCTATTGTTCTCTTTATCTGGCTTTTTTTCTTTCTAGTTTGCTTGCATCAATAAGTGAATATACGATCATGAAGCCCATGAAGAGATTTTATTTTTATGTTCACATTAGGCCTTCAAAGCTCTCTTCGAAGGAAATTCATTACAAAAATGTAAACTCTGTTGTTCAACACTTCTTTAATAATTCACAAAGTTGTTATTGAACCTGATTATATGTTGGCGGGTATACAAACTTGATAAGATTCAGATAATAATACACAAAGTAGTTGAACCCGATCATCTGTTGGTGGGTATACAAAGTTGATAAGATTCAGATAATAGAATAAAATTATTTAAGACCCCAATGATGATTGCTTTGATAGAAAATCTCAACTGAAGGGGGACTACATGATTTTTAAATATGCCCTCAAATTTCAAAGTTAATCATTTGGGGGTTAAATTTCAAGAAAATTTGAAAAATAAATTTCAATATCTATTAAATTTAACTATTTAAAGTGAAATTAATTACCTAAATTTAAATTCATCCACCCTATGGAACTATTTATCAAGGGTAATGAATTTAAGAAAAATCTCAGCTCATAAAGAGCGAATGTCCAATTAATAATATTATCAAGTTTCATTCACAAATAATTTCCTTTTAGTAAATAGTTGACACGCATCTTCTAATCGATGGTTTAGACACAAAACAGCTCCACAAGTAAGTTGTTATGACCTGGTGATTTGCCGCAGATGGGCACTATTATATTACAGTCACCACTAGAGCCCATATGCTCCCCATTGCCTAAAATCCTTGAGTTAAAAATAGTATGGTACACTTGATAAAACACAAAGCGCTCAGTTAGCTGAGGTCTACTTGAATTTATCTCTTAAATAAATATTTACTCTGGATTTACAAGATACCCCTGGACAAAGCAACTTATAGCTATTCATAAGGATCCTTTGGTCAGGTTGGGTCAAGTACTTCCTCTAAGTAAAATAAGGCTCATGATAATCTGGAATGATAGAACCATGAGATCTTAATTATGTTTTCCATCATTCCCTCCACCATATGCTTTAAATTCATGATGGTATATTGCAAAATCATATACATCAAACTTGTTGCTACAATACACTTGGTACTTAGTGTCTAATGTCTATCCAATGACTAGCTTTTATCGAAAGTGTCCTCCTATCACCTAGAGGGTTAATTAATCATAGGGGCTTGCGCAGCACCTATGAGAAATATGAAATTAGAGCGAAATCTCTGAGTAGTGTCTTATCTTCAATCTAATTTGTCTTATGAAAATTTGACCTGGAACTTAATCCATTTAAACTCTCTCGAAATGCAAAATGCAGGAGGGGGGGGGGGGGGGGGGGGGGGGGCGAAAATTTTTTGCATGACAGTCTCATTCCCACGCCCCAAACTATGATTAAGATAAGATGACACAAACAAATGATGATAGTTATCAATTATGATACCAATGGTACGATCACAATCAAATTTCAATATAGATTTAGTGTCATCAAGAATAAGTGCACTGGATATTGATTTAGTGCTTGTTTCATGGGGTGAGATCATTGGAGGTAATTTCCTTAATCGCTGTTGGTAGGATGAGTCTTCCTGATGCATACTTAGAAAACCCATCACGATTTTTAAGAAGTCTCCAACATTAAAGTACCTAATTTTGATCTAAAAAGGTATCTAGTAAGCCATTTTTAGTAGCTGTACCCATCCACGAAAGGATCAGGGTGTGAAAATGTTTAAGAAATTTCAAAATAATCCTTTAAGAAATGCCTAAGAAAAGACAAATGGTTTGATTTTTTCTATCTTGGAAATATGACCTTACTCTTCTATTTGGACATATATAAGTGAAGAGCATTGCTCTGATCTCTAACAAATATTTAGTGATAAATAGTTGACATTGAAAGAAAGAAGTTAGCCTTGTGGGTAATGCCTTGGAAGGCTAAAAGTGTAGGCATTGATCAGAGTTCTTGGATGAATCTTATCCTTGTGCCCCAAACTAAGGTTTAGATTAAGATGAACACAAACAAATAAAGATAGTTTTCACTTATAATGGCAATGATACCATCCTGATCAAATTTTGTTATTGATTTGGTGTTGTCAAGAATAATGCACCTGATCTCCTGGCAAGTTGGAACAATCTCTTGAAGTTTATTGGGAAAAAGGATGGATGGGAAGCTTTGAATAAAAAAGAAAGCCTCCATTCATAATATTTCTTACTTTTTTTAATGAACTTGATTGCTTAAAAATCCAAAGAAGGTGAAAGAAGCATTATTCTGTGTGGGGAAAGGTGGTAGAGGCAAGTTATTTCTTGCATTCATGCTAGCCTTTGTTTTGTAAGAGAATTAGAATTGGGTTAGGCTAATTTTAGGTAGAACCCTAAGGACAAGAGTATTAAACATTAAATTTGGATTTAAATTCAATTTTCGATAGGTTTTTTAGAATTTTAGTTGATGGCTGATAATTTTTTAGGAGATTAAGTGGTAGAAAGAGAAGGATAGAAGGAGAATGGAGTGAGACAAGTGCAAAAACACTTTATTCTTTTTCATCTGAATTTTTAGATTAGTGGAGAGGCATCTAATGGAGAGTGAGACCACCCTAGACTTTTATTTAGTGTCTAGTGATCTTTGGTCATAAAAAGTTTGTGGGAGGAGAAACAAAATGTTAGGTAGTCAATGCAATAAATTTCAAAAAGTTAGGAAGATGATAAGCAAGTACAAAAACAACACATAATTTTTTTAGAACCGAGTTGATGTTGTGTGTATATGGCAAAATCGTAGATTTAACAAACAATTTAGAGATAAAGGAGAAGGATTTATTAGAGGACTAACAGTTGTGACATCTATGAAGATAAGATAGTTAAAAATATATCGATGTGATTTTGACTTATACCATGAAGGGCATAAAATGCGCCCATTAGATGAAAATGACAAAAACAACAACAAGCGTTTATCGCACTACGTGGGGTCAGATACATGAATCTTTTTTCTTCCTTGTGTTCTATTAAGAGTCAAATTCTAATTTAAATCTAATAAAAAAATATGTTTTAATACTTTTTAACATTTAAAATGCACCCATTAGATGGGTAGATATAATTAGTGTTAATGAATTAGAAATAAAAAAAGGCATACCTAATGGTATAATAAATAAAAATGTTTAAATGCTTTACAAAGAATATGTTTAATAGCTTAAGCTACACTCTATAAGAATGAATGAAAAGTGAGGTAAAAATAACTCTGAATAGTTGAGATAAGATATAAATTGATACAAAGTTTCTATAGCCCTCCTTATTTTATCACTTCTTTCGTGCCTTCTAATACTCATCTTGGGCTCTGTTAGTGTTATTATAATTTGCGTTGTCTAGCGTTTGTGATTTTGCAGAACTTACTATTTCTGCATCTATTTTTCTACTACTATATTGGGAGATTTTTTTTTATCATAGCTGCGTTTTTTTTGTGTGTTGGGGTTTTGAAGAAGGGGGGGGGGGGGGGGAGCGGAGTTCGGGTTGGGAGGAGATGAATAAGGAGATTATTTCTAAAATGCCTTTTTATAGAATTAGGGATCTTTAGCTTGTATAAAACACAAAGCATTGTGTTATGAATTATTTTTTAATTAGATGTGCTATTTCTTCTACTTTGAGAGTCAACTCGTTGATCAAGTGAGAGACTTGAAGATTGGGAGAGGTATCTCCTTGTACAAGTATGAGATTTGATTTATTGCTTTGGTAATCTCTTTTTTCCTACTTTTATTCAATGTCTAAATCTTTTTATTGGATTGGACGTGCGATTAATTTTGTTCATCTTTTATACAATTTTAGTTTCAACGAAAGTGAATTTGTTGGTTCTAATTTTTTTTTATTATTTTTTAAAAATTTTAGTAGAAAGCATTAATTTTTCATTTGAATTAATTTACCTTTGTATCTCAGTTGTCATCTCTAGTAGTGAATAGTAGCTAAAACTTAAAATATTTTGCTTGTGAATTGTGTTTTTGTTGCATGATTTTGTACACTCCATGGTCAGAAAATCTAGACCCCAAGTGTCCTACATCATTAACGATGAGGATGGGCTTGGAGAATAGTAGCACAAGTCCACAAATTAAATATGTTGAATCCTAAGTATTTACTTCAGAATCATCAAAACAAATTGTGTTGATTTCCTACAAAAGGAAGAATTAAAGAGCCAAAATCTGAGTTATCAAAAAAAAAATTCTATCATAAAAAATCTGAGCCAAAATTTGAGTTATCATCATTTACCTAGCACGAGTTAATTGGTAGAACTCCTAAGTAACCTTACGAACTCATTACATGATAACACTTGTACAAATATGAAATGATTAAAAAGAACTATTTCTTAGTTAATACAAAATGTTCCAAAATGTAAATATATAAGTCTTCATTAATCATCAGTTGAACGGAGACTGTATAATATCTAGCAACAACATTGTATTATTTGCTTAGTTTTTCACCTCATTAATGTTTTTCCCATTGTTCTCATCTTGGCATGTCCCAACATGTGTTTTTTATGTAATACACATACAGTCAGTTGTCCAGTTTCTCAATTTTGTCAATCTAAGGATGGGAAATGCATTTCAGTCTCTGTTTTTTTCTCACTGACGGTTTATTTCTATTATACAGTTCTTTGAATGGATTTTTACCTTCAATTTCCTTTTTAGACTATGTATAGCTGTTGCTGATGCTGCTTCTGATTATTTTTGCTTTCCACACCATCAGGAGTGACAATTCAATAAAAAACCACTGGAATAGTTCAGTGAAGAAAAAATTGGAATCATACATGGTTCAAGGTCTGATTGGAAGGTATCCAGGATTACCCAATGTTGTTTCCTCTACTACTGCAAGAATCCGGCAAAAGAATCATGACAGTGGCGTTAAAGAAAAATCTGACAGAGAAGATTCCTCTGAATGTAGCAGCTCGGCTTTGGTAGCTTCTTCTCAATCCGAATGTGAAATGGAAAAACCAATTACAGTAGATGGAGATCACAACCAAGAGGAGGAGGCCATCAAAAAGGAGGTGATGGATTCACATTTGCCAGTTCGCTCTTGTGAATATTATGGTTCAGTTGAAGAAGCTACATCTGGTGCCTCTAAAATGCACTGTGCTGAAGTGCTTTCTGAAGTCGCTTCAACTGGAAATTTTTTACCAAAAGCTGAAGGATCTGGAAATGAAATTAAGAAGCCTTCTAATGATGACGACTACGAGAAGAAAGATACTATGCCCCATAAACCAACATCATTGGAGACCTCTACTTCTGGCGCTGGATTAGGATTTGAGAATAATGATAAACCCTGGATTTCTTTAAATAATGGCTGCAGTCCAAACCTTTTCCAGATGCATCCTGTAACGGCCTTGGGTATGGAAAATCTTGACTGTGCTGCGGCAATGAGTTGTAAATCTTTTATTCACAGTCCTGGAGCTTCTATGAATTTTGCTCCATATTCATACCCCGTATTTCCAGTGAGTACATCAAATATGTATGGAATTCCTTGTTGTCAAAGTTTGATGAATGTTCCCCCATCTTTTATTTGTCCTAGTGCTAATGTCGAGATCCAAGACTTATCTTGGAGGCTGCAAAATTCTGGATCTATTGCAAGCTCATTCATTGGTGTTCCTATATCTGGTTGCCCTATGCCTCCTGTTCCTGAAGTGATGCCTTCAAGTCATGACACTATAGACCAGCGAAATGAATGTCAAGTCCATGTGGAAGAAAAACAGAGGTTAGAGGAGGAAACACAAACAAATACAAGTAGTTGTGACAATCTGACCAGGAATCTCTCTCTCGCTAATGAGAAGAAAGTAGAGTTTGAAAAAGTTTTAGAACCTGGGACTGTCTCTCCTGCAGATGAGATGAAAGATAATCAATCTGAACATTTCTTGAATTCTGGGTCTTTATTTTATGAACCTCCACGCATACAGAGCTTGGAATTTCCATTTGTTTGTTGTGACATTGTGTCTAGTGATCTTCAGCAAGCCTATAGTCCACTAGGCATCAGGCAGCTGATGATGTCATCTACATCATGCAACTTATGGGACTCTCCTTCTCGTGATGATAGTCCGGATGGCATTTTGAAGCATGCTGCCAAAAGTTTCATATGTACCCCGTCTATCATGAAGAAAAGGCAGCGTGAGCTATTGTCTCCTTTGCAGGAAAGGAGATCTGATAAGAAATCTGGTACAGACATGAACCGAGGGTCATTTTTTACGTCATTAACAAAGGGGAATGAGGCCTGCATGGAAGATATGATAGGTGAAGTTGATGCTGAGAACATTTGTTTATCTTTAGCAGATGATGTTCGTGATTCTTTGTCTGATCTAAAGGACAAACATGAGACTATTAAGCAAAATGAGAATCTGGGTGCCAAACAAACTCAGAAAAGTAGCGCTAGCAAATCCTCCAGTGCTAGCAAGCTTCAACCGAATCGTGAGGACTGGAGATCTGGAGCTAAAGTGTTATCTGTTGTTGATTCAGACGCAAAAGAACCTGTAAGTTCTTCAAAACATAAACTATCTTTTTAAAGATTTCTTGTTTGGTTTAAAGTATTTGATTTTGGCTCAATCTCAAGTATATTGAAGCTTTTTTAAGTTTCTTTGATGACTGATATCTAATATTAAATTTTTTGTTCCTAGTTTTTCTGCCACCATTTCTCTCAGTATTACTTTCTAGAACTTGGTAGATTTTTATATTATTTCATTAGATAAAAATGCCCTGCATTTGCTAGAGTAGCACGTGTATGCTTACTGCTGATTCCCTTTTTGTGAGTTTTATATTGTTCCTTGCTATTTCCCTAAATTTGAAGTTCATGAGGCTTCAAGTACGAATAGTATTGAAGTGTGTGTGTGTGTGTTTCAGGGGGAGTGGTTGTAGGACGGTTTGAGATATCAGGTTGAGAATTCTTGGAATCACTCTGTTGAGGAATAATATTTGTTGCCTCACCCTCACAGTGTTCTTGGAATATCTACATGGAAGAAGAAAATCTTCTTGTGTTCTGCAAAGAGGGATACAAATCTAAAAGTTCCTGATTCATTGTACTCTATATCTTAATTTTAGAAAATCTTCTTGAGGAAAAATATTTGTTGCCTCACCCTTTCAGTGTTCTTGGAATATCTACATGGAAGAAGAAAATCTTCTTGAGTTCTGCAAAGACGGATACAAATCTAAAAGTTCCTGATTCATTCTACTCTATATCTTAATTTTAGAAATTGAGATTCTACTCTAAATTAGTCCGTAGATCATTTATAAAATTAATGTGGCAATAATATTACAGAACAATCAAATTCCAAGAAAAATTATGCAGAACTCAAGAAAATCTTCTTGAGTTCTGCAAAGAGGGATACAAATCTAAAAGTTCCTGATTCATTGTACTCTAAATCTTAATTTTAGAAGATCTTCTTGAGGAAAAATATTTGTTGCCTCACCCTTACAGTGTTCTTGGAATATTTACATGTAAGAAGAAAATCTTCTTGAGTTCTGCAAAGACGGATACAAATCTAAAAGTTCCTGATTCATTCTACTCTATATCTTAATTTTAGAAATTGAGATTCTACTCTAAATTAGTCCGTAGATCATTTATAAAATTAATGTGGCAATAATATTACAGAACAATCAAATGACACTAACCTTTTTAATACATTGCTTCAATCACATGAATTGCTACAGTGATACAAACATATCTTATCAAAAATAAATTATCTTTTCAAATTCTGAAGCATAATTTTTATTCTCTACTATTCTCCACGTTTAAAAAAACTTATCCTCAAGCTTTGAAATCAATTGCTGTTGTCCTCCATGAATCCAGTGGTCTTTAAATCTAAAAATTTTGAAGATCGTCTTGATTTAAAAATTCTGTGTTGCAGAAATTCTCCCCAATATGATAAAAGAAGTCTTTAGCATTAAGATTCCATTGAATTTTTTAACTTAAAGGATCTCATTTGTTGAGATTTCTTAGAATCTCTATGGAGGAAAAATATTTGTTGAGATTTCTTTTTCGAAGATGACTACAAATCTGAAAGTTCCTGATTCATTGTACTCATATCTTAATTTTAGAAATTGAGATTCTATTCTAAATTAGTCTATGGTTCATTTATAAAATTAATGTGGCAGTAAGACAAAAGAACAATCAAATGTCACAAACCTTTTTAATTCACTGCTGCAGTCACATGAACTGCTACAGTGATACAAACTGATCTTACCAAAAATAAATAATATTTTCAATTCTGCACCATAATTGTTATTCTCCATTGTTCTGCTCTTGTGGAAAACTTATCCTCAAGCTTTGACAAAAACATTTGATGTTGATTGGCCAAATCTGAAAATCTTGAACATCGCGTTGATTTAAAAATTCTATTGCAGAAATACTCTCCAATTTTGTAAAAATGTTTATAGCATTAAAATTTTCATTGAATTATATTAAGTCTTTAGCATTAAGATTCCATTGAATTTTTAAACTAGACGGATCTCCTTTTGTTAGGTTTTCTTTTAAATTGTTATCATCATTCTCTCTATAAATAAGTCAATCTTTTAACCATCTATATTATTTGTATTTGGTTGGTGGTGGTCTCTCCTTATAATCTTCCTTGTCAAGGTCATCAATTTGCTCTTTACATTTTTTTCATAGATGAACCTTCTATAGGGCTTGCAATCTTAAATATTAAACCTAATTTATTTCCACTTAAAAATTATCTGTTGTTTTACTTTATTTTTTCAAAATCTTTTTTTTTTTTGTGATTTTCTATTTCCTGCACGTGCAACTCTTTTTAAATTCAACCTTGGTTGCAGCATTATTTTTTTCTATTTCTAAGATTTGAAATCTTGAATCTTGAAGATTGATAGCTTTAAATGAATCAATTAAATTCAACTCGTACATCCACCCATGCTAGCTTCAAGCGATTCCAGTTTTTCAGCAGTCATCAAAGTGAGATGTCTTCTCAGTTATCTTTATACCTTCCGTTTAGATATTTTCTTGCTGCAGTGAGATGAAACAATATAACTACAGGAATATGAAAAGTGCCTAGTAATTTTGCAAAATCAGTAAGATTTTTTTAGTTTGCACCATATCTTTTTGTTCTCCATCGACATGCTCCTTTAGTTCCCTCTACTATTTATCTTAATTGGCATTGCATACATGATATAATACTTACATGCATAATAAAGTACAAAAGAAATTTCTTCTAGAGAAAATTTGCGATGGTTATACGAAATTACGTTCTTGTAGATTAGAGTTTCTCCTTTGTTCTCTACTTGGAGAAATCATTTCTTGGTAATTTTTGGATTATTGTCAATTTTCTATCCTATTTCTGTGTTATCAATTGTCTATCTTATTTCTTTGTTACTGGATGTTGCACATTCCATGGTTCTCTTGCAGCAATGTAATGCAGTATTGGCGGAGCGTAATACTACTAATTTGGAATGCCTATCTGGTTGCTCTACCTTTATTTCGCCCACTGCATGTGGAACCAAACATGTGGACTGTTCTATTACGGTTACATCTTTACAATATCCACCATCATCAAAGAAACCACAAATTGCTGTTGAGAAGTTCACTCCATCCATTGATGCTGACTATGAAATTTTTAACATGTAAGTTATGAAGTAGTAGCTATTGTCTGATTGTTTATTTCCTTTTCTATTTGTTTCTTTTGGCCTGTGTTTATTAATTGACTTGCTACAAATTTTAAAAGACCTATGCTATTTTATCGTATTCGTTCAAGCTTAAGCATTTGTTTTTCCTTACGTGTTTTCTTTTGACCTCTTCTATTAATTGAAGCCATGAGTGTCGAAAGTTAGTAAACATCTTTGCTTCTTCTGTGGTTTATTTTGACATCTTCTATTAATTGAAGTAACGAGTGTCTAAAGTTTGAGATGGTAGATATTTATTGGAGGGGTTGATTCCATGATTTGAAACTTTGGCCTTCGAAACATGATTTGAAAATTTAGTTTTGATGTCACAATGCTTAATACGCCATATAGAAATGATCTGAAGTTAAACTTTTGTTGTTAAATGACCCTTCTGTAATTTTTTAAGAATATCAGTTTGTTCCTTTTCTACGAATGCTTTGGGCCTTTCTCTCTACTCATATAATTTTGTTTTCTTTTTGCCCTTTTAGCTTTGCTGATACTCCTGGAATCAAAAGAGGGTTAGAATCTCCTTCATCATGGAAGTCACCCTTGTTCTTGAACTCGTTTCTTGCCGGAGCAGATTTTACATACGAGGTAGCTCAACTGTTCTCTTTTTTTTTGTTCCTTTTTCCAACTTTTTTCTTTTTCCTTCCCTGATGCTCTTCACTACTAAAAAATTCAATATTTTAAGAAGCACAAGCATTTCAAAAAGCATTCTATGTCGAATGTGTTGAACATGCATGAGCCTCTAATATACCTCTATACATGTCTGCATATTGGAAATTGTGTTTGATGTTTTTGTTCCCCAAAATTAGATTCACATAAATGAGACTCGTGCATGCTATTTTCTGTTTAGCTGATTTCCTATTTAGGTTAAAGGTTATGTGCTCTTGTTTTTTGTTTTTGGTATTTTCTGTGGACAGTGATATTGACAAATTCATATCTATTGATTAATGCTAATGTCAGTGTGTTATTGACAATAAAGGACACTTGATAAAAATATTTTTGTAATTAAATCAATGTTTATTTTTCTTTTGTAGATTTTTAAGCTTTTTATATTAAACAAATGTTAGTTTTTCCTTTGTTGATCCTTTAGCTTTTTATCTGATACACCATATTCTATTATATTGTACGATATTTTTTTGTGGAAAGGATTGGCATTAGGTGTTTTTATTATATATTTTATTTTAATAGTTTATAAAAATATTTGTGCGTTACATGTTATTTCTTACTTTTATATTATGTAATAATATTATTGTGTCCGTATTGCACCATATATGTATCTTGTGTCCATGCTCATACTTCATAGTATATAATATTCCTATGGAACAAAAAAAGTCGGTATGGTTTTTAATAGTTAGTGTAACTTGGTAATACAATTATGAAGACCTCACAAATCACTTTTGGCTTTTGTTAAACATTTGCTTATTCATATTAGTTGGATTTTCAGGACATGAGATACTTTATAAGCCCTGGTGAAAGAACCTATGATGCCCTTGGTCTGATGAAGCAATTAAGCGAGCAAAATGCTGGTGTGATAGCTGAGGCTCAAGAGGTATTATCCAATGGGGGCCAAAAGTTGAACTTTGACAATGTTCTATCCAGTAATTCCCCACAAGGAAATGAAGACTCTTCAAAAGAACAGGAAAACCTTATTCCCATGCCTTCAAATGTTGTGGTAATAATCTCTCAATGTCTAATGAGCTGTTTTTCTTGTTCTCAGCATCCTTAATCAGTCAGGACATGATTGCCTGCTTCTTTATCTATATGCATAATATAGCCACAACAGGAAATAAATTTTCCTCAAAAACTCCAGGATTATAAAGAGCTCCATTTTGAAATGAGGTCTCTCTCAAATTTTTTTACACTTTCAACTCTTTTAAAATCATAAAAAGAGTAAAGTCACGTCCATCCAATAATCTTAATTAGTATAAATAATTATCTTCTCTTTCCTAATTATTATAAGGTTTTAAACAAACTTTAAGGGACAAAGGAAATGAGTGTTGTTGACCTTTGTGTAATACCCAAAAGAAGTCAAAAAAAATTATAAGATATACAACATACCTTTACCGAAATCAAGCCCATATCCTGTGCATATCCTGCAAAAATCCCGACCTCCTGCTACAGTATTAAATTTCGCAGTCTTCAACGACGCCGAACTATCTCGTCCATCTCATCTCCCGCATGCGAAAGTCTCGCCATTAAGCATTGTTAAAATGAGAAGGGACGAGGACCTTCGGCTCGGCTTCTGCTTCGCTAAACCCACACAGAAACTCTCGCAAGCTTCGACTTTCCCCTATCAACCGACATTAGAGATTTTGTTGACATAAACAATAGCTGCTATGAGAATTGAAGGACACATACATCAACTAACTTGCAAGCAATGACGAATGACGACAGTAGATAAGCTATGAATACGACTAATATTAGTTAGCCTGCAGATATATACTATGAGTCTTGTAAATGTTGGAGGTCAACACAGCAAAAATGGCAACTTACTGGTTAACATGTGTAGGGAAACCAACAGTATAGTGGCATTCTTACGGTCAATATCAGTCGACCTGAAAGAAGATATGACAGTCTCTGGTGAATAATTAAAAGTCAACGTGCAAGCGAGTGCAGCAACTTGTCAACTGGTGCATGCAGAAGGACTACGACAAGTATAGGCTTCTACAAGTTATTGTAGAGGACCGGTTATACATCCAGTGTATCGCACAGGATATACCAAATACAAATGCCTGCGAGCTGCTACAAATGTAGGCATAAATACATCAAATGTAAACTTCTACGGGTTGCCAAGGAAGATCTGTAATACATATAATTCCTCTACGAATACAGATATATGTACAACATGCCACCTAAGGGTAGATGCAGAAAGACTTCAGTAAATGCAATATCCTATAGTCAATTTCAATCTGCAAATGAATACATTTACCTACAGCAATAGTGGATATACCACAAAGACAAAAGACCACAGCAAAATGCATAAAGAATGTGACAAATGCAAGTTCCTACGAGCTTCTATAGGAGACCCGCTATACACTTAACATGCCATCTACAAGAAGGATGCAATGGTACCACAGTAGATAACAACATCTACTAGCAAAGCAGGAGATTCTTTAGTGCACTATAACCCACTTGCAGAAAGCGACAAGCAGTGCACGACAGTCTACCTGTATGAAACAAACAGATAACCAGTACGACGCCACGCCACCGGATCCGCAACATGCATACAAGTGGACAGAAGACGTACACAAGCTTCCAAATAGAATGTTGCATTCAAATGACAGTTGTCCGCACAACAAAAATATCCCGAAAATATCCCGCACATGCATCTTAATTTGTATACACATAGGTACACAAAAGGGGTAAGTGCAATCATACAACTCACATGGGCCCCGGCGAGCGTATTATCAGTGCACACGTGACATCTAGGGATGATGCGCGGGTCAATAAATAAACCCGATTCTTCTAAAGTAGATAAATAGGAGTTGACAATGTTCAACAAATAATTATAAAATACCCCCAAATACCCGTATGGGCCCCGACGAGCGTGTTTTGGATACACACGTAACATTTAGGGATGCTGCGCGGGTCAATAAATAAACCCAAGTTCGAGCCCGATCCTTCTATGTGGGTAGATAGGAGTCGACACGGCTTGAACCATAAAATAAGTATACGATCGTGAGATCGATCAGAATATTTGTTCTATAGTTCATATTAGGCCTTCAAAGTCTATAATAAAAGAAATTCATTAACAAAGGCATAAAGCTTATGAAACCTAATTCTCTGTCGACAGCTAGACAGAGTCGACAAGGTTCAAAATACAAAAATATGAATGACTCCATACACCCTGATGATGGCCGTGTTGAATGCAAATATCAACCGGAGGGGTCCGCACTAATCATTTCAAATACCATCCAAATACCCACAAAATTCAAAAATCATTCCAACTCTAAGATATTTAAAATTTTAAATCCAACCTTCGAACACTTAAAGCAAAATTCATCCACCCTCCGCAACAGTTTGCCGGGTTGGACTAATTGAAATTTACTCCAGCTCATATAGAGCTAATGCCTAGTCGAAAATATCACTAGGATCTATTCTCAAATAATCTCCTGCCAGTAAGGACGTGGTACGTGTCCTCTTACCGACAGTTTTGCCGTCAAATGACAGTGCAGGATAAACGGTTATGACCCGGGGCCCTCTGAACCGAGTGGTTTTGTCGCCAAATGGCACCACGCGATAACGGTTATGGCCAGAGCCAATACGTTCTTTAGTGGCATCAAATCCTTGAGATATGAATCAATAGAATATAATCGATAGGCACAAAGCCCTCTGTTAGCTAAGGTGGTTTCAAATTTGCCCCCTTAGGCAAATACCCACCCCAGGTCTACAAAGGTACCCTTGGACGAAGCAACCCATGGCTGCCGATAAGGATCCTTCTATCAGGTTGGGTCGACTACCTCCTCAGCCTAAGTAGACCAGGGACCACGATGGCACGGGACAACGGAACCATGAGATCTTGATCGGGTCCATCATCCATCCCCCCACCATCCGCTTTAAATGCAAGATGGTGAAAATTTCCAATTTTAAGTATCGAATCTTCAAACTTCTAATTTTCAAATACCTAAACCCATGCTGTTACTATATGCCAGATATACATATCTCTACATATCTGATTGATGACTAGACTTAATCAAAAATTTTCTCTCGTGATCGGGAGGGATAATTAACTATAGAGGCTTGCGCCTATAGGAAACCAGAACTCAGATCATAAAGTCCTTGTAAAATGAGGGCGAAATCTCTGGGTAGTGTCTTATCTACAAACTCATCTGTCTTTCAAAATTTACCCTGGAACTTAATCCGTTAAAACTCCCCCTAAAAAGCCAGCGGGGTAGGCCGAGGCCGAATTTTCGGAGCCCACAAGTGCCAATCATTTTTGAAGCCTAATAAGATCAGTATAAAAATAATAGTCTTTTAAACTCATCAGTCTAAAAATTAGAATACTTAAAATCTTATCAATAAGTAAAACACTATTTATTTCAGATTCTTTTAAATTAGATCAAATGGATTTTTTATAGATATTAGGAAAAAAATAAAGAAAACTATATAATACATAGATTAAATTAAATATATTAAATGGATTTAACAAGTTGATTTTGAATTTGGCTCCCACAACTTATGTCAAACTTTATGATAGGGAATCTCTTTTTATCCCTACATATCTAAAAACATTTTAATTTTTGTTAAAAATTTTATGATAATTAGGAAATAGAAGTCAATTCATTATGCTAATTAAGATAAGAATATAATAGGATATATATATATATATATATATATATATATATATATATTATATGATTGGATGAATGTGACTTTACTCTTTTTATACTTTGATAGGATAAAAAGTGTTAATTTTGAGGGACTATTTTAAAATGAAGCTCTCTTTTTTATTGTAAAGTTTTGGAGGGAATTTTCTCTTATTGTGACTAAATAATATACATATTATTAAGTGACAAAGAGATAAAGTTTCCTTCAAAAACTCTAAAACACTCTCTAAAATTTATTTGTTTTCATCACTTAAATGAAAAGGAAAATATTTTATTTTATTTTATCATAAAAAGAATATGAAATCTGTGAAAATTATAAAAATACGATTGACTTTAGTGACGTATTAGTAAAATTGAAGTTAGAGAGACTTTAAAGAAAATGAAGTGTGGAAAAGATGTTGGAGCTGAAGATATTCCAATAGAGGTGCGGAAATTCTTAGGAGAAGGAATTTTTTGGCTTACGAAACTTTTCAATATTATTATGAAGACTAAAAAGATGTCAGATGAGTGAAAAAGGAGTGTTGATTCCTATTTTTAAGAATAAAGGTGATGCACAAGAGTATTCGAATTATAGAAGAATTAAGTTAATATGTCATACTTTAAAACTTTGATAGAGAGTTATTGAGCATAGGTTATAATGTGATACTAATGTTTCTCAAAATCAATTTGGATTCATGTCAGGTAGGTCTACTATGGAAGCTATACATTTATTGATAGTTTTGATGGAGAAGTATAGGGAGAATAATGAGGATCTACATATGATATTTATTGATTTAGAGAAAGCTTATGATGAAGTTCCAAGAGAAGTTCTATGGAGAGTTTTAGAAAAGCAAGGGGTTAGTAATGCTTATACTCAAGTCATTAACGATATGTATGCAGGAGTTGTTACTTGTGTTCAAACACAATGAGGTTGGACCAAGAATTTTCCTATTTTAGTTGGATTACATCAAGGATTAGCTTTAAGCCCATATCTTTTTATTTTAATCATGTGGATGTTCTTACTAGATATTTGCAGGAGGATGTACCATGGTGTATGTTTTTTGTTGATGATATTCTTCTTGTTGATAAGACTAGAAAGAGTTGAAGGTAAACTTGAATTATGGAGGTCAACCTTAGAGTTTAAAGGTTTTTGTTTGAGTAGATCTCAAACCGAATGCATTAAGTGTAATTTTATTAGTAATAGATCTAATGGGGGGATTGTGACTAGGGCGATCAAGTCATTAATAAGAGTAGACGTTTTAGATATCTCAGGTATATTATCCGGAGTGATGGTGAAATAGATGAGGATATTATTAGTAGAATTCAAGTTGGATGGTTGAAGTGGAGGAATGCGTCAGGTCTATTGTGTGATAGGAAAGTACCCCTCAGACTTAAGGGAAATTTTTGTAAGATGGTGGTGAGACCTACAATGCTTTGTGGCATAGAATGTTGGCCATTTAAAGAAAAGCATATAATTATGTGCTGTAGAGATGAGGATGCTCAGGTGGATGGGTGACTTTACTCTTAGAGATAGAATGTGAATCGAGCATATACATGAAAAGGTTGGAGTAGCTCTAGCGATAGATAAGATTAGAGAGAGTTGCACATAAAACGTCTATCATCTGATGAATCGATTTGGAAAGTAGATGTATTAGATTTGGCCTATTTTAAGAGAGGTGGAGATAAACCTAAAAAGGCTTGGTTAGAAAATATTAGAAATGACATTTTTTTTATTAGATTTAAATGGGAATTTGACTCTTAATAGGACACAATGGAGAAAAAAGATTCATGTAGTCGACCCTATGTAGTAGGATAAAGGCTTGTTGTTGTTGTTGTTATAAAAAGAATGTGAAATCATATCTACCTAAATATAAGCATATTATTAATCCACAAAAAGATAAAAAAATTCCTACAAAACTCCAAAATAATAAAAGAGCTCTATTTCAAAATAGTGCTTTTTTTTATTCTTAAATTATAAAATATATATTTTTCATTTAAATGATATCATAAAAATAAGGTCAAATCAAATCATCAAATTATCAAATATCTGATCTAATCCATATATCCATTTTTCTCTGACTATTACAAGGTTTAAATAATAAAAGATAATATTTTCCATTATTAAAGTCGTACATAAGGTAAAAATTTGATTTTAAAATGACGCTCTTTAATATCTTATAACATATAATTAATTAATTAATTCAATAAATAGTAATATAAATAATCAAATTGGAAAGAGATTTCTTTCTACGTATTATCAAAAGGCTTAAATTAATCCCAAAATTTATTTTAATTATTGATCACTTTAAATTAGTACACCTTTAATTATTGTTCAAATTTTTTAATCAATTAAACTAATTATTTGTTAAATGTACTATAAAGCAATCGCAGTCAAACTACAAATGAATTTGTGGAAAAGTAGAGCATCAACGCCTCCAGTATTCTCATAAGTTGTTTTAAACTGAGCCAAGTATTATTTAGGATTGCTTTAACTGTAGTTTTTGGTTTTTATATCATGAAACTTAATGCTGCATTTTTCAGTCAAATGGTTTCTTTTCTTTTTCAGTACTGCAGATAAAGACTTCCTGTTGTTGTACAACTGTAGCAATTTGAAACATGGCTGCATAGTTTCCCTTTATAATCAACAATGAAACTATACTTATTAGCATATATATATCATGAAACTATATGTCACTTCTTTAGTACTATGAGTTTTTTTTTTTTTTTGGTTAAAATTATTACTGCCTCTCCTTCATAATTAAACAATGCAACCATAGTTTGTATATTTGCATAACATAATATATATATATATATATATATATATGAAACTGTGGCCTTTAGGTCAAGGAATGAATGACCATATTCTTACATTGTGATGAATTTGATATCTTCAGTAAATGTAGCAATTTCAAAAACTTCATAATCAACAATGCAACCATAGTTGTAGGTATGGATATCACCAAACTAGATGTTGCTTCTATCTGAGTTGTTTTTTTTTTTAAAATTTCAAATGAGGTTTTTTTCCCCTCTTCATCAACTGTTGCAATTTCAGAACAGAGACTATATTTATCGTGAAACTCTATGTTGCTTTAAAGAGAAGCAATCAGTGGTTCTACTTTTGTAGTATTTTGTGTATTTTTCTTCAGTGCCTGTAGCAATTTCAGAGCATATATATATATATATATATATATATATATATATATCATGGAAACTATATGTGGCTCTGTGAAGTGGACTTAGTGGTGATACCATGAGTTTTTTCTTATTTTTTTTCCCGTAACTGTAGCAATTTCAGAACATGATTGCCTGTTTCTCCTTCAGTCTACAATGCAACTATAGTTGTTGGTATATATCATGAAAGTATATGTTGCTTTCAATTGAAACTATTAGTGCATATATTTTTACATTACCATTTATGGTATCAATTTAATGCCAACGCAGGCTGAAGGGCGTGTTCTTGATTTCAGTGGATGCACTACACCTCATGAGAAAACTAAGAGTATGAAAGTGAAGCCTGTTTCTGGTAGTTCACATATCAATAGCCAGACCTCGAAGACCTCTCATCTTCTTCGAGGTTGCCGATAGCAGGATTATTTTTCAAATTGAAGTAAATAATAACCCTTCCATTGGTAACTCTGAGAATTGAGATGTTTGTGAACGAACCACTTTGCTACTGTTGAATTATTTTCAGATCTTTCCCTGTGGAAGTTCCCAGCTGCATCTGTCTCTCAAGTTTTAGTATTTCAATCTGCTAATTGGGCCCCTGTGGTAGATCAACATCAAAGTGATGTGTAATGTTGTACTCCACACATCAAGTAAATTAATTGTGATTCTATTTCCTTTTTCCAGAAGCTTTGTTCTTCTTCATCCATTTGTTGTCTATGGCTCTTCTGTTCACAGCACCACTAAGGTCAAGTGAAACAGAAGCTTTGTTTACATTCCTTGTATTTGTTGTTTATGTCTAAGCTCCATTTCTTGGTTCGCAGCACCATTTAAGTGATGTGAAACATTTATCTGATTTCGTACACCTTTTCTCCAGCTTTTGTTTTGGGAAATATATTTTGAGAATTCTTGCCTTCCACTTGCAGTTTCTGTATGATTTCAAGAACATAATGTTGACTATAACTGTCCCACGACTCAAGCAACCACCCACGATCTATATGAATCATTAAACTATTGTTATTATAAGCTAGATTTATAACATATGTGATCTCTTTAATAAGTAGCCTTTAATCGAAAGTTCTCTCTTGTTATCAAGAGGGGTAATTAGCTATAGGGGCTTGCGCCTATAGGAAACTAGAACTCAGATCATAAAGTCCTCACAAAATGAGGGCCAAAACTCTGGATAATGTCTTATCTAAAACTCAGTTTGCCTTTTGAAAATTCACCCAGAATTTAAATCCGTTAAAACTCTCTGCCGTCATCACAAACAAGAAAAAAAAAACTCTGAGACAGATGGCGCGGAGAGGCCGAGAAGTGCATCAATGGAATTTTCGGAGTCCAAAGATTTTTGGCGACTTCGTTGGTGATTTGTTTCTCTTTCCATCATTGGTTAGTTATACATAAATTATAATAACAATAAAATTATTAAAATTCAAATAAGTTCATTAAAATTAGGGTTTGAAAATAATCAAATATATCTTATTGTATATATTATTTTTTTGTCTAGTCTCTGCATTTTGAAAGTGTGGGGTGATGTATCAATTTTCGATTACTGACCATTTCCTTTCATTTGTGCAAAATGGAACTACAGAATACTCCTTTTACCGTCCAACTTGGAGGAGGTGCTAGCATTTAGCTAGCCAATGCCATCATCAACATTGGAAACTCTGAAGGCACCATCCGATTTGGTAGCTTAGAGTTTTTTGCAGCTACTGTAAAGGCTGTTGTTATACCTATTCACGGTATAACTGTTTAAAGCCATGTTGCGAGGCCTGATTCTATTGAAATTCATGCATGACATGTTCATTTCGTGCAACAACCACAAGCTACTAGAACTGCTACTACTAAAGCAGTTCAACAAAACAGGACATCGGTCTTCGAGAGGCTCTCACGCCCTGAAGTTCTAACTATGAAGAAAACTGATGTCAAGCAGAAGACTTTGCTGATCTTATCAAGCATCATCACAATGCTAATTAAACCCTTTCGTACCGACAAAGTATGATCATGAAGCTTCCTCATCTGGAGGAGGATTATCTAGAAGGCAGAGGAGAAAGTTGAATGCAGAGCTGCGAGCTCAACGACCACTACTAGTGCATCCTTCTATGCTGCCAGCCTTGTAGCCAGAAGCTAACATTCCCACCAAAAATAAGTTTGCAAATCTAAAATGGGTGAAGATGAATAACTCTACTGACGAGTTGAAACAATCATTTTAGGATCAGCAACCCCAAACCCCAAAATCAGCTCCACACGGTGATCATTGGAGTGCAAAGTCTAGACCTCGCATTCAGGAATCCACTGACAAAAGATCCCAGTGGAAGGGAAAAAAATTTGGAGGCTGAGACCTCTTGAAAGAAGATTACTGGAGAAGAAAGTCAGTATATGCGTGACATCTGGTACAGCCTCTTAGAGATTCACCTTTAATAAAAATCGTCAATAATGGGTATCTAAGAAAAATATTCTTGTTACTGACATTTACAATAGTCAACACCTTGGAGAATCTTCCAAGGAATCCTATTGCCAGCCAGCTTCATCTCCACAGAAGGACAATTTTGACCGTACTCCTCCAATCAAAGAATTTTCTGTACCGCCTATAGAGCCAGAAATCTATTGGAAGCATCGCTTTGAGATTCGAGTACAAGAAAATGATGAAGATTAAGGCACTATGGAGGTTGAGGTAGTACACATGGTGGGGCATGGTGATGAGCCACCTCAAATATGTGGCTACCGATGACGCAACGAAGCGGTGCCCACCTCTTCCAAAACAACAACCTCTCAAGAAGATCAAGCTCAGTATGAGCAGTTAGAAGAAGAAGTCCCTTCAGACGATGGACAAAATGATGATCAAGAAGAAGAAATGCTTGCTGAGACATTAGCACAAGCATAAAGGTGTTTGAAACTTCAGATAAAGGAAAATGATAAAGAGATATCATAGCTGAATAGCAAGATGACAAAAATGATGGCACAGATAAAAGCGATGATGCAGTTAATGTAAAAGAACATCATTACTAATCTTGCACTTGCTCAACCAACTGATTATCATACATCGGGTTAGCCGTTAATCAGTAGATATCGAGTAGTATTCATACTAATCTGCCAACCGACCCAATACCCCAGGTGTCTGGAATACGAACCACACCTAAAATGGGAAATGAGGCTGATCGATTTGTTCGTCTGCAAACTCATCAAAATATTACAAGTATATCTAAGCCGGTAATGACATCATAACTAGAATCAATCATCAATGAAAAGATTAAAGCTATCATTGCCTCAGAGCAAGTAGAGAAATTTGTGAGCAAGGATCCCCTATATCTGGCCGAGTACGATCATGTGTCATACCATAAAGGTTATTCAGTGCCTAAGTTAAACACTTTTAATGGCATCAACAATCCTAAACAATACTTGGCTCAATTTAAAGCAACTTGTCGGAATACTAGAGGTGTTGATGCTCTACTTTTTCACCAATTCATTAGTAGTTTGACTGTGATTGCTTTTGAATGGTACACTAAACTTCGTAATGATTCTGTCAAGATATTTACAGAACTAGAAAATATATTCATAAAAATATTTACTAGTGCTACTGAGAAGACTACTATCGCTGACTTTGCCTTAGAGAAACGAAAAAAGGGTAAATTAGTGACAAAGTGCATCACTCGTTGACGCAATATGAGTATGAAATACGAACAATAGTTGGAAGAGGAGCACGTCGTTCAACTACTAATGGGAAACATCGATGATAAGATGTTACCATTTTTATGCATTACCTTAATCAACACTTATCAAGAGCTACTAGATAGAGTAGTTAAGTTTGAAAAATTGAATTTGTCTAAGTTTAAAAATTATTCAGATAGGCCCCCAAGAAATAAAGCTGTGGATAGTAGAAGAGATGAGATTTATTCCGTATCATTTTTAAGAATTGATTAAGAAAAATAATCTACTCCTAAAGATGATAAAGGAAAGTAGTATACTAAGCCCCAACCAAAATTAGTATTGGGAGAAAACGACAAGTCTCAAACTTTTCATGATGGAGGAGAACGTTCAAAGTTAAGAATCGGTGATGAATCACATCTCTTAAAGAGAAAATGAATAAAGAATATTCTTTTAATAGGAAAAGTGTGGCAAAATTATTCAAGCAAGCGCTTAATGCTGATCTTGAATTACCTGAGTGTAAAAGACCCAAAGAAGTTGATAGAATGATAATCCAAGTTATTACCCGTATCACCGAGTTATCAGCCACCCTATTGAAGATTGTTATGTCTTCAAAGACTGACTTGAAAAGAAATATAGAGATGATGAATTCATGCTATCAAATAGCATTTTAGTTCACCCAAAAAAGGAGTCTGTAAAGATGATTATGACTTCTCTTATACCCCTAACTAAGAAAAGAGATAAAATGAAAGGAAAAATGATGCCAGAAAAAGAAGAATATCAGACTGCAATTTCTAAGAAAATAATGAAGATGATCAAACAACTAGAAGGAGTTCCTGGTGTAAAATGAAAATTTTCTATGAAACCAGTACTTTAATTAAAAGAAAATCTAAATTTAGGTGCATCCACTTCTAGGTCATTAACTTAGAGGTATTTTAATACGAAACGATTCTATAAGACATCCTCCAAGAAGTCTAGCAGCTCAAATAAGTATAACAAGCTGAAAAAGAAAAGGACTGTACTTCAAAAGATCATCAACAATTTAGAGGATTATCATCAACCAGCAAGACGGCCTATAACACTTGTAGATTTTATGTCTGAGCTTTAAATATACCAATTATGACTGGAAGATAGTGAACAAAAAGATGAAGAATCACTTCATGTAGAAACATGTCAAGTTATCTTAGTGGCATCGAATGCATGCTAAAGAAATTCTGTTGAAGATCATAATAGGGGTCAGAAGGCAATGTCCTACAAAAATGAATAAAAAAGATGAGCCTGAAAATATTATATCAGTGAAAAATGGGTTTGCTGATAAAATAATATTTAAGTCACGTCTGATGGTGTTGCAAACATATAATGACTCTAAGTTATGATGAATCAGATTGATAAATAATTTCACAAATGGAGCGTGCAAAGCTGAATGAAGGCTCTGAACATACAACAAAAAATTCATCAGATGAGGTTGAGTCGAATGAGGTGGTTCAAGTACAGTTAATAAGTGATAAAGTGCTGCCACCGCCTCTAAAAAAGGGGTTGTCAAATAAGGATAAGGGAAATGATAGTCATCAATGAAGAAATTATCCCTAAAAATTATAAGAAGAAATATGATACAAATAAAGGGATAGAGTATAATATCATTTCCCATTTAAAAAAAAAATCCCAGCACAGCTTAGCGTTTATGAAGCTCTTCTAATGTCAAAAGATCTTCGAGAAACTTTGATACAGGCTCTTAAAAATCTAGAGAGATATGAAGCATATTTCGCATAAAGATGTTTGAGCAAAGTTCTTCATGCCAGAAATGAACCTCTTATTACATTCTCTAAAGAAGATCTCATGTTGGGGACTACGGAACATAATCATCCTCTATATGTGTCAGCATAAAATGATGACATCATAATAAAAAGAATCCTGATTGACCTTGGGTCATCGATAAATCTCATGAGTTTACGCACACTAAAATCATGATCCCTTTATATTCAACATCTCAGGCCAAATAAACTTATGGTGCACAGCTTTAACGAGAAATGGCAAAAAATTATAGGGTCATTTATTCTTCCCCTAAAATTTGGAGAACTGTGCACAAAAGCCAAATTCCATATTATCGATGTAGAAACTTCATTCAAGGCACTCCTGGGTAGACCTTGGCTAAGCCTAATCATACAAATAAGGGGCAGTATATCATTTCAAGAAAAATGAGCAATATGTCAATCTCAGAAAATACTTTTGTAGTTACATTGATCCCTTCACAATATTTCAGAGACATCATATCCCGTGAGGTTCATAATGTTAAAGAGCTTAAAATATTTTATGTACCTCCCCTACGCAGAAGTAGCGGACCGAGAAGCTTGTTTTATAAATTTGGAGAATGTCAAGAAGAGAATATCGATGGGCTTGGGAATTTCAATGAAGATGTAGAGATAATTCTTACAGAAATGTCCAGATACTATCCTAAAAGAATTCAACAAATGATACGAAAAGCTGGAGTTCATAATATGGTTACTTGATGACGAGCACGTTTCTTTCAAAGAATGTAGTGTCAATAATTATCAAAGATAGGTAGTCGTGATACAAAGCCTTGGATTTATCGTAGCAGAACATGCTCAGAAAAATGCATGTTATGCAATAAATGATCAATATCTGACTACTGAAAATACAAATACAAATGAAAAGAAGGATACGGAAGCTAAACTTACACCAGAAGAACTTGAAGATAGTGGACAAGTCGCTACCATGGATGAGCTGAGGGAAATAAACTTGGGAACTAATGAGGACCCTCGCCCGACCTTTATTAGTGATCTTCTTTCCAAAAATAAATTTGAAAAGTTAAAAGCATTACTCTGTGAATTCAGGGACTGTTTTGCTTGGACATACGATGAAATGCCAAGCCCCTAATATAGTTGTTCACAAATTAGTCATCAAACCATGTGCAATACAGTCATGTCTTTTAGCTTGAAGAATGCTGGAGCTACATATCAAAGGGTTATGATGCATATATTCGATGAGCTTATCCACCATGAAGTTGAATGATATGTGGATGATCTGGTTGTCAAAAGTATAGATCGAAAAGATCACCTTTAAGATTTAAGAATAATGTTTAAAAGGATTAGAAAATTCAATCTCAAAATGAACCCACTCAAATATGCTTTCGAAGTTTCCTCAAGAAAGTTTCTTGGGTATGTTGTACGACATAGAGGGATTGAGGTTGATCATAACAAAGTCAAGGCAATTATAGAAATGCCGCCTCTAAAAAGTTTGTGTTAACTTCTCCAAAAAGTTTGTGTTAACTGCGTTCTTTGCAAGGGCAACTTGCATTTATATGATGATTTATCTCAAATTTATCAGGTAGATATCAACCATTTACAATATTGATGAAGAAGGATGTTCATTTTAAATGGGATGATGAATACCAAGAAGCTTTTGACAGTATCAAGAGATATTTGTTAAGTCCACCTATTTTTGCAGCACCAATTTCAGGGAAGCCTCTTATCTTATACACAGCAGCATTGGAAGAGTCCTTTGGAGCATTGCTAGCTCAGCATAATGAAGAAGGCAAAGAAATGTATTATACTACATCAGTCGAAGGTTGATTATAGCAGAAGTACGTTATTCTTCAATTGAGAAGCACTCTTTGGCGTTAATTTTTATTGTCCAAAAATTGTCACTACATGCTGTCTCATAAAATTACATTGATATCAAAGATCAATCCGCTGAAGTTCTTGATGACAAGACCAGCATTAACAGGTTGCCTAGCCAGATGAGCAGTGATACTTCTGCAGTTTGATATCACATATATTCCATAAAAAGCGATGAAAGGGCAAGTCTTAGCAAATTTTCTTGCCGCACATCCCGTTCATGAAGACTCACCGCTCAATGATGATCTGCCTGATGAATAAATCCTAATTGTTTTAGAATAAGAGAAATCACAAATATGGAAAATGTACTTTGATGGTGCATCATCGATTAAAACCTGCACAACCTTCGAACCTTTCTAAGGCTTAGGCCGGTGTTGGTCTTATCTTCATAGCACCTAATGGAGAGATAATGAGATATTCATTTGGTTTGATTGAACTCAGAACCAACAATGAAGCAGAATATGAAGCTTTAATAGTGGATCTCAAAATCACTATTTTAATGAAAATTTAAAACCTCGGAATTTTTGGTGATTCCCAACTTGTTATGAATCAAGTATTGGTAATTTATAAAATCGTTAAAGTCGGGTTAATTTATTATCATAAACGAGTGCTCGAGCTCATGAAGCAAATTGCAAATGTTACACTACTCTAAATATCTCAAGCCCATAATAGCAAAGCAAATTCTTTAGCAAAATTGGCTAAAGAAATGGCGAGCATGACTGACAAGACGGTGCTAATCAGTGTCAACACGCATCAAGTATTAGAGCCAGCAATTTTATGTTCCCCGCAGGTAGAGGGGTCAACAAATTCAAGCCAGTAGGATACAACTTCGATTGTTTCTCAACTCTCCAATAAATTATTCTTGAAAATCAACCAGATAAATCCCAAATATTTACAAGAAGAAAATTTGATAGTGTCTTTCAATCTTGGCTTCAATGCCTAGAAATTGAAGAGCAAAATGATTAGAGGCAGCCTTTCATCGACTACTTCAGAGAAAGCAAACTCCCTGCATATAAATCATTAGCTACGCATATCAAGAAAAGCTCAACAATACGCTATATCAAAGTTCATTCAATCAAATGTGGCTACGATGTTTAGGGAAAGATGAAGCTGGTAAAGTTATTTCTGAAGTTCACGAAGGATTATGCGGTGCGCATCAATCGGGTCCTAAAATGGCCATTAAAATTAAAAGAATGAGTTATTACTAGCCATCAATAGTAAAGGACTGCACCAATCATTCTGATAAATGTCATGAATGCTAAATTCATGGTAATATCATACATCAACCTCCAAATTCATTACATCTGATTGTAGCATCCTGGCCTTTTGAATGCTGGGGGACAGATGTAATAGGGCTAATTGATCCGTCATTATCTGCTAAACACTGTTTTATATTAGTAGTAACAGACTATTTTTCTAAATAGGCTAAAGCAGTTCCTTTTAAAGAAGTCATTGCTAATCATGTGATCAACTTATTAACTCATAATATTATTTACAGATTTGGTGTACCACGCCGCATAATATCAGACAACGGTCCAACTTTCAAAAGTACTAAGATATACAGATTCATTAAGCGACATAAAATCGATTGGCGATATTCATCAATTTATAATCCAAGAGTAAATGGATTAGTAGAGGCTTTCAACAAAATGCTAGTAAAGCTGCTCAAGAAAATCATCACTAAAAATAAAATAAAATGGCATACTAAGATGGTAGAAGCATTATGGGCATATTGTACTACGTACAAGATACCAACAAAAGCAACTCCTTTTGCGTTGGTATTTGAAGCTGAAGCTGTATTGCCACTTGAAGTAGAATTGCCATCACTTCGAGTAACTATTCAGTACGACATCACAGAAGAACAAAATGCTCGCCTACGAACGGAAGAACTTGATGCACTGGATGAAGTCAAGCTCTAAGTCAACAAAATTTAAAAATTTACTGAGTAAGAATGGTAAAATCTTTTGATCGTATGGTACACCACCGAGCATTTCAAAAAAAAAATTAGTCCTGATGCTAAGAAGACCAATTATCCCACACCGAAGAATTGGTGGTAAATTTGAACCAAATTTGGAAGGCCCTTTTGTCATTGAGAAGGTGTACCAAGGAGGAGCCTATCAACTCATCGATATGGAAGGTCGACGACTTATGCGCCCGATCAATGGGAGATATCTAAAGAAGTACCATTCTTAAAAAAAATAAGCTGAAGATCATTCCCTTGCGAAGAAAGAAAATATTTCTAAGATGTCTTTAAAATTCTCCAATAAGATAGGGGGCATTTTTAAGTTCAAAAATGCCTAAAATCTGATGACAATTAAAATTTTCCTTAAGATAGGAGCATTTTAAATATTTATTTGGGTTAACATTGAACCCCAAATAAATATTTAAAATCATTCATGAAGCTACCACTACATAAATATAGGGTAGAAGCTGGTGACTTCAAGAGAGCAAATATACGATCATTGCAAAAAATTAAAGACTCATCTTTGAATTTGCTAAAATCTTGGAGTTCAAATGAAAAGACTTTTGGTCTGATAGCTTCAACAAATCAAATTTGGCAAGTATGAACTGTTATAGTATAAGTCCAATGCTCAAATAGGTATAATATCAGTCTCAACAAGCATATATGCAGTCAAGCCACTGACAGCTTTACCTACTCAACAAGCAATGATAAGAGTCCATAGTAGGAAAGCACCTATTTTGTTAGCCCGATGACAAATACTATCAAGTTTGATATTTATCAAATTTAACAAATCAAAGCAATTCAGATTCAGAAGATTTCCTCAACTAACAAGTGTATTGGGGCAAAATTTAAAAGAAAAAAATCTCAAACCAACTCAAAGGCACCAAGCCACAATTAAAATTTCTATCAAGTTGGAGGCATTATTCCTTCATTAGATCTGTCAAGCACAAAGCTAAGATCAAATAAGCTCTTCTTCTTCAGCATATCCGATAAAGCATAAAGCTTAGGACCGAAGAAGTCATCCAACAGTTCTTATAAAGTCATAGGCTGAACAAAGAGAATATTGTTATCATCAAAGTCTGCCATGCATAAAGCTTTGGACAGATGGTTATTTACCACCGACCTAATATAAATCTAAAGGATTTAGGCCATCGGTATGCACGCCTTCGTCAAGCCCGCCAAAGCATGAAGCTAGGGCATAAGGTATGTTTTATGCCTGACAAATTGGGAAGATCAATCAAAGATATCTAAAAGATCCTCTACGTGACATCTAAAGTCCAATTTTAAAGGTCTACAGGGTCAACCAGTTTGCAACAAATATGATATGCTATAGAGCACATATCATATTTGTTGGGGGCATTTGTTGACTATAACTGTCCTATGACTCAAGCAACCTCACCCACAATCGTGTAACCACCCACGATCTTACACAAAAAATAAAACCACATAAGGTAGAAGCGGAAGGGGCCAAGCATTCAAACTCTAAGGATTTTGAAACTTACAGAGACAGATGAATCGAGTTTCTTTTGATCTCCCTCTCGTTCGCACATACCCGCCGCCTCCTTGTGATCCGTCGAACCCCCTTGACCATGCTTAAAGCCAACCACATATTCTTCTTCCTCTCTAATCATCTATTCAAAGAGCTCAATTCTTCCAAATCCTCCGACTTCTGACCTACCAAACTGCCTCCAAGTTCTCGAGCCAGTCGTCGCTGCGCCCCAGCCGCACCTGCCTCCGACCTAACCAGCTGACGACCTAGCCGTTGCCGGCTCTCATACTTCACGCGGCCTGGCCGACGCCGACCCTGTTGGATAACTATGGCACCCCAAGAGGGGGGTGAATTGGGGTTCTTAAAAATTTTTAATAAAAGAAGGTAATTAAAATAATTTTAAAGCTATTTTCTAATGAATAAATAAACACACAATTTTTATGAAAATGTTAAATAAAAATTGATGCAATAAGTGAAAATAAGAGGCAAAAATTTTTACATGGTTCAGCCCGGATTCCAATCCGACCTACGTTCACGCTAGCCAACTCTCGGACTAGAATCCATTAATCCAGATTTGCCTTGCAAACCTCACTTCTTTAAACTAAAGAAGTTCTTTACAACCTAAGTACTCTCCTACACGGGCGAGTACAACCCAATCTAATTATAACTTAAGCTTCACTAAGCCAAATGGCTTAGATAATGAAAAAGAAAATTACAACTTGATGTAAATAATACAAGCTCAAAATATCTTGCAATAAAATGATAAAATTATATGAGATGATCTTACAAATTATTTATAATCACCTCACTATTTGCAAATGGAATATAAAATTTGCTCACTTTAAGATAAATTTATATTTTGATAAAAATATTATTAAATAATAGTTTGAATAAAAATATTTTTCTTGCTGATTTAAATTATAACTCTTCAAATCATATAATAATTAGATATGAAATACAAAACTATGCCACATAAATGAAAATAAAAATACTTGCTTTGTTGTCCTTATGGATTTAAAAGATTTATTAAAGAAAAATTTGATATAGCATTCTCAACTAATATTTCATCAAATAAAAAATATTTCAAAGAAAAAATATATGGTAAAAAACTAAAATAGCAGGAAGTAAAAATTTAGAAAAAGAAAACAAATAAGAACTCCAAGGCGTTACAGGATTTAGTGCGCTGAAGCTTTCCAACCAAGATTTTGATCTCGCAAATGAAAAGAGCTCTTAGAATAAAAATCAAAGTTTCTCCTCTCAAGATTTAACATGTAAGGAAGAAGAAAGGAATGGAGAAAAATGCTGGAGTTTCTCTCTTGAATATCCCTTATATGAAGAAGATGAGAGGTATTTAAAGAGAAAGGGTAAGTAAAGCCAAATTTGAATAAAACTATTAATCTAATATTAATTTATGATCTAAAAATATTATATATGATAAAAAAATTCATTTATATTAAAGAAATATAAGTTCCAAATGGCTAGTCACATGGATAAGTCAAAAAGTCTTCATATACATTCAAAACAAGGCAAAAACGGCTACCCAGCATATAGTATTAAAATCAGCAAATGTTTAGAAAATCATCATAAATTAAATATAGCTCTAAATGCATCATATAACCTATCAATTTATATTTACAGAATCCAAACAATCTAACAGAATAATAATCAAACCACGTATCACGTAAAATAATATCATATTCAGCAAACTAATAACTTATGCATATTTTTATATTTCTAAAGATATATTAAATATTTATATAATAATATGATATAATTTAGATTAAATTAATCATACAACAATAAATTGATATGAAACAAGTTAATTTAAAAAGAATACGTAAAGCTTATTATATTTATTTACCTTATTAAGTATCTTTGTTTATTTGATAAATTCTATGTAATCAATGAAGCATATAAAATTTAATTAAGGAATCTTATTAGATTTTTAAATCATACTTATTATCCTTAATTAATAATATATATATTATTTTAATATATATTTAAATTGTGAGCAAACTAAATCAAACAAGTAAATATTCATAGACCTCTAATATACTCCTACGATAATATAAAATCTTTAAGTTTTCCATCTTGGTCAATCTTGAGCTCTTTCAACTCAAATTTTAATTGAACTTGAGTTATGTAATATAAATTTCACATAAGTAATTATTAAACACATCCATCGAATCATTACACCTGAAATACTTAACAAATAAATTAGAACATTCAAGCATATATTTGTTATCATCAAAATCTCTAAAATAGGTCATGATTTAGATAATATCAACAATCTCCCCCTTTTTTATGATGACAAACTTATATTGGGTATAGTTATAATAAAGGTACAAATTGACCTTTTATCATAACTTTTAAGCATTAGAAAAATAATTGAAAAATATTTTTGAATGCTAATTTATTAAAAAAAATAATTCTCCCCATAAATATATACATGTAAAAAGAATTATGACCAACATATATAATATTTCTCCCCCTTTGACAACATCAAAAAGAATAAAATAATAAGAGATTTAAATGTTATGGTCTAACATTCCAAGCATACGTCTTAATATACAAAATCTCTCTTCAGCTAAAGGTTTTGTAAAAATATCAGCTATTTGAGAATCTGTATTTACAAAATCTATATCCACATCACATTTACTAGCATGATCTCTAATAAAATGATGTCTAATCTCTATGTGTTTAGTTCGTGAATATTGTATAGGATTTTTTGTTAAACTAATTGCACTTGTGTTATCACATTTAATAGGAATATTTTTAAGCTTAATTCCAAAATCTTCTAATTGTTGCTTTAGCCATAAAACTTTAGCAACACAACTACCTGCAGCTATGTACTCTGCTTCAGCAGTGGATAAAGCGATAGAATTTTGTTTTCTAGAAGACCAAGAAATGAGTGATAATCCTCAAAATTGACATGTTCCAGATGTACTTTTTCTATCTACCTTACAACCAGCATAGTCTGCATCAGAATATGTAACTAAATTATATGATAATCAATTTTTAGGATACCATAAGCCTAACTTAGGAGTACTAATTAAATAACAAAATATTCGCTTAACTGCGGTTAAGTGTGATTCCTTAGGATTAGCTTGAAATCTTGCACACAAACATACGGCAAATATAATATCAGGCCTAGTAGTAGTAAGATACAAAAGTGAACCTATCATACTCTTATAAAAATTTTGATCTATTGGTTTTCCTGATTCATCTAAATCAAGTCTAGTTGATGGGCTTATAAGAGTTTTACTCAATTTGAATCTCTTCATATCAAAATTTTCTAATAATTCAGTTATGTATTTAGTTTGGCATATGAATGTGCCACTTTAGTTGTTTTACTTGAAGTCCTAAGAAAAAGGTGAGTTCTCCCATCATACTCATTTCAAATTCCTTTGATATTAAAGAGGAAAACTCATGATATAAACTCTTATTTATACTTCAAAATAATATTTCATCAACATAAATTTGTATAATAATTAAATCATCTCCAATAGATTTGATAAAAAGAGTTGTATCTATCTTATCTTTTCTGAAATTATGTTCAATTAAAAAGTTACTTAATCTATCATACCAAATACGTGGAGCCTATTTTAAATCATATAAAGCTTTCTTTAATTTATACACGTGATTAGGAGAATTAATACTTTCAAAACCTGGTGGTTGTTCTACAAAAACATCTTGATCAATATACCCATTCAAAAATGCACTTTTGACATCCATTTAAAAAAGTTTAAAGTCCTTAAAACTAGCAAATACAAGGAGTAGTATAATTGCCTCTAGTCTTGCTACGGGTAAAAAAGATTCTTCAAAGTCAATTCCTTCTATTTGTGTATACCCTTGTGCAACTAATTTGGTTTTATTTCTAATAATACTTTCAGAATCATCTAGCTTATTTTTATAAATTTATTTAGTTCCAAATCTATTTTGATCATGAGGTCTTGGGACTAACTCCCAAATATCATTTCTTACAAATTGATTAAGTTCATCTTCCATAGCAACTATTCAAAAATTATCTTGTAAAGCTTCATCTATATTTTTAGATTCAATTTCTGATAGAAATGCAGAATGCTCTACCTCATTTCTAAGATTTTTCCTAGTCTTAACATCTTGAGAAGGATCACCAATTATTAATTCTTTTGGGTGATTTCTATTATATCTCCATTCTTTAGGCAATAAATCATCCTCCTTTTCCTCCAAATTTATTTTCTTTATATTCTCATTATCATCATCATTCAAATTATTTCTTATTAAATCTATAAGATTTTCATCAAAAATTACATGAACGGATTCTTCAACAATTAGTTTTCTCTTATTAAAAACTGTAAAAGATTTTTCAAAAATTGAATATCCTAAGAATATACCATCATCAGACTTACTGTCAAATTTACCTAAAGGATCCTTGTCATTATTTAAAATAAAACACTTACAACCAAAAACATGTAAATTACTAATCTTAAGTTTCTTTCCAAAAAATATTTCATAAGGGGTCTTTTTAAGAATGGGTCTTAAATAAATTTTATTAGTAACATAACATGTTGTGTTTATTACTTCTGCCCAAAAATATTTTGGAAGTTTATATTCATCTAACATTGATCTTGTTAATTCAACCAAAGTACGATTATTTCATTCAACTACATCATTTTGTTGAGGAGTCCTATGAGCTGAAAAATTATGTCTAATATCATTTTCATCACAATAATTTTTAAATGATTTATTTTCAAATTCTCCACTATAATCTATTTGAATTCTATGAATCAAATAACCTTATTCTCTTTGAATATATTTAGCAAATTTTCTAAAATCATCAAATGAGTTATTTTTATTAGCTAAGAATAATACTCAAGTGTATCTTAAATAATCATCTACTAACAAATCCATAATTTTTACCATCTAAACTAGTTGTATTAATTGGTCCAAATAAGTCCATATGTAATAATTCCAAAGGTCTACTAGTAGAAACTATATTTTTACTCTTGAATGAATTTTTTATATATTTATCATGAATACATGCATCGCATATATAATCAAAATGAAAATTAATTTTTGGTAAACCAACTACTAAATCAAGTTTAGAAATTTCCTTTAAAGTATGGATATGGCATGGCATAATCTTCTATGCCATAACTAAGCATCATCATTTGTAGATTTCATGCAAAGTAAATTTAAATTAATATCATTTGTATTCTCTAAATCAATTAAATAAATATTTTTATGTCTATTTCCAATAAGTAAAATAGTTTCATTATTTCTAATAATGCAATGTGAAGCATAAAAAGAAACATTTAAACCTTTATTACATAATTGATTAATTGATATTAAGTTATGTTTTAAATCAGAAACAAATAAGACTTTTTTTAAAGTAATAAGGTTCTTACATATGGATCCAATGGCAATAATCTTTCCATTTGCATTATCTCCATATGTGACATATCCTCCATCACTTGGTTCTAATGTAAAGAATTTTGTTTTATCACCCGTCATATGTCTTGAACATCCACTGTCCAAGTACCACATGCCTTCATTGATTTTACCTTGAAGGCATTCCTACAAAAGAAAATTAAATTTTAACTTTTGAAACCCAAATATTTTTGGTTTCACATTCTAAATGAGTAGTATGATATCTATTATGTATGGTATAAGAAGCACTTGTATTTTTTGGAACCCATATAAAAGGTGATTGTTTAGCATTTTGTGATCTACGAGCATAACAATCAAATGAGATGTGTCCCTTTCTACCACAATAATTACACTAAATATTAGTGTTTGAATATGGCTTAGCATGATGTCTATGTGACATATAAGAAGAATTTTTATTTGATGGTGTACTTGATGGAACTTTATAATGAACTTGTGATTTCATGCATAAATCTAATCTTGCTTTTAAAAGAATATTTTCTCTTTCAAGTTTACACACAACTAAAGAATGATCTAATAAAGAACTATTTTTATTTTTCAAATCATCACATTCATTTTTTAAATCATTAAAAATCATATCTAAATTTTTGTGCTCCTTTTTTAAAATATTATATTTTTTTTTATTTTTTTATATTCAACAACTAATTCATTAAATGCATCATCTAACTCTTCATAAGATATATCATTACATACCTCTTGAGAATCACAATCAGATTCTTCTCCTGCCATAAGACAAATGTTCACCTCTTCATCTGATGAACTTGATTCATCTGAATCTGGGTGGCCCATAGAGCCTTCTTCTTCTTCTTGAAATGCTTCTTTTTTTTTCTTATCACTCTTTCTCTCTACATCCATCTCTTTCTTCTTTGAGTCAATAAGGTCTGGACAATCTCCTCTTATATGTCCAGGCTTCTTGTAATGGTAGCAAATAATCCCTTCTTTTGCAGGAAATTTCTTAGTTTGACATTTATAATTTTTGAATTTCTTGTACATTTGATTTTTCTTTCTTAGTAAGCTTCCAAGTCTTCTTGAAAGCATGGCCACCTCATCGCTATCTTCATTAGAGCTTGATGAAATAGGTTTATAATTATCATCAACCTGTAAGGCAATAGTTTTATCTTTCTCCTTCTCTTTCTTAGAAGAGCTATCCAATTTATCCCTTTGAGCTATAATCTGTTCATGTGCTATCAAAGAACCCAAAAGTTGATCAAGTGGATAAGTAGATAAATCTTTAGCCTCACTAATTGCAGTCACTTTAGCATCCCATTCTTTTGGAAGGCATCTAAAAATCTTATAGACTAAGTCTTGATTCTTATATATTCTACCAAGAGAATGTAATGTATTAATTATTTTCATAAATCTTGTATACATATCAGAAACAGATTCAAAAGGAGACATGCGAAATAATTCATATTCATGAACAAGTCTATTTATGTGTGTATCTCTAACCACACTAGTACCTTCATAAGTTATAATTAATTTATCCCAAATTTATTTTGCAGAATTTAACATGAAAATTTTTATGTAATCATCTGGAAAAAGTGCATAATGCAAAGTATTACAAACCCTAGCATTTAACTCATCTAATTCCCTCTCTAATGCAGTCTATTCATCAAAAGGTTTTTCAATTTTAATTCCATTAATTTCTTTAATGGGTGTATGATATTAGTGTGTAAGCATGTGTCACAAACGAGAGTCTTATCCTCTTAAGAATGTACTAATTCTATTTTTCCAATAATCAAAAGGAGCATTATCTAGCAATGGTGGTCGATGAGCAGATTGTCCTTCGGGAAGTGAACCTTTAAAAAAATCTTGTAACATAGTTTATAATGGATCTACTCTAGGATGTTAAGCCAAAATAAAAAGAGCCAAGGCTCTGATACCAATTGTTGGATAACTATGGCACCCCAAGAGGGGGTGAATTGGGGTTCTTAAAAATTTTTAATAAAAGGTAATTAAAATAATTTTAAAGCTATTTTACAATGAATAAATAAACACACAATTTTTATGAAAATGTTAAATAAAAATTGATGAAAGAAGTGAAAATAAGAGGCAAAAATTTTTACGTGGTTCAGCCCGGATTCCAATCCGACCTACGTCCACGCTAGCCAACTCTCGGACTAGAATCCACTAATCTAAGTTTGTCTTGCAAACCTCACTTCTTTAAACTAAAGAAGTTCTTTACAACCTAAGTACTCTCCTACACGGGCGAGTACAACCCAATCTAATTATAACTTAAACTTCACTAAGCCAAATGGCTTAGATAAAGAAAAAGAAAATTACAACTTGATGTAAATAATACAATCTCAAAATATCTTATAATAAAATGATAAAATTATATGAGATAATCTTACAAATTATTTATAAGCACCTCACTACTTGCAAATGGAATATAAAATTTACTCACTTTAAGATAAATTTATATTTTGATAAAAATATAAATAATAATTTGAATAAAAATATTTTTCTTGCTGATTTAAATTATAACTCTTCAAATCATATAATAATTAGATATGAAATACAAAACCATGCCACATAAAAGGAAATAAAAATACTTGCTTTGTTGTCTTTATGGATTTAAAAAATTTATCAAAGAAAATTTTAAAATAGCATTCTCAACTAGTATTTCATCAAATAAAAAATATTTCCAAGAAAAAATATATAGTGAAAAACTAAAATAGCAGTAAGTAAAAATTTAGAAAAAGAAAATAAATAAGAACTCCAAGACGTTACAGGATTTAGTGCATTGAAGCTTTCCAACCAAGATTTTGATCTCGCAAATAAAAAGAGCTCTTAGAATGAAAATCAAAGTTTCTCCTCTCAAGATTTAGCATGTAAGGAAGAAGAAAGGAATGGAGAAAAATGCTAGAGTTTCTCTCTTAATTATCCCTCATATGAAGAATATGAGAGGTATTTAAAAAGAAAGGGTAAATAAAGTCAAATTTGAATAAAACTATTAATCTAATATTAATTTATGATCTAAAAAATATTATATATGATAAAGAATTCATTTATATTAAAAAAATATAAGTTCCAAACGGCTAGTCACATGGATAAGTCAAAAAGTCTTCATATACATTCAAAACAAGGCAAAAACGGCTAACCAGCATATAGTATTAAAATCTGCTAATGTTTAGAAAATCATCATAAATTAAATATAGCTCCAAACGCGTCATATAACCTATCAATTTATATCTACAGAATCCAAACAATCTACCGAAATAATAATCAGACCACGTGTTGAGTAAAATAATATCATATTCAACAAACTAATAACTTATGCATATTTTATATTTCTAAAGATATATTAAATATTCATATAATAATATGATATAATTTAGATTAAATTAATCATACATCAGTAAATTGATATGAAACAAGTTAACTTAAAAAGAATACATAAAGCTTATTATATTTATTTACCTTATTAAGTATCTTTGTATTTTTGATAAATTATATGTAATCAGTAAAGCATATAAAATTTAATTAAAGAATCATATTAGATTTTTAAATCATACTTATTATTCTTAATTAATAATATATAAATTATTTTAATAGATATTTAAATTGTGAGCAAATTAAATCAAGCAAGTAAATATTCATGGACCTCTAATATACTCCTACGATAATATAAAATCTTCAAGTTTTTCATCTTGGTCCATCTTGAGCTCTTTTAACTCAAATTTTGATTGAACTTGAGTTATGTAATATAAATTTCACATAAGTAATTTTAAACACATCCATCGAATCATTACACCTGAAATGATTAACAAAAAAATTAGAACATCTAAGCATATGTTTGTTATCATCAAAATCTCTAAAATAGGTCATGATGTAGATAATATCAACAATCCAACACCTGCCTCCATCTTTGCCCTAGCCTGACGCCTGGTCTCCGTCCCGGCTCCCTCCTCATATATATATATATATATATATATATATATATATATATATATATATATATATATATATATATATATATATATATATATATAATAAGAAAAGGAGAAGAGATTTTACAAATAGGTATCAC
This sequence comes from Dendrobium chrysotoxum, assembly GCA_019925795.1. Classification (NCBI taxonomy): domain Eukaryota; kingdom Viridiplantae; phylum Streptophyta; class Magnoliopsida; order Asparagales; family Orchidaceae; genus Dendrobium; species Dendrobium chrysotoxum. The sequence continues at coordinate 15,616,444 of CM034314.1, read as the reverse complement.
AACAGGAGAAATCTGAAGGAAGTCCATTGGTTGATTCGGTCTCCCGAAGCCATTGGTCGTCGATCTGATCCGGCCGAGGGATTGAAGACTCTTTATGAGATCGATTCGCTCTCCCAACATCCTCACCGTTGATTCGTTCCGGCCGAGTTGAGCCAAAAGGGCAAGTGCCCTCCCCTACCTCCCTTCGCAGGGAGAGGACGTCGAGAGGCTGTCGAAATTTGGAACAAGTTAAAGGACCCTGCATAATTAATTAAAAATAAAATTTTACAAATTTTTAATTAATTTGAAATAAAAAATTATGATCTGGTACTTGATTTGAAATTAACTCGATATCTGATGCATACAAAGTGGGCTTTTAATTATGATCTCGCACTCCAAGAAGTAGCTAATATATTTGAGCCACTATCAAATCATAAATGATACTGATCTCTATTGAAACTCAAATAGACTCTGCTGATGTTGGATTATCTTACCAAATATTCAAAATTTTAAATCAACACTAGTTCAAAAGCTCTTAAATCATTAATTTCTAAGATGCCATCACATTGCAATATGTTTGGAATTAGATTATTGAAGGAAGTTATACTCTTGAGTAATGAGTGGTGAAGGAAATGACGGCTAATAAAAAAGAATAGAGCTTTCATCATATTTATCTCAACATATCTGAGATGTTTAACAACATTTTGAAAAGATTGTAGTCGATTGAAGTTCACAAATCTACGTTATAGTCCTTGATATTAATGAAGTATATTTGGGCTAAATTATCTGCAAATGTACATGAAGTATTGGATGATGAATATAAATCAAATAAACATAGATTTCTTGGTATACTAGTTGATCTAGGGTTGAGAGGTCCTACTTATAACCATTGTTTGGGAAATGGTAGATTCCTTGTTGGATCCATTTTGGTATAACCATGAAAACGCAATAAATGGAAGGCATTTGTATGATATTTCTTTCGTTGAGATTCTTATAGAGTTAACCAAAACATTGCAAGTATTCAACCAAACAAGTTCGCAAGAAATTATTTTTTTTTAGCTCTCCTTGTGATTTGCTCTGCAACTTGTATAACAAAACTATGAACCTTGGGAAAGATTGATATCCCACATTGACACTTAATTATGCATGCTTTTATTTATTATTTTCCCTGACAATTATTGCAATTGTGAAAGAAGAAGTTCATAACCCTTATCCTAGGAGCTATTATAAATATTTCATAGGTACAAATAAGCTAATTCTTATGAGATGAGAAGTGGACTAATTCCTTCCCTTCAGTTATAGGAGAGTTATGCAACACTTCTAAATCCATCTTCATCAAATGTCAATGATGCAAACAATGATGTTTTAAAAACAAGGGTCTTATTGATTTAGAAAGTTATAATCTATACCATATTACTAAGAGTTTGATGATTACTTGCTACTTCAGGAAATCTGTAAATGTAATGAAGCTATAATCCATTTGATTGTATGCAAGTGAATTAAAGTTTTTTAACGTCGCTGGATCTTCAATGGTTGTACAAGCAGACACAAGGCGATACTCCTATAATAACTCCAAAATTATATACTAAACAAATCCCGTATGTTTTTTTAATTTCACATCTGAGTCCTAAATCCAACGATTCGAGAATGTTGTGCGGGTCAAATACTCAAGTCTCATCCTCCTCGAAAGGATTGGAGTTGACCAGACTTGAATCATAAAATGCCTCCCAAATTCATACGAAAATACAAGTTACTTTAACGTCACCTCAATGATGGCCGTGTTGACAGAAAATCTCAACCAGTGGAGCTAAATCTCAAAACCAAATAAAAGACTGAATTCTTGAAATGAAATATATCACTTAAAACTTAAAACTCAGCTCACAAAGGTTCATCCTCAAATAATCTCTTGCCAGCAGAGATGTGGCACGTGCCCTCTAATCGGGTGATTTTACTGCAAAATGACACCATTATATTACGATCACGGTCAAAGCCCATATGTTCCCTAAAGGCTTTAAACCCTTGAGTAATGAATCATATGGTATATTCGATAGGCATAAAGCCCTCTGTCAGCTAAAGTGGATTCAGATCTATCCCCTTATACAAACACCAACCTAGGTCTACAATATATTCTTGGACGAAGCAACTCATGGCTGCCGATAAGGTACCTTCTTTTAGGTTGAGTCGACTACCTCCTTTGACTAAGTAAACCAGGGATCATGACAGCCCGGGACGACGGAACCTTGGGATCTTGATCGAGTTCGTCTTCATTCCCCCAACCACCAGTTTTAAGTTCATGATGATAAATTTCAAATTATAAAATCAAATCAAACCCTTAAACTGTTGCTATTATAAGCCAGATTTACAACATATGTGACATCTTTAACAACTAGCCTAAATCGAAAGCTCTCTCTTGTTATCAAGAGGGGTAATTAACTATAGGGCTTGCGACTATAGGAAACCAGAACTCAGATCATAAAGTCCTACAAACTGAGGGCGAAATCTCTGGGTAGTGTCTTATCTAAAACCCAATCTGCCTTCTGAAAATTCACTCGGAACTTAAATCCATTTAAACTCTCTGTCGTCATCACAAACAAGAAAAAAAGAAACTCTAAGAGACGATGGCGCGAAGAGGCCGGGGAGCGTATCAATGAAATTTTCAGAGCCCACACATAAAAATTATATTTATGAATCACAATAATTTTATTTCTTACTGTGCTGCAGCAGCAAAAGTATTTTTTGGTAATTGTGTTGTTGATTTTATTGTAGGAAACAAAGCCTTTGTTATTTTTTTTATTTTAGATGAACGATTTGCTATACAAGTGTATTTTCCTCTGACCATGAGAGGACTGCAACGTGTTCTCCTGCAAAATCAGAATGGCCATTTGCTGTTATTTTTCTAAAAAGCAAAATCGTTGAATAGCATTTTGAAAAGAAAGAGAGCTTGTTTATTGAAGTTTTTTTTTTAATTTTTATTTGAATTTTTAATATTATAGAATTTTGTTTTGTTCAAAACACAATGCTTTACAGAAGCACTAAATTTCTGCACTTTTTTTTATATAATTTCACTATTATTAGAATACGTTTTATCGTTTTGAGCTTACATTTGTCTTATATTAATATTACGCCTCTTTTACCTTTAAGAAATATAATAAAAGAGATTATATATTTATTAAATAAAATGTAAAAAGACAAATGTTTTTTTTTTCTTTGGCATACGTAACACATAAAGAAGTTTTTTGAACATTTAGCATATAATGCATATTTTATCTGGCAAAACATTAAATATAATTTTAATTAGAAAACTCATTTTATCATCAAATTGGCTGAAAAAAATAAAAGTATTTAATATCTTGTTCGGTTTTAAGGGGCTAAATATAATTACTTTAGTTTATGAGAGATAAACGATAATTTCCCTTAACACTTAATAAAATTAGGGAAATATTTTGTAACAGGAAGTTGTTTTTAAATTCGTTCTCCACAAGGTATTGCATTGGACTAATTAAATGACAAAACATAACAGTAGCAGTTGCTTTTGGTGATGGTGCTTCACTCTTGGGTTCAAGCTTTGGTTGTTCTTGGCTCAAGTTGATTTAATTTTAATCCAATCTTATTCAATTCGGTTCAGTTGGTCTTTCATAAGCTAAAGCTCAAATCAACCTCAAATATTTCTTCCAGCGAGCAGAATTTTCCTCTAAAAAAAAGGTTCTTTTAAAGATGAATGCCCTCTTCAATAAAGAAAATTATTAGGTGCGGAGACCGGACGTAGCTCTGCGTCCGAACGCGAATAAAAACTTGACATGTGGATCTTCAACGTGAATTTTTTTTTGTGTATTATTCTTGCTTTATGTCTTGTCAACCCGACTAACCCGTATTATTTGAATTCAAGAATACAAGAAGATGCGAAATAGGGCGCTTTTACTTTTCACCCGACATTTATAACTTTTTCACTCTCTCCCCTCATTCGGTTCTCCAAAAGCTTTTCTTCCAATCCTTTGACATTTTCATTCTCCAAGACCTTGTCGGGGATAGACGAAGTTGGTCTACTTAGTCTGTATTTTAGAAAAGGTACTACATGTTACGCCTTTGTTGCGCATTTACTGTGCTTTATGTGCGATTTTACTTTTTTTTCTTTCATGGTTTCATTTCATATATTGATTATATAGCTAGTTTTCTTCATTGTGTTTTTTTATATGTTTTTGTTTGGTTTTTCAACCTTCTCATCCAGGAATATAGGTTATATTAAATGTTTTGTACTTGCGCTTTACTTATGTTTTTGTTGCACTTTACTTGCGCTTTACTTGCGCTTTATATGTGCTTTTGTAGCGCTTCACTTGTGCTTAACTTGCTCTTGTATTGCGTTTTTTTAGATGGCTCTTTATCAACGACCTGTTACTTCTCATTGCTATGTTATCACTTTCAGAAATATTTGCGACGTATTTGTGGAGATAATAAACGAAGAAGTTGAGGACACGTTGAGGACTTTGTACATTCATCGGTTTTTGAAATTTCTGCCATTCCAGCAGTGTAAACCACTTTTATATGAGATTCTGAAATTTTGGAATACTTCTGATGAAGGCTTCATTGTCAATGGTCATTTATTTAAATTCACTTCTGATGAGGTGGCTCTGCTCATATGTTTGATTTAAAATAAGAAATTTTCGATATGTTTTTTAATTTTGCAATGTATTATTTTTGGTCAATTAAACGAAAATCTTCTCACAGATTTGCCCAACAGAGGTGCTGATATCAATTGGAAGAGCGAGCCCCTCAAAAAAGTTCTATCAACAGAAATAAAAATTGAAATGACAAAACTAAATAGATCAACTGACAATACACCAAAGTTAAAGACTTCTATAATATTTTTAGTTTCTAATTTATTTTTTCCCTAATAACCATAAAATCCTAAGAAGGCTCATATATATAGCAAGTATTATCTTTTAGAAAGCTCCGACTTTTTTTAATATTAGTTTAAATTTTGTGCAGATTTATCTTATTCTACAGGATGTTACTGAGGAGGAAGCAGAAAATATGAATGCTGACATAAATGCTATTCAAAACCTCAAAATTCGAACTCATCAATATTCCCACAAAATACACTCACCACAACCAAAAAAAGTTGACACCCCTACACCTCACTCTCTCCTTGGAGGTCCTCCCCATTCTCCACATGAAGAATCCCCTCAAACTCCTGCTCAACCACCTTTGCCTAAAGTGAAGATTGGGCTAGTGTTCAGAATAAATTACTGGGTGCATTAGAAAACATGTGCAATAGAATTAAAGACAATTTGGGCAGAAGGGTTGATTGAATTGAGGACAATTTAAAAAAATTTGAAGTAACTGTTGATCTCTGCAATACAAATTCATCCACCATCTAGCCCAATGTGAATATGATCCTGACAAACCTTCTATATCTTCGTCTTTCTCAACTATCCAATCTGTAAAGAAACCTAGAACTGCCCCCATTACAGATATTGCTCCATCACCACCCACTACAGATGTTCCTCCACCACCACCCACTACAAATGTTGCTCCACCACCACCCACTACAGATGCTCCTCCAATACAGAGTAAACTTCCGGCCACCACTCCCGAGTAGTTCATCCAGTACCAACCACATAAACTAAAAAGAAGAAGAGATGACAAGAAACTCTCTGAAAGACTGAAGAAACCAACGTCATCCCATGATGTGATTTCTGTTGATAAATTAAAATTTGTACATCGCCTTGCACAGGTTACAATGGAATATCCCGAGAAGGATTTCCTAATAAAGAGAAACAAACATTTATGGATGATTGTTTCAGAAAGTTTTTTAAAAAGTAAGTTAGATTATGGTTAGCTTTACGTGCGCTTTACATGTACTTTTAATGCGATTTACATGCTCTTTTAATGAGCTTTTAATGCGCTATATGTGCGCTTTATGTGCGTTATATGTGCACTATATGTACGCTTTACATGCGCTTTAATTTTTTTTCCTGTTATTTGCATGGACGACCTTATTTTTACATCTGATAACATAGCAATAACCATAGCTGATATTGATGATCTGCTGACAAATGAATGTTTAGGGGACAATCATGTAGATGCATTTGCTCTTCTGTTATCAGAGAAGAGTAGAATTATGAGAGATAAATTTCAACGCTACTTATACATCTCTTTATTATACAGGGTTACTAGAAATCTTACTTATAATCTATTAATCACATTAGTTTTCTTAGACAGCTGACTTATTGTAGGTATACAAGGATTACAAATAACCTTTCCATATGTTCGTCCAACACATCAATCCTGATTCGATTAAGGAAAGCAACCTTATCGTTCAACCCATCATCTTCAGTAAGCATTGGATCCTTATTATAGGCAGGTTGAAAGAGAGAGTTTGAAAATTACATGATTCCTTACCCAATTCAGAACACAAGAATATATGTTATGAAGTTATAAGTTCAAGTCTGATTGTATGCAACTTATTTTCTCAATATGACCACAAAAGTAAAACACTTGTTTAATTTTTTCAGATAAAATCCTTGCATGAAGACACGGAAGGAGCCTTTACAAGCGATATAATAAAATGGAATTTACAAACTGTCCGTGGAATTACAACTCAGTCAAACGATGTTGACTACGGAATATTTGTCTGCAAATATATGGAGAAAGTCATTCTTCGAAGGAAAGCGGACTGGGCATTTTATAAAGACTGGCAAAAATATATGCCAAAATTTATGACAGAATTTGGATATGTTCTTTTTCTTACAATGAAGAAGTAAAATTATAAATTCTGTTAATTTTGTAATGTCAAGTCAATTGTAAATTCTGTACATTTGAGTTGTTTCATGTTAACTATATATTTTGTGTTATTTAATGTTAAGTCAATTATAAATTATGTATATTTGGTTGTTGTTTATTGATAAAGCGCATTTGTAACAAAATAGAAGCGCAAATATAGCGCAACCAAAGCGCAGATATAACGCAACCAAAGCGCATATATAGCGCAACCAAAGCGCATATATAACCCAACCAAAGCGCACATATAGCGCAACTAAAGAACATTCGAAGCGCAACTAAAGCGTATATATAGCGCAACTAAAACGCAATTATAACAAAACTAAAAAGCAGATATAGCGCAACTAAAGCGCATTTAATATGTTGTTTATTGATAAAGTGCATTTAATGAAGCACTTTGCATTATTCCAATGAAAATCTATACAGTGATTGAGTTTAATTTAACAATCAAATTTTATTACAATGAAAATTTATTAAATTCCAACTCCGAAGTAATAAAATCAATCATCAATCTAGTGTACTCAGCACCCAGCTGGCTTGTTGCTTGGTCGGTTATATATTCCTTACTAAAGCATTCAGGCATGCTTGAGAAATTCATCTGTGTTAAAGAAGGATCATCCATTGTCATATGTATAGCAAAAGTATCATCCATCACTTTTACTTTTTCCCCCACCAAAGGCTTCTCTGTTAAAAACTACATCTTTAGTTTCATAAATTTTATGAAAATATAAGATGAAAAGCAAATTGTCAGAATATTAAAACTTACTCTTATGCCTCTTCTTTTTCCAGTGGCTTTTTAGTCTTACATTAGATATGTCTTTAGGCCTACACTTTATAGGATCTTTCAAGTTTGCAATGCCACCATGGGATCTTGCAACAAACTTATAGTTTTTTTTCTTGCCATCACGAATTAAGTCTATATTTTCAGCAATGTCTTTCATTACAGCCAACATGTACTGCTCAGCCTCCTCATTCCCTTGCGCTTGAGTGCTAATTTGATATGCAAATCTGCTCACTTGATTTCTGAATATGAATCTTCTACCACCTTCAAAGTTATTATTTCTTGTACCATTTCCTAAGTGACCTGAATAAATATATTTTCGAGCCCTTGCTGACCATCGCAGCAGTAGGTACTTAACAAGGATTTTAGCAATATCCAACAGTCTCAAAACCCTCATACAGTAAAATTAAGCAGCTTGCTTTAATATTGAGCTGCTCTTTATCACAGCAACAATTTCAGACTAACTGCATTTTTACTCCTCATCCTGCTCATTTCGGTGTCAAGTCATCAGCACCTTTTCTAACTCAAGAAAATAATCAGTTAATGAACTAATAAGCTTCGAAATGCCATGACACATATTATTAGTACACTAGCTACGTTGCGTGGATAAAATGCTCATGCTAAAATAATCCTTATTGAAAGTTGTTGACCACTTACTCCTTATCTTATAAAGATCCTCCAACCATTCATGGTTATGAAGGTTCCCTTGATCATTTCAGCTCATGTCCCCTCAAACACTTCCTTAGAATCACACTTGCTTAAACACTAATAGAAGAGTCCTCTAACTTTATTGTTACTATTGAAGCTGGGTACTTTTAATAGAACCTTTTTAGAGATGTGTCATTGGCATAGTCTATGACGAGTGTGAGGTAATGCAACTTCTATAGCCCTAGCTATAGCCTGGTCCTGATCAGTGAATATTATCGTTAGATGTTTATCACCTATTATTCGTAAAAATATTTTAAATAACCATGTAAAATTTTCAATTGTTTCATCTGACAAAAAAGCAACCCTTAACAAAATATTCTGCCAATGATTATTAACACCAACAAATGGTGCACATACTAAATTATACTTATTGAGCCTGTAGCTAGTATAAAAAAACAACCATCTCCAAAATAATTATAATCTATCATGCATATCCCATCAACCAAGAAAAAATTTAAAAATCTATCATACTCATCAATTTGAACATCCCATGCGAACATGCGGTCATCTACTTGTCGATCTGTAAATAATTGAATCAAAGAATTAGTATCACCAAATTCAATCTTTGCTCTTTTCTCCTTCTGAATAAAATTATAGGCATCCCTCTTAGAGAATTCAACATTCTCGACTCCTTTAACTTCCACTGCAAGGTAGGCGTATGCTTCAACGATTCTAATCCCTATATCTATCATTGATTTTAGGACGGAAGCTTTTTCATAAAAAACATTCCTACATGATCTCAGAAGGTGTCGGTCGGCTGGCCTACCCAATTCATGGTTGTAAGATTCAATAAATCTTTTGATATGCCAATAACCACCTTCATCAACTGCAAACATCACCATAGATGGATAAACGGTTCTAACCTCTGGTTTACTAAATTTCTTTTTAGAATTAAGATCAATTCTCCTCTTGAAACCAGCTTTTGAACAGACAAAGTCCTAGAATTTTATCTTTCTAGAATTTGGTCAATAATTATAATGATCCTTCCGGACACTAAAGCCATTATTATAAGCATAAGTACAGTAATATTCATATGCTTCTCTCTCATCTTTATACACAACCTCAAATAAAAAGCAAAGATTATAAAATTACAAAATACGCATTTGAAGCGCAATGAAAGCGCAACTACAGAGCAATAAAAGCACAACAAAAGCGCAAACAAAGCACAGTTATAGCGCATATAAAGCACAGTTATAGCACTGAAAAAGTGCAACTAAAGCACATCAGCTTAACCAACCCTAAAAACAATGATGATCATTGTAAGTTAACTAGAAGATTAATGGCAGCAGAACAACATCACAAAAGAGCACAGCAGGATACGAGAAGAGCTTATTTACTTTTTCTACGCACTTGTAAGAACCTCTACTGAGCATTGATGTCCTTTTTCTACATAGTTTTGTTTTACAACTTTCAAAAAGTATACTCTTAATACAACTTGAGATGAGATTAAAACTTACCGATAATTTGAAACCTGCGGTAATTCCAGCCAAGTTAACTTCCGATTCATGAACGTTTGCATCCATCCCTTTCCCCTCTCTCTCCGTTGAGCATTCCATCTCCTTTCGGCAATTTTCTTCCTCATTTTTCCTTTCTGAGCAGTAGGTATCAAAAGGCCAATAAATATTTAAGTTTAGGGATCTTTAGTTGGTTTCTTAAAATAGCGACAACCTTATATTTAAAATGAAAAAAATAGTGGACCACGTCAGATCGATCGGGCTAATATAAATTAATTAAATTATAAAATTTATCTTATAATCCACGTAGAAGATCCACATGTCAAATTTTTATTCGCGTCCAGACATAGAGCTACGTCTGGTCTCTGCACCTAATAATTTTCCCTTTAATAGAGCATACTACTATAGAATTTTCCAAATGAAGTTACAAGATATAGGTAAGTCTACTGGGTGTTATTAATTTCTACAAAGTGAAAATTTTAAATTTTATAAATACATTCACATATTTCCCAACGGTTTTAAAAAGAAAAAAAATCAAGCATTATCTTTCCTCTAAATTTCAAATTTAAATTGTTTAAGAAAATCTGAATGTGTTTCAAAACCCAATTTTATTAATTTACTTATTACATAATAATTCGAATTTTGTAAATTTGTTAATAATTTACTATATATTTTGCATCTATTTAAGCTGATGTCCTCATTAATCAATGGTCCAAGTCTCACTACAGCATGCCAAACTCCTTAATTAGACAGCCTAAAAGTGTCAGCTTGTCAAAAGTAGATTTATAAGGTGAATTCTCTGATACTAAAAAATCAAATTGATTTGGATTTTATATCACTACAGCCGAATGCAAAACATAGAAACAAAAAAATACATTGTACCGATGAAATTGCTGAAGACAAGAACTTGCCATCCTTGGACAGCTGAGGAATAACTTGGCATCATTTCTATCAGAAGGAACTCCAGAAACCTCTAGCAAAGCAGATCATGTTACAGGCATCACAAGAGCTACTGAGGCTTGAAGGATGAAAACCTAGTCCAGCTTTACTCTATCCAATTCAGCAATGATCTCCTCAAACTGCAACTCATCAAAAGAGGAGAGTAACTAAATTAGGAATAGCAACACTATCACATTGGTTTGCTCATGCAGATTTCTGCCATTTTTGAATTTATTTTAAGATGAGTGCTATATCTGACTAATAAATCAATTATAATATATTTGCACTTATTTAAAAACAATATCTAATGATTTTAAAATCAATCATTACTGAAATTTGATCCAGATATTCTAGCGCATTATGCATATTTCTGCCATGTCAAATGTATTTGACAACTATTAGATTTACTTTAAGATACATGTAATCAATTATTATATCATGGGTTCTCAAAATAAATTCGACTAGAAGTTAGTCGGGATATCCTAAACCTGAAGATTTCTGCAATGTCAAACGGATGAATTTAAAATTATTGAAATTATTTTATCATGTGTAATATATGAACAATCAATCAATGATTATATTATACTCATTTCAAAATAAATTCAATGATTTTAAAATCAATTCTTCTAAAATTTAGTCTTCGTTTGGGACGGCTTTTTTATTGCTTCTTAAAGTAGCTTTTTAGTAAAAAAGTTTAAATTTTTGTACTAAAAAGCTGCTTTAAGAAGAAGCAGTAAAAAAGTCTTCCCAAATAAAGCTTTAATCAGAATATCCTATACCAATTTTTTCCATGAAGTACAACTACTATGGAAACCAGGGAAAGCAATGGCAAGGTTTCTACTAACCTTTAAGATTTGACGCAAAAAGTAATCGCCATGCAGCTTTCGTGCCTTTGTGTCAATGACATGAATAATGTCCTGCATTCAACAGACAATCAGAAAAAAGGTAGACTGAAAACAAAAGCAAAGAAGTTCAATAAAAATGTTTACAAAGGAAACAAAAAATGTGCACGTTCCCTAAAGTATTTTGTTAAAATGGACTGCAAGATCAGTGACCAGTTGTATTGCACTTTACAAACCAAAGGGGCGTTTTGGGTTCTCAACTCTTTCAAAATATAAAAGCTCAAATTTGTAAAAATGAATTTTAGTACCAAACCGATCTAATCCAATCATTAGATCATGTATTTGATGAATATAGCTCATCTTAAAACCTTGTTAATATTATGGTGAAAAGTTTAATACATTCATCTGTTGAATAATAATAGGATCCAAACGTTAGGCCAAAATTAGCAACAATTATGATATCAACAGAAAGATACCAGAGTTCTAAGATATTTTTCACAACTTTTACATACGGAACATCAAAGGAATTGTTACTTCTGGAAGCTTGAATACAAAAAGAGAACTTACATCAATAATGTAGAAATCCAAATCAGAATTGCAGATGATCTTTCCATCACTATCAACAGCATGCATTTTATGTTTGTATGTCATTAAAATAGTCCTGTAAGATTTTAAAAAAATTGTTAGAAGGGCCATCAGCAGAATTAATTAGAGGATTGACAAACACAAATCAAAAGGTTGCAAGAAGCCTGAACTAATAACACAATTGCAATGACTAAGTTTGATATTAAATATCTTATATGATTGATCCCGACATCAGAACACAAATTTGAAATCATATCAAGAAATAATTTGTCTGAAAGGAACTTGACAGATGTCAAAGGAGTTACTGTTAATCCAGAAGCAAAAAAAACAGGAACAAAAATAACCTCAAAGTAGCTTCATCCACTTCCATATAGGTAGCAAGCTTTGCAATAGACATGGTCGAGTACAATTTCAAGTAATTGCGAACACCAGCAAGAAGTTGCTGTTGCTTCACTTCATACAGAAACAGCTTCAGCTGCAACCTGTATGCATCCTAAAGTAAAACAAGGTGAAGATCAGTACCATTATCAATATCCCCAAAGAAAAATTAATATCATATCCTCTGAAGCATGTCAAACACACACCAATATAAGAATCATGTATGGTGAAATCTGATGTTGTTGAAGAAAATATAGTAAATGAGTATTCTTTTAAGAATATATTAAATACAATAGGATCTGCAGTTACAATATGAATATATATGACTACATATGAATCTGAATCTGCAATAACGTTAGACTATGTTCATGAACATGAACATGAACATGAACATATGTCTAAATTTATTTGAAAGTAAAATTTAGCATGAGATCATACAACAACAACAACAACATCAAGCCTTTGCCCCACTACGTGGGATCGGCTACATGAATCCTTTTTCTCCATTGTGTCCTGTTAAGAGTCAAATTCTCGTTTAAATCTAATAAAGAAAGATCATTTCTAATATTTTTTACCAAGTCTTTTTAGGTCTACCTCTACCTTTCTTAACATAAGTCAAATCTAATATCTCTACTTTCCTAACCGGGTTATCAGGAGGCCGTTGTTTTATGTGACCAAACCATCTAGGCGACTCTCTCTAATCTTATCTTCCACTAGAGCTACTCTAACCTCTTCATGTATATGCTCATTTCTTATCCAATCTCTAAGGGTAAAGCCACTCATCCACCTGAGCATCCTCATCTCTGTAACACTTAACTTAGAATTATGCTTCTCTTTTAATGGCCAACATTCGGCACCATAAAGCATTGCAGGTCTCACCACCATCTTATAGAATTAAGTTTGAGGGGTACTTTTCTATCACACAATAAGCCCGATGCATTCCTCCACTTCAACCATCCAACTTGGATTCTGCTGATAATATCCCCATCTATTACATCATCACTCTGAACCATAGATCCAAGATATCTAAAACGTGTACTCTTATTAATAACTTGATCGCCCAAAGTCACAATCCCCTCACTAGGTCTTTTACTACTAAAATTATACTCCATATATTCCGTTTTAGATCTAATCAAGCGAAAACCTTTAGACTCTAAGGTTGACCTCCATAATTCAAGTTTACCTTCAACTCCCTCTCTAGTCTTATCCACAAGAAGAATAACATCAGCAAAAAGCATACACCAAGGTACATCCTCTTGCAAATGTCTAGTGAGAACATCCATGACTAGAACAAAAAGATATGGGCTTAAGGCTGATCCTTGATGTAATCCAACCGAAATAGGAAAATACTTGGTCAAACCACCTTGTGTTTGAACATAAACTAATAAAGATTGAAACTATGAATAAATGTGAAATGGAGCAATCATTTTTATTATAATTGATATATCAATCGAGGAATCTTAAAATGCAACCCTTAATGAATTATTTATTGTTATTCTTCTTATGATGAGTGATCAAACTAACAGATTTTATTTTTTGTTCTTGATTCCTTAATATACCACTTAAAAAAACTTCGCATAGAGGTTTACATTGCGTCAATATTTCAAAAAATGGGTTAACTATAAATATTTTAAGAGCAACCTAAATTTAAAACATCAATCAAATTAATTCTAATAGTGCATAATTCATCAAAAAATCATATACAAGCCATTTGGTTTTTTTTTTCCTTTTTGTGATGGTTTGTCCATATAGACATCATAATTGAGTAACTTATCTACTCTCAATTTTCTTTATCATCTCATTTTCAAGGAAGTAGTTATAAGTTTTTATTGGAATTCCTAATGAAACATAAGTATTTTAGCAAATGTGTTAATTGCTTCATATCTTATTTTACATAATTTGAATGATTTCTCGGATTTGCATGAAGATAATTGCAGGGAAATGAATATAAGTTATGGCAATTATAAGTCTACTACTAATGCAAACAAGAGTTATGTAGCACTTAAAACAGATGATTAGGTAATGATACATTCAAAACCAAAAAGGTATCCCACAAGAACCTTCAAGAAATAAATAAGGCAGGAATATTTAAAATCATACAGCACATTGGAACAAACACTTATAAATTCAAAATTTCAAGAAGTTCTAACATTAGTTCAACCTTCAGCATGCCTAGTTTGACTTTTTATTTTATTTTTTTGAATTTGCAACCAATTCCTTAGATATTTCTCTTTTCATCTCCCTGTAAATTTACATCCAATATTATGCCAAACAATTCAACATTTGTAGTTCATGAAGCATAGGATGATGAAAGTGCATACACTATTGATGGTAGACTACAGAGATATTAAAGTGACATAGTTAATGTGATGATTCATAGATTACATTGCAAGAAGTACAATAATTATGCCCAAAATACTAAATTCATTTGAGCCAAATTTGTTCAAACAGGATAGATTGATGCATACTTCCATGACCAGATCCTCTGCTAAGATGTAGTATATAATCTAATTATTATAGCATTCCATTTTTATAGTATCATATAATCTAATTCCTATAGCATTAGGTTCCTGTAGCCTTTGGATGTAGTAGGTTTCTATTTTTGGCAAGCTTTAACAATGTTTTAGCATGTGGATATTGTAACCTACACGGCTCTTGTAGTTGACGCTCTCTTGTAGCAATGCTCCTTGTTTCACGTTTGCCCTGTACCTACCAACTTATGCAATTAATGTGTTAACTCTCCGTAAAATGGGGCGGTCGTCTATGTCGATGATACCTGGAATTAACTTTGGTGATTTCATAACACTATTGTATCATAATAAAAGTGTTCTGAGATTTGAATTGAGCTGACAATGGAAAAACTATATGTATAAATAACAAAATGTAAGGCATGCATCGATATGTGTTGCTTAATAAAAATTTTATATTAATGTTCAATTGTATGTGTTTTGTTGAAAGTTAATTTCTTATAATAAGGTACAATATCGACTACCAATTTTCAGGGAAATCATCTCCATAAAATGAAGACCAGGTTTTATCTGCTAGGTAAATTCTTTCATTGTTCTCTTATCATCTACATAATTTCTAATTAGTTTTAGAGTGATCGATGATAGTCTAATTTATTGCAATCAGTTTATCTTTATAATGTAAATCTTAATCGACTCTTTTTTTAGGCAATTTTAACTTTTTATCGAATTTTATTTTATTTAGACCATCATTAAATTATTATTTTAAATAGAAATTTAGAATTTTTCATCAAGAAGACAATTTCTTACTTTAATTAATGGTCTTTTGAACTGTGTGAATAAAAAATATAAACTATGCGATTTTATACATTACATCATTCAGTTGCATTGAACAACTAGACACCAAGATAATATTGCATCAATGTTAAACCTGTTTTGTGAAATAATTTTGCACTTCTATCCATATTGCCTTTAAACTAGCCATTTTTATTCCTAATCCCTCATCAATAAGTTTATTTGCCAACCTTCGTTACTGTTCAAGCATAAAGTCACCATAAAACACTTTTTACCCTCTCAATCTCATAAGATGCTAGTTTGAAACCGTGCACAATGTAAATTATTGTCCTTATTAATAAAATATATATGCGCTATATGCGCCCCTTAAGACACAGTGCTTGCAATGGTTCAAGCATTATCAACAGCCACAATAACCTTACCCAAATTATTTGGTGTCAGATTTATGAATTATCATTCTCCGTCTGTTTTGCCTAATGCAGCATGCGGTGTTATATATATTTTATACAAAAACTTTCTAAGCTTATATCAACGTTACCACTGCTTCTTTCTCTTCCTTATCCTTTGAAATTAGTTTTATTTACCAATTATATTGTGGAAGCATAAAAAGGTCACCATATAACACCTTTTACAAAAGAAAAATAGGTCAGGTCCCTCTAAAGATGAAATTCCGGTTGTAAATCTGAAACAGTGTGCAATGCGTAAATTATTACTTAATGAAAACACGAATGCTTCGTATTGACAGAAATTCAAAACACTGATAAATTGATCATAAAAAGAAAGTAAAAAAATGTGAGTACCTGATTATAGTTTATAAGAGGTTCCTCCAGAGCTGGAGCTGAAGGAGTAATAAATTTGGGGCAGGCATAAGAGAAAAGTTCATCAAAAACAGCATATGCTTCATCATCAAAGCTCTGCATCTTCAACATTTTGTCATTGTACTTCTCCTTCAACTGAGCACTAACATTCTCCTCTATGAGTTTTGTTTGGGGACACAATGAAAGGCAAATTGCTAGCAGAGCATACATTTGTTCATTTTTCTTCAATATCTGATCAAATTGTGGAGATTTCTGATGGTATTGTTTGAACTTCAGGATGTATAGAAGGATCTTATTAAACTCCCTTGTTGCCTCGACGTACCTTTCCAATAGGGAAAAAATAAACTAGATTAAGCAATCAACGAGAAACAATAATTAAGATAACAATAGTATAAGATTTTTGTGTAGAAAAAACAACAACAACAACAACAATAATATTATTATTATTATAAGAACTAATCAAGACAATTAAATTAAAGTAAACGTGTTAAGTAGCAGATAATGGTAGCACATTACCACTTATTCGAGTTCTCTGGCACTGAAGCTAATAGAACATTACCATAAAAGGATTGTTAAAGTGAATAAAACATGAACAGATATTTTAAAAGCATGATAAATGGATCTATAAACCACAATGAGAAAGCGTAGCATAGCATAGCGGTAGAAATCTGATAGGAAATACTTGAGTTCACAAGTAACCCTAAGCGGTAGAAATCTGATAGGAAATACTTGAGTTCACAAGTAACCCTAAGGTAATACTTGAGTTCGCAAGCAAACCTAACCCAAATTGATGAGCAAACAACAATGCTACTGCTGTTTACAGCAGAAAAACAGCCAAATCCAGTAGAAAACAGAGAAAACTGAATAGAAATCTGAGAGCAATCAAAGCAAATGACTTGTATTCCACTAGTAGATGAATAAAACAGCAAAGATACAATATTCTTCAATTCGAGAGGAAGAATAACTCTCCAAAATCTCTAGCCAAGAAGACTAGAGCCCACCCTCCAAGAAGATCCCAAATTCTCATTCAAATTCAAGATCCAACCCTAATTCTCACATTAGCCACTAATTAAAACAAAAGGACAAAATCAAAATCCCTAAACAGCCCCTTAATTCAAAATTCCCTCCTAAACGCTCATTACATTAAGTGCTTGGGCCCACAAGGGCTCCCCCCCCCTCCTTCCTTGCCCTGATTCCGCCCCAAGTGGGGCCGCCTAGAGTAAAAGAGGACCGGTCCTGGCTGGACCGGTCCAGCCGGCCCCTCCTGGGCCAGCGGCATAACAAAATCTTTGCACTTTTTTTTTTCATTCTTCATGAAAGGAGAATCTCCCATAAAGTCTAGTCAAATTTAGAAAATATTAATAATCCATGAAAAGACATTTCAGTTTGAGGCTAGCTCACCGTCGTAACATTAGGTTTGCAAACCCATAGTGATATATAGTAAATATATGGCTTCCAATCACTGTAGTGTAGACGCCTTGTTGGCTTATATCAATAGGAGCTAAGCACTTCAATCCAGTATGGTAGTCCCCCAAAAGGCAATGGACCCTCAGCAACCCAATCATGCTGTAATAACCCAGCATTTTCAGAACATTGCTCCCACCTTGATAATCATACCCATCAGTAGCAGTGAACTGCTCAAGACCCTCCTTTTCTCGTTCCAGTATCTGGATGATCATGGACTTTTCAACAAGCGCTTGCAAGTAGTTAAGAACCCCATACACATTCCATGCCTGTTAACATATTAAATAATAATATTCAAAATGCACACAGTAAAGTAGGAATAAAGCGTCTGTTTAGACGCAAAAGATACATAGAAGAGGCTGCAGACTAAAACCAACATAATAGAGATCAAACAAATACAATACACAACTTTGCCGGATCATAGTCCAACTCAAAACTCCTTACAAATATAAATTTCTACAGAGAATATAGAATGAAAGATATGGGACCAGAAAAAAGATGAAATATCTATTCAGAAAATGTTTCTTCGAAAGAGCTGAGAAATAAAATATTTTTTAATTAAAAGCATTCCTAACTGTCATAAATAATCAACAACAAAAGCATCAAGCCTTTATCCCACTACATGGCGCTGGACATGAATCATTTTTCTCCATTATATTCTATTAAGAGTCAAATTCTAATTTAAATTTAATAAAAAAAATCATTTCTGATATTTTCTAACCAATTCTTTTTAGGTATAACTCTATCTCTTAACATAGCCAAATCTAATACCTCCACCTCTCTTCTGTCATAATTCATAAATAATCCCTTGACCTTAATTAAAAATAGTACAAGAAATTGATAAAATTAATTTAAATTATTTAACAAGAGGAATAAACTTTCATTAATTTAATGTTGTTTATTAAAAATAATGATAGATTTAACATAGGCCTTAGAAACTTTTATTAAATTAGTAATTAACGTAATTTTAGCAAAAAAATTATGATACTTGACTACGCATGCAATTTTATAAAAACTTCAAATTTACTATAATTAAGGCAGGAGGTTGGATTACCTCTCAAATCTTAGTTGCAGAATTTTGAACAATTTGAGCAAAAGATTTGAAGCCCAGGATTATCAATATAAAAAAGTTGGAGTTAATTAAAAACCCTAACTATCCAACCCATTCACACACCTATCATCTCTCCTCACTTACCTTTTATCTCATGAATCATCACAGATCTCACTGGACAATGTCTTACACATCGACTATCGATCTTGTTTGCCCAACAACCATCAATTCCACTCACCTTTTGCCTCACCCGATGACCTAGGATTTCGCCCTTTCATTGACAACTAACCTTGTTTTTTTGTTTCTTGCTTCGCTCAAATCTAAATGGCACACTTTTATTTATCTTTCTCTTCTCATAATCATCTACCCCTGCATATTAATTGACAGACTCTTTAGCTGACCAAATTGAAATTTCTCAATTAATCGTCAACCAAAATGAGATTTCTGTCACTCGCCTCCATCTCAACTCACCAATGACGCATAGATTGACCTGCTTCCTCGTGTCTCACCACCATCTCAGTTTATCACCAAAGAATTCATCACCTCACTCTTTTTACCCTTCTATTCTCAAGAAAACAACTACTACTACTACAACATCAAGCCTTTATCCCACTACGTGGGGTCGGCTATATGAATCATTTTTCTCCATTGTGTCCTGGTAAGAGTCAAATTCTCATTTAAATCTAATAAAGAAAGGTCATTTCTAATATTTTCTAACCAAGTCATTTTAGGTCTACCTCTACCTTTTTTTAAAATAAGCCAAATCTAATACATCTACTTTCATAACCGGGTCATTGGAAGCCATCGTTTTATATGACCAAATCATCTAAAGCCACTCTCCCTAATCTTATCTTCCACTGGAGCTACTTCATCCTTTTCACGTATATGCTCATTTTGTATCCTGTCGCTAAGAGTAAAGTCACTTATCCACCAGAGCATCCTCATCTCTACAACACTTAACTTAATATTATGCTTCTCTTTTAATGGCCAACATTCTGCACCATAAAGCATTGCAGGTCTCATTACCATCTTATCGAATTTTCCCTTAAGTTCGAGAGGGACTTTTTTATCACACAACAAGTCTGATGCATTCCTTCACTTCAACCATCCAACTTGAATTCTACTAACAATATCTAGGGGTGTCAAAAATTTACACGACACGAAAACCTAGCTCTAACCCAACCTGAATTTTTTGGGTTAGGGTCAAACCGATTTAAGAAGGGGTCGGGCTCGGGTCCCAATTTTTGACCCGTTTTGAATTCCAAGTCGAGTTCGGGTTAACCCAGAAACCAAATTTGGACCCGATTTGACCCGCTTTGCAATTAAGTCATTATGCTTCCGCCCGCGAGCCCTAACCGCCCTACCTGGGCTCGCGGGCCCTTCGACGATTTTCCTTCTTCCTCCTTCAGGTCCTCGGGCTTCGACGACGTTCCTTCCTATTGCGACAACGCTCAATTCGTTCCTTCCTCCTTCGGCGACGTTCAACGACGTTCCTTCCTATCAGGTTGACGACGTTCTACAACGTTCTTTCCTCCTTCGACGAAGTTTAACGACGTTCCTTCCTCCTTCAACGACATTCCTTCCTGTCGGGTCGACGACATTCGCGGTGTTCCTTCCTCCTTCGACGAAGACACGACGTTCACCTCCTTCGATGGCGTTCACCTTCCATTCGCACGAAGGCAACCATGATTTCGTGCCGGGTCGGGTCAACCCGAAAACACAACAGGTCGGGACCATGTTGAAATTTCTAACACGTATGCAAAAATGGGTCGTGTTAAACGGTGACAGGTCATTCTCGAGTTCGACCCGAACCCGCCCGCAACCCGATTTTGACATCCCTAATAATTTCTCATCTATTTCACCATCACTCTGAACAATAGACCCAAGATATCTAAAATGTGTACTCTTATTAATGACTTGGTGCGCTTTTGCTACGCTTTTACTGTACTTTTGTAGATACTCAACAAATTTTCAGCAAATATTTTGTTGTGAGTATTTGTTGAGTATTGGTTGAGTATTTACTGCGCTTTTACTACCCTAAATCACAAAATTTGCTCAATATTTATTGAATTTTTTATTGATTAGCTGCGCTTTTGCTGAATATTTGTTGAATATTTACTGATTTGCTACGCTTTATTAGCATAATTAAATATTTGCTGAAAGTTTATTGAGTATCTACAAAAACACACTAAAAGGGCGGCAAAAGTGCACTAAATCCGGACGGTTCCGCACAGAATAATTTCTCCTAATTGAGATGGGACTTACGGCTTTTATTAAAATAAAAGCTGCCCTAGAGTTAATTATTAGTAGATTGGTATCGTAAGTACACTAATTTGTAATTTTGTTCACTAGTTTAACACTTACTAGCCTACAATCGTTGTTATCTTAACACTTACTAACTAGCAGTTATTTTCTACTCTAGCTTTCAATTGTATACTTGTTGTTTTGTGCTCGTAGTAGTGCTTGTAGTTTTCTTTTACCCCAGCAACTTGTCATTCTACTTTAGCCCTGTCATTTGTTCAGCACCTGCTTTTCTTTAATAGCACCATTTTTTTTTACTATATTGTACTAATACTCTACTTGTTTACTTCAAATACGTTGTACCTATAACAGTTGCAAGAGCTAGAGAGCTTTGAGAGTGTTTTTGAGAGTTTGGAGAGTTGTGGTAGTGAGAGCTGCTTGTTGAGTTGTTGTAAGAGAGTTGTTTGTTGAAAAGTTATTTGTTGGAGAGCTATTGTTAGATAGTTAGTAGCTTGTACTTAGGTTTGATAGTTGAAACATTCATTTCTATTTTTTTATTTTATTGCATTAGATTTTTCTTTAGCTTATGATTATGTAATTGCTAATACCTTTTTTTAAAAAAGAGATGAGCATCTCATCACTTATAAAAATGGATATTGTAAAACTCAGATTGATTATTTTCTTATAAGAAAAATAAATCGTTTAAATTACAAAGATTGTAAAGTTATTCCAAACGAAAATTTATGTACCCAACATCGTTTATTAGTTCTGAACTTTAAGATGAAGGGGCAGAAAAAAAATAAAGTTAAACGATGTTCTAGGATTAGATGGGGGCATTTAAAAAATATTAACAAAAATATTTTTGAGAGTAAGATGCTAGATCTTAAAGATTTTGTCTGTGCATGAGAAAGCTAATGTTATGTGGGAAAAAATAGCTAATGATATTAAGAATATTGCAAAAAAAATGTGCTTGGTTTATCAAAGGGTAAAGCCCCTAATAGTAAAAATAGTTGGTGGTAGAATGCAAATGTTCAAGAAAATAAAAAGATTTGTTACAGAAATTTATTTAGATATAAAAATTCTAATAATCGGGAAAGATATAAAGAGGCTCATAAGGAATCTAAAAAAAGCAATATGCGATGCAAAGACTTTAGCTTTTAATGATTTATATAATAGATTAGATACTAAGGAGGGCGAAAGAAATATGTATAAATTAGCCAAACAAAGAGAGAAGAGTAGTAAGGATTTAGTTCAAGTGAAGTATATTAAGGATGAAGATCAAAAGGTTCTTTATTAGAAGAAGACATTCAACAAAGGTGAATGAGATATTTTTATAAGCTCTTCAATGAAGATTATGAGAATCCGATTGACTTTAGAGACCTTAGCACCCTTAATGAAAATAAAGATTTTTATTTTTATCGGCATATTAGTAAACTGAAGTAAGAGTGGCTTTAAAGAAAACGAGGTGTGGAAAAGCTGTTGGACCTGATGATATCCCAATAGAGGTGTGGAAATGCCTAGGAGAAGAAGGAATTTCTTGGCTTACTAAACTTTTTAATATCATTGTGAAGACTAAAAAGATGTCAAATGAGTGGAGAATGAGTGTGTTGATTCCTATTTTTAAGAAAAAAGGAGATGCATAAGATTATCTGAATTATAGAGGAATTAAGTTAATGTGTCATAATTTAAAACTATGGGAGAGAGTTATGGAGCATAGGTTGCGACGTGATGCTGACATTTCTCAAAATCAATTTGGGTTCATGCCGGGTAGGTCTACTATGGAAGCTATACATTTGTTGAGAGGTTTGATGGAGAAGTATAGAGAGAATAAGGAGGATTTACATATGATATTTATTGATTTAGATAAAGCATATGATAAAGTTACAAGAGAAGTGCTATGGAGAGCTCTAGAAAAGAAAGGGGTATATAATGCTTATATTTAAGTCATTAAGGATATGTATGCAGGAGCTGTTACTTGCGTCCAGACACAAGGTGGTTTGTCAAAGTATTTTTCTATTTCAGTTGGATTACATCAAGGATCAGCCTTAAGCCCATATCTTTTTGCTCTAGTTATGGATGTTCTAACTAGACATTTGCAAGAGGATATACCCTGGTGTATGCTTTATGCTGATGATATTCTTCTTGTTGATAAGACTAGAGAGGGAGTTGACGGTAAACTTGAATTATGGAGGTCAACCTTATAGTCTAAAGGCTTTCGTTTGAGTAGATTTAAAACTGAATATATGGAATATAATTTTAGTAATAATAGTTCTAGTGGGGGGAGTGTGATTTTGGGTGATCAAGATATTAAGAAGTGTACACGTTTTAGATATCTTGGATCTATTGTTCAGAGTGATAGTGAAATAGATGGGGATATTATTAGCAGAATCCAAGTTGGATGGTTGAAGTGGAGGAATGCATCGGACTTGTTGTGTGATAGAAAAGTCCCCCTCAAACTTAAGGGAAAATTCTATAAGATGTGGTTAGACCTGCAATCCTTTATGGTGCAGAATGTTGGCCTTTAAAAGAGAAGCATAATAGTAAGTTAAGTGTTGCAGAGATGAGGATGCTCAGGTGGATGAGTGGCTTTACTCTTAGAGACAAGATAAGAAATGAGCATATACGTGAAAATGCGGGAATAGCTCTAGTGGAAGATAAGATTAGAGAGAGTCGCCTTAGATGGTATGGCCACATAAAACGGCGGTCTTCCGATGACCCGGTTAGAATAATAGATATATTAGATTTGACTTATGGTAAGATGGGTAGAGGTAGACCTAAAAAGACTTGGTTAGAAAATATTAGAAATGACCTTTCTTTATTAGGTTTAACTAAGAATTTAACTTTTAACATGACACAATGGAGAAAAAGGATTCATGTAGCCAACCCCACATAGTGGGAAAAAAGGCTTGATGTTGTTGTTGTTGTTGTTGTATTGCATTAATTAATTAAGTTAATTAATTTAATTTTAATTTTAATTAAAGTTAAATTTAATTGATCAGCTCTCCAATTAAAATGCATTTGCAACAATGAGCTCAGAGTTTGTAGTCATAACTCCTTTTCTATCAAGAAGATAGATTTCTCGTAGACCACTAAAAAGTGTGAAAAATGAGATTCTCGCCTACTCCATTGAGTAGTGTGTGGCAAAGAAACCACATAAGGATTAAGGAAAGTGAATGAAAGATGCCTGGTCTAAGTTATTGTGGAGTGAGACGAGACAACAAGCGGCTATAAAGAGAAAAGTGTACAATTGAAACAAGCACAAGACTTTAAAAATGTTTAAAAAAAATTCCTACATCCACTTATGGGTCTTCCCTCTCAGAATGCACCAAATTGGATAAGTTGAAAGATTACATTATCACTCCCACGGAGCCAAGAGGACAAAAAGACAATAAAAGGATGAGTGTTACAACAAAGAAGGTTTATAGTTCATACAATGATGTATCTGATCTATTTTTTCTCTTTCAAGGGAGCCAACGAAGCTAAAAAAAGACCACCTATAACTATTGTACGGGTTTAAATAACAAAACCATGCATGACCAAGAGGTTCACTAAACATCAGATGTTGTGAAAGGATGTTGCATACGGGCTATCGATTGATATGGAACACTCTAAGTGCAAAAGCTGTGCGGCATGGTGGTATGCCATGTTCTATGGAAGATTTATTAAAATCATTGCCAGAAAAAGATCTTTGATGGATGGGAGAAATAATGACTGGAGGGCAATATCATCAAGCATCTGAGCGGGTTCCCAATAGCAGGCCAACTAGGCAACTCAATTGCTGACATAGGCAGCTTGTTATCTAGAGGACAACACGTGGTTGGCTAAGATCAGGCCCCAAAGTTGAATTTGAACTTGATTCACAACACCTAATTATCATAATAAATTGGTATTCATCTGACAATAATAGCATAATTTTTTCTGTGATGAGGTGCTTTTTACCGAAAATATCAGCCAAAAAATAGGCCAAAAAACAAATGCCTTAATTTTATTACATACACACTTTTTGAGGCAGCAGAAGCTCCAGCCACATATATTCTGATAATTTTCAACTTCTTTTTTTGGCTGGAATCTCCCTTTAGTGAAATATGGGTTTCAAAGGCAAAATATCAATAATAGCAACAAAACTAACTCATGAAAGAGATTTATAGAAAACACTTTTCGTTTGATATCCTTAAAAAAAGTTAGAAGTTATAAGACAAGATAATTCCATATTTTCTGTGTAAATACATCAACAGCAACTACCAAATGCTTTAAAACAGTTAAGATTAGTGAATTCCATACATTTTATGTCCTAAATACATCAATAGCAACATTTAAATAAAATGAGATTGCTAATTTGATAACAATCAAAATTTTAACAATGAACTGCAACCCAAATTGCTTTGCCTGACCTAACCATTCCTAGATGTACAATTTACACATCCACCACAGAACTAACGCCAACATAGCAAACATTGAACAATGCTCAATTCATTCCAGCATAACAAGTAGAAGAAATAAATCCCATAATCAAATTGAAACAAATATTAGAAAAAATCAGTCCACACCTGATCATACTGCTTTAGGAGTTGCAGCTCTTCCTCAGTCTTATTTTTTAGCTTCGCCCTGTACTGGCAGTAAGACTGGAACTGGTAAACAAACTCATCCACCATATCCCACAACCACAGGATTGGTAGCTGCATATTGACCACTCCATGAAGCACAACGCTGAAGAGGCTGCAGTAGTTGTCCCAAGAATCTACTCGCTGCCGTCCGGTTGGCGATAGCCGCGCATAGACATGGCGGAACCACATCTCGCGGTAGAGAAGGCAGAATACATGATCGTTGTCAACGTACGGCGCCACGGCCTCAACGGAAGGCCACGGGCTGTCGCGGAACATCCGCTCGCTCAAACGCTGGAAGCTACCCTCGTACATCTGAAGGATCTCGTAGACGTTTTTCTCGCGGATGTAGCGGTAGAGGTGAACGACGAAGGTCTTCACCGAGTCAGGGACGAAATTGGGGTCGCAACCAAGATCGCCGCCTTGTCCACCCGCCGACGAGGGATAGGGACGAGAGTCGTAGGAGCCATCGTCGTAATCATAAGAGGAAGCCATTGTCTCAGCAATTGCCGCCTCTCTCTCGGTTCGCGATCTATGATTTACTTCAGCGTGGTTCTTAAGCAGGAGCCGCGGTTACTGAGAGAAGGGGTGGCCACTAGGGTTTTCAGAAGAGCAGGAAATCACTGTATGGTGCGCCTCTAAAATCTAAGAAATTATTTGGTGGGGAGTCCGCACTTAGATTGGACACGTGGATTGTACAGAATCAGATTTCATTTTTCTTATGATTTAGAGATGAAAATTTTAATTATGCAGAGTTTAAAAGTCCTAGAGCTTCCTATTTACTTTTTATCATTGGCATTTTACTGCTCATTTTTTTTATAGTTAGGTATTCTGGGTGTTTACTGTAAACATGTGCAATCCTTCGACATTTCAGCCCGTGCAAAAGCTCATCATCTAACAATAAAATATTGATATGCTTTTGGTGCGCTTCTACTGTGTATTCACTGGTATGGATTATATACCGAATTCATCAATTTTAAAAACTAGACTGCATAGTTTTAAAATTTTTGAGTTATTTACATTCATTTTCGTCTAGTGTTTACTGAGCTTTAAGCGTGCTTTTATTGTGCTTTTGCTGTGTTTTTTATGGTATCGACTTTGTATTGACTTCTTTAATTTTCAAAACTAGTCTGCATAGTTTTTAAATTTTTAAATTGTTTTCGGTAATCTTTTATTATTGTTTACTGTACTTTTACTACGCTTTTACTATATTTTTACTGTGATTTTGTTGCGCTTTTGCTGATGTGGTTTTACTGTGCTTTTGCTGCTGCGTGTATATTGCGCTTTAACTGTGCTTTTGCTTTTGTGCTTATAGTGCTTTCACTGAGTTTTTTTTCTGTATTTTCTGTAGATGACTCCGGATGTTCAACCTATTATATATCGTTGTTATGTATCAACTTTCCAAACTATTTGCTACTCTTTTGTCGAAGTAATGGATAAGGATATTGAGGATATATTGAAGAATTTAAACATCTATTAGTTTTTGAAATTCCCACCATTCCAACAAAATATTATTCTGATATACGAGCTGCTGAAATTATGGGATATTTCTCAGCAATGCTTCATCATCAAGAGTCATTTGTTGAAATTCTCATCTTATGAAGTGGCTCTGCTCACAGGTTTTCGAAAGAGAGATGCTGGCATCATATGGCACGAGCTACTTACAAGAGTCTTGTCAACTAATATTACGAGTAAAAAGGGTTGAAATAAACAGAGTAACTGACCCAATAGTCATGTTAAAAATATTTATAATATTTTTTTATTTTTAATTTATTTTTTCCCCTCAATAATTTAAAACCCCCAAGAATGCTCTTGTATATTACAAGTAATATATATGAGTTCTTATCTATTAATTGGGCCAGGAGTATCAAAAAAAAATTTTATCCATGAGTTCAATAAAATTGTCACCAAATTTGCTATGAAAAAGCCACTTAGTTATATAAATGATTTTGTATCTCTCCTAATTGTGAGTGCTAAGAATATCTAAGTATCTTTTTAATTATTAATTCATTTTATTAATTCATTAGTTAATATTACATTTGATCTTATACAGATTTAGTTCCTGAAACACTTCTCACTAAAAGCCCCTAATTACTCTGATTTAATGCCATATCTCCTTAGATGTGGCAATACCAAAGTTTTTTACTCTACCAATAAAGCTAACAATTTATTTGCTACATTAAATAAAAGACAAGTACGCATGAAAATTTATCTTGGAGCTCTTTTTAATTAATTCCCTTAAGATTGGACATTTGCTAACAATAGAATAATTTCTATGCAGATTTTTTATTTCCTCCAGGGAATTATTTAGGAGGAAGCAAAAAGCTTGCAAGTTGACATAATTGCCATACTAATCCTCCAAACACAAACTCACCCTCAATCTCCTCAATAAATCCCCTAATCAACACCAAAGAATTCCTCGCCTATACCCCTCATTCTCCCTAGCAACCCCGCCAACATTCTACTCAGCAAGCCCCCTCTATCATCTGGTTAGGATTAGGTTGGAATTCAAGAGAAATTGTTTGGTGTGCTCCAAAATATATACAATAGAATTGAAGAAAGTTTGGGCACCTAGCTTAATTGAATTAAAGCAAAGGTCAATTCTCTTGAATACAAACTCATCCACCATATAGCCCAATGTAAATTTGATCCATATTAACCTCTTGCATTCTTATACTCCCCATCTTATATATATATTCATGTTCTTACTCATTTGATAGCTCAAAAATACTCGTTAAATTTGTTCATGAACGTGCTTGTTTGATAGTTTAAAAAAATTCGCTAAATATGTTCACGAACATAGCTTGTTAAGGCTTGTTTGATGTATATTCATGATCTTGCTCGATAAATATGTTCACGAACAAGCTCATTTGTTAAACGAACCGAAGATAAACCAAATATGATTTAAGGGAACCAAATACGAACACGAACAATAAAGCTCAAATCAAACATGAACCGAACATGAAGCTGCTGAAAATAAACGAACTCAAACATGAACATTAACATACTCGACTTGGCTCGATTCGTTTGTAGCCCTACTAAAATAAATCAATTAATGTAAGATTGAAACTTAATTATAATTAAATGTTATTTAATGTATGAAATATTTAATTCAATTTTTAAAACTTAACTATAATTGAAATTTCAATTTAATTAATTAACAAAGTTAATTAATGAGATTAAAACATTGGTTAAAATAAAAATCAAAGCAACAAATCAACCAATTAATTTAAAGCTAAAATTCTGAATTAACTAATTGACTAATCACACTAAAATAAAACTCAAATTTAATGGATATAACTTTGAATTTAACTTTAAAATTAAATTCAGCCTTAACATTTAACTAAATATTCAAGCTTTAATAAAAATAAATTTGAATTTTGTAAATTGAGCAATATAAAATTTATCAAATTAAATTCAAATCTAACAGGTTAACTAATTAATGAATCTAAAGAAAACGAGGAAAATCTGAACTGATTCACTTAAATCAATTTGAAACTTAAAATCAATTTGATTAAATAATGAATTAGAATCCATTAATTAGTCAATTAAATTAAAGTTAATTAAATAAATAGCTGACTAATTCAAAATCTAATCAAAACAATTATTTAGAAATTGATTAAAATTAAAATCACAACTTTAATTTAAAATCTAAAATGCTCAACTTAAAGCTAAAAGTAAAAGAAATCATAGAATTTAATTAATTTAATTAATCAAATTAAAAAATTAATTAAAATTATTTTTTTAATAAAACAAGTTAACTAAGCTTAAATCTCCAATTCAATTAAATTGAACCAGAGAAATTTAAATAATTAAATAATTTTATAGTACATATAAAAATTAAAATTTAAGCCTAACCAATTGAGCAAATTAATTTTTAATTGAAATTCAACCTTTAATTAATTAACTCATATAATTGATTAATTAAAATAAATTTAATTGAATAATTTTAAAATACAATCAATGAGCCCATCAGTTGAATTTAAGTAAAATTTATTTAATTAGTTCATATAATTAATGTAATTAAAATTCATATAATTAATTAATGCAATTAAAATTTACATAATTAATTCATCTAATTAATCAATGTAATTAAAATAAAAATAAAATGCAAAAAATAAAAAACTTTCCACTAATCTAACATATGTATAAACTACTAAATAGCTCTCAAAACGACTCAAACTGACAACTCTCCAACAAGTAGCAATAGCTCTCACTAACAACAATACTCTCCAACAAACGCTCAAACCTTTTGCGGTGGCCTAAATGCATCTACGTGAGAGCTCTCCAAACTGCTATAAGTACCATGTCCCTGCAAACAAACAGATAAAAGTCAACATATCATAAATAAAGCTAAATGATGAAAGTAACTACTGCAGGCAAAATAAAATGA
Organism: Dendrobium chrysotoxum; assembly: GCA_019925795.1. Lineage (NCBI taxonomy): Eukaryota > Viridiplantae > Streptophyta > Magnoliopsida > Asparagales > Orchidaceae > Dendrobium > Dendrobium chrysotoxum. The sequence continues at coordinate 15,586,173 of CM034314.1, read as the reverse complement.
CGAAAGCAGGTAAAGAACAAACAACAGTGATGAAAGTAGAGTAATAAACTATTGTAGTAGAAAAAAAACTACGAGCACAAAACAAACAATGAACACATTACTGAAAGTTAGGGTAGAATACAACTACTAGCAAGTAAGTGTCCAAAACCATAGTCTAGTGCTAAACTAGCAAACAACTACAAACTCATGAGATACTTCTAAGAAAAGTAGTAAGACATGAGTGTAAGGGAACTTCTAAATGGCTGACCTTAGATCCAAAACTCAAACCCCTATGGGCATCCTTATTTATAAAAACTAGGTTGTAAGACCCACAATCCAACAACTTTCAATGAAAGCTGTTAGTCCGACTCTAGGGGAAATCTTTAGGTAAAAATGACTTAACCCCTAATATCTGAAATGTCATCCGACAACTTCTAATAGAAGCCGTAAATCTAACTTCTGAAAAAAAATATTTAGTTAATAACATAACCCTAGAATCATCACCCTAGCATCCTAGTCTATAGGGCCAGATTGTAAGACATACTATACAAGCTACTTAGCTTATAGGGCTAGGTCATAAAACTTGTCATCCGGCAACTTTTGAATCTAGAAGCCATAAGGCCCTATATAGACATACAAATCTCACTTGGGCATCTTAGTCTATAGGGTTAAATTATAAGACTCGATATTCAGGCCTCCTCTAATAGAGACCATATGTCTCACTATTAGGGCTACTTTCAAATGAAAGCCATAAGCTCATACCCAAATCAAATTATACAGGCAACTCTTAATCGGAGCCATAAGCCTCAACCCAAACCACAACAAATTAAAATTCACATATCTCAATTTCAATTTATTTGGGATCTCAAAGATGATGCAACCCATGGCTGCTAATTAGATTTCCTGTACACTATAATTAATAGTTAGTGTTGATAAATTGAAACCTACTATATACCTTGGATGATAGAACCATAGAATCTTGATCGAGTGTACCTTTATTCCCAATAACTAAGTTTAAAATATTGTTGCACATACATATGCACTTCATATATTAACTAGACATATTTTATTCTTAATTGAGAGTACTCTTCTAATGCATTAAGAGGGGGAAATAATTATAAGGGCTTGCGCTCATAGAAAGTAGAACCCAAATCTAAATAAATCATGACACTACTCTCACGGAAAATCTGATTAATTTCAAAATTCAATCAACCTTCAAAAAAAAATAAGAGACCTTAAAGCTTGCGAGAGCAAGGTTTAATCCTAAAGTGATTATTTTTTTAGAGCAAACAACAGTGAGACGAGCAATTTTCTCAAATGCTCGACAGACAAAAATCGCACTGCGACCTTCAAAATCTATTTTTTCTTTTCTCTCTCCTCACTTCCTCTCATTTTTCTCTTAAGAGTTCTCTATTGGCCAATTTTAGGTATTATAATGGATTTAATAAAGTTATATTAAGTGACTTTCGATATTTTTAATAAAATATTACTACAATATAAATATAATTATTTAATTTAATCAATTTTAAATAGAAAATTCATATAAATCTATTTAGGACTTTAAAAATTATAAAAAATATTCATAAAATAATATATTTATTTAAAAATTTTTGATAAAATTGGTTTGCAAAATGGACACCTAACGGTCCCGAAATCCTCACTTGTACAGAAAGGTGCCAATTTCTTAAGAATTTTTAACGGTGTTCAAAAATTCTAAAAAAATTCATGTAATTAAAACACAATAATAAAAATGCTATTGAGAAAATGATTTACGATTTGGAGTTATAATGACTCCTTAAAAAATTTATTTGCTTGGGTTAAAATATGGGTTATTATAATATTAACATAATAAATAATTTCTATATAATATTATTTTCATATATATTAGTATTATCCTTGTTGACTTCTAGCAGGTTTACAAGCAATAAAATTAGCTTGCCAAGTTATACGTCCAACATATCAATCAGGGTTTGATGAAAGAAAGCAGTCTTCTACTTCAACCCATCATCTACAATAAGTAACGAACCCTTCTTGTAGGTAGGTTGAAGAAGAAAGTTTAAAAATTTTATGATTCCTTACCAGTCCTCAACAAAAGCAAATTCTTCTTACAATTGTAAGTTAGAGAGCAGCATGCACAGTTTGTTAATTTTTTTATTAATATATCTAGTTAACTAATATTTAATCTTTATTTTATTCAGATAAAAAATATATATGAGGACACAAAAAAACCTTTTGAAATCATTAAAACTTGGCAAACCCTTATAACAACTTGGGATGAATTAGAAATTTACCAAAAAATTAAAACATATAGCAACTCTAAACAAATTAACTTCTGATTCATGGACGCCTGCATACCTCCTTTTAGCCTCTGCATCTTGTGTAAGGCTTTGAAAATTGGACTAGACCGGCCTGTTCAACCGGTTGAACCACGAACGAGCTGGCTGGCGGGTTATGGTTTAAATGAAAAATAGTCTCGCATAGAACTAGCTAAAAATCGCTCGAACCAGCAGTTTAACTGCTGAACCGTCAAACCGATCCCGATTTTCGATAACTAGTCGGTTAGACAAAGCGTTGATTGGCTAGAAGGGACAGCTAAGATTTCGAGAGAAAAAGCTTATACTGATAGAGTGTCACGACCTGGCCCGGATGCTCGATGTAACAAGGTGGGAACTAAAGTCGAACAGTAGGATTCATACATTTCAATTCATAAACAATACAACATCAAATTTTCTCCTTAAGTATTTGAAGAGCCACTAACTAAAAAAAAATCTCAAACACTTAGAATTTGGAAAGATCATACTTTACCTATTATCATTTGCACGTCGTCTTCTATAGACGAATTCCTCCCTTTCTGTCATTTCTAAAACTGAAGACTTACCTGAAATAATTAAATTCGTGGGTTGAGTTTACTAAGTTAACTCAATGGGTAACTGTAGAAAATAATTAACATGTATAAAGTACAAAGAAAATATATATCTATAGATGTAGGTTCATTAAGTCAACATTTGAAATATTTCCATCGTTGATTCATTTCATTCCATTCACTCATTTGTCAATATTATATCACATTTCCTTCATTTTTTTCTATATATCATATTTTATATTCATATAGCATTATTATTAACGTATATTTCTTTATCCATTTATTTTGTACAGGGGCACCGTCTATATGTACCAAAGGTACAATCATTTTCATTACATTTTCCCTTTTTCATGCACGGGTACATTGTTTCCCTAGCCGGTGCCATACGGGGGTGAACTCCTGTATATTTAATGATTTAATGCATATCCTTTTTTTTCTTTTTCCTTTTCTTTTATTCATCTTTCATACACACACACACACACACACACACACACACACACACACATATATATATATATATATATCATTTGTGCTCATGTATGTATAAAGGCTTTATAGCTTTCACTTTACTTTATATTTTCCTTATAGGTATTTCCTTACATACAATTACTTTCACATAATTATATCCTTGTAATAATCATAAAATAATTTATAAGTCTTAAATTGTTCATATAACATATTTCTTTTAAATAGAAAAGTATACAGTAAAGAAAGTTATGAAAATACCCACTTTTGAATCTTCCAAGTCCTTGACGATTGGTACAATCTAAAGAAATTCATAATTACTAAAATTTTATCATTTAATGTTCCATAAATTTTCATAATTATTCATTTTATTAATGTTGCCTCAAATCTCAATTTCCCCCTTCTTGTTGAATTCTTGGTTGATTCTCTCTTACAATTGGATCTCTCCTTTTCTAAATCCTTTAATTCACATAATATAACTTCCATGAAAATGAAATTCATAAAAAAATTTAAATAAAATTATACAATATGAAATTTACTTACAATTTGGGAATTTTCTCAAAAAAACTCTTAAATCCTTCTTCCTCTCCCAAAATTCTTTTTCTTTGCTTTTAATTCTTTCTTTTTTCCTTTAAGAAAAATTTCATTTGCTTTTAATAAAGTAATCGACGAAATTTATAAGAAAATTAGAAAGACAATTTCAACAAACCTTCTTCCCCCTTCTTCTCGATTGTTCTTCTCGTCCACAGAAATTTCTTCCAAAATTAACACTCCTTTAATGGTAGGAATGAAAAGGAATCATTAATTCTTATCCTCTAATGCAATCATTTGCTAAATTTGGGGGAAAAAAACTCACCTCGCTCTCTCGCGAATTCTTCCACCGTCCGCCCCTCCTCTGTTTCGCGAAACAGAACATTACCGACCCCTGTTGGGGTTGCGACTAATAATAGAAGGTTGGCCGGTTCGGTTGAACCGACCGACCCTGCCTAAACCGGGTCATCACGATCTCCCTTCCTTAAAAAAAAATTTCATCCTCAAAATTAATCAAGTATAAGGAAATATACCTTAGTAAAATAAATGAGGATATTAACTTCTCATTTCAGCTTCCTTCTCCCAGGTGGCATCTCTTTCTGATTCATATTTCCATAAAATCTTCACAAAAGGTATTATCTTATGCCTCAACTGTTTTACATCATAATCCAGTATTCGTTCAGGTTCCTCAACATATTTCAAATCAAGTTGCAAGTCAATGGATTTGGAATGAATTCTCTTGGATTCATCTGAGACATACTTCCAGAGTACTGATATACGAAACACATTATGAATTCCTTTCATATGCACTGGTAGATCCAATCTGTAAGCCATATTTTCAATCCTCTCTGTGATTTTAAAAGGGCCTATAAATCTTGGACTCAATTTTCCTGTCTTCCCAAACCTTTGCACACCTTTCATTGGGCTGACTTTTAATAAAACAAATTCTCTCACTTCAAACTCAACTTGTTTATATTTTGCATCATAATACTTTTGTTGCCTGTCTTGAACTGTCTTTAGTCTGTCTTTAATCAATCTGATTTTACTTGTAGCATCATCTACCAGTTCAATTCCAATTATCTTTCTTTCACCTATTTTTACCCAACACAAGGGTGTTCGGCACATTCTCCCATAAAGAGCTTCGTATGGTGTCATTCCAATATTAGATTGAAAACTATTATTATATGCAAATTCAATCAACGGTATGTGAGTCTCTCAATTTCCTCCAAAATCTAATACACACAACCGCAGTAAATCCTCCAAAGTTTGAATTATCCTCTCTGATTGCCCATCTGTCTGAGGATGAAATGCTGTACTGAAAATTAATCTTGTACCCATAGCTTTCTGAATTTTCTTTCATAATTTAGAAGTGAATCGGGCATCTCTATAAAAAACTATCGATTTTAAAATTTTATGCAATCTCACAATTTCATCCACATATATTTTTGTCAACTTTTCCACTGAATCTGTCTGCTTGATTGGCAAGAAATGAGCTGACTTTGTTAATCTGTCTACAACAACCCATATTAAATCACGACTCTACCTTGACCTAGGTAATCCAATTACAAAATCCATTGCAATGTCTTCCCATTTTCACTCAGGTATAGGTAAAGGTTGTAGTTGACCACTTGGCTTTTGATGTTCTGCTGTAATCATCTGATAGGGAAAACATTTTGCTATAAATTCTATAACATTCCTCTTTAGTCCTGGCCATCAAAATAATCCTCTTAGTTCCTGATACATCTTTGTATTACTTGGATGAATTTCATAATTTGAGAGGTGAGCTTCTTTTAATATTTCTTCTCTTAAATTTCCAATATTTGGAATACAGATCATGTATTTATACTTTAGTAATCCTTCCTCATAAATTACAAAGTCTTCTAACTACCATGTTTGCACTTTCCTTATAATCTCTAAAAAATTTTCATCTTGAGACAATGAATTGAGCACTCTATCCTTTAAAGTAGACTGAATTATCAGTTGATTTAATATCATATTTTTAGTCTCTTTCTGATTGACCGCTGAAATCTCTAATTTTTTCATGTCTCTGATTATATGTTCCTACTGGGTGATTAGCCAATTTGCATTTCCAAGAGCTTTTCTACTAAGTGCATATGTAACTACATTTGCCTTTCCAGGATGATATTATATATCCAAATCATAATCTTTAATAAGCTCTAACCACCTTCTCTGTCTCAAATTAAGTTCTTTTTGATTGAAAATATATTTGAGACTCTTATGATCAGTAAACACATCACATCTGACCTCATATAGGTAATGTCTCCATATTTTGAGTACAAAAATTACAACTGCCAATTCTAAATCATGAGTGGGGCAGTTCCTTTCATGAGATTTCAGTTCCCTTGAAGCATAAGCCACCACTCTACCATATTGCATCAGTACACATCTAAGTCCTCTCAATGAAGCATCACAAAAAATTCGGAACCCTTCTGAACTTGATGGAATTGTCAAAATCGGGACAGTCATTAAACATTTCTTTAATTTCTGGAAAGCTTTTTCACACTGATCACTCCATTCAATTTTCACTTCTTTCTGAGCTAATCTAGATAACGACATTGCAATTTGAGAGAACCCCTCTATGAATCTCCTGTAATAACCAGTAAGACCCAGAAAACTCCTCATCTTTGAAACTTTCGTTAGCCGTGGCCAATCTGAAATGGCTTGAATTTTATTTTGATCAACTGAAATTCCTTTACCACTAATCACATGCCCAAGAAAATTTACATTGTTCAACCAAAATTCACAATTTGAAAATTTAGCATATAACTTGTTCTCCTTAAGTGTTTGCAATACTGTCGTAGATGACTGGAATGGCTCTTTTCATCTCTTGAATAAATCAAGATATCATCAATGAATACAATTACAAATATGTCAAAAAATGGCTTAAAGCACTAATAAACATGTTATCACCCATTTGTAATATAATATACAAACTAAGAGTAAAAGAGATAGGTCCCAAAGACAATTTATCAAAGAATAACTTAGCTAGAAAAGTGTGTAAAATGTTAGAATAACCCTAATAGCAAAATATAAAATTTTAATCTTACCCATCAAAACCTTTTAAGACACCTTAACTTCCTAAGTAGTCAAAATAAATACTTGTGTTGGTACCAGCCACACATTTATTCCTTATGGTTCTCCCTTAATCATCAACAATGATTTTTTCATCACTATTTTTCCACCTAGGCTGCTATGGCCTTTGTACCCATATTTACCCTTTATCACACTGGATGTTTAATGGGAAATTACTCATTATGTGACCTTACTCACTACATTGTTAGCATCTTCTAAAGTTCATCAAACATTCATGTGTATATGGTTTCCCATATGTAACACAAAATAAGTCATTAGTTGGCCTTATTGTTGTTGTTACCCATTGCCAACCATTTACTTTTTATTGAACTAGCTATTTCCTATATTATCAACTAATCTATTCTTATTTTGTTCTTATTCTTGTTTTATTATATCATGCTCCAATAATTTTTCACTTTCCAATAAATCCGTAAAATTATTAATACAAAGTGGAATCAAAGGTTGAAGTAAATGATTTATCATCCCTCTTAGAAAGCAATAACATTTCTCTACTAGGGTATAAATCAATTATGGATCATAACTAGATAATGACATAAATTTAACCTAATTTTGATTCATAATTATTTATTATTGAATAATACTTATAAAACTCTTTTGCATCGCCTGTCATGTAGAAGGAGAGCCAAATATAGTTCTCTTTGCCAATGTTCTTCCTTAGCTTCTAGCACAAAGATCAATTAGGAAAGCTGTAAGTATATTAATTGAAAATTCATACCATTTAAGATCATCTTAATTTTATATCACCAAGTCGTATTTTATATTAAGAGAACAACCAAGTAAATCACTCGTTATTACCTGACTTCTGATATCTTTAATCTCTAATCCATCATAATCCAATGTCTGCAAATGACTCATGCTTGACATACATTAGCCACTAGCATTCTTTACTCATTTTATAAGTCACTTACTCTTTTATCTTATTAATATAATAACTAAGCTGACTATCCATCTTCACTTGTACTGCTTGATTATCACTTAACACTAGCAATTTATGAATGTCTGCAAGCCATCAATATTCGAAGCACAACTTAACAATCATTTGATCTCTCTTTCTTAGGAGAATGAAAAAATTTGTTATTGTTTAACTTTTAAATTCCCATCATTTAAAGTTTATCAATGATTAAAATTTGATATATGTTTGCCACTAGCATTCATCAACCACTAATATTAGATGTCTTTTTTCAGAGTTGCCTGATTTTCCTTCATATTAGGAGAGTAATGGAACCAACCACCAATGATATTTGATTAGCTATTGCCAAATAATTGCTAATAACTAATGTCAAATCAATGTCCTTCAACCACTTGTGTATGATGTATAACATATTAGTCAGCCATATCCATACTTATTAAGAGAATGACTAATTTGATCATTGACCTTAGCCTAACTTTTGACATTCTCCATTGTTTATCATCTAATGTTTATTAACCATTATTATCTAATGTGCATCTTCTTGGGAGAATGATTAATCAGATTGTTGACTATTATCTAACTCCTAATATTCCCCATCATGAATCCATCTTTCTAGGCATTAAATATTCCTTTTCATAAAAAAAATAACTCAACTAAATGTCCATCATCTCTTGAATTTTGACATTCACTATTAATCATTATTTGAATAACGACTTTGACCAATATTTGATGTTCATTAATCACTGATATATGATGCTTATTATCTTTGTAGCTTGTCCTCCTCCTTATGAGGAGAGTGATTGAGTAAACACCCATTATCACCCTAATACTCTCATTTATTATCATTAGACGCGTGTCAATAATAAAATTTTGAGGTTCGATGTTTATTAGCCATTGACCTCCAATTATTATACAATCAATTGCTTAATCTCCACTAATATTAGGAAAATGACTAAGTTGATTGTGAATTGTCTCCCAACTCCCTACATTCACTATCAATCATCATCCAATATTTGTCAACAACTGATGTTTGATGTCTATTATGAACTTATGTTCGATAACCATCTAACTAGATGCTTGCTTTTCCCTATTATCAGGAGAATGCTCAAGTTAATTGTCCATAGTCAGCTAACATCTAACATTCCTTTTCAATGAACATGCTTATTAAAAATTAATGACCATTGGTTATGAACTTCTGATGCTTACTCTGTAAGTCACATAATCTCTCATTGTATTAGGAGAGCGATCAAACAAGCCATCCACCATTACTCAACTTCCAACATTACCATTGCTCAACACTAATCAATGATCAATATCTATTAGCTACCAATGGTCTACATTAATCTTCCCAACTGCATAGTCTCTCCTCATGTTAGGATTAGGGGTGTCAATTTCGGGTCATGGGTCGGGTTCGGGTCGAACCCGAAACTGACCCGACACTATTCGGGTCAACCCGAACCCGACCCGTTTTTGCAAACGGGTCGGTTTTCATGACCCGAACCCGACCCGCTTCGGGTCCGGGTCAACCCGACCTGACCCTAATGACCCGATTCCAACAAAAAAACTGCTATTTTTCGGGTCAGAAATGGGCCAATCTCCACTTTTCGGGTCAAAATTGGGTCAAAAACGGGTCATTTTCGGGTCAATTTTGGGTCAATGGGTCAACCCGAACCCGACCCGTTTCGGGTTCGGGTCAACCCAAACCCGAAATTTTCGGTTCGGGTTCGGGTCGGGTTTTGGGGTCGGGTCCAATATTGACACCCCTAGTTAGGATAATGACCATGTCAAATGCCCTCCATACCTCAGATTCCTTACATCGACCATCAATTATCATCCCACAATAATTACTTATGATAACTCCGACACCTCACAACTCTTCATATCTCTATAGGAAATATCTTTCAGGATTCATGCTTATCTCATTCTATTAGCACTCTCCCTAGTTATATGTAATGTCACACTTTGCAATTTTTGACCCACACTTATTTTCAATTGGGTTAGACCCCATAATTTTTCTTCCTTTTTGTGCCTTCCGTATAAAAATCTCATGACCCATAGGTGCGGCTCTCCACTTTTTTTTTTTTTCGAGTTAGAGGTGTGCACCCATATATGCTGCTCTCCACTTATTCATGTGTGTGAACTCTTAATACAACCTTTTAAATTTAAATTATCTCTAACACTATATATTTTCTAGCCCATAATATTTATTAAGGATTATTCTGAAACTTAGATATATTATTTTCTCAAGCTTTACAATAAAAACTTGTGATACTACTATGATAAATCCTAGTATTAGTATTAATGTTTTTTTTAAAATGCTAATCAAAGATGAATATTAGTTGTTGTTATTTATAAACAAAAAAAGGTACTTATTCGTTTAATTTTAAGACTATAATTATTGTTCAAGAAATATCAAAATATAAAATACATATATATTTTTATTTTAGCAATCATTTGGTTTTATGGCTCATTTTAATGACTATATTTAAACAAATAATGATATATTTTAAAGTGAAAATAAAATTATAATTTTTTAGAAAGTTTTGAGAAGATTTGTAAAATTTAAAGTTAACTATCATATTTAAATAAATCCAATTAACAATTAATTTAATAAAATTTAACATTCTAAATGCACTTATTAAGATTAAATATTGAAGTCGGCAAGTAAGGCCTCTTGTTTGGCCGTAATTCCCCCCTCCCCCGATTTGAATCGGGGAAAAAATTATTATTTCAAGACAGCTTTTTCAAAATACTTTCTCTCCAACCTTCATGTCTCCGCCCTGCATGTCTCCGCCGATCTGAGAAGAAAAAATTTCTCCGTTTCCTGCATACTTCCGTTTAAAAACGAAAAAAAGCAGCAGGGGAACCAAACGAGGCCTAAGTTGAATGATAAAAGGCATCCACCAATTGACTGCTTTGCACTTTTTCTTAATCTCAGCTGCGTCATTTCCATCGCATTCTTATCTCCAACACAGAAATTTCTCTTTTGTTTGGGGCCTTCATCGGATCTTCTATTCCTTCGCGACGATTTTCTATTCCTTCTCCAAGTCTCCGAGGAACCCAAATCGATTCGCTTACCGAACTCCTAGTTTTGTAATTGCTTCGATCGTGCGCGAGCTCACGATCTCATCCTTCCTTTCCCCTCACAAACTTCAGGTTTCTCCTGAAATTCTCTGACCGAGCTTGAAAAAAGAAGTTAAAGCGTTGTAAGACCTGATCCACGCTGTTGCTTGAAGCAGGAAAGAGATGGTTTTATACTTCAAGGCCCGGCCAGAGGTTGGGGACTACACGATCTACATGGGGCTGGAGAAACACGAGAACGAGGAGCTGATCAAGTACGGATTTCCCGAGGACATATGGTAATCTCTTGCTTTTTCTTATGCTATTATTGATTGCTGATGCTGTAAAAACTGTTTTCATCCTCGAATGGGTACTTGCATGAATGCTGAGAAATTGGTGTGCTTTGATTCCTTTCTGCATGATAACGTTACCATGTTGAACTGTTGATTGAAGAACTATTTGCTTGAGACCATGTAGAATAAGGTGTGATACACTAGTGGCAGCATGCTGTCACATGGATTTAATTTTGAAATATAATTTAGGTTTGATTTGGTTTTCGGATTTGGGTTTGAATTTCTTGATCTGGGCTTTTTTCGAGGAAGTTTAGATTGCTCTAGGTGGCTGTCCATAAGTCAATTTTTAATTGGTTTCTTTGAATGTTTCGAAATTCAAGTCAGTAGGCCAAATGGGTCTAGGAATTAGTTTCACTAACAACTTACAAGGGTATATGGTTTTTATGAAGATTTATTTTTTCCTTCAATTTTCATATCTTTTCCTTCCGTCCTGCGTGTCTTTTGACAGTTTGTGGATATAGGTGAAATGTAAGGGTGTGTGTAGACATTCCTGAAGTCTAAGGGAACCGTAGGATGTGTGTTTTCAAATTTTATTTTGAAAGGTTGATTTCAGATGTTTCTCTTATATTCTCTCAGTTTGAGTTGGTGTTCAGATAATCCAGTGGGAGAGATAGAGACCAAATAGATCATTAGAGATATTTCATGTGACTCAAAGGTTTGATGCCTTCCTTTGATGTGCTGTTTTAGCCTATGGGTTATAGTCCACTGAAAACATTTGTTGCTTAAATTATGTTGGCAGGTTTCACCCTGCTTCTATCCAAATTTCCTTATTTTTGAGTAGTTTGATTAGGATCCTATTTCAACAGCATTGGGTTTAACTTGGTCTAGTTCTTTGTATGATAATGAATTGATATTATCAAAATTAACTGATTTTCTGTCTTTAGTTTTGGGAACTTTTTTTTTGTGAAATATTGTGCTACATCTCAAATACCTGTGATTCCATAATCAAACTCTGATTACATCATGTAGTAATTGCATCTAAGTCCTGATTTGGCAAGCTTCATTATGCGCAGAAAGAGCCACTCATGTAGTTTATTGTGAAATGACTATGATGAGGAAGATACCATGCTCAAGCTAATAAACTAGACTATGTTGTGTGGGATTTTAATAAGTTGGAATAATACCAAATGTAGATATTAGTGTTATTGCTTGTTGAAGGACTCATAAAACCATTTTATCTTTGGATATGTTAGATGATGAAGATAAAATCTCAACTTTAGTGTAGTCATCTTCTCTGAAAAGTTGAAAATCTATGACCTTATGCCTTTATAGTGTCTAATGCTTTGGAGTTTGAATGGCTATCACTCTTGACCACTTGAGTTGTTTTGGAACTTAACTGGTTATATGCAACTCTTTTTTGCATCTCCTACATCTTTTTGCTTTTACTTTTTTCTATGGCTAAGTTATCTGTCATACTGATTGACTATTATCTAGTGTTGGTTTAAAGTATTCTCAAGCCTTTATACATCAGCAGTTATTTTTGAATGTTTTTTTGATCGTTAATGTTTTCTTTTTGGAAAATTTGTTTTGTGTAGATTTCCATCATTATATTAAGCCTTTTTTATGCTCAACTGTTTTTTTCTATACTTTTAGATGCATTTTTTTGAAGTTTATTTCATGTTCTTAAAACGCCAGCATCAATTTTACAGGTTTCATGTTGATAAGATGTCGTCAGCTCATGTTTACTTAAGGTTGAACAAAAATCAAACAATTGATGATATTAGTGAAGGTTTACTAGAAGACTGTGCTCAGCTTGTCAAAGCCAATTCCATTCAAGGTAACACTTGGGGAAAATGATTTATAATTTCCTGAGGTATTGATGATCTTTAATCAACGACTTCAATAAAAATACAACTTGTTTGCCAATTCAATTTCAAATCTTGCTCATGGAACCTTCACGCTTGTTCTTGGTATACGTTAGGTTTTTAGAATGTGAAATTATTGTCATTAAATCGTAGTCATTTGTTTCCTAGCGCAATAGCCACTTCAATTATTGAATGAATACAGTTGCTGATTGCCCATCATAAATATGGGCCCATGGAATTTATATCTATTTCCTTCAAAAATTAGTTTGCCAAACTATCTTCTAATCCAACTTGAGCATAGGCATCAACCTCTTTTATAATGTCATAATTTGTAGTTAATAACCGAACATCAATTACCCTATCACCAGTCCTAATGACTTCAATAATTTTATCTTTTTATTTTTTTTTCTAGTCTACTACTATCCCTATCATTTATAATCTTGCTTAATGTATAATAATTTATTGCTTTTCCATTTAGTTTCATGCAAATGAAATAGCCATTGGGATATATATTAGTTATGAGATAGTTAGATGGCAAAAGCTATAATTTTTATGATTTATATAATAATTATCGAGATATATATATATATATATATATATATATATATATATATATATATATATATATATATATGCTTGAAAGAAGAGATATATCAACTTTGGTTAATTTAGATGTTTTAAATTTGACAATAAGTAACTTCTAGTTAAAGATGAAGGCATCAAGCAAGGTGAATATGCTTTAAATTTGACAATAAGTAACTTCTAGTTAAAGATGAAGGCATCGAGCAAGGCGAAAATGCTACTTTGAGGTGTTAGAGAACGAGAAGTTTAAAAAAGAACTTATTTGGAAGTATAATGAATAGAATAATGCGACATATTTTAGATTGGCCTAAAAACGTTAAGTTAGCTTTGAGGAAGTTGCATGACAATAAAACATTGGATCTTGCTAAAATGACTGTTGATTGTAGGCTTATGGATGAAATTATTGTAGTTTGGTAAATCAATATTCTCAATGGATTTTGAAGGCTAAGATGATGCCAAATGATTGTAGAGGAAGTATTTTAATACTGTTACTCAAGAGCAAAGTAGATTTTTAAGATTATTGCAATTATAGGAGAGTTGAGTTTATGAGAGAGAAAAGTTTAGGCAGAGCTTTATGGAACATGGACTTGATAGTTACGTTGATGCAGAGTATAAATTTGGTTTTATGCTTGAAAGATCCACTATGGACATTATTTTGGTGCTAAAATAATTAGTGAAATTCCTATAGAGAGCAAAGAAAGGATTTTCATTGGGTATGTGAAAATTGATTTGGCATACATTAAAGAAAGTGTGTCAAAAGTATATTGAAGTTATTAAAATAGTTTGATAGAGTATTGAATAGTATTAAAAGTAGTTGTAGAGTAACCATAAAGTTCCCAATTATGTTTGGATCACATTAAGGACAAGCGATGTTCGTATGCTTTTGCTTTAGTCATAGAGATGCTTATAAAAGATATTTGAAGTTGCATGTTTTTTTGGGCAAATGATAAATCTAGTCAATGAGATATTAGTCAAAATAAGTTAAAAATTAGAATAATTGAGCGAATATTTAGAAGTTAAAGTGCTCAGAATTAGTTGAATAAAGATTATATATGTGATATGTAATTTTAATAGATGTGATATTAGAAATTATTAGCTAATTTTACGAGAAAATAAGGTTCATGCTCATGTGGGATGTGTTTGAAGTAACTTGGATCTTTATATAGAAGAATGATGAAATAGATAAGGAGTTAACTTCTAAAATAAGAGCTTGGCCATTGAAATGGAGAAATGCCTATTGTATAATAAGAGATCATGATAGTTTTAATCTAAATTTTAGAATATTGCGATTAGAGCAGCAATGTATGGATTTGAATGCCGTTAATAGAGAAGTCATTCATAGATAAATTTGAGTGTGACATAAATGAGAATTTTAGGATGGATGTGTTGCAAAATTAGGAAGGTTATATTATAAATTGATCGTATTAATGGGGGGAATGATCTTAGCATCAGTTGAAGAAATGGTAGTGAAAAATAGATTTAGGTGATTTGATCATGTATAATTAATGTAGAAGATGCACCAATAAGATGAGCAGATAAAATGAATGCCACGGATTAGGAAGAAAAATATGTAGTCTGGAGGTAACTTTAATAAATTTTTTATAAAATGTTAGTGAAGAGTATGTTATTTAACACATGTAGCATTAAGAAAGGACAATTGGGGAATGTGGGCCAGCCCTAAATAGTTGGGATAGTACTAGCTCAAAAAGATCGGATAAGGTTAATTATGATTATGATTTTTAATCTTTGAGATTCCTTGCTATCTTTTTTTGAGGTCTTGAGGGCAAGAGAGGTACTATCAACAAATGTAAGAAGGTGGAGAAGAGTAGAGAGGTGGTTTATGTTTTGATTGGTGATACTGGTTGACTTGTTTAGAAGAAAGAATTGTCATATACATTTTAGATAGATATACCGAAATTGAATTGCATGAAAGCAGGTTTATGATGAATGGAAATACAGTGGGCTGAGTTTATGACTGATAAATATATAGCTGAAACTAGCTTTAGGCAATGGCACATAAGAAGGATTCCGTACATATTATGGGCCTTTATTGTACTTGGACCTCAGTGACCAAGGAGGGAGACCTTAAAGTTATGCATAATATGAAGATTAGTAGAAAGCAATAACTGAGATGGATATTGTGCATAGAAATAGCAAGCAAGCAACATGAATTGATTATTAGGTATTATTAGGTATCATTTATAATAAGCCCCTACATGGTGAAATGATATTTATTAATGCATTAAAAAAATTTATTAATGCATCAATTTAGCACTGTCACTGTAGTTAACAAATAAACTAATTTTAGTAATAATAGATCTAGTGAGGGGTTGTGACTTTGGCGATCAAGTTATTAATAAAACACACGTTTTAGATATCTTGGGTCTATTGTTCAGAGTGATCGTGAAATAGATGGGGATATTATTAGTATAATTCAAGTTGGATGGTTGAAGTGGAGGAATGCATCAGACTTGTTATGTGATAGAAAAGTTCCTCTCAAACTTAAGGGAAAATTCTATAAGATGGTAGTGAGACTTGTAATGCTTTATGGTGCAGAATGTTGGTCATTAAAAGAGAAGCATTATATTAAGTTAAGTGTTGTAGAGATGAGGATGCTTAGGTGGATGAGTGACTTTACTCTTAAAGACATGATACAAAAATGGCATATATGTGAACAGGTTGGAGTAGCTCTAGTGGAAGATAAGATTAGAGAGAGTCGCCTTAGATGGTTTGGTTACATAAAACGGTGGACTTCCGATGACCCGATTAGGAAAGTATATGTATTAGATTTGATTAGGGGTTAATTTTTGACACGACCCGAAACCCGACCCGGACCCGACCCGGACCCGACCCGAAAAAATCCGGGTTCGGGTTGACCCAGTTAGCAAACGGGTTGTGTTCAGGTTGACCCGGAAACCTGAAATCAACCCGACAATGACCCGAGTCCATCCTAGTTGTCGCGCTCGCGCTGTCCCACGTCCCGCCAGTTGCCGTGCTCGCGTCGAGTTGTGTGCGGACTCCGCCAGTTGCCGCGCTCGCGTCGCGTGCGGACTCCGCCATTTGCTGCGTTCGCGCCGTCGAGCGATCTTGCAGGCCCAGCACTCACGCCGTTGAGCGGTCCCGCGAATCCCTCCGCTCTCGCGGTCCGCGGACTCAGTCTGCACGCGCGGTTTCGCGGACTCCGTCCGCACTCGTGAGCTCCACCCTCTGCCGCGCGACTTCGCCCGCACTCGCTCGCGCTTCATCAGCCAAATCTACTGAACCGGGTCGGGTCGGGTCAACCCGGCAATCGGCGCGGGTCGGGTCCGGGTTGAAATGTCCGACCCGTTTGCAAAAATGGGTCGGATTCGGGTTGACCCATTTAGATTCGGGTCAACTCGGGTTCGACCCGAACCCGACCCGTCGACCCGAATTGACACCCCTAAATTTGATTTATGTTAAGAAAGTTAGAGGTAGACCTAAAAACGCTTGGTTAAAAAATATTAAAAATGACCTTTCTTTATTAGATTTAGATGAGAATTTGATCCTTAATAGGACACAATGGAGAAAAATGATTCATGTAGTCGGCCCTACATAGTGGGATAAAAGCTTGTTGTTGTTGTTGTATGGTGTTGAATGCCACTAAGGGGTTGTTTGGTTGCCTAAAAAAGGAATGCAGTGTAAAGGAATGCGGTGCAAAAAGAATATATTGGAGTTGTTTGGATGATTGTAAAAGTAATGCATGACTTAAATTTTTTTTGTTTGGTTTGAAGTAAAATGAATGCAAGGTAAAGTGTAAAAAGGTTATGCCCGGGATGGTTGGCGGGGGCAGCACCTAGCATTGGAGCGCCGTTGTGGTGTTGGCCGGCGATGATTGCCACAGTGGTGGTGGTGGTGGGTGGGGGGGGGGGGGGGGGGGGGGGGGGGGTGGTCGGCCTTTGGCGGTGGTGGGCGGCTGAGGGTGGTGGCGGTGGTCGACGGCGGTGGTAGACGATGGCGGTCGATAGTACGGTGGCGGTGGAGACGGTGGCTGTCGGTGGTGGTCAAGCAAGCTTTGGAGCAGTGTAAATTATTCTCATTCAAAACTGGGTGAGAATGGTTTTCGTAAATATTAAATCCCAGTCGTCCCTTGGCATTTTGACCTATGGTTTGGACGAGAATCCGTGGGAGGCTCACCTATTAAATCCTAGCCATCCCTTGGCATTTTTATCCCACGATTAAGATGGAAATCTATGAAAGGCTCACCTGGATCACGCTGATCTCCTTCCATATTTATATTGCTGATTTAGGAAGGATTATATTAGAGCAATTATGTATTATTTTGTAATTATTTGTTTCTTTATTAAAATATCTTGTATAAATCTATAAATAGGTTTACGCAATGGCACATAAGAAGGATTCCGCAACTGACCGCCGCTGCCCGAGGCCAATCATGTGTCGAACTTGCGCGTCGTGTCCGCATCTGAGTCGGTCTTCCCGCCGCGCTGCGCAGCTGACCCCCGCGTCGCCTCCCTGCTGCCGTATGGCCCGAGTCGTGTCGTATCCTAGCTGCCGCGTGGCCTGCGTCACGTCGCATCCTCATTGCGGCCTGTGGCATTGCCGAGATACGAAGATACTGGCTATCGCTGCAGCCGATCCACTGCTTTCGAGCCGCTGATGCCGACCCGTCACTGTCGGCGTTGCCGTGTCCGAGGGTCGGGTCGAGTTGACCCGAACCCGAAGCTGGTCGGGTTGACTCGAACCTGAAGCGGGTTAGGTTCGGGTCCGAAAAACCGACCCGTTTGCAAAAATGAGTCGACTTCGGGTTGACCCAAATAGTGTCGGGTCAATTCTGGGTTCGACCCGAACCCGACCCGTGACCCGAAATTGACACCCCTAGTTGTGCCTTCATTGCCGGCCTTCCCTTGTGGTTGTTATCCTATCTATAACCAGCACAACCTTTATTGCTGCCTTTCTTAATATAGTCTTCATCACTACCCTTTGTCGCCGCAATATCTGAAGCAAATTCCTTCCAAAGCTTTGACCAAATGGAGGACTCTATGGTGCGCCAAGGAAGAGATCTCCAAAATATGCAACCTTTCTGTCGCTTTAATGAGAAGAATTATTCGAAGTGCTCTCAATTTGTGCAGACCTATTTTAAAGGAAAAGAAAAGATGAATAACTTCCTTGGGGTAGGACCAAAAGAAGAAGATCATAATTTTTGGGTATGGGATGAAGCAGAATAAAGTAAAACGTTATTCTAGGATTAGATGGTGGCATTTAAAGAATATCAATAAAAATATTTTTGTGAGTAAGATACTAGATCTTAGGATTTTGTCTGTGCATGAGGAAGCTAATGTTATGTGGGAAAAAGTAGCTAGTGATATTAAGAATGTTGTAAAAGATGTGCTTGAATTATTAAAAGGAAAAGCTCATAATAGTAAAAATAGTTGGTAGTGGAATCAAAATGTTCAAGAAAAGATAAAAAAATAAGAAGCTTTGTTATAAAAATTGGTTTAGATGTTAAAATTCTGATAATCGGGAAAGATATAAAGAGCCCGTAAGGATTCTAAGAAAGTAATACGAGATGCAAATATTTTAGCTTTTAATGATTTATATAATAGATTAGATACTAAGGAGGGTAATATATATATATATCCCGTAAGGAGTCTAAGAAAGTAATACGCGATGCAAAGATTTTAGCTTTTAATGATTTATATAATAGATTAGATATTAAGGAGGGCGATATATATATATATATATATATATATATATATATAAAGTTAGTCAAACAAAGAGATAAGAGTAGTAAGGATTTAGTTCAAGTGAAGTGTATTAAGGATGAAGATCAAAAAGTTCTTTTATTAGAAGAAGTTATTCAACAAAGGTGGATGAGATATTTTTATAAACTCTTCAATGAAGATTATGAGAATACGATTGACTTTAGTTACCTTAGTACCATAAATCAAAATAAAGATTTTTGTTTTTATCGACGTATTAGTAAAACCGAAGTTAAAGAGACTTTAAAGAAAATGACTCGTGAAGAAGTAAAAAAGCAACATATTTTGCTACAATTGTGCTGAAGCAGAATTTAGAGTAATGACTCATGGACTCATGATATTTGTGAAGGAATGTGATTAAGAAGACTTCTTAATGAATTATTTATCTCTATAGAAGAACCAATAAAATGACCATGTGAAATTCAAGTTGAAGTAATTATTGCAAAAAACCTTATTCACATTTCTCCATGATCAGACCATACATGTTGAGGGTGACAACCAGCATTTTATTAAGGAAAAGATTGGTGATATGATTGTTTCTATCCTATAAACTCCAACTATCTTCCAAGTATTGATATCCTAAACAAAGCCCTCACCAAATTAAGTTTGAAAATTTAAATTTCTAGCAGATAATGTTAAATATTTACCGCCCAGCTTGATGGGGATAATAGAAAATCAAGAATATATGTTAAATCTGCAAGGGAATTTGGTCGCCATCTGTCTCCGAAATTATGAATAAATGTATATGAATTCCTGTATTTCTTCTCCCACTTTCTTTTTCACTCTTTCTTCTGTTTTTGATTCTTTACCTTTATTTTCATGCATCTCTGGATTCAGGAGTATTTTTCCCCTTGTTTTAGCGTCTTAAATGTCTCTCTTTCTTTTTTATTTTTATAAATTTCCCTGCTCTTCTTATGGACCTCATAGTCACTGTTTTGGGAATGATAGACAATACTTGTGCTCTACTTTTTTTTCCCCTTCACTATTCATGCCATAGCTTTGGTTTATTTATGTAATCCAAATCATATAAATACTCATTAAATTTTTTTCATGCTTGGACCTAATTTTGGTAATCTTTTTCCTCTCTTTTTTTTTTTTTCCTTTTTGGCGTGACTTCAGTATTTTTTTCATTACGCTCATTAGTAGTTTTATCACTGTTTATGATTTGTAGGAAATAAGGCGAATAATGTAGATGTTGTCTATACTCCATGGTATAATTTGAAGAAGACTCCTTCAATGGATGTTGGGCAGGTTGGGTTTCACAATTCTAAAATGGTGAGCACTACTTTTATTAGTTTGGTAAATTCTGAGCTTTTTATAGCGTCATCCACTGCTATCTATGGATGTTGCAGCTTCTTTGAAACATGGCCATCTTTATATTTGCTTCTGAAATTCATTCATAAAGCTGATCTCATCTAATTGTGTTAATATGATGGTGATGATGCTAATAATATATGTGAATGTTAATGGGATATTCCAATTATACAGTTTCTCTTTATTTCTAGTTCATGCTTATGATGCTTAAGTTTTAAAGCTGGCCATTCAAATAGATAATAATTATCATGGAAATAGATACTAATTATCATGGACGAGTGATCTACTTGAATTTGCATAGGGATGCTTCAAGTATTAATATCACTAGAATTTTTATTTCGTTGATGACTGATCTGTCCTGTTACTTTGCTTCATTAGTTTGGGCACATTCTGGTTAGTTCAACTTTTATTTCTTCGAATGAAACTCTTTCCATTCATTCTTTTTAGAGTTGTTTTTTTTATGGCTACAGTTGCGTGCACTCTGGGCCTTATTTTAATTTTGAAATATAAAATGTTTGGTTTCAATTCTGCCTGATAACTTTTTCATCTTGTATATTAAACAATGAATGTTCTTATGCATGAAATTTGTTTAAAGCAAGGAAATGATGTTCAAAAGGAAGAGTTTTTTAGCAGATAGTGGTTCTTGTTTACCGTATTTATATAAAAACCCATCACTTCTAAATCTGGAGTAATACACATTTCATGCTATGCAGGTTTAGTAACGTCTTCTATTTTAATTTGTCACTGGAACAATAATGCGTTTCAAGTGAATTCTAGTTTGCTTAACTGATCTTAGAGCATCCTGTTAATATCACTGTGGCTATAATATGTGTTCAAGTGAACACCGGTTTGGATAGTGCACACTTTGTTCGCACTAATAATGCAGAAGCACCTATAAAATGATAAATAGATCTGCTAGTCGTGAGGATGCATCTCCAAACCCCCTCCTAGATTTGTGCGTGTGGTCCAAACAGCAACAATCTGGGTTCCATTTCTAGCCGGGTTTCCCTGATTCATCCGAGCTCTGCATATTGCTATATTCTCTGCATTCATTTTTCTTTTCCCTATTATTTGATAGGTTAATTTGGCTAGTTGGGTCTCAGAGCCTCTGTCCTGGTTTTGGTAACTCATTTTTGCTTCTAAAATTTTTGGCAGGGTTTAGTGTCATTACCAGTCTTTTGCTGTTGTTATTGCGGTTTTAATGCATATATTACACTTCTTTTGTTGACTATGTTTGTATGTATGCTATTTTAGATATTGTTATCAGCTAATGCTTCCAGCTTTTTAAGGTCCGTACCGTGAGAGTTGAGAAACGTGTAAATGAGATTGTCAACAGACTGAATAAGACAAAAGTGGAGAGGAATCCAGATTTGAAAGGTATAGTTGCACAGTTATTTGAAATAGCTTTCTTATTTGTTGTTTCCTTTCTTATCAAAAGTAATGCTATTAATTGTGTTCGAGGTAATATAGTAATTTGTATGTTTTCATGGATATATTAACCAATATATGTCTTGTTTTCTCGAATCTGGGAGAAGTTGATCTTTCTTTACATTTTGGCCTTACGTATCTAAGCTAAACATACTTTCCTTTTTAATCCATGTTTTGCTGTTGGCTGGTGTAATTCTCTAAGGATATCCTTCTAAATTTGCATTGCTATCATTTTAGTTGCAATCTGTATGCAAATTTTCTTATCTATCAAGATCAATTTTGTACCTCAATTCTATCACATGCTTTTTGATAGAGTTGTATCCTAGATTGTGAAAATCGGACGAGACAAAGAACCGGATGAAGGAGAGATTAACGGTTTGACCGTTCGATCGGATTTGAATCGGATGACGTGATAAATACCAAATTTATTTAAATATAATATAATTGACATAATAATAATTCAATCAATTCAAGTGTGTGACAAAAAAATATAATTATGAAGATGCAGGCTGACTGTCTAGTGGTTCCATTCTAAATCACCAAAAATTATTGTCATAATAATCAATTAGTACAAACACCAATCCAAATAATGAAGTTAGTACTATTAAACATCAAAGCACTACAATTTGATTGAGAATGGAGGATTCCAATATAAAGCAATCAGTTGTAAGATGAAGGCACGGGCATCTAAGAAATCTATCAAGAACAAAATGAATAACTAAAATACAATAAAGCAAACTTTGGATCATTGTATAGTAGCACCCATGATTGTTGTCAATAGTACAAATAATTTGCAATATTTTTTTGTCATATGTGCACTTAAAAAAGTGTATTGCTTGTGTGTGTTTTATGAAAAAAAAGGCTCTTTCTTAGTCTCATTTTGTTATGAGTACAATTTCTTGCTATTTTTAGCTTCTTACACATGGATGTTTCATCTTTGTTGCCTAAACTACATTTATTTGAAGAATCACAATACAAATAAGAAACAATAACAACAACAAGCCTTTATCCCTCGATGTGGGGTCGACTACATGAATCCTTTTTCTCCATTGTGTTCTGTTAAGGGTCAAATTCTCATCAAAATCTAATAATGAAAAGTCATTTCTAATATTTTCTAACCAAGTCTTTTTAGATCTACCTATACCTTTATTAACATAAGTCAAATCTAATACATCTACTTTCTTAACCGAGTCATCGGAAGGTCGTTTTATGTGGCCAAACCATCTAAGGCGACTCTCTCTAATCTTATCTTCCATTGGAGCTACTCCAACCTTTTCACGTATATGCTCATTTCATATCCTGTCTTTAAGAGTAAAGCCACTCATCCACTTATGCATCCTCATCTCTACAATATTTAACTTAATATTATGCTTCTCTTTTAATGAGCAACATTCTGCACCATAAAGCATTGTAGGTCTCACTACCATTTTATAGAATTTTCTCTTAAGTTTGAGAGTGACTTTTTCTATCAGATAACAAGCTCAATGCATTCCTCCACTTCAACCATCTAACTTGAATTCTACTAATAATATTCCCATCTATTTCACCATCATTTGAACAATAAACCCAAGATATCTAAAATGTGTGCTCTTATTAATGACATAATCGTCCAAATCCAAAGTCACAATCTCCCACTAGATATATTATTACTAAAATTACACTCCATATATTCAGTTTTAGGTCAACTCAAATGAAAGCCTTTAGACTCTAAGGTTGACCTCCATAATTCAAGTTTACCTTCAACTCCCTCTGTACTCTTATCAACAAGAAGAATATCATCAGCAAAAAGCATACCCCAGGGTACAACCTCTTGCAAATGTCTAGTGAGAACATCCAAGGCTAAAGCAAAAAGATATAGGCTTAAGGTGATCCTAACTGAAATAGGAAAATACTTGGTCAAACCACCTTGTGTTTGAACACAAGTAACAAATCTTGCATACATACCTTTAATGACTTGAATATAAGCATTATTAAACCCTTTCTTATGTAGAACTCTCCATATCACTTCTCTTGGAACTTTATCATATGCTTTCTATAAATCAATAAAAATCATATGTAGATCCTCCTTATTTTCTCTATACTTCTGCATCAACCTCTCAATAAATGTATAGCTTCCATAGCAGACCTACCTGGCATGAATCCAAATTAATTTTGAGAAACATTAGTGTTGCGTCATAACTTATGCTCCATAACTCTCTCCCATAGTTTTAAAATATGACACATTAACTTAATTCCTGTATAATTTGCACAATCTTGTGTATCATTTTTATTCAAAAAGTATGAATCAACACACTTATTCTCCACTCATCTGACATCTTTTTAGTCTTTAAAATAATATTAAAAAGTTTAGTAAGCAAAGAAATTCCTTCATCTCCTAAACATTTTCACACATCTATTGGAATATCATCAGGTCCAACAGCTTTTTCACACTTCATTTTCTTTAAAGTCTCTTTAAATTCGGTTTTACTAAGGCGTCGAAAAAAATTAAAATCTTTATTTTCATTTAGGGTACTAAGGTTACTAAAGTCAATTGCATTCTTATAATCTTCATCAAAAAGTTTAGCAAAATATCTCATTCACCTTTGTTGAATATCCTTTTCTAATAAAAACACTTTTTTATCTCCATCTTTAATACACTTCACTTGAACTAAATCCTTACTACTCCTATCTCTTTGTTTAGCTAACTTATACCTATATCTTTCGCCCTCCTTAGTATCAAATATATCATATAAATCATTAGAATTTAAAATCTTTGCATTGCAAATTGCTTTCTTAGACTTCTAAAATTTTTGCATTGCAAATTACCTTCTTAGACTCCTTATGGGTCTCTTTAAATCTTTCTAAATTATCAGAGTTTTTATAACTAAACTAATTTTTATAATAAATTTTCTTATTTTTTATCTTTTCTTGCACATTTTGATTTCACCACCAACTATTTTTTCTATTATGAGCTTTTCCCTTTGATATTCCAAGCACATCTTTTGCAACATTCTCAATATTACTAGCTAATTTTTTCCACGTAACATTACCTTCCTCATGCACAGACAAAATCTTAAGATTTAGAATCTTTCTCTCAAAAATATTTTTCTTAATATTTTTTAAATGCCCCATCTAATTCTAGAACAATGATTTACTTTATTTTATTTTATTTTCTGCCCCTTCATCTTAAAGTCCAAAACTAATAAGCTAAGTTGGGTACATAAACTTTCACTCGAAATAACTTTACAATCTTTGCAATCTAAACGATTTATTTTTCTTATAAGAAAATAATCAATCTGAGTTTTACTATATTCATTCTTATAAGTGATGAGATGCTCATCTCTTTTCTTAAACAAGGTATTAACAATTATAAAATCATAAGCTAAAGAAAAATTTAATATGGTCTTACCATCTTCATTAGTCGCTCCAAAGCAATAACCACCATAAATGCTTTTAAAATCATCTACCTCTCTACAACATGTCTATTTAAATCTCCTCCAATAAATACTCTTTCTTCAAGAGGTATCATGATGTGAAACTAAATGCAATGAAACAAGAATTGCAATTAAGATATTAATAGAAATAATGAACTTTGCTTGACTACCAATAAACCTATGCTTGCTCAAGTGAAAGCTTAAGAACTTGGAATGAAAGATTAGATAATAGCAATTGGTTACAATGTTGAGAACAAGAGGCCCTTGCAAGATAACAACTAATAACGAACAAGTAATGCAAATAGCAATTATAACAAAAGCTCCCAGTTTAAGATCTAGATCCTTCACCTTGAAATCCCTCACTCAAACTCTTGAAAGTGGAGGTTAGCGGAAGAAAGTTGCAAGCACACTTAGGGATGCTACTAGGAGATAAGTGTTGCGTAAGGTAGAGCCGCCGGAGAGGTAACCAGAGTAGGAGAAGTGGTTGGATGGTTGACAACGTATCAACGCCCCGGGAGGATGTGTCCTTCCGTTGAGACTGCTAATTGATACAAGATGCGGTCCACGTATCCTTCCACCGAGTTGTCGAAATCCGGAATGAGATCAAAGAACGGAGATCGTAGGATGTCGATTCCCCCTTGAGAGTCTTCTACGAATCCGTGATCAATGTCCGGATCGGCCATTCATGCTTGCCTGGAGACGAGGAAGAAGATAAGTGCGAAGGGGAAGAGAGGATGGCGGCTTGGTGGACCTTGAGGGAGAGGGGGCGGCTAGGGTTGTCTGAAGTTTTATTCAGATTATGGTGAAATTTGAGAATGATTTGAAATTGGAATTTCAAATTAATTCCAAGGGAGGGAGGGGCGGCAAGGGGGAGAAGATTGGGGCTGATTTGGTGGAGTTTTGGAGTTAGTTTGGAAGGGAGGGGGCCCATTAAGGGGGCCGGCCAAAGAGAGAGAAAGAAGGGGAGGGGTTATGTTAAGTAAGTGGGGCCAAATGGAATCAATTAGGGATTTAATTAAATCTGATTTTTATTTCAGATTTAATTAAGTTAGGAAGGTTTCCTAATTTAGTTTTAGCAATAGGAAAGAATTCAAATCCAATTATTTAATTGGAATTGGATTAGGAAACTTTCCTAATTTACTAGCATCTAATTTAGGAAGGCATTGATGGCTAATTTGAAATTAGAATTTCAAATTTGGGCCAAGGGGAAAGAGGGGCCGGCGGCTAGGATGGAGGGGAGGGGCCGGTTGGGTGGTTGGGACCGGTGGCTTGGGTGTTCCAAGGAGGCCGATGGGTGGGGAATCCAGGGAGGGGTGGCCGAAGGTTGTGGGAAGGGAATGTAGGGTGGTGGTTGGCGGCTTGGAGTGGGGAAGTAGGGTGGAGGGTGGCCGGCGGATAGGAGTCCCGGGTGAGGTGGCCGGCGGCTTGGGAAGGGAATTGGGCCACGAGTCGGGGACACTTCCACCAACTGATGGGTATTGCTTTGCCCACGCTTGGGACTTCACCACTCAAGACTCACAAGCTCTCAAGAGGAAAATTCAGAAATTTTATTCAATCCTTCATTAAAATCAATACAAAGCCTAATGCCTTTATAAATAGGCCTCCACAAATAAGAAAACTCAAAATACTAACATGCCCTCCGAGCTACAACTCACTAAACTCCTCTCATAGGGGTACAATGGGAAAAACAGAAATATAAAATAAATTAGTACATAAAACACATAAAAAAAAACTCCAAATCGTAGCCGTTGATCTTCGATGTCCTCATCATTCTCCCCGGGTAGGAGAAAACTCGAATCCGTCGAGTGGGTGTCTCAAGAACTCTTGTGCATCTGGATTGATCGTCCATAGCTCCTCGCGCTCTGATCATGTATCCTATGACTTTGGTTTACCTCTCCACCTTATCAGATATCTTCTTCGTCCACCCTCTTTTATGGAATTAATGTCATCACTCAGAATCAT